>OZ025188.1:9343665-10612165 GCA_964019065.1 Catostylus mosaicus | reverse complement strand
AATATTAGACAGGGAATTTCCCATAACAATCGAGCAAAGTGCCTAACCTTAGTTTTTGTTCTTGATTTGGGTATAAGAAGCCTTACTGAGTATTTTAAGCCTTGGATACATTTTTGTAAAACAATAGAAATCACGTGATTGATGACGTCATAACTTCCCGGTCATGAAAAATTTGACCCCCCTATTTTGAAAAATGAATCTTATTATCTTGTTTAGCAGCGTACGAGGAGCAAAAAGTTCTAAATAATGTGCTCTATCAGACTTATGGATAAAGAGTTACTGCTATTTAAAGTTAACATGACGTCATCAAAATGGCCGATCTTGATTTGTTAAAGATGCGTTATTCACGAACCAGTAGTCCAAATACAATGTGCTAAAACTTGCTTTTGAGGTACTTTGATAGAGGCCTTGTGTCGTCATTGGTTTTAATTAACTTTTTCTTTTCCTAATACTTCTCATAACCACTAATTTTCTCCTGTGCCATGTAACGTGGTCACAAGGGGTAACTTAACGGGCGTAAGGTAGCGGTAACGTGCAAGTTTGTTGGGGTACATTTTGATAAGAAAAAACGGAATTATGGGTATACATTTTAGCACAATGGTTGCCACACGCAATCCTGGGTATGCATTTTGGATTGTTTTTAATTCACAATGAGAAAATTGTAATTTGCAAGAATCCATCAGATATTAGGCTAATTAAGGCTTAATATATACTATGGCACGGAATTATGGGTCACTTTTTCCGCACAACAACCCAGTATTCTGACACAAATTGTTTTCTCATAATGGTACGTCCCTATCACATATCATCCGAAGATACCCCCGCCCTGCGTACACAGTTCTCCTTGGCCAGAATGCAGGGTATGGCAGTGTCGCACCCAAACAATTTTTAAATGCCTAAGATAGCGCACTTGGGCGCCCTTCAGATTTTGAAGCTTTTATGTATGTGCAGTGCTACTCGTAGTGTGGAGGCGCATCTGACGATTTTTGTATGGTTTTTGCGCACCCACACCTGAGGTGCGGTACTGTTGGCGCACCAAAGATCTTGTCAAGATCACCCATACTCTGCAAACTGGCTCCTTGGTACGGCAGCCCTGCATCCGCAGCGTCATCACTTGACAGGCAGTCGGAAATTTCCGCAACCTCCAATTCACTTTCAGCATCTTTATCAATTGCGCCTGTTTCTGATTCTGTTACTGCTGCAATGAAGGTCCTATTTCCATCGAAGTATCTATTTCGTGCGGAAAATTGTCCTTAACAGCAGGATCACACGTTGTACCTTACTTTTGTCTCCGTTCTTGGTCTTTCTTTTACTTGCCACCTTTATCTCACCACTCACTTGTATCTGCATTTGCATCACTCTTGTATTTCTTTTGACTCTTCTGACGTTTTTGTTTGTTTGAAAGTGATGCCGGAAGTTTTTTTCCTGAAAACCACTTTGGAGTGAAACTGTTCTTTGCATCCTTCCAACCATTTCCTTTTTATGACATCGTTAACGATGACCCGAAGGCAGCATCTTTTCCATACAAAGACCTGCAAGTGGCACCTCAGACTCAGATACAAGTGAGTGGTGAGATAAAGGTGGCAAGTAAAAGAAAGACCAAGAACGGAGACAAAAGTAAGGTACAACGTGTGATCCTGCTGTTAATGACAATTTTCCGTACGAAATAGATACTTCGATGGAAATAGGACCTTCATTGCAGCAGTAACAGAATCAGAAACAAGCGCAATTGTTAAAGATGATGAAAGTGAATTGGAGGTTGCAGAAATTTCCGACTGCCTGTCAAGTGATGACGCTGCGGATGCACGGCTGCCGTACCAAGGAGCCAGTTTGCAGAGTATGGGTGACCTTGACAAGATCTTTGGTGCGCCAACAGTACCGCACCTCAGGTGTGGGTGCGCAAAAACCATACAAAAATCGTCAGATACGCCTCCACACTATGAGTAGCACTGCACATACATAAAAGCTTCAAAATATGAGGGGCGCCCAAGTGCGCTATCTTAGGCATTTAAAAATTTCTTGGGTGCGACACTGCCATACCCTGCATTCTGGCCAAGGAGAACTGTGTACTCTTCGTACGCAGGGCGGGGGTATCTTCGGATGATATGTGATAGGGACGTACCATTATGAGAAAACAATTTGGGTCAGAATACTGGGTTGTTGTGCGGAAAAAGAGACCCATAATTCCGTGCCATAGTATATATTAAGCCTTAATTAGCCTAATATTTGATGGATTCTTGCAAATTACAATTTTCTCATTGTCAATTAAAAAAAATCCAAAATGCATACCCAGGATTGCGTGTGGCAACCATTGTGCCAAAATGTATACCCATAATTCCGTTTTTCTTATCAAAATGTACCCCAACAAACTTGCACGTTACCGCTACCTTACGCCCGTTAAGTTACCCCTTGTGACTACGTTGCATGGCACAGGCGAAAATTAGTGGTTATGAGAAGTATTAGGAAAAGAAAAAGTTAATTAAAACCGATGACGACACAAGGCCTCCATCAAAGTACCTCAAAGCAAGCTTTAGCACATTGTATTTGGACTACTGGTTCGTGAATAACGCATCTTTAACAAATCAAGATCGGCCATTTTGATGACGTCATGTTAACTTTAACTAGCAGTAACTCTTTATCCATAAGTCTGATAGAGCACATTATTTAGAACTTTTTGCTCCTCGTACGCTGCTAAACAAGATAATAAGATTCATTTTTCAAAATAAGGGGGTCAAATTTTTCATGACCGGGGAATTATGACGTCATCAATCATGTGATTTCTATTGTTTTACAAAAATGTATCCAAGGCTTAAAATACTCAGTAAGGCTTCTTATACCCAAATCAAGAACAAAAACTAAGGTTAGGCACTTTGCTCGATTGTTATGGGAAATTCCCTGTCTATTTCTGTTAGTATCCAGGCAATCCCTTAACCTTGAGTTAAAATCTACATTGACTTAAAGGGTTTTAATTAAGAGTTTATCATTAATTTTATGCAAGGCAACCAAAATCATCACCAGATGTAGAGGCAACGTTAAACAGAATAAAGTTTCACAGTGGAGTTTTGGGCGTCATCGTTGTGAATGCAGATGGAATTGCTATTCGCTCAACTCTTGATAACCCGACAACACAACTTTATCTGCAACACTGTCGCCAACTGATCAGCTTAGCAAGGCATACAATACGTGACATTGACCCAACCGATGATCTTAAGTTTTTTAGAGTCCGAAGCAAGAAAAGCGAGCTTGTCATTGCACCAGATCAAGGCTACACTTTGATTGTCTTACAGTCGTGTTCAAGTACAGTAGCCACTTAAATGGAGAACTTTTTGGAATAACACTTTTGATTTGCTTGCATTTTTACAGAAGACGATCTATCCCGATAGCAAATAACTGCGGAAGGAGACCTTGATGAAATAGGGTCGATGAACAATATTTACTGCAATTCTTTCACGATTATAGAAAATAAAAGTTCATATTTAAGGTTTATTAGAATAATAATGCCAATATAAAGTAATCTTTCATCGAATATTCATCATTTAACAATGGGAAGAATTTTGCTGCAAAATATCAGTATTTTGTTGAGTTAAGATGCCGTTTAACAACGCGTAAGGCAATAACCTACATATTTATCAAAAGAAGAAAAATATACTTAGCAATTTTGCAAAGCTGCAAAAGTCAGCCTGCTCCTAGAACCAATTAAGAACCAAGAAAAGGTCAGTTTTATCCAGAGCTTGCGCTGTTTGCACAACGCTTTTGATGCTCCTCTCGCAAAATCAAAGTTTTATGACGGCTAATTAGGCCCGTAAACGAATTCGATGATTGTAATAATACAAATTTCGCATGAGCAATAAACAATATCTTAATTTTGTATTATAATCACGATAAATTTGTTGCTATATGGTGTCACTTGATGTTTGCATTCCATTCCCAATTTATACATTTTTGCCATACTTTCGTGTAAAGGAGCTTAAATTTCAAATGAATTTCGAACTTTTTTTCACCTATTTTCATTTTTATTCTATACTTCATTATACCTTTCAATTTCCTTTACTTTGTCTTATCACATTTAATCTGCTCAAAAAGTGTTTTTAAACTATACATAAGAAGACCAGATTACGACAACCAAAAATGCGGCCAATGCCCAGTGATGTTACTTATTGTCTAACCTGTGTTGGGTCGCAAGAATTTGCTGAGACCGTGCGTAGTCCATGATGAAAAACAAGGCACAAGAATCATCCTGTACACGCCTTGCGGCATATCCCGTATCCCACTGCTGTATTTCCTCTGTTTATCAAAAATCATGCATCCCGTATCCCACCTATCAATAAAACCTACCCAATCTTCTCGCAATAACTATTGTGCACCAAACTTAATGACAGAAAAATATACAGAAATGGGCATGGATGAAAATTTTTTTTTTATGTGCAGTTTCCGACAATCTTAGGGGCGTGACCTTGACAAACGTTCCAATGACATGCCCCCGAACCCCAATTCTTCTTTTAGGTCAGTGTTGAGTGCTTTCCCTATCTCAATTTTACTCATCCAGTTGCAACTACAACTACAGCTGATTCAAAAGTGAAAAGAAAGACACCATAAAGGAGCGTGGTCAAGCTGGAGTTGGAGTTCATTTTGAAGGATGTGACCAGAACATGTTGGAAGGGTCTGAATGGTTCGAGCTTCTACGCCAGAATTAAAATGAAACTGATTTAATTAGATTGATCGCACAGTTTCTGAAAGGAGACGGATGCTTTGCTGGTGCTATACCACTTGTTTTCACAATATGTAACTTAACATTTCAAGTATTTAATGGAAGTGCTTTCATTGTTACGATAGATACGGATGTGCTTGTATTGATGGTTTGGGCTTCACTTTGTCATGAACCTCCTAGGACTCCCTTCCTTTAGGTAGAAACTTTTATCCCTTAGCCCCTCTCCATAGCTTGGCAAGCATTGCTTACATTTTCCCGTTGTTTCATTCATTTTAGGATCGTTTGTTTTGCTTATCATTAGCATAGGCATACCCCTTGATGCCCGTCAATAGCTCTCGTCACAGCCAGTGCATCATAGCAGCGGCATCCCCATCCTTTGCTTTGTAGATAGGTGCGGGATTTTCCCAGCATTGATAGACCGTAATGCTTAGTTTAGACATCGATGTTTTTTACATATCTCTTTTAACATTTACGTATGCATTGCTTAGTTTAACGTCATTTAGCTTGTTCTAGTATACCTATTCAGCCCTTCCTTTCCTTTCCCATGTTTTCACGTCCTATTTTTACGTATTTTATGTTGTTAGTAAAACTTAGTCATTGTTATCTAATTTCTATAATTAATTTGCCGTATAGTATATATAGGAGACATTAAGTATAGAGGAGGCAGATCAGTTGAGGTTGCTCAAGGAATGGTGTTTTAATAGCTCATGGGCTGAGTTTTCGTTTGACACATTGAGCTACTAATTCAAATTTCAATCTTGTCTGAATTGAGTATCGTAGTGCACAGTCAGGATAACATGAAAAAAAAATAATCTCTACCTTTTTCTCCAAATCTCTTTCTATAAATCCTCCAAATCTAATAAACTAAAAACTCCCCCTAATCTACTGCAGTTATACATATTTATATTGGAAGTTTGCTTAGTCATAATTACGTGGCAGGAAAGGACTAGATTTTTCTAAGGGAAACATAAAGAATGCTGAGTAAGTAAGAGTAGGCCTAAACAAAGATTATGACGTAAGAGGTTATTTATGTAGAAATGACGTAATGTTATGAAATGATTAGGAAGGAAAAAAAGTATGAGGTAGGCGCTACAGTGCTACAGTGTAAACTTTCTATGTTGTGCTATCTAAAGTTATACCCTTAATCTCAGTAGCGGCGCCAAGGGGGGATTGGGGGGGACGCGTCCCCCTCAGTTGGCGCCAAAATTTATTTACCAATTCAACTATTTGTTTCATGTTTCAGTCTGAAAATTTTGACAGTAACAAATGTCACTTTTTACGGTAAGTGAGGGCCATCATCTGTCAGAAAAGGGGCTCTTTCCGAGTAAAATGGGCATGGTTCAAACAAATTTTCAGACCTCCTTCTATGTGTACCCCCCCCCCCCACTTTGTGGCGGCTGGCGCCGCCACTGTTTAATCTTAAGGACTACTGTTAGGATAACTAAGGTCTCACGAAACACGGTGTGTGACAACTTAACGGCTTTACATCCTGTGTCTGGTTGCAATACTACAGCCTAATTATACAATGCAGAAAAGGTGAATTTGTTGAAAACAATCATCAAGAGCACCAAATACCTTGCACTGCTTGGTAGCCTTGGAAAAAAGAAAGTAGTTAATGACACAACATAGAGATTATTGAAAAGGTCGTTTAAATCGGTTGAGGAAATACGGTTGAGACGATAATTATTAGGAAGATTCTGGCGACAAATGGATTCTTTAAAACTAATATTTATGGACATTGGAATGTCAAATTGACTGCTAAAGAACTGCTCGATAACAAAACATTGCAACAGAAAGAATCAGGAATACTTTCGACTATACTACAGATCTTATGTAATCAGAAATGTGCCGGTTGGCAGCCATTGTCATTTTTGGAATTGCTGACATTATCAAATTGCATGTATATGTATCAATCGAAAGCTCCTATCCAGGAAAATTTGAATCTGATCTTTATTGAAAAATGATAGGTATGTTTAAGAAGTTAGAATGATTTTCAGTCTTGAAAACGTGACTTTGAAGTGTTTTTGAAAATGCTCCAAGGGCGTAGATTCTTAAATTATTCGTTATGCCATATAAATTAATATCAATCGAGAAAACAAACGTTCACCATTGCGGTCGATAGTATACAGGAATGCCCTGCCTATTTGTTTTTACATGCATTTATACACAGTAGATATAGGGGCACGAAGGGCCTCCTTTTGAATTGAACTAAACACGAACCATTCAATCATTTGTTCTTCTTTCTCTCTGTACTAAAGGTTTCCGTCTATTTAGAAGTTTTAAATTCGAGCTTTTGGTAATTCTACCAATTTTAGAGCACTCAGAGGCCAAACAAAGTATCTTTTTACTGAAAAAATGCAAAAAAGTTTCCTTTTCAGAGACAAAAGGACTCTTTGTTGACATTGTTTTTCTTTTTTGTTTCTTATGTGAATAGAGTAAAAGGATAAAAGGATTCTCAGCCAAAATGTATTAAGTCAAAATAAAGTTCTGTTTAACATCGTAGAATCTAGATCATCTCGTTAGTGCTGGCCGTAATTGGGAAAAAAATTTAACGGCTTTACCTTTTATAGATGCTGTGGAAATTTCTTGAATCTTGTGGGAATAGCATCAGGCCTCAACTCAATTCTTTCTCCAGTTCGATTCATAAACTGTTCTTTGCATTGGTCAGAACAAATTCAAGAGTGTTCAATTGGGCTCCAATCTTCACGATGGATATTGACAAGGAATGCAGCACGTCTGATGGGAGTATAAATTTAAACATGTAAACAACTTGAATTATGTGAGGTAACTGCTCTGTAAAAGAAGAAGTTTAAACATGATTAATAATCGACATAAACCCATCTTATTAATTCTTTTCAACACAGATTTGTAGCTGAGAGACATTCACTTGAAAGGGGGAATCCAGAAGCGGACTGGCCCGCCAGGGGCACCGGGAAATTTCCCGGTGCGCCCCTTCACGCAACTGTTTTTAAAACTTGTATTAAAAATATTCCTTATCATGGTCTGAAGCCCTAGAGATGCTGGAATATCGTAGAGTATATTGACAAACTTATCTATCTGTAAGGTGTTTAGGTAATTATAAGGTATTTAATTATATTGTAACGAGGTGCACATTAAAAAGAAGAGAATGTATAAGGGAGTCACGAGAGTTTCAAAGAAAACATAGAAACATTGCAGAAAAGATATTACGCCAGAAACTGGGTCACAGTAAAAGCTGAGGAAGAACAAATTAAAGAGGTTTTTTGCAATGTTTGTTTTTTGACCCTTGCATTCAATGAATTAACGTTCGCAAGTGGTTTCACATAACATTTCCAAATATGAGAGGCTGGCTGATCATGAAGCTTCAAAGTCTCAAAATGGAGCAGTCACCGCCCTCGCCCATGCTGAAGCGGAAAGAGAGGTTGAAACTTTGAAAGGAAATGTTGAACCAAAAACCAACTCGAGGTAACTGGTGACACAGAGTTTTTAAAATGCATTTTGGTTGTCATGAAAAAAATCATTGGAAATCAGGAAATCGCCTCCAAAGCATATAGTAACGAATCTCTTCACACATTGGAGGATTAGACATTGAATCATTGAAACTTTTTTGAGATGATTTCGCTACTTGAAGACTTTGAGAGTCTCTTTATGCTTCATTTGGAAAGACGAAGGAAAATAATAAGAAAATTTTGTCAAAATGGAAACCTTGTCATCATGCTTTTCAAAAGAACAATGAATATAATTTTCGGTTAAATTTTAATGCAAATTCATTAAAAGATAGTTGGAAATTTTCTTTGCAAATGAATGGTAGCACAGCCATATCAGTCATCTGCTATCAAATATAGATACGTTCACAAGGAACAAATCCAAGTGAGACTCGTTGCACCAGAGGCGCCGGAAGCTTTATGAAGCGGCGGGGGCAGAATCAGCGGAAAGGGCACCTCAAGGTCAGCACAGCGGAGGTGATGAGGGGCGTGGCATCAGGGAAATTTTGCGTGACTACACCCATTTTAGCGTAACTAAGAGTTGGTTTTACGTGGAAAACTTTAATTAGAATTTTAAATAAAATTACATCTTGGCAAAAAACTCTTGGAAAAGTGGGGTATCCGGACCCCACATTCCACCTCGTGGCTCCACAACTGCTCAAGATGCCAAACTTTGCTGGCGAAACAAATCAGGAATTATTGCTTAGCATTTTATTCGGAAAATTCCTCAGTGCATAGTGTATGCTTGAAAGAATTGTTCTGAAGATTATTGTGACTGCAGGAAAATAATGGTTCCAAGAACTTGTTTTAGAATGGACCAACGGTTATAGGGTTAGACCGATTTTACTGTTTGGGTTTGTGTGGAACTGCCAGGTCCTTTCTCTTCTTTAACTACTCGTGTGATGTTTACCTTTCTCTGCTTCGTATTGTCCCTTAAGTTGTTGTTTAATTTTCTTTAGTTATGAAGTTGTAGTTGAAAAATTGTAAGTGCCGTTCCTGGTGTAGGCCAGATGACTTTATGTCTTCTTACGCCAAGAGCGGTACATTAATTATATATTTATATTAGTTTGATTTTGATCTCTATGAATATATAAAAAAAAAAAAAAAAACTTGATAAAGTATAGACGATAACGTACGCACAAAATTTTTATTGGATATCAAAATTAGGCTGTAGAATTGAAATAACCCTCTCCCAAGGTCTCACTGAATGAAAACTTTCATTTCCCAATGATGTTATTGTAATAAAGAAGAATTTATATTCATTCTGTTATAGTTATGTATGGACGCTGCGGAGGACAGTAATTGTTGTTGTTGTTGTTAGTGATTTAGAGGATTGTGGGATAGCAAAAAAACGTGTGCGTTCTGTTCTAAAATGGCCATGCATAATTCTCTCTTGGACTCTTCTCAGTTATTATTTAGCTTAGACCCTCAAGTATATTACATTGGCGACGAGAAAAAGTGAAAAGTGATTGGAATTACGTTCCTGTCCAGAGTTCAATCCAAGTGCCGACGTTGGAGCGAGCCTAGCCACTCGATGGAAATTATGGTCGCAAGACTTCGATACGTTCTTGTTAGCAAGTGGTATTACCGATAAAAAGAGACAAAAAGCTTTGTTATTGTACCAAGCAGGCCCTCGCATCCGAGAGATTTTCTCACAACTTGAAGACACTGGGGGAGATGAAGATTTCGACTTAGCAAAACAAAAACTGACGCAGTATTTTGAGCCCCAGAAAAACAAACGTTATGAGATTTACAGATTTCGAGAATCTAAACAAGGGGGAAATGAAACTTTAGACTGTTTTCATACAAGACTGAAAAACATGGCAAAACCTTGTGAGTTCGCAGACGAAACATTTGAAATTGAAGAACAAATAATAATTGGGGGTCGTTCATCTAGAATTCGCAAAAAAGCTCTACGAGATCCGGCCTATTCACTCAAAGATATGTTGATTGATGGAAGGCGAGACGAAACTAGCTCGTACCAAGCAAAGGAAATAGAATCAAAAGAAGAAATAGCAGAAACTGCTCATCGTTTTGACACAAAAACAAATAACCGCTCACAAAAACAGTGTGGAAACTGTGGAGGAAAATTTCCACATAAAGGATCTTGCCCAGCTAAAGGGAAAACTTGTCGGAACTGCAACATATCTAATCATTTTGCTGTTGTGTGTCGAAGCTCCAAGCCTTCAAAACCACAGAAAGCACGTAATCCTAATGTAAACAAATCGACTGCAGTAAGACCATTTCAGCACGAAAGTGACAGTGATAATGATTACATGTATGCAATTCAAAATTCAACATCAAACAAACCAAAACAAAGTCCTAGAGTAAATGTTACAGTGGCTGGACATCAATTTTCTATTTTGGTTGATACTGGGTCGACAATAAACGTCATTGATAAAAAAACTTTTGACAAAATGAAAGGCCTTGCACTGCAGAAAACAAAAGTAAAAGCCTACCCATACAACACTGTAAAACCAGTTGAATTCCTGGGTAAATTTGAGTCACTTGTCAAAACAAAATCACGCTTTGCTGTCGCGACGTTTTTTGTCTTACAGCAAGAAAACAGTGGATGTTTACTATCAGCAACTACCGCACAGGAAATGGGAATAATAACTCTGAAACTGAACAAAATATCAACTGAGGCTCCAGAAAATGTCACAAGCTCTGATCCACGGATAAACGCAATTGTACAGAAATACAAAGAGGTGTTTACTTGGAAAATTGAAAAATTATGCAGTAAAATTAAATATTGATGAATCAGAAATTCCTCAAGCGCAACCACAGAGGAGAGTACCTTTTCACATTCGTAAGAAGGTAAAAGCCGCTGTGAAGGAGCTACAACGTGAAGGTATAATTGAACCGGTTCCAGAAGACTCACCTGCACAATAGGTGTCTCCAATTGTAGCTGTGCCGAAAAAGGATGACACAGTACGTCTCTGCGTGGACATGAGAATGCCAAACAAGGCAATAAAACGTGTACGGTACCCGATACCCACCGTGAATGATATTAGCGTGGAACTGAATGGTGCTAGATATTTTAGCAAGCTTGATTTAGCACAAGCGTACCATCAATTGCCTTTGCACGAGGATAGTCGCTACATTACAACGTTCAACACGCATGTGGGACTATTTCGCTACACACGACTCAATTATGGTACCAATGCTGCCATGGAGATTTTTCAGCATGTTTTACAACAAAACCTACAGGGTATATCTGGTGTTATTAACCTAGCAGATGATATTTTTATATTTGCGAAAACACGGAACGAGCATGATGCCTCTTTACAGAATTGTCTAGAGCGACTAAAAGACAGAGGTCTTACGCTTAATCCAAAAAAATGCAAATTTTTGCAATCATCTATCAGTTTTTTTGGACAGATTTTTTCGCACCAAGGGACACGTCCTGACCCAAAGCGCGTGGAAGATCTAGAAAACGCTTCAGTACCCAACACCGCCAAAGACGTCCGCAGTTTGCTAGGTATGGCAAACTACAGTGCCAAATATATTCCGAATTATGCAACGCTCACCGCCCCTTTACGTGAGCTGACAAAGAAGAATGTAGTTTTTGCATGGAAAACAGAACACCAAGAAGCTTTCGAAAAGTTGAAAAAAGCTCTCAGGCAAGCACCAGCGATGGGTTATTTTGACGTGAACAGAGACACATTCGTCACAGTCGATGCCAGCCCTGTAGGCATCTCAGCATTTTTAACACAATCAGACAAAGATTCAGACGAATACACAGTGATTGCATATGCCAGCCGAGCCCTTTCAGATGTCGAAAAACGATACTCGCAAACGGAAAAGGAAGCCCTGAGCATCATATGGGGTGTCGAACATTTTCAGTTGTTTTTATACGGAAAAGAATTCACGCTGATCACAGATCACAAACCGCTTGAAGTTATATACGGGAGTGCAACGTCCAAGCCATCCGCACGCATCGAACGCTGGGTGCTCAGATTACAACCCTATGCATTTAACATTCAGTACCGCAGTGGTAGTGAAAACGCAGCCGACTATCTTTCACGCCATCCTTTCAGAGAAGGAGAAAAACAACAAGAAAAGTTTGCAGAGGAATACGTAAACTTTATAACACAACATTCTGTGCCTAAAGCTATGACAGTACAGGAAATAGCATGTGAAACAAAAGCCGACACCACGTTACAACGATTGCAAGTCGCAATACGCTTAAACATGTGGGAGGCTGATTGCTTAAAGCCATATCGGCCTATCAAAGACGAGTTGACTGTCGGAGCGCTGGGAGTAATACTCCGTGGCACAAGAATTATTATACCATCATCACTACAGCAACGAGCAGTAGATATCGCCCACGAAAACCATCAAGGTCTGTCCAAGACTAAGGCATTATTACGCGAGAAAATATGGTTTCCTGGTACTGATGAACTTGCGCAACAGACACTTCAGTCTTGTCTTGCATGCCAAGCAATCGGAAATCAACCGCCACCGGAGCCATTAAATTTACAGGAAATGCCTAAAGGACCCTGGGAGAAAATTCATATCGACCTCTATGGACCATTACCGTCAGGGGACTACCTGCTTGTTGTGATAGATCGCTATTCTCGGTTTCCCGAAGTCGAGATTGTACAAAGCACCATAGCGTCTGTTGTAATTCCAAAGTTGGATAAAATTTTTTCAGTACACGGACTGCCGGACACTGTAAAAACAGAAAATGGACCGCCATTTTCGGGAAATGATTTTCACAGATACCTTTCAACACTCGGTATCAAGTACGAACCTTCTACACCTTGTTGGCCGCAGGCAAACGGGGAGGTGGAACGTTTCAACCAGCCATTGGGAAAAGCTTTACGTACAGCAGTTACAGAAGGGAAAGTTTGGAAGCAAGAACTTTATCGATTTTTGCTTCAATACCGCACGACGCCACACAGTATTACGAAAGTAGCACCATGTGAACTGTTTTTCAATCGATCAGTACGCGGTAAACTGCCTTCTCTCGAAAAGAAACGTGTTCTAAACAAGCACAAAGAAGCTCGTGAAAACGAACAAAAAAGTCAGACATATCAGAAAGATTACGCGGATAGACGACGACACGCGAAGGAGAGTTCGATAACCATTGGTGATTCAGTTCTAGTGAAGCAAATGAAGAAGAATAAGTTGACATCAAGATTTAACAAAACGCCGTACATCGTCATAGAGCGGAAGGGTACTCAAGTAACCGCTGAAAATGCAACTCATCAAATCACCCGAAATGTCTCCCACCCAAAAAGTGAACATTCCTACAACGCAGAAAATATCTGATAGTGATTCTGATACTGATCACGAAACGGATTATGAACACAATGCAGAACACGAATATGGAAATAATCGAGAACATGGAAACGCTGGAAATGCAAGACCGATAAGAGCACGTAGAGCACCGATACGGTATGGAGATCCGATACCATCAGATGTATTATAGACGAACTCGCCCTTAAAGAAGAATTTATATTCATTCTGTTATAGTTATGTATGGACGCTGCGGAGGACAGTAATTGTTGTTGTTGTTGTTAGTGATTTAGAGGATTGTGGGATAGCAAAAAAACGTGTGCGTTCTGTTCTAAAATGGCCATGCATGTTTCTCTCTTGGACTCTTCTCAGTTATTATTTAGCTTAGACCCTCAAGTATATTACAGTTATGTGTAGCTCAACACAGCAAAGAGTCAAATGTAAAGCATGCAGCCAATTAGATAAAGAGAATGAAGAAGCTTAGCCAATTAAATCGTATTATTCTTTACAGAGATCTTTCAACTTCAACGAGGCAACCTCCAACTTCCATCAGATTTCGAAATGTCCTTTCACAACAAAATATAAATATGTCCTTTCACAGCAAACGATTTCTACTGGTTTGCACTGTCACTGTGTATAATTTCAATTCTAGTGACAATTTGATTAGCATTTAGTTAATGATAAGGCACTTTGCTGCCCATGTGCTGCCCCCGTGGCTCCGGCGCCCTTGAGGCCGAAAAGAGCTGTTCAGATTACTAGAGTCAACCATTCAGGCCCATGGTCTACAAATAAGAACTTTGTTGGTGAATAATTGATGGAGCAGCGAATGTGCGGGCAACACAAAGTCATCCAGAAATGTTTTAAAGATGCCTCCGTCTCTAAACACTGTCTATATTTGATGTTATGCTCATTCACTCTGCCTAACAGCAACTGACTTCGTGATACTATCATACCTGAGAAAGGCCCTGTTAGACACCTAAAAAGCAAAGCCACATTCTGTTCTAATACCTGGAAGTGCATGAGTGTTTAGAGAAGCATTTTATCTAAAAAGAGGAGCGGAAGAGAGAAATTCAAAAGGCTCCAGAAGATAGGAGAGACACATTGGTGGTCAAAGCGAGTGCCACTCGAGAGGATTTTGGTTACCTTTGTAAGGAACGTAGAGTACGTTAAAGTGTTCTATCACATTAAATCATCATCACATTTGAAGTCAAAGTCAAGAAAAGATGGAGATGTGTTGGTGCGGAAATGGCTGCGCTTTGATACGATGGTTAAAGCTTTCTTATTGCTTAGGATTTACAGCATCTTGTGACAGGCACCCATTTTTTGCAGAAGAAAGAATTAGACTACTCCAGTGCCTGGAAATGGTAGAAGGAGCAAAGAGCAAATTGTGTGACAATCAATTTGGTAAAATCAATGAGATGAGATGACACGGATGGAGAAATGCAGACAGAGTCTCAGAGGTGAAGAGTCGCAAGAAGACAAAGAAGGAAGAGGGTGCCTTTTGAGAAAGACCAAATCTCAGATGATATCGTCGTTTCTTGTGTCCAGGCAGAGCTCGAGCGCTTTTCCACGGATCGATTTGCAGCGCTGTTCAAACCATAGATACCAGTTAAGAGTTTGAAAAAGGTTGCACCGTTTGTCGGTGTTCTTGCAGATTCTTTGAAGGCTAAGCTTGGTTCCTTCATCTCAGTATTCAAGCATCTATATTAAAAGCTGCAAGACGATCTTGATGGTATTTAGTCCGTGGAAACCATGCGTGCAATCTGTGGAAGCAGTGGTTGGTAAAAATGGTAATAATAATAATAATTTTATACGAATGTTTAATAATCACAGGATGGCCATTTCAGTATATATAGATATATAAGTGCGCTCCTAAGTTTCTTAATTTTACTAAAACATACTAAAATGAAGATACTAAATATTACTGTTTGCTGTTAAAGATTGCTATACTAATATTTGTTAAATTATTAGCATCCTCCAACCTTTTTTGACCCATGAATACCTTCTCACACTTAAATTCACCCAAGTTAGCAGCAAGAGAGCTTTTAGTACGTTGAAGCAAGTAAAAAGCTTCTAACTGGCAACTCTGGAAAATGAGAAACTCGAGAAATTTATGGTGTTGGGTTGTGAAAGGGAACTTTTAGAATCTGTTTCCCCAGCTGATGTTATCAGATATCTATGAGGTATCTACAGTGTTTAACCAAATGTCCAGCTGGGCAGGGCAGCCATTAGGTGTTAGGCTGGCAGCCCCATCTCCATTTAGCAGACGCATGCTGCAAAACATTCAGAAGTTTCAAAATTATTGTTTAATGAGATTACGAGATTACGAGATAGATTACGAGTGAGTACAATTGAAGAGGATCTCGTCTTAGATCCTGGAAAAGTTGGCTTCTCCGTAAATTCTTGAAGATAGTGTCTCGATAAATGATAAGTGGTCAATGGAATTTAGTCTTTTTCAACAATTTACCTATCATGTGACACCAATACGACATAACACCTACAAGTTTTACCACCCGCGCGGACGTTTCAACTACCCTTTATTTAAATACTAATAATAAAAAAAACTGGTTTGTGAATCTACTTCTTCTCAAAGCAAATTATGAATAAAAAAAGCCTTTAGATTTTATAGAAGAGCATTTTCCGACGGTCTTTCAATGGCGTGGTTTCAAAATTTTTCGTAGGCATGCCAGCAAACCCCCATTTTGTTCGCTTCTCTTGCAGCCTATATCCCCGTTTTAACCATTCCACTGTCTATTGAGAGAAATTTGTATCGAAAATAAAACTGATTGTCTGCCACGTAAAGTTTTTGGAGTTATGTCTCACTAACCCAAAATCTAAGCAGCATGGCCATCGATTGGCGCCCTTTTGGATGCTTTTCCCGGTGGGTTGAATGGAAACCAGTACGCCACTGAGTGAGACTCGTTAATGTAAGCGCTTTTGATCGTTTAATTTAGCAACTGAGTACTTGAAGATACATTTTAGTTACGGTTGATAAAAATGGCAACACACTAAGCTACACAGGGGCACTCTACCCGATTTTTTCAAAAGTAGAGGGGGCCTGTGCCCTCTGCCTGTCCCCCCAGGTCCTAAATCTATGGTGCGATAAGATTGTAGCTGCGAGGGCGCTAACTGTTAGGCCGCTCGTAGCTTGAAAATAAATTCGAGTTTTCAGAAAGAAAAAACCAAAAAAGAAATTGAAAAGTCATCAAAAAGGTAGAATGGGCGACAGCAAATCTAATTCTGTCAGTTTCGTGTCGATTACTGGTCTTTTCTATAAGTTATAAGAATCCTTGTCTATTTCGTTCCTGCTTGTCTATGTCGTCCCGTCTTGTCTATTTCGTCCCGAGCGCTGCCGAGACAGTTGGAAAATGGCACAAAGTTGCAACCATATTGGTGCGGAGCGCCAGCAAATAGCGTAGCGAGTAAATAGCGGACTCCCAGAAAATAGCGGAATTTTCATTGAGGGTGATATCGGTGCAATAGTTGACTATTTATGACTAAAATCCACACATTTTATTATTTCTATGTTTAAAAACACAATTTTTCACATTTAGTCATAAAACACTGCTATTCTTAACAATGATTGCCTGATTTTTGGTCTGTTTCTCTGATAGAGATTGGCCTAGGCCATGATAACTCTAAATATAAGTTTTGAAAGCAAAACAAAAAAAAATTATATGTTGATCTGTAGAAAACTGTTCAACACTCACATTTAAAATACCTACAAACTTTAAGAAAAATTTACCCTTTAAAAGTTACTGTTTGAGGATGCTAAAACTTACACAGCCAAAAGGCTTTGCTGTCATACACCTCGAGGTGACATTCGCTCGGTGAAATAACATCCGCATCAGAGATGAAGAGTGGCGCAGAGTGGAGTAATACAGTTCTCCAAGTTATTATTTTGAAACCACCAGTCATATTCATTCCAATAGCCAAAAATCTAGTGCTTGGACAGGCGCTCATTATAAAGAATAATGGTTTTATCGAGTATCCTTAGAAAATCTACTCCAAAAAGGGTTGGATCTTTCCAAAAAAGTCCCCAGAAAATAGCGGAATGCTCAATTTAATAGAGATAACAACGATTTTCAAGCAGTTTTTGACTGCAATATCGTTATTTGCAATATCATAGTTTGTATAAAGTCCTTTTTGCTGAATTATTTCAAGAAATAGAGTTTTCTATAAAGTTTCTTATAAGTGATGTTGCTCCAGATCACCGAAGACTCCCCCATTTTCTGGTCATCATAATTGACAAAAATCCCGTCATTTTCATTGCCTTCTTCCAAATTCTAGTACTTTGACAGGCGTTTATTGTATAGAATGATTGTTTTATCGAATATCTTTTGAAAAAATACTCCAAAAAGGGTGGGCTCTTTTCAAAAAAGTTCCCAGAAAATAGCGGAATGTTCAATTTAATAGAGATAACAACGATTTTCAAGCAGTTTTTGACTGCAATATCGTTATTTGCGACTGCAAAATCGTTATTTGCGATATTATAGTTTGTATCAAGTCCTTTTTGCTGAATTATTTCAAGAAATAGAGTTTTCTGTAAAGTTTCTTATAAGTGATGTTGCTCCAGAGCACCGAAGAATCCCCCATTTTCTGAAAATCATAATTGACAAACAACTCCTCATATTCATTGCCTTCTTTAAAATTCTAAAACTTTGACAGGCGTTTGCTATATAGAATGATGGTTTTATCGAATATATTTTGAAAAACTACTCCAAAAAGGGTGGGCTCTTTTCAAAAAAGTCCCCAGAAAATAGCGAAATGTTCAATTTAATAGAGATAACAACGATTTTCAAGCAGTTTTTGACTGCAATATCGTTATTTGCGATATTATAGTTTGTATCAAGTCCTTTTTGCTGAATTATTTCAAGAAATAGAGTTTTCTGTAAAGTTTCTTATAAGTGATGTTGCTCCAGAGCACCGAAGAATCCCCCATTTTCTGGTCATCATAATTGATAAACATCCCGTCATTTTCATTGCCTTCTTCCAAATTCTAGTACTTTGACAGGCGTTTATTATATAGAATGATTGTTTTATCGAATATATTTTGAAAAAATACTCCAAAAAGGGTGGGCTCTTTTCAAAAAAGTCCCCAGAAAATAGCGGAATGTTCAATTTAATAGAGATAACAACGATTTTCAAGCAGTTTTTGACTGCAATATCGTTATTTGCGACTGCAATATCGTTATTTGCGATATTATAGTTTGTATCAAGTAATTTTTGCTGAATTATTTCAAGAAATAGAGTTTTCTGTAAAGTTTCTTATAAGTGATGTTGCTCCAGAGCACCGAAGAATCCCCCATTTTCTGGTCATCATAATTGACAAACATCCCGTCATTTTCATTGCCTTCTTCCAAATTCTAGTACTTTGACAGGCGTTTATTATATAGAATGATTGTTTTATCGAATATCTTTTGAAAATCTACTCCAAAAAGTGTTGAAGGTACTGGAGGTAGAGAGAGCAAAAAAATGTGGATCGAAGATCTATCACTTTCTGAAAATGATCGTCTTTGCCTTTCAACTAGACAGGGCATAACAGAAGCTCTTTGCAATGCAGCAATGAATATGCTGAAGACTGAATTTAAACATTTCTCGGGATTGACTTCTGTAAAGAGCATTGGTAGTGACCAAAAAGCGAATGGGCCATTCATACAAATAGTTCCCCTGATAGTAAGGTCTGAAGTCACATCAATCGTGCAAAATTTGATACTAGCATCAAACTTTCCAGACTTATGTAATTTTAGCCGTAGAAAACGATGCGAAACAGACCCAAACTGTAACGTGCCCCTAAAAGCTATTTTTAGAACAGGGGGCTCATTTCCAGTCCTCAAACTGATAAGACTGACTTTGCAACCAATTAATACGTCTATGCCCGTGAAAATTAGTATTCTTATACAATTTGATACGTAAAATACGATGAAATTGATAACAAGTTCATTAAGAACCCCCTTTTCTATTTTTAGAACAGGGGCCTTGGTCCCAGTCCTCAAATTGATAGGACTGAATTTACCAACAAGTAATACCTCTATGCCCCATGAAAATTAGCATTCTTATACAATTTGATACGTACAATACGATGGAATTGATAACAAGTTCATAAAGTACCCCCATTTTCTATTTTTAGAACAGGGGCCTTGGTCCCAGTCCTCAAACTGATAGGTCTGACTTTGCAATCAATTAATACCTCTATGCCCGTGAAAATAAGTATTCTTATACAATTTGATACGTACAATACAATTAAATTGACAACAAGTTCATTAAGAACCCCCTTTTCTATTTTTAGAACAGGGGCCTTGGTCCCAGTCCTCAAACTGATAGGACTGAATTTGCAACCAAGTAATACCTCTATACCCGTGAAATCTAGTATTTACATAAATACAAGCTGATGTATGCAATATGATGCAGTTCGTAGATAACCCCATTTTCTATTTTTAGAAGAGGGCTGATTCCCAGTCCTAGAACGGATTGGACTGATTTTGCAACCACGCAGCACCTGCATACCTGGAACATTGAATATTAATAAACCACTTGATGCATGCAATGCGATGAAAAGCACACCAAGGTCATTATTTATACACATTCTTTTTAAGCGTGTGTAACGAAACAAAAATTAAATGAATAAAATAAGAAATATGGAGTAATGGCAGCTACATCCCACAGTGGTCTATGTAGCCCTGGTAATAGAGAATAGAAATATGTGCTTCGAATATACCAGCGTGAGAGAATAGAGGCTAAAAGACATGAGCTCCCCGGCGAAGGATGTGTAGAGAGAAGGAAAATGAGATTGTTGAATGTATGGTGCATGCAGGCTCTAGGCCACTCGTGTAAGAGAGTATGGAAAAAGTAGTGCGACTCCTTAGCTGCCACCTATGATCAACGTTTCGGGGGTTTAAGGACAGTACGTTATAGATCACAGTACCCCCAGCATCCTTTTGGGATACCATCGTACTAGTTGGATAGTGGTGTGGATGGAAAAAAATTGACATGAGATAGAGCAAGTCGGAAAGAAGGTAGTAAGGTGGGGGCAAGTAGAACAACTAATAACCCCTGTGCCCAAAATTATGCAAACATTTTCATGCACTACCTGGAACAACATATCCTTTCTACGGCCCCAAGGGGCAAAAACCTTTTCTTTGGGTCCGCTACATTGATGTTATTTAGGTTATCTGGACAAGGAATATCCAAGCTCTCAATAAATTCCACTCCCATATGAATTCAATGCATTAGACTATTCAATTTGAAATGTCTCATTCCACCGACAGAATTCCCTTTTTGGACACACTGACAATTCTGGACCAAAAGGGCTGTATCAACACAACTGTTTACAAGAAACCCACCGATACCTGTTGATTATTACATGCACAATCATTCCAACCCTTAATTGCAAAAGGGGCATTAGCTAGTGCCAAGACTTACGCAACAGAAGAATTATTTCCGATGATACTGAATAAGAGAACCAACTAAAACAATTTCTTCTATCCCTTATCTCTAGGTGTTACAATCTCTCTATGTTTTTACCTATTTTCGACAAAATTATGAGCATTGAGAGAAATGACTTATTACAAAATAAAAAAAGCACAAACACCCAATATCCTACCCTTTATAGTCCCCCTTGATACCAATGCTTGACCTGTTGGTAAAATACTTCACAAACGATGGAAACCTATTACTAAAATCACTTCATTGACACAACAACCTTGCTTGAACCAACAATGGCCTTCCAAAAGAAAATGGATATCAAAGACCACCAGTGTCTTGCAAAGCTAAAATCTAAGATATTTTCTACTATATCCTTATTTTGTTGTATTTTATTAAACCTCGCATACGTATGTGCGCGTGCGCAATGTTAGAAAAAGTCTTATGTGGGTGTGCGAGTATATGAGCATAACTTGTTCTAATTGACCCCACCTTACTACGTTCTTTCCGACTGGCTCTATCTCATGCCAATTTTTTCCATCCACATCACCACCACTTTCCAACTAGTACGATGGTATCCCAAAAGGATGCTGGGGGTACTGTGATCTATAACGTACTGTCCTTAAACCCCTGAAACGTTGATCATAGGTGGCAGCTGAGGAGTGGTACTACTTTTTCCATACTTTCTCATACGAGTGGCCTAGAGCCTATACACACATACACCATATATTCAACACTCTCATTTTCCTACTCTATACACATCTTTCACTGGGGTGCTCATGTCTTTTAGCCTCTATTCTCTCACACTGGTGTATTCAACGCACGAATTTCTATACTCTTCAACGCATTGCATGCATCAAGTTGTTTATTAATATTCAATGTTCCAGGTATGCAGGTACTGCGTAGTTGCAAAATCAGTCTAATCAATTTTAGGACTGGGAACCAGCCCCTGTTCTAAAAACAGATAATGGGGTAATTTACGAACTGCATCGTATTGCACCAGTAGATTGTATATATGTAAATACTAGATTTCACGGGTATAGAGGTATTACTTGGTTGCAAAGTCAGACCTATCAGTTTGGGGACTGGGACCAAAGCCCCTGTTCTAAAAATAGAAAATGGGGTACTTTATGAACTTGTTATCAATTTTATCGTATCGTTCGTATCAAATTGTATAAGAATACTAATTTTCACAGATATAGAGGCACTATTTGAATGCAAAGTCAGTCCTATCAATTTGAGGACTGGGATCAAGCCCCCTGTTCTAAAAATAGAAAAGGGGGTACTTAACGAACTTGTTATAAATTTCATCGTATTGTATGTATCAAATTGTATAAGAATACTAATTTTCACGGCCATATAGGTATTACTTGGTTGCAAAGTCAGACCTATCAGTTTGGGGACTGGGACCAAAGCCCCTGTTCTAAAAATAGAAAATGGGGTACTTAATGAACTTGTTATCAATTCCATCGTATTGTACGTATCAAATTGTATAAGAATACTAATTTTCACAGATATAGAGGCACTATTTGGTTGCAAAGTCAGTCCTATCAATTTGAGGACTGAGACCGAGGCCCCTGTTCTAAAAATAGAAAAGGGGGTACTTAATGAACTTGTTGTCAATTTAATTGTATTGTACGTATCAAATTGAATAAGAATACTTATTTTCAGGGGCATAGAGGTATTAATTGGTTGCAAAGTCAGTCTTATCAGTTTGAAGACTGGAAATGAGCCCCCTGTTCTAAAAATAGCTTTTAGGGGCATTTTACAGCTTGGGTCTGTTTCGCATCGTTTCCTACGGCTCAAACTACATATGTCTGGAAAGTTTCATGCTGGTATCAAATTTTGCACGATTGATGTGTAAAATTGTATTAACAGACCGAACTATGAGGCGAAGTAGGTCAAATGAGTCGACATGGGGCACACTATCAAATGTTTTTTCCCTACCTGGGTATGTAACGCTGTATGACGCAGCAGTAAGAACTTATAGCGATGTGACGAAGAAAAATGTTAAGTATCATATATCTTTAGAAGAGCATGCATGTAGGCTTTTTAATACACGACAAAAAGAACTAACTATAGATGTGGCCGATGTTTTAACTGTCAATAAACATACACTAAGTGGAGTTGCTGCAATCTTCCATGCGTTATGTATTTGTAGGGGCATAGACCCACAAGCAGTATATTTCAATTACCAAAACCTTAGAAAGCAACTAATGTACTGCCTGGAATTGAAGTCTTTCGATTTTATTACCTTTAACTCTACACCACGCCAGAAGACTAAAACATTGTACGAAATTGATGTACAATTGTACTGCCATTGTAAAATGCCGTATACCAGTGAGAAAATGTTTGAATGTTCTTATTGCAAAAATTGGTTCCATCCTCACTGTGAAGAGGGCGACTTTGATTCAGAACTATGGCAATGTATGTCTTGTCGTTGTTACTTAGAGAAGCTAAGCGGTCCTTGTACTAGAAAACGTGCAGCAGACGTTTTAAGTAGAGATTTTGAGGTGAGGACATGCGATCCATTGAAACAGGGAAAAGGCCAGATATATGAAAATAAGAGGAGTAAAAATAAACTATTTAAAGAATGTCTGGCAAATACTTTAACAAAAGCGTCATTAGACAGTGAAAGCGAATAACAATAGTTTTAATTAAATTGGTTTTTGTTTAATTAAATAATAAGGTAATAAAGGTTGTTATACTTTTATTTGCTTTTATTATAGACAGTAAAGTATTTAGATAAAAAAGACTTGTAAAACCAAATGGAGAAAGCAGGGGAAAGAGGAATGGCATGATGACAAGGTCCCAAAACCTTGAAAATGCAAAATAGCCCCCATAAGATTTTAAAAAGTGATGATACGTAACTGAGCTAAGTGGTTTGATTGAAACTTTTAGAGTCTAAAAGGAGCGACATTTTCCACGACATTGTGCTAGTCTAAAAAAGTGTTTACATGCTTCTTTGATAAATGACGCTATTTTGCACTCCTAATAAAGAAAGCTATGGCATGGAAAGCGTAGGCAGAACGATACAAAAATATAACAATAATCAAAACTTTTTTTACCCAAAGCAAATGACGCTGCTTCCCGATTTCCGAATTAATACAGTCAAAGAAAAAATGTGTATTAAAAAAAAACCCCCACGCCCCCTACCCCCCGAGCGCTACTGTCAGATAAGCTGGGAAAGAGGAGAATTGAGTAGTAGATGAAAGATTGGCATAAGAACTAGATATTGTCGATGGTTTCTTTTTTTAGCACTAGACTTAAACTGAAAATATCTTCCAGTTAAATTTTCCGAGACTGGCTTCTTAAAGATTGAAAATGATTGAAAATCGATTTCATCTGAATGATATTGAACATTCCGCTATTTTCTGGGGACTTTTTTGGAAAGAGCCCACCCTTTTTGAGGTAGGTTTTCAAAAGATATTCGATAAAACAATCATTCTATACAATAAACGCCTGTCAAAGTACTAGAATTTGAAAGAAGGCAATGAATATGACGGGATGTTTGTCAATTATGATTACCAGAAAACGGGGGATTCTTCGGTACTCTGGAGCAACATCACTTATAAGAAACTTTACAGAAAACTCTATTTCTTGAAATAATTCAGCAAAAAGGACTTGATACAAACTATAATATCGCAAATAACGATATTGCAGTCAAAAACTGCTTGAAAATCGTTGTTATCTCTATTAAATTGAACATTCCGCTATTTTCTGGGGACTTTTTTGAAAAGAGCCCACCCTTTTTGGAGTAGTTTTTCAAAATATATTCGATAAAACCATCATTCTATATAGTAAACGCCTGTCAAAGTTTTAGAATTTGAAAGAAGGCTATGAAAATGACGGGATGTTTGTCAATTATGATGACCAGAAAATGGGGGATTCTTCGGTGCTCTGGAGCAACATCACTTATAAGAAACTTTACAGAAAACTCTATTTCTTGAAATAATTCAGCAAAAAGGACTTGATACAAACTATAATATCGCAAATAACGATATTGCAGTCAAAAACTGCTTGAAAATCGTTGTTATCTCTATTAAATTGAACATTTCGCTATTTTCTGGGGACTTTTTTGAAAAGAGCCCACCCTTTTTGGAGTAGTTTTTCAAAATATATTCGATAAAACCATCATTCTATATAGCAAACGCCTGTCAAAGTTTTAGAATTTTAAAGAAGGCAATGAATATGAGGAGTTGTTTGTCAATTATGATTTTCAGAAAATGGGGGATTCTTCGGTGCTCTGGAGCAACATCACTTATAAGAAACTTTACAGAAAACTCTATTTCTTGAAATAATTCAGCAAAAAGGACTTGATACAAACTATAATATCGCAAATAACGATTTTGCAGTCGCAAATAACGATATTGCAGTCAAAAACTGCTTGAAAATCGTTGTTATCTCTATTAAATTGAACATTCCGCTATTTTCTGGGGACTTTTTTGAAAAGAGCCCACCCTTTTTGGAGTATTTTTTCAAAATATATTCGATAAAACAATCATTCTATACAATAAACGCCTGTCAAAGTACTAGAATTTGGAAGAAGGCAATGAAAATGACGGGATGTTTGTCAATTATGATGACCAGAAAATGGGGGAGTCTTCGGTGATCTGGAGCAACATCACTTATAAGAAACTTTATAGAAAACTCTATTTCTTGAAATAATTCAGCAAAAAGGACTTTATACAAACTATGATATTGCAAATAACGATATTGCAGTCAAAAACTGCTTGAAAATCGTTGTTATCTCTATTAAATTGAACATTCCGCTATTTTCTGGGGACTTTTTTGGAAAGATCCAACCCTTTTTGGAGTAGATTTTCTAAGGATACTCGATAAAACCATCATTCTTTATAATGAGCGCCTGTCCAAGCACTAGATTTTTGGCTATTGGAATGAATATGACTGGTGGTTTCAAAATAATAACTTGGAGAACTGTATGTTACTCCACTCTGCGCCACTCTTCATCTCTGATGCGGATGTTATTTCACCGAGCGAATGTCACCTCGAGGTGTATGACAGCAAAGCCTTTTGGCTGTGTAAGTTTTAGCATCCTCAAACAGTAACTTTTAAAGGGTAAATTTTTCTTAAAGTTTGTAGGTATTTTAAATGTGAGTGTTGAACAGTTTTCTACAGATCAACATATACATTGTGTTTGTTTTGCTTTCAAAACTTATATTTAGAGTTATCATGGCCTAGGCCAATATCTATCAGAGAAACAGACCAAAAATCAGGCAATCATTGTTAAGAATAGCAGTGTTTTATGACTAAAAGTGAAAAATTGTGTTTTTAAACATAGAAATAATAAAATGTGTGGATTTTAGTCATAAATAGTCAACTATTGCACCGATATCACCCTCAATGAAAATTCCGCTATTTTCTGGGAGTCCGCTATTTACTCGCTACGCTATTTGCTGGCGCTCCGCACCAACACAACTAAGGTCGCAGCGCTAGCCCCAGTATATGTTGCCCCAGTATATGTTGTTTTGCCCCAGTATATGTTGCTGTTAATTGGATAAGATTATCTCCATGGAAATGACGTTAAAATCCCATTATCAGACTGCAGCAACTGTCATCATGAATAAATTAAATACAAAGAAAACCGCTTTCGTGCCGACAAATTAATATCATGTTGCCTCTAAAAATAGGCCTAGGCAAAGTACAGCTATAAGAAACTGTGGATGACAACAAGAAATTCACCGAATGAAATGGCAAACAGAATTGTATTTCGAATGCTAATTTGAGTTGAGAAAGCATCGAACATGCATAATATGGTGTGAAGTTCTTTTAAATAAGGTTTCTGCCAGCTATTATCCTTTTTTATCAACTCTTTGATGAATCTCAAGCTTTCGGTCGCCCCCCGTTGCACTCAACAAAACAATGAGTGTACGATGCACTTGCCGTTCATCCATCCTACACATACACGAAAATTTTGCCAACAAATCGCCAAATAACCTATATGTCCTAATCATAGAACCTATGCCTTGCTGCTAAAATTAAGTTTGATAATTTTGATGGATTCGTTAGGCGAAGTTTTTAGGTATCATCCCGCAAGAAAATAGGTTGCCGCTTGTTTCTCTTCGTATCAGGGGGTGCGCACATCATTTGAAGGCGCATTTCAACTGTACAAGTATATCATTTCATATACTGTAGTTTCTTAAATGCATTGGAATATGTTGAGCATAACATTATTAGCAGTAAGCTGGTGATCTCTGTTTTATTTTTCAATGGAGGAGCAAAATGCTTTTGTCTGGGGGTAGGGTGGGGGCAGTTGTATAAGCAAGAAATAACAATGGAAATCAACGTAGCGGCAAATCTTAGAAATATTTCTCTTTTCAAAAGAATCAATACGATATATCAACAATATACTTGATTTTAAACAATATCACACAATTCGATGCTCAGGTAATAATGTCTCCATTAACGATTCGAATAACATTATCAATACTTTTCCCAACGTTGACCCCCGCAACATCCAGCACAACAATGAAAGTTACACAGACTAGCCATCTTTTGACCCAATGCATAGGCAACACTACCGTCGATGAATCGCCAAAAACCCGTTTTTCCTACTCATAGAGCCTATGCCTTGAATCCAAATTTTTTTTTTGATTTTCTTAGTAGATTCATTTGGGAAATTGCCTAGGAAACATCCTGCAAGAATATAGGTTGCCACTGCTTTCTCTCCTTATCAGGGGGTATACAAAATCATTTAAAGGATCCCGGCATTGGGTCAAAAGTTAATACGCTACATAAAGGTTACTCATAGATACGTTGCATAAATGTATTGGGTGACTCACATTGGCTTATGGTAGGGTGCAAAAACCCAAAATTTTCCGAAAATGTGGGAATCTAGGTTCATCAAAAATCTAGGAAAAGGGTATTATTAAGTTCGTAAATATAGGATTCAATGGAAAGTGTCTAGGGGTTGTCCCCTAAATCACAGGTTTAGGAAAATGCCGGTCTGGGATAGGGCATCACTTTAGGGGGGTTCGGGGGATTGCTAGCCCCCACCGGTAAAAATATCGTCTTTTTTCTTCAAATGAGCTTTTTCTACAAGATTTTAAGAGCAGGGTTGCCCCCACCTTACCAGAATGGAGCATGAAGTGACGGTTGAAGTTAGGGCTTGTAAAAACATGTTATGATCATGGAAAACGAAGTGACATTCAACTTACTTAAAATTTCTTATCTTAGCGTTCTGCCTAGTTATTGCCTAAAATGATGTGCTGCGCTTGTTAAACTTAACTAACTAAAACTTTCATGATTCACGATAACAATGATGATTCAACGAGGAAAATTTCTAATTTACGGTAGAAATATGAAACTACAAGGATAAAAACATATTTTATTCACCTATTTATAAAGGCGATATCAAACAAGGCCTTGGGTCGTACCCCTGATAACAATAAGTACGCGGAGAGAGCAACGTTGGCTTGATGGTTGCAAATAGTACTAAGACAATGGAAATTCTTTCAAGAATTTCTTTATCATTTTATACGAAACATATGTTACTAAATCAATGCTATTTCGCCCCAATGGAAGATCATAGTTTTTGTATATGTGTTGGCTGACGAGTCTCACGGCATTGTCATACTCAGGCTTTGATGCATCTACTGCATCCTTAAGTTTAGAATTTTGCACCATTTCTTGCAAAAACGTATCCAAAGTGACTTTCGGCAGTTGCATACCTTGATGCTTGTCTAATTTCCTTTTCACAGTACCATTATTTATAGCTTGAAATATATATTTCCTTAATTTTGGCAAATTAAAGCCAGAGTAGCGATATTCCTCCTCATCTGATGATTCAGAAAATGTGCATTCTCCACATTTTCCGGTTTTAAGCGCAACCAGTGAATCTTCCAAACTTGGCAAAGGTACAATTCGGGTATTTTTAATTCGCTTTGTGTTATGAGCAGACTCTGCATCGCTGCTTGGGCGCCGCTTTAACTTCTTATGTTTTTCCCTACTGCCCTTGCAATTCTTGCAAAGCCAATTAGAGTTTGCCTTGGCAACGCCAACACATGTAGAGTGATACCATTTTTCACATGAATTGCATGAAATCATTGGCGTCCCCATATCTGGCATTTCACAAAAGCAGAACAAGGGTACTTCAATAGCATACAGAGTCCCTCTATGGGGCCTTGGGGTAGTGGCAATTTCAGAAATGTCCTCGAATGAGCCATTTTCAAGGGCATCTACAAGAAGTCGTCCTAAGCTCTTATAGTTGAAAGATATTTTCTGTGGATCAACACCCTTTAACAGCATCAAGGTGTGGAATACTGCTGCAGTACCACTGTCTTTATCCTTCTTTATTTGCTCTACGTCAGCGACATCTATAGTAAGCTTGTCTGCGTGTGTATTTCTGAGGGAGGCAGCATAGCCTTCTATAGAAATGCCATATCGTACCTCCCTGGTAGGGCGCCTATAATGCAGCCTTATGGCACTGTCGTACAGTGTAACATGACCGTCCTTAGACATTATGTTTGACAGCGTACCCCAATGGGCTCTTTGGTTAGCTATTGGAGACAGAGGTACTATTTGAACAAAGAGTCGTCCGTTCCCAACAAATCACCATCGGCTTTTATGGGTTGCAATCCTGCTACATCAGGATTTGCATTTCTGAGTTGTTCTATTAGTGCGTTCATTATTGGAATTGTGAGGGGCATACCACAATCGAGAATGGCCTTGTCAAATGATGTTAAACCGTGTTGTGGCAGCCAAAGTTTTTCGGATCTGCCCTCTTGGCTAACTTGTTCCTTGTCTCCCCCTTCATCATTTCCACTGGGCATCAAGTTATCTGGTTGTTCATGAGAACAACTGTCAGCGCTACTATCGGATGTCGATGACATAGAGCATTTTCTTTCAGCCAAAGAATTCACTATTAAAGGAAATACCATGGATTCATTATCCTCACTGGATGCGTAGTTCTTGACTCTATTCACATTGCAGACTCCTGGAGACAGATTTGGCGTATCGTCTTCAAGGTCAAGGCTCGTATTGAGAACTTCGGCATCCATTGCAGATGTGTCACTTGAGACTTTTGTAGCCCCAGTATCTGCACCCAAAGGGGAGTACAAGCCCAGGCCTAAGTCTGAGTCAACACCCTCGTCACCAGACCACATATAACCTTCTGCTCCACTAGGAACGCTTTTTTGTGGTCCATTTGTAAATATAACCCTCCCAACTCCTAACTCCCTGTAACTTTCATTGTTGTGCTGGATGTTGCGGGGGTCAACGTTGGGAAAAGTATTGATAATGTTATTCGAATCGTTAATGGAGACATTATTACCTGAGCATCGAATTGTGTGATATTGTTTAAAATCAAGTATATTGTTGATATATCGTATTGATTCTTTTGAAAAGAGAAATATTTCTAAGATTTGCCGCTACGTTGATTTCCATTGTTATTTCTTGCTTATACAACTGCCCCCACCCTACCCCCAGACAAAAGCATTTTGCTCCTCCATTGAAAAATAAAACAGAGATCACCAGCTTACTGCTAATAATGTTATGCTCAACATATTCCAATGCATTTAAGAAACTACAGTATATGAAATGATATACTTGTACAGTTGAAATGCGCCTTCAAATGATGTGCGCACCCCCTGATACGAAGAGAAACAAGCGGCAACCTATTTTCTTGCGGGATGATACCTAAAAACTTCGCCTAACGAATCCATCAAAATTATCAAACTTAATTTTAGCAGCAAGGCATAGGTTCTATGATTAGGACATATAGGTTATTTGGCGATTTGTTGGCAAAATTTTCGTGTATGTGTAGGATGGATGAACGGCAAGTGCATCGTACACTCATTGTTTTGTTGAGTGCAACGGGGGGCGACCGAAAGCTTGAGATTCATCAAAGAGTTGATAAAAAAGGATAATAGCTGGCAGAAACCTTATTTAAAAGAACTTCACACCATATTATGCATGTTCGATGCTTTCTCAACTCAAATTAGCATTCGAAATACAATTCTGTTTGCCATTTCATTCGGTGAATTTCTTGTTGTCATCCACAGTTTCTTATAGCTGTACTTTGCCTAGGCCTATTTTTAGAGGCAACATGATATTAATTTGTCGGCACGAAAGCGGTTTTCTTTGTATTTAATTTATTCATGATGACAGTTGCTGCAGTCTGATAATGGGATTTTAACGTCATTTCCATGGAGATAATCTTATCCAATTAACAGCAACATATACTGGGGCAAAACAACATATACTGGGGCAACATATACTGGGGCTAGCGCTGCCACCTTTGCTCCACCAACATTGCTCCAAAGTTGACGTTGTCAACAACAACCATTAAACACGATTGCGAGGAGAAACAAGGAAGGGAGGATTCGGCATTTTGCAGGCATTTTGTCACAGGACATACGTACAAATTTTACCAAGAGTGTTACTTTAAATTTTATGCAAACCGTAAGTACAAACGATATCAATTTTAAAACTTGAAACTCAGATGCAATCCAATAACTTAACAAAAATTCTTGGACTTTTGCTGTTTAAGGCCAGGCCTAAATGAAGCAAAATCATTCATCAGGTCAAATCATGCGTCAGTTTGGGTTCAGGTTCTGATTTAGGGTTCATATTTTAAATTACACAGAACATACAATTTCATCAATAAAATGCAACAAATTTAACTAACACAATACTACAAGTCAAATAGAAAGATAACATATTAATATAAAGCAAAGAGTGTCAGTTTGAAATGTATGAATGGGAATCATTTAAAGGAGGAACTCCCTCAATAGCAAAGGTAATGGCATACATGCCAACATTCTCATTTAGGATTGAGGGAGCTTCTACTTCTATCGAAATAAATCGGAAAAAGTCAGTCACAAAATCGTCAACTTGCATTGACAAGGCTTTGGCCACTTTAGAGCTAAATGACATGGGCAATCAAACAGGAGCAGATCTAGGTTAAAATCCGACTGTAGCAAAAGGATCTTTGTGGCTGTATCTTTGTGTGGTTAGCTAGATAATTTTGAGATTCTGCCATGTGGCCCCCTTGGACCTAGAAATACCAGTATATCAATATCAGTATATCGTATTAAAAGGTGAATACATTATAAACTCTGGGTAATAATTCTTTTCAATGCTCTGGCACTTAATTTATCTCTTTGATAAGATAACTTTCATGCAATGGCTGTGACTAAAAACACAACTTAATCTTTAATGATTTGACAGAAACCCCTGAGTAGATCGCTTTTATTTTATACTGAGAATTCATTGAGAATTCAACTCTACTTTCCATACTGTCCAACACGTTCCTCTCCTTCACAAATAAACAGTAGTAGCACTGGTTGTAATGTAGCAAGGCCATGTTTCACTGTCGGTCTGAACTTCTTTCACATAATCATTTGCTCTCTGCCTGCTGACTGTAGCAACTGCAACAGTTGCGTTACTCTGGATCTGCCTCTATGACCTACACCAAAGATTTTTTGGGCTGATTCAGATTGAGCAACTTGGATCGGCTTTAAGATTCTTATAACTCATAGAAATGACCAGTAAATGAAAGGAAACTACCAGAATATGAATTGCTGTCACCAATACTACCTTTTTGGTGACTTTTTAATTTATTTTTTGGTCTTTTTCTTGCTGAAAATTGAGTGCTAGGGACAAAATAGACAAGCAGAGACAAAATAGTCAAGCCTTTTTATCACTCAAAGAAATGAACTGCAATTTAGACAAAATTATTTGAATATGAAACACCTTCATCAATATTACCTAAATTTTTTATTTTGAAGTTTTATAGAGGTATGCCTTTGTGCCACTGCAGCATGTGTCAAAACAATTTCCATCCATTGACACAATCGTCTACGATGATATTTCACTGCTACCATGTTGATACACAGTGATGTTTTTCATAGTAACTAGGCTTTTTCTTTCAGCACCGTCTTCTGCTGGGTGTATCAAAATCTTCTATTTCCTTTGGTCGACTCCAGCCATCTTAATTACAGAGTTGTACAAAGTATCGGAACCTGGGAACTAGGTTCCCAGAAAATTTTCAGACCTGGCTGAAAATTTTTCCAATAATCATGTGAAAAAAAAGTGTTTCCCTGTTTCTTTTAAAACAATAAGTTTGTTGTTAGATTCTTAAAAATGCATTAATATCAATTAAACTGCTTGTAAACTTTATAGTGGACCCTCATATTTGCAGAAACTATGAATACTCTTTCTCAATAACATAAGAAACTGTTATGGCTTGAAAGGGATCTTAATTGAATCATCTATCATGTTGCAAACCATAACCAAACCAAACCAAACCAAACCAAACCAAACCAAACCGCACTAAAATTAATCTTCAATTTATCTCAGCTACTAATTAATAAGCAAAGAGTTAAAAATCTATTATAAATCTATTAAAAACAACCCCTGTTAAAAATGGCAGGGATAGCATTAAAAGATCAGTGCGCCTTTGTTTTCATTAAGAGAAAAAGCATTCTAGGAAAACAAAAAACACATATAGATATCTATTAATTCAAATGTTGAGAGCAATGCTGCACCTTCTAGATCATTAATAGATCATTTTGTTGCAGCTTTTAGGATCTTAATAGAATATACAGGGACTAATTTCCTGAGTATAGAGGTCTTTAAAGAATTTGCTTTTGATCTTTTTTTTTTAAAGTTGTTGACATTCCTTGCAGATTCTAGTTCTGAGTCTAAAGTGTTCCAAATTTTAGGTCCTAGGTAGGAGAGACCATTTTGTCCTGTGTTACTCTCTCGGAAAGGTATTTCAAGTTTGTTTTTAGATCTTAGAGTGACCTTGATCCGGCCAGCTAGTGAGAACACTTCTGACATATAGGATGGGGTTGTATTATCAAAGAATTTGAAAACATTTGTGGCAGTGCATTGCTCAAATCTCTCTTTTGTGGGGAGCCAATTTATATCTTTAAATTCTTTGGTTCCTATATGTGCTCTGTTATTCAGATTCCTACAGAGCCTGATACATTTATTTTGAGCTGTTTGAATCTTGTTGGTTAATCTTTTATTAAGTAATGGAAACCAAGCACTGCAAGCATAATTAAAGTGGGGTTGGATCAGTGTATTTGCTAGTAACCTGCAAAGGGAGGAATCAAGAAAGTTTTGTTTTCTATAAAGAAATCTTAGCCTGCCATTGATTTTACCCAGGGTCCTGGTAGCCATTGATTCCCAGACAGGTTTTCATCAACAGAATACAGCCCAGATACATCACAGATGAGTATTGTTTAATTTTGATGTCACTGATATCAAGATTCCTACTGCCAGTTCTTTTCGTTTTTTCCAAAAAGTATAGACTATGTTTTGTCCTCTCCAAAGTGAATGCTCAGTTTGTTATCAAGAATCCAATCACAAAGGGGGTTAAAATTCTTATTTAGTTGTTTTTCTATTTCATTGATATTACTATCTCTGAAGACAAGACATGCATATAAAAGTAGATCACAGTTAACTGCCTGAGGCATATCATTGACATACAAGAGGAAAAGGAGTGGGCCAAGAATGGAGCCTTGCGGAACTCCACCACCTCTTGTCACAGACAGACCTCTTGTCGCTGAAATCTTTCAAGCCACATTTTTTTGTTTTTATCTCCTTGCTGAAATCTTTCAAGCCATATTTTTTTCTTCTCTTACTATATATAACAATTTTGTATTCTTCATCTCATGGTCTGAATTATTTATAAGAGTTCTCCTCTCCTAAACTTCCCAGTATTTGATAATAGCTTATTGCAGTTGCAGCGCTGAGGGGTATTCAAGGTATTCACCTAAATACCTATAAGATTTTCTTGCACTTGCTAATCCATTGAGAAAACATTTCTTTCACGAAAATGACATCTATTGATATTGCGTATTGTAATGGCCTTGTCGGCTGTGATGTATTCAGAGCTCATCCTGAATACCATATCTATGTTTCTTGAAACGTCTGTGACGTCAGCTCCTGTTGATAATCTGGCCTGACAGCAATAAGATTCCATACTGATCATAGTCAGTTTTTGTTCTAAATACCTTGGAATACCTGGTTGAGGTTCTTTGTGTCATTGTGCTTGGGAATAAATCGATGAATTATGGTTTCGGTTTGGGTGGAACGAATATTGTTGGGGTGTCTCACAAACTGTTTCCTTTCAATCGAAACAGAAAGAAAAACTAGCCAGCCGTACATGAAAGTATTCCAAGTTTCAAGTTTCATTCATTATCAATCAATCTTATATAAACCATACACAATACGCAATAACTAAATTACATACCATGAATTTTTTACATAATTACCTTACATGATCGAGTTTAGGATTGACTGATTAATGAGGAGCTCTCTAAGTAGGTAAAACTAATCGAGAGAGAGCCCCCCCTTTAGAAACAAAGAAACCGAAAACAACTTAAAAAGGAAAAACCCAACAAACAAGAAACATAATGTGTATTAACCAAGAACCAGATGGACCATGATATGTGTTTAATTGAAGCTTAGTTTTGTGAATAAGAATCAAGGAAGTAACTTTTCAATTCTGAATGAAAAACCATAGTAGAGCTTGTAACCCGTATGAACAGTGGAAGAGTATTCCAAGCTTTTGAGCCAAAGTACTGAATTGTTTGTAGACCATACAGAGTATTATTTTTAATAGACTTAAAAAGATCACCTCTTGTTGCCTGGCGGGTCTCAATTCTATGGACAGAAGAATTTGGCTGAAAGTAATCATGAAAGCAAGAAGGAGATTAAGAGATTTATAAAAAATAGTTGAAATGTTCAGGTGCAAGATATCCACAATTTTTAAAGTCTTCAATTACTGAAAAATTGGTGTGCTAGGTGAAAGGAAGGGTTCAAATTTAATGCAGTGAAGTACCTTCTTCTGAAGATTGAAGAGTGGGTGTAGGTAGGAATCATAAGTCAATCCCCAGGCTGAAATACCATAGTTGAGGAAGGACAGAAAATGTAAGTTGTAGAGAGAGATTAAAGTGGGTAATGGGGCATAATGACGCACTTAGAAGAAAATACTAGCAGTTTTAGAAAGTTTTTTACGAAGCTCAGTTGTGTGGTACTTCCAAGTCAGATGTTCATCCATGAGTTTGTTGAATTCTGCAAAAAGGAAAAATGATAGAAACTGTGATGAATTTGGAAGGTTATTAACGTAGATTAGAAATAGCAGCAGCCCAAGAACAGATCTTTGGGGTACACCACAAGATGCGTTTGCCAGAGAAGATGAATGGCCATTATTGAAACAAACTATTTGCAGTTAGTAAAGTAAGATTGAAACTAACTTAGAGCAGTGCCTCTGATACCGTATTGTTCTAACTTTTTAAGGAGCATATCACGGTTGACTGTATCAAAGGCCTTTGGAGAAAAATTCCACAAGCAAATCTGTTTTTGTCTGAGGAAGATTTAATAGATTCAGTTGAACTAATGAGAGCATGATCAGTTGAGTGACCTGTGTGGAAACCAAATTGCATGCAGAATAATACCTCACAGACGTCCAAGAAATGGGACAGGCGCTGATGCATAAATTTTTCAAATAGTTTGCTGAAAACAGACAAAGGTGATATTGGTCTATAATTTGATTTACTGGTGGCATATCCCTTTCTAATGATTGGAATAACTTTAGCTATTTTTAGTTTTGCAGGAAAGGTCCCTGTAAAACAGGATTTGTTTATTAAAACAGCAAGATCATTTGAGATGGGCAGATCAATAATTTTTAGTAGTTTGATTGGAATACTGTTTGGTGCACTTGATTTACCATTTTCAACCAGGACCAACCAGGAATTGCCAGAAAATGTGGAGGAATGCACAAATTCCAAGTTTGGGAGAAAGAAATTACTGTTGGGGCCATCGTATTCAGGTCATATTCTTAATACCTTGCCTTTTAGTCGGCTTTTCATTAGCGGCAAGTCACTGCAATTCTGAACTGAAACATAATCACAAAACGCATTCTCTCAGCCTAAAATCTGCAGCCCTTTCTCTAGTGACCTTGAAGCGACTCTGTGACGCTGTTTATTTTTGTTCGAACTGCAGCGTTTCTTCTCTTTTATGTCACATGAAATTTTTTCAAGGTTGACATAAAAATAGTTGTGTATCTTTCCATGCCAGTATATTACATTTCATGTGTTATGCTACCTTAGTCAGTCCCTCGTTAGTACCGACTCGCGATTTTCAAGGGGCAATTGAGTATTTGCAAAATTTATAGCACACTCAATAAGCATACGAGAAACAGTGGCGGATACTGGGGGAGAACAGCTGCATTCACTATCCCACGTCTGGGGTAAAATGGAGACCTATCGCTTAAGTCAGAGATGAAAGATACCGTCATTATTCCACTCACGTAATTTTGCGTTGTTGCCCTCTGCAGAGCTTTTCACATTACATGTTGAACAAAGAGATAATTTTTGAGGCATGCTAAATAAACAGACTCATCTCCTTTGTAAAGTCCTATGTCTTTCTCCCATATACGTAGATGAAGGCGTCAATTTTGTGAAAGATTACAGTTCCTCTGGGTTCAATTTTAGAATGATGCTATAACACCCTGATTACTAGCAATACACTCTTGCATAAGAACCTAAACAGTCTCAATTAAAAATCTTAGGTTTTTGCGTACAGCCTTTCACTCTTAAATGTGAGCAGCAACCGGAAAATCACCATACATATAAATGTTATTCAAAATGTGCAAATCGGGTATATTTAAATTGATGCAAAATGCCTTTTTGTAAGGGCGTTGCCCCATGTCCCATATTAAATTAGCAAAAGCACACTTAATGGACCAATTAAACGGCTTGTCTACATTTTTCACCCCCCTTCTAAAATTTCTTGGTTGTAAGTGAAAGTATGTTATTTCCCGTGCAAAAAACAATGATGCGACTTTACCCTACAGCTCCAATGGTTTTTTTGAAAATGTTGAAGAACATGATGGTCACATGGTACACTAAAAGGATTTGTGATTGGTGGGTGAAAAATGTAAACAAACCATTTGATTGGTCCATTACAAAATGTGCCTTTGCTTATCAAATCAATCCAGAAAATGCAATTATCATTGTGCTATACAAGAAATTTCTCGTACTGAATACCTAAAAATTTTGGCTCCTAGCCGCCCCTGCCTTATTGATAATGTTGCTATATCAAAATATTACCAGAATGTCTCTGTTCTAGATCGATTTTGCGAACATGGTAGATATATATATAGATATCAAAGTAAATAGTTTATTATTGATGAAGACAGGATGTTTATATTTCTGAAAAGTTGACCTTTAATTTTTTGACTCTCTAGATAAATGTATGATCTATGAATAAACGCTTAACTTTTCGTAAGTTGATAGAGTAAATTAGCTTCAAATTTTTTTCTTTATCTCTATAATGTTTGTTTCTTCCAGGCAACAGATGTCTACTTTTATTTTTAAGCCATCATTTCTTGATGTTCAAGCCTCTAATCATCGACCCCCGCAATGTCTCTCTTGAAACTGAGATTCCTTGTCCTTGTCATGTCTAAAACGTTTCGCTTAGACGCTCTACAATCCATGTCCAAAAGATGGTTTTTATGACTACATTTTATTCCTAAAATTTTATTTCCTAACTGGTTTAAAGCCATCAGGGAGAGCATGTACTTTTCATTCCTTACAAAACAAATAGCTATTATGAGAATTATTATTGAATAACTGCTGAAACCTGACATTTAAGGCTCAGTTTCTACAAAAACAGAAAATGGATATAGACATGTACAGGACAAATGCAAAATGGCAGAAAAAAGACAATATATGAACGAAGATGATAAATGAATACTAAAGTAACTATCTGTCATTTGTTATAATTCTAATAAAGCTGCTAATATCAAGTTACATTCGGTATAACTATATAGTGCAATATTCTGTTTTTTATCTATTTTTGTTCACGTACTGTTTTGTTTTTGTTCCATTCTTTATTTAAAAGATAATAATGATAATAATAATTGCAGTGATAATACATCATTCATCCAGTGTAGTTCCATTAGCTGGTATAAGTGAAAACATACTACCTATAGTAAAAAAAACACAAAGTTCCAAGAAATTAAGCTTCATAGAAAACAAAGTTTTCAGCTCATGAGAGATATAAAAACTTATGAATAAAATATTCAGTTCATAAAATGTACTTTACATCCTTGTTTGAAGGTATTACTTCCCAGTATTAGAATTTGTTGGTACTGCAGTATAAATCTTTGCACAACTGAAAAACAGCCCACCTTATGTGCTCCCAGTTCTTAACATTTGGATTATTAAATTGCATCCATTGACTGTAGTGTTGTTTGGTGAAATACTTATATAAAATACTTTGCAGAAATTCTTAAATCTGGCAGATGGCCTACTACCACAGATATTTTTTTATCATTCAAATTTATTTTAATCCCCTTTAAAGTTCTTGAATCTGTGTGTAATCAGTAGCTGTTTTAGTTCAGGTTAGATGCATTCAAAATAGGGACAATAATTGCGCAATGCTGTTTTGTTTACTCTCCAACCACAAATAAGTTACAAAACGCTTTTCTTCAAATGGCTCACAACTGTTTCTCTTTCCGCAAAGGCCTATGTATTACTCTGAAATAAAAATACGAAAAGCTGTAGGGCTACATCTAGGTCACTTTTTAAAAGAATATTTTTAGAATATTTCACTACTGTTGCTGAGAAAGTTTGAGTGTTGGGGTTGTTCCCAAAGTTCTTGTTGAAAATGTGTATTTTATCTTGCATGGTTCTTTAAAGGAGCCATCACACAGTCATTTTAAATGTTTGGCCCATTAAATTCTAATCATTCATACACTAATTTATGTTTTGCTAAAACGTGTAGCAAGCAAGCAGTCAACAACAAGAAAAGCAGGGTTAATGGGAATCTTGAACCACTCATCTTCTTAAGAATACTGGACCTGTCAATATTCCATTGCAAATGCTTCCGCTAAGAATCCTCTCAAATCATTGGCTTGTAGTGTTTGTAGGGACCTTTGAGAGCTGAGAGAAATCTTTGTTTGTTAGGAACTTTGAAGGATGAAAATGATATAAAAATTCATGCTTTGGCTTTTCACCAATTTGCTTATCTAAAATAGAATTCAATCACAATCCAACCTCTGCAATCACAATTCACTAAAATCGACTCCTCTCCAGAAGTGCTAACTTTCTAGGTCATCTTCCCTCAAGCGCTAACCCTACTGTTAATTTCCATGTAACATTAGACCAAGGTTTTATGAAAGCTGTTTGAGAATCCCATAGATTCTCAATTTAAACGGCGTGTGTCAAGGGATAGATAAAATGGGTATGTTGATGCTACTTTGTAATGAAATTAGACATATCTGTGGATAATAACTCATTTTTCCTTTATGGTTCATTTTGGGTCGTTTTCGAGTTTAGTAAATACGATTCAAGAACTTAATAGGATTCAAAAACTGGAAATATCAAGGCTCAGCAAATAGTTGGCTTTTTCATATCATTTTAAGTGTGTATTTCAAAGGACCGTCCTGCCATATGTTTCAATTCCGAGACCTAAACCTAAACTGAAAAAATAACAGTGAAGTGGCAGGCTCTTTTGCGTCTCATCAGTGAGGGAGAGTCTTGCGCCATGTTACTTTCAGTGTTCGCGCTTCACAACAATCATACGACATTTCGACGTCTTGCCAACCAGGCAGAATTACATCTTATCAAATTTTCGAAGTTAACAAAGTGGTGAATCCTATTCTGTCATTATATTTGTAAAATACATCTTTGCAGCAAGCAGCATGAGGGAGGGAAACCAGAGACTCACCTTTCCAGTATGCTTTCTGCTCTAAACGCACGGTAGAACGGTACTTTTATGAGGATGTTTAGAAGATAGCATATTTTCTATCTTCTAAATCAACGGATGAGTCAAACAGCGTTCTAAAATTTGAAATGGTAGTGTATATATCTATTTACATCGTGCCGAACGGGTGATTGGCGAGAGATAACAGTCATGGACGCCCACTGCCCTAACGGAAAGGAATATCCGTTGAAGGAAAAAAGTCGTAGGCAAAGCTGTTGACGAGGGAATTTATGTCGTTGTGTTAATGGAATTCGAAGTCGTTTCCTTAACCTTTAATATAGATAGGGCAGTTGAAGCGTTAAATCACGTATCGCCCCTCATTAAGTTCTAATTGCATATGCAATCACTTTACAGCCATCTTTCCTGGTGACATCTGTGAAAGAACGGCAAATACTTCTACTGGAATAGCATCAACTGTTACATAGGTATCTTTTGCCATATCAAAATATGCCATGCAAGGTGCCGTAGCTAAGGCTTTGTTAACTTCTCAAATGCCCTTTGATGTATGTTTATCCACTCAAATTATGTATTTTTTCCGTTAAGTCACGCACTGGCGCTGAACTGTTTTGGAATAATTGGTAGAGAAACGAAAGGGAAGCCCTACCAATTGTGTGGGCTGTTCAACACTTCCATTTGTATTTATTTGGTAGCAAGTTTACTCTCATTACAGACCGTAAACCGCTTGAAGTGACACATGGCAATAGAAATTCTAAGCAACCTGCACGGATTGAACGCTGGGTTCAGTGGCGCCGTGGCCGGGGGGGGGGGGGGGGGGCAGGGGAGGCCATTGCCCCCCTGAATAAAATTTTTCAGATTATTTCGATGCTTGTTGGAAATTTTGAAATTTATGTTTGTTAGATTAGAAATGTTTTTTCCATAAATAATCAATGCTTTAGAATTTTCATCTCTTGTTATAAGTGTTAAACTAGAAGTAACAGATTGCAACTTCAAAGTCAGTGGTGTCGTGGCCGGGGGAAGACCCCCCCCCCGTTATAATGATGTCGGAAAATTTCGTCATTTTTTCCCCTTTGTCGGGAGAGCCATAAATTAATTGATCTAATTTCTTTTTCATCGTTCGTGTTCCATTTTCTGTCATAAGTCATAAAAAATCAAATACGGAAACAGCACCGCATTCTTCCAAATCTAGAAGGCCGAGAAGTGACGTCCTTGAAAAGGTGCACGAATAGAGGGGAATCCAAAGAATCCAAAGGGTTGCAATCACTAGATGGTGGTCACACCAAAAAGCACTTGAGAATATGTTTTTTGCATGCTCAGAGGACTTTTTTAACTGCTTCTTATATACGTTACAGCAGTGCCAGTAGTCAAACGAGAGCGGCGAAACGGTCACTGACGTTTACATCTTTTCTCTTGAAAATAAGATTACATCTTTGAAACCATAATGACAGCACGTCTTTTCCGGAAGACCCTGCTTCAAATATTCTTCAGTCAGAGAAAAACGTTCTGTTAATTGCGGTAAAATTAGTTAAGAAGGGAGAGGGGTGGGTACGTCAACTGTGAAGTGATTTTACGAAAGTATTGGCTGAAACAAAAAAGTACTGTAGAAGGCACAACCTAGAACAGCCAATGCAGCAAGATGTTCCAGCAGAACGTGGCAGGAGAAGGAAGAAGGCAAGTGACGAGCTCTCCAATGGCGAAATTGAACGGCATCCAACCGCCAAATACAGACGGGAAACATTCATATATTCAAATGATAAAGCCTTGACATCAATAAAGACATCATTTTCTAGACCTAAAGCCTTACTTTGTGAATTTGCCATATTTTGCAAGATTATCACTATTAATGGCGTACCAGATGATACATTCCACAATGAAAATGAGAAGATGAAAGGAGAGAGATCAAATTAAGCAGAAACGGAAAGAAAGGAGAAGGACCTTGCGAGGGAGAACTCCATTACAGCATGAAGATTTATGAAAGAAAATAAGATCCTGCATGCTTATCCCGATTTGCATTTTTTATATAGGATTCTTGTCACTCTGCCTATAGGCGCAACTAAATGTGAAGGGTCATTCTCAAAACTGAAAATTGTTAAGAGTTGTTTGTGGCTAACCATGGGACAGGATCGTTTGAATTCCCTTATTCTGTTAAACGTTGAGCATAGTATGTCGAAATCATTAAATTTTGATGAGATAATTGATGTTTTTGCAAATACAAGGCTAAGAAAGTTGTTAGTACTGTGCATTGAAATGTTACAATACTTAAATTCTCCATCGTGTCAACAATCTTCAGTTTTGCAATCAAGTACTCTGGCTGCCCCATTTTCTCCTGCTTTCATTACATCTCAAATTTCTTGATTGACTGTTATGGTACCTTGAGAAACATGACATAAAAGAGGGGTTCGCTGCTGTTGGTTTTGTGGAAAAATTGTCTCGTTGTCGGAAAATTCGAACTTTTGGCCCCCCTAAAAACTGTGCTCCCACGGCGCCACTGGCTGGGTTCCATGCTTGCAGCCACATTCATTCGATGTTATATACAAATCCGGTGCAGAAAATCCAGCAGACTCAACTCAATCAATCAACAATCAAGGCATCCAAACAAAGAAAAGAACAGAAGAACAAAAAAAAAGAAAAGCAAAAAGATGAGAGAGACCAAGTAGACAAAGAAAAGCTCCGGAACGATATGGAACTGTCATACCATCCAACATTTTTTAGCTAAAGGACCAATTCCTTGAAAAGGGGAAATATTCTAATAAAGTGCCCTTGTCTTATTCATTGTTAAGTTAATGAAAATATAATCATGCTGTGTTGTTGTTAAAAAGTAAATATTCAGTTATGTAATATTGAATTCGCGATAGGCAGTGTCTTTATCATTTGCATCTTCGATCTGAATTCATGCACCTAACACCAATGGCATAAAAAATGACCAGAAAACAGCCTAAAGCATGTATAGGAAACTTTGGCTAGGAAATGGCAAGGAAACTTTGCAACATTAATTGCTGACAACAAGGACCTGGCACCCAACAGTCAAACAATCAACCATAAATTAAGAAATATCCTGGATATTGTGATATCAACGAATACATCAATATAACAACAACTGATGCCGACCAAGGCATATGGAAATGCAAGCTACAAAAGTAAGTTACAACAACCATATGCAGATTATTTCATAGTGCGGAAGAGATAGTGAACCATCTGATGAGTTCATATTTTGGTATTGCAGAATTGCTTTATAAAGCTAGACACGATGAAATGAGCAAAAATATAATTTAATGGCCAAAAGTGTGAGACATCATGCACTTACATTTCCTCGTATTGGATGATACACATGAATGTGTTTCAGATAACTTTTTAATGAAAAAAGAAGCTTCCGACAATGTGCCAAGAAAACCAATATTTTAACACACAAGGAGCAGCCTTTGCCACTTATTAGCCCCCTAAAAATCAAGGGACTATCTACCACTATTTAGACGATACCCAGAGTAAAGGGATCAATGAAAATTCTGATTTTGTCGTTTTGATAAAGGTACCTTTATATGATATGTTTAACCATTATATGATATTAGAGCCCTTCCGGAAATTATTTAGCCCAATTTGCTTGTGAACTGTTTTTATTTCCTTGCTCTGTTTGTCCACGTTTAAGCGTCCTATGTGTAATAAGTTCAAATGTAGTTGATAAAAGAAATGCGATATTCCGCAACCAGGCTATCCATGATTAGATATTTTCTGGTGTAATTTCTATGTCGACGTGATTGCTTCAAGCTGGCAGTATCTAATTTTTAAAAACCCTCTCGTTTGTAAATTTCTCAAAATGGCAAACCTCTGCAATCTGCACAGAACTTTAGATGTTGAGATATGTTTTACTACTTCATACAAGTAACTCTCTATCATAAGCCCAATGTTTTACTGAGATTTTCACCGCAATTTCTTTCAGTTTAGAGCTCACTTTAGATTTGATAGCAGTTAACAGCATAAATGGTAGTTGTGAATCCATTAAAGCAACTCTCTGTCGAGGTATATCCATTTTATGTAATTATAGAATGACATCATTTGATGCTAAAATTCCCATTAAAACAGCGCTAAGTTCAGTAAATGTGTGCGGAGTTAACTTATGGAAAGAAATTTGAGACGAAGGGGCCCTTTACACGAGCAAACGTAGTCCGATTTGAGTTTCAGGTCGATACGAATTCATTTCGATGTCTTTTCAAGGCCCTTAAAGCGTTTATATGAGAACAGGCGAAATGAAACTTGTGCTGGTCTGGATTCCTTTCGGTCTCTCAGACCGATCTGCAACTCAGCACGCCCTTATATTCTCATTTAAACAGAAATTTTGTCAGATCGTTGCGAAGTGAAAGCTGTAAAGAAAATTATGGAGGAAATATCGCATCATTTGGCGCCATTTTCATCGCTCGATCATCTATTTTGTAACTTACGATCACATTTACTTTGGAAATGTCTTCCCTTGACATTCGAAAATCTGTCTTCCACTCATCAGGAAGAACTTATCTATCCAGCTGACATCTTCTGCAATATTCAGAAATTAGTCCTGGATTCTTTCTGTTGCGTCTTTTTTCTCCAAAAAATCTAGTTCGTAGCTGTCTGTACCTTTCAAAGTGCGCGATTTTTTTCTGCATTATTTTATACCGGTTTTAAATTTCTTAATGTATCGCAAAAAGCAGACATAGCAAAAGTTCCATCCGATTTGAAACACAGGTAGGGCTGAGTTCCGAAATCTATTACAAATGCCAAATGTTGAATCATGGCATTCATTCAAGTTTCTTTTCTTTGTCGTTTCTTTGCAAGTTTGAATTATCGGGACGATATGGCCTTATAAAGCGTGCTTGTTAGCAGAGCGTGATGATACACAGCGTCTTTCTCGGTTTTCAATAAAGCGATTTACCCATAATACCAGTTGTTTGTATAACAATATCTATGTGCCCTTGTAATCTTTTATTGCATATATTTCTTTTGGGACCTTCGCTTATCCACTTTGCTCCCTTTTCAAACAAGAGATAAGAACAGATCTCAATTTACGCAACGTAGTTTATCTTTGGCGTTACTAATCGTTATCAGCGATCTTGTGAATTTTATTTTAATTTATTATAGGAAGAAAAAACATTCAAGTAGTTTCTTAATGCTTGGGTAGCCCCTTAATGAGCTCCTTATTCACAGAAAAAGCCTCAACTAACTGCGCTCGGGAAACTGCGACCGACTTATGGTTGCCAAAAAGGATCATCCAATTGCCAGAAGTTCTATTTTTATGAATATGTTAAATCATGGAATAGCTTTGCAACCTAATTAAAAGTAGCAACTGGCATTAAATTGAATACCCTAATTAACTTATATAAAATTTGCTTGTGAAAAAGTGCTGATTTATAATCGAGGATCCGTTGCAAATAAAGTTATGCCCGAGAGAATCACACAGTTGCTATAGTGATTTGATCAGTAAAGGCCCATTTCCACTTCGTTCGGATTTCGGATTTCGGATGCGAACTCATTGTTTGCAGTTCACATCCGAAAGTTCGCAAATCGCACCCGAACGTTCGCATCCGAATTTGACACGTTCGGAAGTTTTGTTTTTGATCCGAATTCGCATTGCGAACCGAAAGTTCCCGGATATTGCTAGCCAATCAGAACGCTGCATTACTGAAATCAAATTGAAGTGGAATAACTATAGTGCATCCATAGGCAAGGCAAGGTAGAAGATGGCGAACGATAAAACTGTAACGACTTCGAAAATATTTTAAGAAACTCTCGTGATCGGTTTTCGCTGGTGAAGAATTGGTCGTATCCAAAACCTCCTACGATATTTATCCTTCATTCTGAACTGTATTCTTCTCATTAGCATTAAAAGCAACCGTCTTCGTCGATTAACGGCAGCCATTTTCGATTTTCGCAAATTATGAAAGAAAAGCGCGCCAAGACCGCAATTTTAGCAACGTGATTTTACGAAAGATTCGTCCGAACCTCGCACAAACGCCTTGGGAGTGTGGATTGAAATCGTAGAACGTTCGTCGTTCGGAAATCGATCTTATCAAAAGTGTGATTTCTACTTAGCAAGTTTGTCTTTCAATTTTTAAACTACACTGGCGCTAAATCTTTAAGCTGGATTCACACTGGAAGCGTTTTTCTTGCCGCTGCCCGTTTTAAGTTCGCGTTTTATGACGCACGATGACGCAGGCCTTGCCGCCAACGCGTTTTTTCCCAATGCGGAAAAGTTGGATAAATCCAACTTTGCCGCATCAAAACGCTCCACAACAATAGCCAAGAGATCGCAAATAGACAGAGTTTAACGATTTATGATCGAGGCAATTAGGAGATATCATTGCTTGTGTGACACAAGATTGCAAGATTACAAGGATGGAGGAATATGAGAAAATACGTGAATGCAGGTTTGTTGTGAATGCAGAAAGAAGTACCTGCCGCCTGCCGAAAATGATTATTTTGCTTCTCAAAGATGGACCAACAACTTTGAGGAGATCATCGAAGGTCAAGGGAAGCATTCGAAAATAATTTAAATGCATCTCGTTATTTTGTGGCCTCATTTCTTGAATTAGGTTATTGTTATGCCCTTTCTGCTCTTAAACGGTAATGATAGGCCACTACTAATAATAAATCGTCAAATGTGGAAGCCATATTTGCTTTGGAAAAAACGCTTTCTATGTGAACATGACCCTTGCGTTTTTGCCGCACCACAAGTTAAAAATAAACAACTATTTACATAAGATAAGTTTTAAGCATAAACTCATGACTCGTTACTCAACTCAGTTCGACTCGTTAATATGTGATCTAGTAAACGGGCGTGTCTACAATTTATAGCGTGTGGAAGCGAGGCTGTGTAGCACGTGCTTACGACATTACAATACAAGTTGCCGCGCCGTATCGCGCCGCTTGATGTCGCCTCCAGTGTGAATTCAGCTTTAGTGTTCAAGCAGGAAAATAGGCTAAGCATGGGACACCAATTATTATTGTCATATGAAATGTAAACGTGATTAACTGCTATTATGTCGCTTTGCTTTGAACGTATTAACATTTAACCCATATTGATACCACGGCCACGGTGATTTAGCGTGATTTGTGCCCCATTAGAAAAAACCAATAAAAACAAGGCTTCTTTCCACAATATTGACACTTGTTCGCAACAAAATCTATAATGAACTTTTTTTTTTACAGTTTCATCTATCACGGGCTGGTATTCAGACCAGTGAATATTACAGGAACAAACTTCTTTACAGCCTCTGCACAGCAAAGTTTGAAAATCGTGGTCGTTTGTGGCAATTACTTCTTCAGTTTTACAGTTAGTTTTCAGCTTGCTAGTAGCAGTCATCAATAAGAAGCAAACTTGGATTTGCTAATAAAACGCACTGTTCTGTTCCTTTCAGATCTGCAACGCAAAGAAACCATGAGGGACATGGACTGTGTCATAGCAGTGACCCTAGTTTTGTGTGTCATTGGTCAGGCGCAAAGTTTAACTCAGAACTGTACTAAAGCACCATGTGACTTAAACTGCAGTGGCGATCAAACGTGCAGCCAGACATGCTCGACAGTTCCTTGTACAATAACGTGCACCAGCCAGCGTAGCTGCGATGCAAAATGTCCTGTCGGTGGGTGCAAAATGCTATCATGTGACATGAATTCAGCACCGGTAAGTCCTTGAGTTACGCATTGGTGATATTGTATTTTTTCTAAATTATATCTTGTGTGAGGAATGCTAAATTAGCTGGACGTGGCTAAGGGGTCACAGCCAAAATTTTTTTTCTTCTGCTTATGTAATAGCTTGATGTGTTGGCAAACGTATTATGCGAAATGTATATTTTTGTCGTGTATCCATGGATAAACATGAAAAGTGATGAGTCAAACTTAGGAATATCTTTTTCTAAAATCTAAGAATATCAATCGGTTTCGTATCGATAAACGAATAAGTGGATCGAAAGATGGCATAGATAGTCTATCTCCTGTGAATCCTTCATTAAACCGCCCAAGGTGGGAACTTCCCATTTCTCATTACAGATATGTGCGGTGTGTTTTTTGGGTTTAAGATTGATGGTTTTGAGTTTTTCAGGGTGTTGCTACGATGTTGATGTTGTTTTAGCCTTTCAAAAAATTCACGATATTTTTTATGGGGCTGTTACTTTCGGGTTGCCGCCAATGTTTTAATAATTTCTTTGTTCGCTAAGAACTCGAAGAATTTTGCACAATTTCAGAATATGATAAATAATCTTTCATGTCTGAAATATTTAACAGAATATATTTTAGGTAAGTTTTGATGAAGTAGCTCTGCACATACCTTTCATGAAAATTTGGGACTTCCTTCCTGAGTTCGATCCCCTAGTGCCTATTGTAAATTTGAAATTTAAGGAAGGTTCGAAGGGGGCTTGCTCTAAGGTAAGGACTGTAAATTTATGTTATTTGTGTACATGTACATAAGCAGTCTTATCTGGATTAAGGTCCCGTATTTTATATTATCATCAAATCAATAAAGTCAAAGCAATGCTTCCGAGATTTGCGAAGAATCAATGAAACATCATAGTAATGATAAAACCCTATCACCTCTAGAGTCTAACAAGCCTAACAAATTTATGATTCCAACGAACTTACAATACTAACTTTCTAACAAACTCACAACCCAAACAAAGTTACGACACTAAGCAATATACAACCCAACACCCTTAGACTTTAGGAACCTAAACACCCTTCAACTCTTACAACCTGCAAACCTGCAACCGCATCGAACTTACGATCCTATCGGTAAATTTTTTTAGCAACTCTAATACCCTTGCATTCTTACAATCCTAAAGAACTCACGACCCTAAGCGACTTGCAACCCTTACAAATGTAGGAGCCTGAAAAAAAGACAGCCCTAACACTCTTTAACTCACTCGAACTTACTCGAAGTTTAAGCTTATAAGCTTTTTATACCAACAAGAAAAAACCACTCGATAAATGTAGGCAGAGCGCTGATGAACAATAGCAACATCACCAGAACTCCTGAAGAGACTCCAAAAGGACCAAGAGATAACAACAAAGTAATTGATTAACAAGAGAATACAAGATTTAGGTTCACTACCTACTGTATATAACCGATGCCACTTCTGTGAATAAAATGTTGAAGATACATATCCGCTTGGGTCGAACGAATCGAATGAAGTCGCTATTACTTGCCCTTCTGCCATGACCAAGTCGACAAAGCCATCTACGTGTCACATTTGAAAAAAATGTAGGTGAAGGTGTGCACTTTCCAAACGAACATGAATTTATCGAGAAACATGATGATTATGAATACTGTTGTAATGTTCCGCTCAAACTTCAACAAAATTGACCCACAGCAAGCCTGATCTATTGAGATGAAATAAAGCCACACAGACGTGTGCAGTTGTCGAAATAAGCTGTCCTGCTGATGTGAATATAGCAACGAAAACCAAAGAAAAGTTTTAAAATTATGTAGCTCTAGTGGGGAACTTGCTAATGTCATGTTAAAAGTATATATTCGAATTGGTCCCGATAATAATTAGTGCACATGGCTATGTCCCAAATAACTTAAAAAACAGTCTAAAAGAAGTAGTAAATATCGAATGTAATGGCGATATTAGAGTTGTAAAATACATTTACTGCAGTAAAGTGCAAACAATTATCATATTATCAAAACCGCAATATTAGATAGTGCATAAAAACTCGGATGCGTAGGATACATCATGGAACGTTTTCTAAGAGATCATTCTTCAAGAGGAGCCAGAGAACGCATCCTCTGATTGAATAATGAGCATCCACATCAAAATTTATTATGAATCCTTTACTTTCTGTGCAAGGTTTCCTGGTTAAGCAAGTTTATGAGTGAAGTTAGAACATGTGATAGGCTTTATATCTAGTATGCCACACATAGATACTCTCGCAGGGATCATGCACCGTAACAGATATCTTGGTGTTATTTCAAAATAAGCTAAAATTTATTTTATTTTTGAATATAGAGATTTTACCTTAATGCTTATTTGACATCTTTTCGTGTTCTTTGTCAAGAGTAACATGCCAAATGTGTAATTTATCATTGTATACACGTAATTGGAAATGGAATTTAGTGGTGAATGACCTAGAAGTATGTTTCCACATATGTCAGACTAAATCAGTGGGTAGAAAAAAAGGAAATTATGTTTTATAACTACATGTATTCGAGTTAGACTTCACTAGCTTATGTATAATGATATATTTGTGCCTAGGAGCGTATTCGAATCGGGCTCATTCGAAATCTACGGCTTAACACACTTTCACGAAATGGTTTACTGGAATAGTTTCTGTTTACTATAAGATGGTTTACTGGACAAAGGTGCTGCATTTTCAGATCTTGGTTACAACTTAACAGAAATAAGAAAAAGTCACATTTTGCAGAACCAATTGGATTTTTATGGAATGACTGTATATTTTTGGCGAGATAAATTTACTCCAGAGTAATTCAAGCAACTATGATGTAATTCATGATTAAGCTGCATTTCTTGTACACATTTTCACACAAACAAGAAACAGATAGCTGGCATTGGCAAGTCTGGAGTGTTCTGTATCAAAAGCAATGCAATACATAATCTTCATGACATGCTCTTAAAACATTATATACCAGGAAATTATTCTAAGAAGAAAGAAAAAGTGAATGACCTATTTATGAGATAGTATAGCTAGCTAGCAAGAAGTAAAAATGTGAGACTGCTGGTCATAGGGCACTTTGCGTCTTCCCTTTCAGAGAATAATTTGGAGCGCGGTTGCAGGCCTAAAACTTAGAGGTGCCGGTTAATTGTACCGATCGGACTTTTGACACACCAAGATGTCGAAGAGGAGACTGTTTTATCAACATCAATGCGTGGTAACATCTTTCTGTACCTACAGTAATCGTGCATAAATTCTAGGGAGCCACATGAATATGAAAACACGTTTTGTAAAAAAACTGGACCATGCCCCATCACCAATTTTTCTGGAGGTAATGCTGAACATGTGAAGAAAATGGTGGTATTGGTGAACAATTTTTGAAATATTGCGTTTTGTTGCTACGTCGTCGTTGATACATAGCTCTTAGCTGTACAATATGCTGCTACATCTATCGGGTCCAAATTACTAGATGATATAAGAATCAAATAACTCTCAAATATTTACCGTTTGTTCTATTTGAAACTTGACCTCAACGATTAGTTTTTCGACATTGCCAAAAATGAGACAATAGCTATAGGCTCAAATTACCACTATGTCAATTCAGATTTACTGAAAACCAGGACCATGCCTCATCACGAAACGTTAACTCGTTCTTTATAACAGATTGAGGATGCAGAATAAATATTCATTTTGTGTCGGAAATATTGCGTTCAAACGCAGTAATTAATTTTTATCATTGCAAGAAATCTGTGCGATAGCAAGGTCACACCAAATTTAGGCCAGCGAGTAGGATGAACGTATTATTCATTATTCATATTTATCCACAAAATCTCTATCATCGTTATCTAAAGAATAAAACAAATATAAAAGCGTGTTCCAATATAACTTAAACACTACTAAATACAGTAAACAGTAACAAATAGAGGCAAAACGAATTCATTTCGTATATTTAATGCATAAATCCCTATGTTTGTTTTCGAAAATATATATGTTTACATCTTACGCTTTTAATTGACGTCAACTGTGCTTGCTTGGCGGGAAATTTCAAAGGTATGCGTCATAGCGTTCAAGGCGATTTTGGCGATTTTGACGATTTTGACGATTTTGGCGATCTCCGGCAGTCTCGCTTCGGCACTAGCAACATGTGCGCGCATAAAAATCAATTTTAATGCTTGCTTAACTAGATACCATACGTATCAGGGTATCTTATGAACAATTGGGTCCCTATTTTAGGGTTAGAAAAAAGGCTGAATTCATGGACTCATACGCGAGGGCATAAGTGGGTTTCACCCATCAATCATTGTGTGCCTTGTGAATTATTTCAGTGTACACCAATGGCAAGTTTGCCGCACCGGATGCAATTACAGATCTCACTGATCGTGCACAATTACAGAATGTAACGATGAGCACGTTTTTGGAAGAAATTTGAATTTATTTTTATTTAAATGTTTCAGGGCAAGGAATGTTCCCAAACTTGTGAGAAGAACTGCGACGATATAAAATGCCAGTCTGATACCTGTAGACCCGATTGCAAAGGAGACAATTGTAAAATAACCTGTGCTGGTACACATTGCTACCCAAAATGCCATGGGAAAAATTGCGAGCTCAACTGCAAGGCAACAAATTGTGAAGCCTGGTGCATTGGGGGAGGATGCAAAGTGAAATTTGGAAGAGGCAATTCAGGTGTTATGTCTTGCCCAGGTGGTAATTACACCCTTGTTTGTGCCACTGGAAGAAGTTGCTCCATAAATAGGTGTCCCACATGTGACAAGCCAACGTATGTTGATGATCCTTTCAAATCGTCTGCAACTAACATTAACAGTATAAAATTTTTGCTTCTCTCTATTGTCACGTTTATTCTCGTTACATTGCTTGCTTAAATTAAACAGTCATTACGCTTGAACTTCAAAGCTGTGATTCAAAGTTATTAGAAGAGTATCAAAATGGTGAAAATGTATCATGTTACCAAGTTAAATTTTGTGTCACAAATCTATCCCCCATCAAACTCAATACCGAAGCAAATTAATCGAAATAATTATTATAGCTTAGAGTAATAATAGAAGTACACAATAGCAGAACACTTTACGTCAATGAATATTCTACCAAGCAATATCCTAAAATTTTGCTGTTTCCAATTTTTCGTCCCGCTCATTTTTCAAAAGATGTGTAAAAAATAATGTCAGTATTATTTTTTTAATTGGTGTGGCTCTTTATTCTTTGAATATGGTATTTCTCTTTCAGTTATGTTATGTGAGCTCAAGGCAACACTATTATGGATAGATATTTTCTTTCATGTAATAGTAAAGTGCCATGGCAGACTTTCATAGGTCAGATTTTATGACATCTGTATTATACTGGTTTACAGATTCTCTAGTCACTCAGAGTTTTGTATCAGGAAAGCTCTTTGATGCATATAAATTGAAAGTAAAGAATTCAAATAGTACACCTTCATAGACTGTTTTTCCTGAAAGCTATTGTCTTCTAATTTTAACATGACTTCGTGTGGAATGGTTCCTTTCTAACGCCTGTCTATCAACAGCTTTTGTGACCGTGTCAAGTTTGTTTTAAACCCCGTCTGTTGTATGCTTTGTGACTACAGAGGTCATTACTTAAGGTTTTCTCGAGGATATCATCGTTAAAATACCTTGGTGTTGGTGGTGAAATGACCAGTTTTCAGGACACACTTAGACTCTAATCTGTCTCTGATCCATAACTCCTAACCTGTTATAACTCAAAGGTTATTATCAAAATCTTTTTTCCTACGAAGTATTATTTACCTTTGGTGAAACATTAGTCTTTATCCCAAACTTTCACCTTAACAACTGTAGTTCAAAATATAAGGGACAAGATAGTAGAGTAACAAATATAAAATCTACGTAAGGTCTCCCGTAGGACCATGACGCATACCTTATATTGCACCTTTGTCAGATATAAATGTTTGGTTTCAATTTTAGTTTAATCTCCAAGATATCTAACCTATGCATTTCAATTTTGATTGCATATAGTAACATAAACGCCGCATTTTAACAATGCATTATTGGAACAATATATTCTAGTGTATTTTAAAATGTTTGATTTTCTATTATGCGTTCTTAAACTTTTGTTAGTAGATTCTGCTTTCATGACCAAATTGAATGACTTTATTTAGTTACAGCCTCTATTTCATATTGCACTAATGCGTGAAAAATATTGAAAATTTATGATGCAAATTACTTCAAGAATTATTAATTATGGTACTAATAAATTATGTTTATATAGATTTACGAATAGGAAACGGAGACACACTTATAGATCAATTTTGCCCAAGAGGTGCAAGATAGTATCATATTGGTCAAATGTTAAATGTTATAGACGCTGTCCATGTCATGCATATAGTTCCAGTGTGTTGTAATTTTTCGTCTAGCATTTTACCTTGCGGCTACAAGATTCATGTGAAATACCACTCCATTATGTGATGTATTAATGCGTTTTGACAAAAACATTGTGACTTTAATCTCATGAGCATCCCCTTTCAGCTCTTTTATCAATTTTCAATTCAGAGAAACTAATGACATTCCCTTGGGTTTTTGGCCGTTTGATTAGATTATAACTCACAGGTAAGTAGAACTAAATATTATTACACTGGCAGTTACCCCAATTTTAGACAGTTATCTATATCAAATGTATTTCGATCGGTAAAAAGAGCTAAGAGCTGGAAGCTTGGTTTACACGAGGGTTAATTTGTTTTAATTTTTGGCGTTTACTCGCGCCAACTCGAGTTAATTTTTAAACCTGATGGGAACGCTTCCCACAAACATAACCAAAATATTTTAGCACCCTTTAACGCGAATAAAATCTCGGGTTTAAATATCAAAATTTATTTATATAATAAATTACGTATACTGAACCCCACGTGCCCCTAGACCCCCACCACTTTATCGTTATCCAATTTTTAAAACCTAATAAACGTGATTTAACCCAGGCGAATTTTGATATTTTGAACCCGATACAACCTAACAAAATCCAACTGACGCGTAAGAATTAAACCAAATAAATGCGATTTAAATCCAGGTGGGTATCAAGCTAATAGTCATAGTAAACTACAGTATAGGGTCCGATCCCCGCGTCACCCCTTCACAGCACCCACTTTCGGCCATTTAAGTAGATTCCGATTTTTATTTAGTTGTTAAAATTTCATTTTTTCATAGATACTGCTACGTGGCTAGTTTAGATTTTGCTCTATTATTCATTGATAAGCTTTACCAAACGTATTTTTATGCTGTATGATACTGCGTTATTAGCTTTTGGCAAGCTAAGAAATCAATAGTGACGACAACTGTGGCAGTTCCTCATCAAATGCAGTGATCCGGGCTCTGACAATGGTAAATATTCAATAATTTTGTCCCACTGGTGTAATGTTTCTTGAATTATGCGCCTCTGGTCGCCCTCTCAGAAAAGTGATTTCTTACGCACACCACTTGGGACAATCTCCCGTGAGAGCCCCAAAACACCAAGTTCACGTTGAATATATTCAACAATTCTGTCCCAAGCTGAATACTGGTTCAAAGCGGTTAGAAATAAGTAATTTTGACACATTTTGATATCACAACAATAATGCGGGAAAAAATATTTTCTGACGCTGTTACTCAAAATTCGTAAATGTTGAATTTTTTCAACATTCCACTCATATGCCTCAAAATGGGTTAAGGCAATTGAAATTGCTTTAATCATCCCAATAAAAGCTAATAAGAAACAATTACGTGGGACAAATGAATATAGGAAGTCGTTTTCGTCAGCTGTACTAAGGTTGAATTATTTCAACAATCCTTTCCCAAGCCCCAAAAGTGACCAGTTTGGTTGGCATTGATTAAACAATAACAAATGAACCTTGTAACAAATGATGATGAGGGACAGGTCAGCTTGACCCTTTTACACCCGGATTTATTTTAATTTTACTGTTAAAATCTATAAATTTCTATGCTTTTCAGGGGGTAGTTCGGTCTGTTAACACAATTTTACACAACAATCGTGCAAAATTTGATACCAGCATGAAACTTTCCAGACATATGTAGTTTGAGCCGTAGAAAACGATGCAAAACAGACCCAAGCTGTAAAATGCCCCTAAAAGCTTTTTTTAGAAGAGGGGGCTCATTTCAAGTCCTCCAACTGATAAGACTGACTTTGCAACAAATTAATAACTCTATGCCCTTGAAAATTAGTATTCGTCTACAATTTGATGCGTACAATACGATTAAATTTATAACAAGTTCATTAGGTACCCCCTTTTCTATTTTTAGAACAGGGGCCTAGGTTCCAGTCCTCAAATTGATAGGACTGAATTTGCAACCAAGTAGTACCTCTCTATCTGTGAAAGTTAGTATTCTTATACAATTTGATGCGAAAAATACGATTAAATTGATCACAAGTTCATTAAGTACCCCCTTTTCTATTTTTAGAACAGGGGCCTTGGTCCCAGTCCTCAAATTAATAGGACTGAATTTACAAACAAGTAATACCTCTATGCCCGTGAAAATTAGTATTCATATACAATTTGATACGCACAATACGATGAAATTGATAACAAGTTCATAAAGTACCCCCATTTTCTATTTTTAGAACAGGGGCCTTGGTCCCATTTCTCAAACTTATAGGTCTGACTTTGCAACCAATTAATACCTCTATGCCCGTGAAATCTAGTATTTACATTTATACAATCTGATGTGTGCAATACGATACAGTTTGTAAATTACCCCATGTTCTATTTTTAGAACAGGGGCTGGTTCCCAGTCCCAAAACTGATTAGACTGATTTTGCAACCACGCAGTACCTGCATACCTGAAACATCGAATATTAATAAACAACTTGATGCATGCAATGCGATGAAATGCACACCAAGGTCATTATTCATACACATTCTTTTTAAGCGTGTGTAAGAAACAAAAAGTAAGTGAATAAAATAAGAAATATGGAGTAATGGCAGCTACATCCCACAGTGGTCCATGTAGCCCTGGAAATAGAGTATAGAAATACGTGCATTGAATACAACAGTGTGAGAGAATAGAGGCTAAAAGATATGGTGTATGTGTGTGTAGGCTCTAGGCCACTCGTGTGAGAGAGTATGGAAATAGTAGTACGACTCCTCAGCTGCCACCTATGATCAACGTTTTGTGGGTTTAAGGACAGTACGTTATAGATCACATTACCCCCTGAAATTTGCATGAAATTTCATTCAAAAGATACCTTGAGAAATATGACATGTAACTCTTCAATTCAAAATCAGAATTTCACGATTTTGTGCTTATTGTGAGCTGAAATTGTGTATGATATTTCATTCAAAAGATACCTCCTTGAGAATTATGATACAAGCCACTTGAATTCATAATCACAATTTTTCAATTTGGTGCTTATTTTGGCCTGAACTTAGTATGAAATTTCATTCAAAAGATACCTCCTTGAGTAATATGACATATGATTCTTCAATTCAAAATAATAATTTCATGAATTTTTGCTTATTGTTAGCTGAAATTGAGTATGTAATTTTATTCAAAAGAGACCTCCTTGAGAATAATGACACATAACACTTCTATTCCAAATCAAATTTTCTCAATTTTGTGCTTATTTTTGGCTGAAATTAGCATGAAATTTCATTTAAAAAGTACCTCCTTGAGAAATATGACGCATAATACTTCAATTCCAAATCTAAATTCTACAATTTTGTGCTTATTTTTGGCTGAAATTAGTATGAAATTTCATTCAAAAAGTACCTCCTTGAGAAATATGACTTGTAACTCTTCAATTCAAAATCACGATTTCATGAAATTTTGCTTATTTTTGCTGAAATTGAGTATGACATTTCATTCAAAAGATACCTCCTTGAGAATTATGGTACAAACCACTTCAATTCAAAATCCCAATTGATCAATTTGGTGCTTATTTTGGCCTGAAATTTCATTAAAAAAGATATCTCCTTGAGAAACATGACATATAACACTTCAATTTCAAATGAGAATTCTACAATCTTTGCATATTGCTAGCTAAAACTGTGTATGAAATTTTATTCAAAAGATACCTCCTTGAGATATATTACACATACCACTTTATTTCCAAATCAGAATTTCACGATTTTGTGTTTATTGTGAGCTGAAGTTGTGTATGTAGTTTTATTCAAAAGAGACCTCCTTGAGAAATATGACATGTAACACTTCTATTCCAAATCAAATTTTTTCAATTCTGTGCTTATTTTTGGCTGAAATTAGTATGAAATTTCATTCAAAAAGTACCTCTTTGAGAAATATGACACATAATACTTCAATTCCAAATCTAAATTCTACAATTTTGTGCTTATCTTTGGCTGAAATTAGTATGAAATTTCATTCAAAAGATACCTCCTTGAGAAATATGACAAATAACACTTCAATTTCAAATCAAAATTCTACAATCTTTGCATATTGCTAGCCAAAACTGTGTATGAAATTTTATTCAAAAGATACCTCCTTGAGAAATATCACACATACCACTTCATTTCCAAATCAGAATTTCACGATTTTGTGTTTATTGTGAGCTGAAGTTGTGTATGAAGTTTTATTCAAAAGAGACCTCCTTGAGAAATATGACATGTAACACTTCTTTTCCGAATCAAATTTTTTCAATTCTGTGCTTATTTTTGGCTGAAATTAGAATGAAATTTCATTCAAAAAGTACCTCCTTGAGAAATATGACACATAATGCTTCAATTCCAAATCTAACTTCTACAATTTCGTGCTCATGTTTTGGCTGAAATTAGTATGAAATTTCATTCAAAAGATACCTCCTTGAGAAATATGACATATAACACTTCAATTTCAAATCAAATTTTTTCAATTTTGTGCTTATTTTTGGTGAAATTAGTATAAAAATTCATTCAAAAGATACCTCCTTGAGAAATATGACACATAACACTTCAATTTCAAATCAAAATTCTACAATCTTTGCTTATTGCTAGCTAAAACTGTGTATGAAATTTTAGTCAAAAGATACCTCCTTGAGAAATATCACACATACCACTTCATTTCCAAATCAGAATTTCGCGATTTTGTGTTTATTGTGAGCTGAAGTTGTGTATGAATTTTCATTCAAAAGATACCTCCTTGGGAAATATGACATGTAACTCTTCAATTCCAAATCAAATTTTTTCAATTTTGTGCTTATTTTTGGTGAAATTAGTATAAAAATTCATTCAAAAGATACCTCCTTGAGAAATATGACACATAACACTTCAATTTCAAATCAAAATTCTACAATCTTTGCTTATTGCTAGCTAAAACTGTGTATGAAATTTTAGTCAAAAGATACCTCCTTGAGAAATATCACACATACCACTTCATTTCCAAATCAGAATTTCACGATTTTGTGTTTATTGTGAGCTGAAATTGTGTATGAATTTTCATTCAAAAGATACCTCCTTGGGAAATATGACATGTAACTCTTCAATTCAAAATCAAATTTTTTCAATTTTGTGCTTATTTTTTGGCTAAAATTAGTATGAAATTTCATTCAAAAAGTACCTCTTTGAGAAATATGACACATAAAACCTCAATTCCAAATCTAAATTCTACAATTTTGTGCTTATTTTTGGCTGAAATTAGTATAAAATTTCATTCAAAAGATACCTCCTTGAGAAATATGACACATAACACTTCAATTTCAAATCAAAATTCTACAATCTTTGCTTATTGCTAGCTAAAACTGTGTATGAAATTTTAGTCAAAAGATACCTCCTTGAGAAATATCACACATACCACTTCATTTCCAAATCAGAATTTCACGATTTTGTGTTTATTGTGAGCTGAAGTTGTGTATGAAGTTTTATTCAAAAGAGACCTCCTTGAGAAATATGACATGTAATACTTCTATTCCAAATCAAATTTTTTCAATTCTGTGCTTATTTTTGATTGTAATTAGTATGAAATTTCATTCAAAAAGTACCTCTTTGAGAAATATGACACATAAAACCTCAATTCCAAATCTAAATTCTACAATTTTGTGCTTATTTTTGGCTGAAATTAGTATGAAATTTCATTCAAAAGATACCTACTTGAGAAATATGACAAATAACACTTCAATTTCAAATCAAAATTCTACAATCTTTGCATATTGCTAGCCAAAACTGTGTATGAAATTTTATTCAAAAGATACCTCCTTGAGAAATATGACATGTAACTCCTCAATTCCAAATCAAATTATTTCAATTTTGTGCTTATTTTTGGCTGAAATTAGTATAAAATTTCATTCAAAAAGTACCTCCTTGAGAAACATGACTTGTAACTCCTCAATTCGAAATCACGATGTCATGAATTTTTGCTTCTTTTTGCTGGAATTTTTTATGAAGTTTCATTCAAAAGATACCTCCTTGAGAATTATGATACAAACCACTTCAATTCCACATCACAATTTATCAATTTGGTGCTTATTTTGGCCTGAAATTGAGTATGAAGTTTTATTCAAAAGAGACCTTCTTGAGAAATTTGACACAAAACACTTCTATTCCAAATCAAATTTTTTCAATTCTGTGCTTATTTTTGGCTGAAATTAGAATGAAATTTCATTCAAAAAGTACCTCCTTGAGAAATATGACACATAAAACCTCAATTCCAAATCTAACTTCTACAATTTTGTGCTTATTTTTGGCTGAAATTAGTATAAAATTTCATTTAAAGATACCTCCTTGAGAAATATGACACATAACACTTCAATTCCAAATCAAAATTCTACAATCTTTGCTTATTGCTAGCTAAAACTGTGTATGAAATTTTAGTCAAAAGATACCTCCATGAGATATATTACACATACCACTTTATTTCCAAATCAGAATTTCACGATTTTGTGTTTATTGTGAGCTGAAGTTGTGTATGAAGTTTTATTCAAAAGAGACCTCCTTGAGAAATATGACATGTAACACTTCTTTTCCGAATCAAATTTTTTCAATTTTTTGCTTATTTTTTGGCTAAAATTAGTATGAAATTTCATTCAAAAAGTACCTCTTTGAGAAATATGACACATAAAACCTCAATTCCAAATCTAAATTCTACAATTTTGTGCTTATTTTTGGCTGAAATTAGTATAAAATTTCATTCAAAAGATACCTCCTTGAGAAATATGACACATAACACTTCAATTCCAAATCAAAATTCTACAATCTTTGCTTATTGCTAGCTAAAACTGTGTATGAAATTTTAGTCAAAAGATACCTCCATGAGATATATTACACATACCACTTTATTTCCAAATCAGAATTTCACGATTTTGTGTTTATTGTGAGCTGAAGTTGTGTATGAAGTTTTATTCAAAAGAGACCTCCTTGAGAAATATGACATGTAACACTTCTATTCCAAATCAAATTTTTTCAATTCTGTGCTTATTTTTGGCTGTAATTAGTATGAAATTTCATTCAAAAAGTACCTCTTTGAGAAATATGACACATAAAACCTCAATTCCAAATCTAAATTCTACAATTTTGTGCTTATTTTTGGTGAAATTAGTATAAAAATTCATTCAAAAGATACCTCCTTGAGAAATATGACACATAACACTTCAATTTCAAATCAAAATTCTACAATCTTTGCTTATTGCTAGCTAAAACTGTGTATGAAATTTTAGTCAAAAGATACCTCCTTGAGAAATATCACACATACCACTTCATTTCCAAATCAGAATTTCACGATTTTGTGTTTATTGTGAGCTGAAATTGTGTATGAATTTTCATTCAAAAGATACCTCCTTGGGAAATATGACATGTAACTCTTCAATTCCAAATCAAATTTTTTCAATTTTGTGCTTATTTTTTGGCTAAAATTAGTATGAAATTTTATTCAAAAAGTACCTCTTTGAGAAATATGACACATAAAACCTCAATTCCAAATCTAAATTCTACAATTTTGTGCTTATTTTTGGCTGAAATTAGTATAAAATTTCATTCAAAAGATACCTCCTAGAGAAATATGACACATAACACTTCAATTTCAAATCAAAATTCTACAATCTTTGCTTATGGCTAGCTAAAACTGTGTATGAAATTTTAGTCAAAAGATACCTCCATGAGATATATTACACATACCACTTTATTTCCAAATCAGAATTTCACGATTTTGTGTTTATTGTGAGCTGAAGTTGTGTATGAAGTTTTATTCAAAAGAGACCTCCTTGAGAAATATGACATGTAACACTTCTATTCCAAATCAAATTTTTTCAATTCTGTGCTTATTTTTGGCTGTAATTAGTAAGAAATTTCATTCAAAAAGTACCTCTTTGAGAAATATGACACATAACACTTCAATTTCAAATCAAAATTCTACAATCTTTGCATATTGCTAGCCAAAACTGTGTATGAAATTTTATTCAAAAGATACCTCCTTGAGAAATATCACACATACCACTTCATTTCCAAATCAGAATTTCATGATTTTGTGTGTATTGTGAGCTGAAGTTGTGTATGAATTTTCATTCAAAAGATACCTCCTTGGGAAATATGACATGTAACTCTTCAATTCCAAATCAAATTTTTTCAATTTTGTGCTTATTTTTTGGCTAAAATTAGTATGAAATTTCATTCAAAAAGTACCTCTTTGAGAAATATGACACATAATACTTCAATTCCAAATCTAAATACTACAATTTTGTGCTTATTTTTGGCTGAAATTAGTATGAAATTTCATTCAAAAGATACCTCCTTGAGAAATATGACATATAACACTTCAATTTCAAATCAAAATTCTACAATCTTTGCATATTGCTAGCTAAAACTGTGTATGAAATTTTATTCAAAAGGTACCTCCTTGAGAAATATCACACATACCACTTCATTTCCAAATCAGAATTTCACGATTTTGTGTTTATTGTGAGCTGAAGTTGTGTATGAATTTTCATTCAAAAGATACCTCCTTGGGAAATATGACATGTAACTCTTCAATTCCAAATCAAATTTTTTCAATTTTGTGTTTATTTTTTGGCTAAAATTAGTATGAAATTTCATTCAAAAAGTACCTCTTTGAGAAATATGACACATAATACTTCAATTACAAATCTAAATTCTACAATCTTTGCATATTGCTAGCTAAAACTGTGTATGAAATTTTATTCAAAAGGTACCTCCTTGAGAAATATCACACATACCACTTCATTTCCAAATCAGAATTTCACGATTTTGTGTTTATTGTGAGCTGAAGTTGTGTATGAATTTTCATTCAAAAGATACCTCCTTGGGAAATATGACATGTAACTCTTCAATTCCAAATCAAATTTTTTCAATTTTGTGCATATTTTTTGGCTAAAATTAGTATGAAATTTCATTCAAAAAGTACCTCTTTGAGAAATATGACACATAATACTTCAATTACAAATCTAAATTCTACAATCTTTGCATATTGCTAGCTAAAACTGTGTACGAAATTTTATTCAAAAGATACCTCCTTGAGAAATATCACACATACCACTTCATTTCCAAATCAGAATTTCACGATTTTGTGTTTATTGTGAGCTGAAGTTGTGTATAAATTTTCATTCAAAAGATACCTCCTTGGGAAATATGACATGTAACTCTTCAATTCCAAATCAAATTTTTTCAATTTTGTGCTTATTTTTTGGCTAAAATTAGTATGAAATTTCATTCAAAAAGTACCTCCTTGAGAAATATCACACAGACCACTTCATTTCCAAATCAGAATTTCACGATTTTGTGTTTATTGTGAGCTGAAGTTGTGTATGAAATTTCATTCAAAAGATACCTCCTTGAGAAATATGACATATAATACTTCAATTACAAATCTAAATTCTACAATCTTTGCATATTGCTAGCTAAAACTGTGTATGAAATTTCATTCAAAAGATACCTCCTTGAGAAATATGACATTTAACACTTCTTTTCCGAATCAAATTTTTTCAATTTTTTGCTTATTTTTTGGCTAAAATTAGTATGAAATTTAATTCAAAAGATACCTCCTTGAGAAATATCACACAGACCACTTCATTTCCAAATCAGAATTTCACGATTTTGTGTTTATTGTGAGCTGAAGTTGTGTATGAATTTTCATTCAAAAGATACCTCCTTGGGAAATATGACATGTATCTCTTCAATTCCAAATCAAATTTTTTCAATTTTGTGCTTATTTTTTGGCTAAAATTAGTATGAAATTTCATTCAAAGAGTACCTCTTTGAGAAATATAACACATAATACTTCAATTCCAAATCTAAATTCTACAATTTTGTGCTTATTTTTGGCTGAAATTAGTATGAAATTTCATTCAAAAGATACCTCCTTGAGAAATATGACAAATAACACTTCAATTTCAAATCAAAATTCTACAATCTTTGCATATTGCTAGCTAAAACTGTGTACGAGATTTTATTCAAAAGATACCTCCTTGAGAAATATCACACATACCACTTCATTTCCAAATCAGAATTTCACGATTTTGTGTTTATAGTGAGCTGAAGTTGTGTATGAAATTTCATTCAAAAGATACCTCCTTGAGAAATATGACATATAACACTTCAATTTCAAATCAAAATTCTACAATCTTTGCATATTGCTAGCTAAAACTGTGTATGAAATTTTATTCAAAAGATACCTCCTTGAGAAATATCACACATACCACTTCATTTCCAAATCAGAAATTCACGATTTTGTGTTTATTGTGAGCTGAAGTTGTGTATGAATTTTCATTCAAAAGATACCTCCTTGGGAAATATGACATGTAACTCTTCAATTCCAAATCAAATTTTTTCAATTTTGTGCTTATTTTTTGGCTAAAAATAGTATGAAATTTCATTCAAAAAGTACCTCTTTGAGAAATATGACACATAATACTTCAATTCCAAATCTAAATTCTACAATTTTGTGCTTATTTTTGGCTGAAATTAGTATGAAATTTCATTCAAAAGATACCTCCTTGAGAAAAATGACATATAACACTTCAATTTCAAATCAAAATTCTACAATCTTTGCATATTGCTAGCTAAAACTGTTTATGAAATTTTATTCAAAAGATACCTCCTTGAGAAATATGACATGTAACTCCTCAATTCCAAATCAAATTATTTCAATTTTGTGCTTATTTTTGGCTGAAATTAGTATGAAATTTCATTCAAAAAGTACCTCCTTGAGAAACATGACTTGTAACTCCTCAATTCGAAATCACGATGTCATGAATTTTTGCTTGTTTTTGCTGGAATTTTTTATGAAGTTTCATTCAAAAGATACCTCCTTGAGAATTATGATACAAACCACTTCAATTCCACATCACAATTTATCAATTTGGTGCTTATTTTGGCCTGAAATTGAGTATGAAGTTTTATTCAAAAGAGACCTTCTTGAGAAATATGACACAAAACACTTCTATTCCAAATCAAATTTTTTCAATTCTGTGCTTATTTTTGGCTGAAATTAGAATGAAATTTCATTCAAAAAGTACCTCCTTGAGAAATATGACACATAATGCTTCAATTCCAAATCTAACTTCTACAATTTTGTGCTTATTTTTGGCTGAAATTAGTATGAAATTTCATTCAAAAGATACCTCCTTGAGAAATATGACATATAACACTTCAATTTCAAATCAAAATTCTACAATCTTTGCATATTGCTAGCTAAAACTGTGTATGAAATTTTATTCAAAAGATACCTCCTTGAGAAATATGACATGTAACTCCTCAATTCCAAATCAAATTATTTCAATTTTGTGCTTATTTTTGGCTGAAATTAGTATGAAATTTCATTCAAAAAGTACCTCCTTGAGAAACATGACTTGTAACTCCTCAATTCGAAATCACGATGTCATGAATTTTTGCTTGTTTTTGCTGGAATTTTTTATGAAGTTTCATTCAAAAGATACCTCCTTGAGAATTATGATACAAACCACTTCAATTCCACATCACAATTTATCAATTTGGTGCTTATTTTGGCCTGAAATTGAGTATGAAGTTTTATTCAAAAGAGACCTTCTTGAGAAATATGACACAAAACACTTCTATTCCAAATCAAATTTTTTCAATTCTGTGCTTATTTTTGGCTGAAATTAGAATGAAATTTCATTCAAAAAGTACCTCCTTGAGAAATATGACACATAATGCTTCAATTCCAAATCTAACTTCTACAATTTTGTGCTTATTTTTGGCTGAAATTAGTATGAAATTTCATTCAAAAGATACCTCCTTGAGAAATATGACATATAACACTTCAATTTCAAATCAAAATTCTACAATCTTTGCAAATTGCTAGCTAAAACTGTTTATGAAATTTTATTCAAAAGATACCTCCTTGAGAAATATCACACATACCACTTAATTTCCAAATCAGAATTTCACGATTTTGTGTTTATTGTGAGCTGGAGTTGTGTATGAAATTTCATTCAAAAGATACCTTATTGAGAAATATGACATATAACACTTCAATTTCAAATCAAAATTCTACAATCGTTGCATATTGCTAGCTAAAACTGTGTATGAAATTTCATTCAAAAGATATCTCCTTGAGAATTATGATACAAACCACTTCAATTCCAAATCCCAATTGATCAATTTGGTGCTAAATTTTGGCTGAAATTAGTATGAAATTTCAGTCAAAAAGTACCTCCTTGAGAAATATGACTTGTAACTCTTCAATTCGAAATCTAAATTCTACAATTTTGTGCTTACGTTTTGGCTGAAATTAGTATGAAATTTCATTCAAAAGATACCTCCTTGAGAAATATGACACATAACACTTCTATTCAAAATCTAAATTCTACAATTTTGTGCATATTTTTGGCTGAAATTAGTATGAAATTTTAGTCAAAAGATACCTCCTTGAGAAATATCACACATACCATATCATTTCCAAATCAGAATTTCAAGATTTTGTGTTTATTGTGAGCTGAAGTTGTGTATGAAGTTTCATTCAAAAGATACCTCCTTGAGAATTATGATATAAACCACTTCAATTCCAAATCCCAATTTATCAATTTGGTGCTTATTTTGGCCTGAAATTGAGTATGAAATTTTATTTAAAAGAGACCTCCTTGAGAAATATGACACATAACACTTCTACTCCAAAACAAATTTTTTCAATTTTGTGCTTATTTTTGGCTGACATTAGTATGAAATTTCATTCAAAAAGTACCTCCTTGAGAAATATGACACATAATGCTTCAATTCCAAATCAAATCTTTTCAATTTTGTGCTTATTTTTGGCTGAAATTAGTATGAAATTTCATTCAAAAGATACCTCCTTGAGAAATATGACATATAACACTTCAATTTCAAATCAAAATTCTACAATCTTTGCAAATTGCTAGCTAAAACTGTTTATGAAATTTTATTCAAAAGATACCTCCTTGAGAAATATCACACATACCACTTCATTTCCAAATCAGAATTTCACGATTTTGTGTTTATTGTGAGCTGGAGTTGTGTATGAAATTTCATTCAAAAGATACCTTATTGAGAAATATGACATATAACACTTCAATTTCAAATCAAAATTCTACAATCGTTGCATATTGCTAGCTAAAACTGTGTATGAAATTTCATTCAAAAGATATCTCCTTGAGAATTATGATACAAACCACTTCAATTCCAAATCCCAATTGATCAATTTGGTGCTAAATTTTGGCTGAAATTAGTATGAAATTTCAGTCAAAAAGTACCTCCTTGAGAAATATGACTTGTAACTCTTCAATTCGAAATCTAAATTCTACAATTTTGTGCTTACGTTTTGGCTGAAATTAGTATGAAATTTCATTCAAAAGATACCTCCTTGAGAAATATGACACATAACACTTCTATTCAAAATCTAAATTCTACAATTTTGTGCATATTTTTGGCTGAAATTAGTATGAAATTTTAGTCAAAAGATACCTCCTTGAGAAATATCACACATACCATATCATTTCCAAATCAGAATTTCAAGATTTTGTGTTTATTGTGAGCTGAAGTTGTGTATGAAGTTTCATTCAAAAGATACCTCCTTGAGAATTATGATACAAACCACTTCAATTCCACATCACAATTTATCAATTTGGTGCTTATTTTGGCCTGAAATTGAGTATGAAGTTTTATTCAAAAGAGACCTTCTTGAGAAATATGACACAAAACACTTCTATTCCAAATCAAATTTTTTCAATTCTGTGCTTATTTTTGGCTGAAATTAGAATGAAATTTCATTCAAAAAGTACCTCCTTGAGAAATATGACACATAATGCTTCAATTCCAAATCTAACTTCTACAATTTTGTGCTTATTTTTGGCTGAAATTAGTATGAAATTTCATTCAAAAGATACCTCCTTGAGAAATATGACATATAACACTTCAATTTCAAATCAAAATTCTACAATCTTTGCAAATTGCTAGCTAAAACTGTTTATGAAATTTTGTTCAAAAGATACCTCCTTGAGAAATATCACACATACCACTTAATTTCCAAATCAGAATTTCACGATTTTGTGTTTATTGTGAGCTGGAGTTGTGTATGAAATTTCATTCAAAAGATATCTTATTGAGAAATATGACATATAACACTTCAATTTCAAATCAAAATTCTACAATCGTTGCATATTGCTAGCTAAAACTGTGTATGAAATTTCATTCAAAAGATATCTCCTTGAGAATTATGATACAAACCACTTCAATTCCAAATCCCAATTGATCAATTTGGTGCTAAATTTTGGCTGAAATTAGTATGAAATTTCAGTCAAAAAGTACCTCCTTGAGAAATATGACTTGTAACTCTTCAATTCGAAATCTAAATTCTACAATTTTGTGCTTACGTTTTGGCTGAAATTAGTATGAAATTTCATTCAAAAGATACCTCCTTGAGAAATATGACACATAACACTTCTATTCAAAATCTAAATTCTACAATTTTGTGCATATTTTTGGCTGAAATTAGTATGAAATTTTAGTCAAAAGATACCTCCTTGAGAAATATCACACATACCATATCATTTCCAAATCAGAATTTCAAGATTTTGTGTTTATTGTGAGCTGAAGTTGTGTATGAGGTTTCATTCAAAAGATACCTCCTTGAGAATTATGATATAAACCACTTCAATTCCAAATCCCAATTTATCAATTTGGTGCTTATTTTGGCCTGAAATTGAGTATGAAATTTTATTTAAAAGAGACCTCCTTGAGAAATATGACACATAACACTTCTACTCCAAAACAAATTTTTTCAATTTTGTGCTTATTTTTGGCTGACATTAGTATGAAATTTCATTCAAAAAGTACCTCCTTGAGAAATATGACACATAATGCTTCAATTCCAAATCAAATCTTTTCATTTTTGTGCTTATTTTTGGCTGAAATTAGTATGAAATTTCATTCAAAAGATACCTCCTTGAGAAATATGACATATAACACTTCAATTTCAAATCAAAATTCTACAATCTTTGCAAATTGCTAGCTAAAACTGTTTATGAAATTTTATTCAAAAGATACCTCCTTGAGAAATATCACACATACCACTTCATTTCCAAATCAGAATTTCACGATTTTGTGTTTATTGTGAGCTGGAGTTGTGTATGAAATTTCATTCAAAAGATACCTTATTGAGAAATATGACATATAACACTTCAATTTCAAATCAAAATTCTACAATCGTTGCATATTGCTAGCTAAAACTGTGTATGAAATTTCATTCAAAAGATATCTCCTTGAGAATTATGATACAAACCACTTCAATTCCAAATCCCAATTGATCAATTTGGTGCTAAATTTTGGCTGAAATTAGTATGAAATTTCAGTCAAAAAGTACCTCCTTGAGAAATATGACTTGTAACTCTTCAATTCGAAATCTAAATTCTACAATTTTGTGCTTACGTTTTGGCTGAAATTAGTATGAAATTTCATTCAAAAGATACCTCCTTGAGAAATATGACACATAACACTTCTATTCCAAATCTAAATTCTACAATTTTGTGCATATTTTTGGCTGAAATTAGTATGAAATTTTAGTCAAAAGATACCTCCTTGAGAAATATCACACATACCATATCATTTCCAAATCAGAATTTCAAGATTTTGTGTTTATTGTGAGCTGAAGTTGTGTATGAAGTTTCATTCAAAAGATACCTCCTTGAGAATTATGATATAAACCACTTCAATTCCAAATCCCAATTTATCAATTTGGTGCTTATTTTGGCCTGAAATTGAGTATGAAATTTTATTTAAAAGAGACCTCCTTGAGAAATATGACACATAACACTTCTACTCCAAAACAAATTTTTTCAATTTTGTGCTTATTTTTGGCTGACATTAGTATGAAATTTCATTCAAAAAGTACCTCCTTGAGAAATATGACACATAATGCTTCAATTCCAAATCAAATCTTTTCAATTTTGTGCTTATTTTTGGCTGAAATAAGTATGGAATTTCATTCAAAAGATACCTCCTTGAGAAATATGACACATAACACTTCAATTTCAAATCAAAATTCTACAATCTTTGCTTATTGCTAGCTAAAACTTTGTATGAAATTTTAGTCAAAAGATACCTCCTTGAGATATATTACACATACGACTTCATTTTCAAATCAGAATTTCACGATTTTGTGTTTATTGTGAGCTGAAGTTGTGTATGAATTTTCATTCAAAAGATACCTCCTTGAGAAATATGTCATGTAACTCTTCAATTCCAAATCAAATTATTTCAATTTTGTGCTTATTTTTGGCTGAAATTAGAATGAAATTTCATTCAAAAAGTACCTCCTTGAGAAATATGACTTGTAACTCTTCAATTCGAAATCACTATTTCATGAATTTTTGGTTATTTTTGCTGAAATTGAGTATGAAGTTTCATTCAAAAGATACCTCCTTGAGAATTATGATACAAACCACTTCAATTCCAAATCCCAATTGATAAATTGGTGCTTGATTTGGCCTGAAATTGAGTATGAAATTTTATTTAAAAGAGACCTCCTTGAGAAATATGACACGTAACTCTTGAATTCCAAATCAAATTTTCTCAATTATGTGCTTAGTTTTGGCTGAAATTAGTATGAAATTTCATTCAAAAAGTACCTCCTTGAGAAATATGACTTGTAAATCTTCAATTCGAAATCACTATTTCATGAATTTTTGCTTATTTTTGCTAAAATTGAGTATGAAGTTTCATTCAAAAGGTACCTCCTTGAGAATTATGATACAAACCACTTCAATTCCAAATCCAATTTGTTCAATTTGGTGCTTATTTTGGCCTGAAATTGAGTATGAAATTTTATTTAAAAGAGACCTCCTTGAGAATTATAACACATAACACTTCTACTCAAAATCAAATTTTTTCAATTTTGTGCTTATTTTTGGCTGACATTAGTATGAAATTTCATTCAAAAAGTACCTCCTTGAGAAATATAACACATAAAGCTTCAATTCCAAATCAAATCTTTTCAATTTTGTGCTTACTTTTGGCTGAAATTAGTATGAAATTTCATTCAAAAGATACCTCCTTGAGAAAAATGACACATAACACTTCTATTCCAAATCTAAATTCTACAATTTTGTGCATATTTTTGGCTGAAATTAGTATGAAATTTTAGTCAAAATATACCTCCTTGAGAAATATCACACATACCATATCATTTCCAAATCAGAATTTCAAGATTTTGTGTTTATTGTGAGCTGAAGTTGTGTATGAAGTTTCATTCAAAAGATACCTCCTTGAGAATTATGATATAAACCAATTCAATTCCAAATCCCAAGTTATCAATTTGGTGCTTATTTTGGCCTGAAATTGAGTATGAAATTTTATTTAAAAGAGACCTCCTTGAGAATTATGACACATAACACTTCTACTCAAAATCAAATTTTTTCAATTTTGTGCTTATTTTTGGCTGAAATTAGAATGAAATTTCATTCAAAAAGAACCTCCTTGAGAAGTATGACACATAATACTTAAATTCAAAATCAATATTTTTCAATTATGTGCTTACTTTTGGCTGAAATTAGTATGAAATTTCATTCAAAAGATACCTCCTTGAGAAATATGACACATAACACTTCAATATCAAATCAAAATTCTACAATCTCTGCTTATTGCTAGCTAAAACTGTGTATGAAATTTTAGTCAAAAGATACCTCCTTGAGATATATTAAACATACGACTTCATTTCCAAATCAGAATTTCACGATTTTGTGTCTATTGTGAGCTGAAGTTGTGTATGAATTTTCATTCAAAAGATACCTCCTTGAGAAATATGACATGTAACTCTTCAATTCCAAATCAAATTATTTCAATTTTGTGCTTATTTTTGGCTGAAATTAGTATGACATTTCATTCAAAAAGTACCTCCTTGAGAAATATGACTTGCAACTCTTCAATTCGAAATCACTATTTCATGAATTTTTGCTTATTTTTGCTGAAATTGAGTATGAAGTTTCATTCAAAAGATACCTCCTTGAGAATTATGATACAAAACACTTCAATTCCAAATCCCAATTGATCAAATTGGTGCTTATTTTGGCCTGAAATTGAGTATGAAATTTTATTTAAAAGAGACCTCCTTGAGAAATATGACACGTAACTCTTCAATTCCAAATCAAATTTTCTCAATTTTGTGCTTATTTTTGGCTGAAATTAGTATGAAATCTCATTCAAAAAGTACCTCCTTGAGAAATATGACTTGTAACTCTTCAATTCGAAATCACTATTTCATGAATTTTTGCTTATTTTTGCTGAAATTGAGTATGAAGTTTCATTCAAAAGATACCTCCTTGAGAATTATGATACAAACCACTTCAATTCCAAATCCCAATTGATCAATTTGGTGCTTATTTTGGCCTGAAATTGAGTATGAAATTTTATTTAAAAGAGACCTCCTTGAGAAATATGACACGTAACTCTTCAATTCCAAATCAAATTTTCTCAATTTTGTGCTTAATTTTGGCTGAAATTAGTATGAAATTTCATTCAAAAAGTACCTACTTGAGAAATATGACAAATAATACTTCAATTCCAAATCTAAATTCTACACTTTTGTGCTTACTTTTGGCTGAAATTAGTATGAAATTTCATTCAAAAGATACCTCCTTGAGAAATATGACAAATAACACGTCAATTCCTAATCAAAATTCTACAATCTATGCTTATTGCTAGCAAAAATTGTATATGAAATTTTAGTCAAAAGATACCTCCTTGAGATATATTACACATACGACTTCATTTCCAAATCAGAATTTCACGATTTTGTGTCTATTGTGAGCTGAAGTTGTGTATGAATTTTCATTCAAAAGATACCTCCTTGAGAAATATGAGATGTAACTCTTCAATTCCGAATCAAATTTTTTCAATTTTGTGCTTATTTTTTGCCAAAAATTAGTATGAAACTTCATTCAAAAAGTACCTCTATGAGAAATATGACACATAATACTTCAATCCAAAATCTAAATTCTACAATTTTGTGCTTATTTTTGGCTGAAATTAGTATGAAATTTCATTCAAAAGATACCTCCTTGAGAAATATGACACATAACACTTCTACTCCAAAACAAATTTTTTCAATTTTGTGCTTATTTTTGGCTGACATTAGTATGAAATTTCATTCAAAAAGTACCTCCTTGAGAAATATGACACATAATGCTTCAATTCCAAATCAAATCTTTTCAATTTTGTGCTTATTTTTGGCTGAAATAAGTATGGAATTTCATTCAAAAGATACCTCCTTGAGAAATATGACACATAACACTTCAATTTCAAATCAAAATTCTACAATCTTTGCTTATTGCTAGCTAAAACTTTGTATGAAATTTTAGTCAAAAGATACCTCCTTGAGATATATTACACATACGACTTCATTTTCAAATCAGAATTTCACGATTTTGTGTTTATTGTGAGCTGAAGTTGTGTATGAATTTTCATTCAAAAGATACCTCCTTGAGAAATATGTCATGTAACTCTTCAATTCCAAATCAAATTATTTCAATTTTGTGCTTATTTTTGGCTGAAATTAGAATGAAATTTCATTCAAAAAGTACCTCCTTGAGAAATATGACTTGTAACTCTTCAATTCGAAATCACTATTTCATGAATTTTTGGTTATTTTTGCTGAAATTGAGTATGAAGTTTCATTCAAAAGATACCTCCTTGAGAATTATGATACAAACCACTTCAATTCCAAATCCCAATTGATAAATTGGTGCTTGATTTGGCCTGAAATTGAGTATGAAATTTTATTTAAAAGAGACCTCCTTGAGAAATATGACACGTAACTCTTGAATTCCAAATCAAATTTTCTCAATTATGTGCTTAGTTTTGGCTGAAATTAGTATGAAATTTCATTCAAAAAGTACCTCCTTGAGAAATATGACTTGTAAATCTTCAATTCGAAATCACTATTTCATGAATTTTTGCTTATTTTTGCTAAAATTGAGTATGAAGTTTCATTCAAAAGATACCTCCTTGAGAATTATGATACAAACCACTTCAATTCCAAATCCAATTTGTTCAATTTGGTGCTTATTTTGGCCTGAAATTGAGTATGAAATTTTATTTAAAAGAGACCTCCTTGAGAATTATAACACATAACACTTCTACTCAAAATCAAATTTTTTCAATTTTGTGCTTATTTTTGGCTGACATTAGTATGAAATTTCATTCAAAAAGTACCTCCTTGAGAAATATAACACATAAAGCTTCAATTCCAAATCAAATCTTTTCAATTTTGTGCTTACTTTTGGCTGAAATTAGTATGAAATTTCATTCAAAAGATACCTCCTTGAGAAAAATGACACATAACACTTCTATTCCAAATCTAAATTCTACAATTTTGTGCATATTTTTGGCTGAAATTAGTATGAAATTTTAGTCAAAATATACCTCCTTGAGAAATATCACACATACCATATCATTTCCAAATCAGAATTTCAAGATTTTGTGTTTATTGTGAGCTGAAGTTGTGTATGAAGTTTCATTCAAAAGATACCTCCTTGAGAATTATGATATAAACCAATTCAATTCCAAATCCCAAGTTATCAATTTGGTGCTTATTTTGGCCTGAAATTGAGTATGAAATTTTATTTAAAAGAGACCTCCTTGAGAATTATGACACATAACACTTCTACTCAAAATCAAATTTTTTCAATTTTGTGCTTATTTTTGGCTGAAATTAGAATGAAATTTCATTCAAAAAGAACCTCCTTGAGAAGTATGACACATAATACTTAAATTCAAAATCAATATTTTTCAATTATGTGCTTACTTTTGGCTGAAATTAGTATGAAATTTCATTCAAAAGATACCTCCTTGAGAAATATGACACATAACACTTCAATATCAAATCAAAATTCTACAATCTCTGCTTATTGCTAGCTAAAACTGTGTATGAAATTTTAGTCAAAAGATACCTCCTTGAGATATATTAAACATACGACTTCATTTCCAAATCAGAATTTCACGATTTTGTGTCTATTGTGAGCTGAAGTTGTGTATGAATTTTCATTCAAAAGATACCTCCTTGAGAAATATGACATGTAACTCTTCAATTCCAAATCAAATTATTTCAATTTTGTGCTTATTTTTGGCTGAAATTAGTATGACATTTCATTCAAAAAGTACCTCCTTGAGAAATATGACTTGCAACTCTTCAATTCGAAATCACTATTTCATGAATTTTTGCTTATTTTTGCTGAAATTGAGTATGAAGTTTCATTCAAAAGATACCTCCTTGAGAATTATGATACAAAACACTTCAATTCCAAATCCCAATTGATCAAATTGGTGCTTATTTTGGCCTGAAATTGAGTATGAAATTTTATTTAAAAGAGACCTCCTTGAGAAATATGACACGTAACTCTTCAATTCCAAATCAAATTTTCTCAATTTTGTGCTTATTTTTGGCTGAAATTAGTATGAAATCTCATTCAAAAAGTACCTCCTTGAGAAATATGACTTGTAACTCTTCAATTCGAAATCACTATTTCATGAATTTTTGCTTATTTTTGCTGAAATTGAGTATGAAGTTTCATTCAAAAGATACCTCCTTGAGAATTATGATACAAACCACTTCAATTCCAAATCCCAATTGATCAATTTGGTGCTTATTTTGGCCTGAAATTGAGTATGAAATTTTATTTAAAAGAGACCTCCTTGAGAAATATGACACGTAACTCTTCAATTCCAAATCAAATTTTCTCAATTTTGTGCTTAATTTTGGCTGAAATTAGTATGAAATTTCATTCAAAAAGTACCTACTTGAGAAATATGACAAATAATACTTCAATTCCAAATCTAAATTCTACACTTTTGTGCTTACTTTTGGCTGAAATTAGTATGAAATTTCATTCAAAAGATACCTCCTTGAGAAATATGACAAATAACACGTCAATTCCTAATCAAAATTCTACAATCTATGCTTATTGCTAGCAAAAATTGTATATGAAATTTTAGTCAAAAGATACCTCCTTGAGATATATTACACATACGACTTCATTTCCAAATCAGAATTTCACGATTTTGTGTCTATTGTGAGCTGAAGTTGTGTATGAATTTTCATTCAAAAGATACCTCCTTGAGAAATATGAGATGTAACTCTTCAATTCCGAATCAAATTTTTTCAATTTTGTGCTTATTTTTTGCCAAAAATTAGTATGAAACTTCATTCAAAAAGTACCTCTATGAGAAATATGACACATAATACTTCAATCCAAAATCTAAATTCTACAATTTTGTGCTTATTTTTGGCTGAAATTAGTATGAAATTTCATTCAAAAGATACCTCCTTGAGAAATATGACACATAACACTTCATTTCCAAGTCAGAATTGCACGATTTTGTGTTTATTGTGAGCTGAAGTTGTGTATGAATTTTCATTCAAAAGATACCTCCTTGGGAAATATGACATGTTACTCTTCAATTCCAAATCAAATTTTTTCAATTTAACGCTTATTTTTTTGCTAAAATTATTATGAAATTTCATTCGAAAAGTACCTCTTTGAGAAATATGACACATAATACTTCAATTCCAAATCTAAATTCTACAATTTTGTGCTTATTTTTGGCTGAAGTTGAGTATGAAACTTCATTCAAAAAGTACCTCCTTGAGAAATATGACTTGTAACTCTTCAATTCGAAATCACTATTTCATGAATTTTTGCTTATTTTTGCTAAAATTGAGTATGAAGTTTCATTCAATAGATACCTCCTTGAGAATTATGATACAAACCACTTCAATTCCAAATCCAATTTGTTCAATTTGGTGCTTATTTTGGCCTGAAATTGAGTATGAAATTTTATTTAAAAGAGACCTCCTTGAGAATTATAACACATAACACTTCTACTCAAAATCAAATTTTTTCAATTTTGTGCTTATTTTTGGCTGACATTAGTATGAAATTTCATTCAAAAAGTACCTCCTTGAGAAATATGACACATAAAGCTTCAATTCCAAATCAAATCTTTTCAATTTTGTGCTTACTTTTGGCTGAAATTAGTATGAAATTTCATTCAAAAGATACCTCCTTGAGAAAAATGACACATAACACTTCTATTCCAAATCTAAATTCTACAATTTTGTGCATATTTTTGGCTGAAATTAGTATGAAATTTTAGTCAAAATATACCTCCTTGAGAAATATCACACATACCATATCATTTCCAAATCAGAATTTCAAGATTTTGTGTTTATTGTGAGCTGAAGTTGTGTATGAAGTTTCATTCAAAAGATACCTCCTTGAGAATTATGATATAAACCAATTCAATTCCAAATCCCAAGTTATCAATTTGGTGCTTATTTTGGCCTGAAATTGAGTATGAAATTTTATTTAAAAGAGACCTCCTTGAGAATTATGACACATAACACTTCTACTCAAAATCAAATTTTTTCAATTTTGTGCTTATTTTTGGCTGACATTAGTATGAAATTTCATTCAAAAAGAACCTCCTTGAGAAATATGACACATAAAGCTTCAATTCCAAATCAAATCTTTTCAATTTTGTGCTTATTTTTGGCTGAAATTAGTATGAAATTTCATTCAAAAGATACCTCCTTGAGAAAAATAACACATAAAGCTTCAATTCCAAATCAAATCTTTTCAATTTTGTGCTTACTTTTGGCTGAAATTAGTATGAAATTTCATTCAAAAGATACCTCCTTGAGAAAAATGACACATAACACTTCTATTCCAAATCTAAATTCTACAATTTTGTGCATATTTTTGGCTGAAATTAGTATGAAATTTTAGTCAAAATATACCTCCTTGAGAAATATCACACATACCATATCATTTCCAAATCAGAATTTCAAGATTTTGTGTTTATTGTGAGCTGAAGTTGTGTATGAAGTTTCATTCAAAAGATACCTCCTTGAGAATTATGATATAAACCAATTCAATTCCAAATCCCAAGTTATCAATTTGGTGCTTATTTTGGCCTGAAATTGAGTATGAAATTTTATTTAAAAGAGACCTCCTTGAGAATTATGACACATAACACTTCTACTCAAAATCAAATTTTTTCAATTTTGTGCTTATTTTTGGCTGAAATTAGAATGAAATTTCATTCAAAAAGAACCTCCTTGAGAAGTATGACACATAATACTTAAATTCAAAATCAATATTTTTCAATTATGTGCTTACTTTTGGCTGAAATTAGTATGAAATTTCATTCAAAAGATACCTCCTTGAGAAATATGACACATAACACTTCAATATCAAATCAAAATTCTACAATCTCTGCTTATTGCTAGCTAAAACTGTGTATGAAATTTTAGTCAAAAGATACCTCCTTGAGATATATTAAACATACGACTTCATTTCCAAATCAGAATTTCACGATTTTGTGTCTATTGTGAGCTGAAGTTGTGTATGAATTTTCATTCAAAAGATACCTCCTTGAGAAATATGACATGTAACTCTTCAATTCCAAATCAAATTATTTCAATTTTGTGCTTATTTTTGGCTGAAATTAGTATGACATTTCATTCAAAAAGTACCTCCTTGAGAAATATGACTTGCAACTCTTCAATTCGAAATCACTATTTCATGAATTTTTGCTTATTTTTGCTGAAATTGAGTATGAAGTTTCATTCAAAAGATACCTCCTTGAGAATTATGATACAAAACACTTCAATTCCAAATCCCAATTGATCAAATTGGTGCTTATTTTGGCCTGAAATTGAGTATGAAATTTTATTTAAAAGAGACCTCCTTGAGAAATATGACACGTAACTCTTCAATTCCAAATCAAATTTTCTCAATTTTGTGCTTATTTTTGGCTGAAATTAGTATGAAATCTCATTCAAAAAGTACCTCCTTGAGAAATATGACTTGTAACTCTTCAATTCGAAATCACTATTTCATGAATTTTTGCTTATTTTTGCTGAAATTGAGTATGAAGTTTCATTCAAAAGATACCTCCTTGAGAATTATGATACAAACCACTTCAATTCCAAATCCCAATTGATCAATTTGGTGCTTATTTTGGCCTGAAATTGAGTATGAAATTTTATTTAAAAGAGACCTCCTTGAGAAATATGACACGTAACTCTTCAATTCCAAATCAAATTTTCTCAATTTTGTGCTTAATTTTGGCTGAAATTAGTATGAAATTTCATTCAAAAAGTACCTACTTGAGAAATATGACAAATAATACTTCAATTCCAAATCTAAATTCTACACTTTTGTGCTTACTTTTGGCTGAAATTAGTATGAAATTTCATTCAAAAGATACCTCCTTGAGAAATATGACAAATAACACGTCAATTCCTAATCAAAATTCTACAATCTATGCTTATTGCTAGCAAAAATTGTATATGAAATTTTAGTCAAAAGATACCTCCTTGAGATATATTACACATACGACTTCATTTCCAAATCAGAATTTCACGATTTTGTGTCTATTGTGAGCTGAAGTTGTGTATGAATTTTCATTCAAAAGATACCTCCTTGAGAAATATGAGATGTAACTCTTCAATTCCGAATCAAATTTTTTCAATTTTGTGCTTATTTTTTGCCAAAAATTAGTATGAAACTTCATTCAAAAAGTACCTCTATGAGAAATATGACACATAATACTTCAATCCAAAATCTAAATTCTACAATTTTGTGCTTATTTTTGGCTGAAATTAGTATGAAATTTCATTCAAAAGATACCTCCTTGAGAAATATGACACATAACACTTCATTTCCAAGTCAGAATTGCACGATTTTGTGTTTATTGTGAGCTGAAGTTGTGTATGAATTTTCATTCAAAAGATACCTCCTTGGGAAATATGACATGTTACTCTTCAATTCCAAATCAAATTTTTTCAATTTAACGCTTATTTTTTTGCTAAAATTATTATGAAATTTCATTCGAAAAGTACCTCTTTGAGAAATATGACACATAATACTTCAATTCCAAATCTAAATTCTACAATTTTGTGCTTATTTTTGGCTGAAGTTGAGTATGAAACTTCATTCAAAAAGTACCTCCTTGAGAAATATGACTTGTAACTCTTCAATTCGAAATCACTATTTCATGAATTTTTGCTTATTTTTGCTAAAATTGAGTATGAAGTTTCATTCAATAGATACCTCCTTGAGAATTATGATACAAACCACTTCAATTCCAAATCCAATTTGTTCAATTTGGTGCTTATTTTGGCCTGAAATTGAGTATGAAATTTTATTTAAAAGAGACCTCCTTGAGAATTATAACACATAACACTTCTACTCAAAATCAAATTTTTTCAATTTTGTGCTTATTTTTGGCTGACATTAGTATGAAATTTCATTCAAAAAGTACCTCCTTGAGAAATATGACACATAAAGCTTCAATTCCAAATCAAATCTTTTCAATTTTGTGCTTACTTTTGGCTGAAATTAGTATGAAATTTCATTCAAAAGATACCTCCTTGAGAAAAATGACACATAACACTTCTATTCCAAATCTAAATTCTACAATTTTGTGCATATTTTTGGCTGAAATTAGTATGAAATTTTAGTCAAAATATACCTCCTTGAGAAATATCACACATACCATATCATTTCCAAATCAGAATTTCAAGATTTTGTGTTTATTGTGAGCTGAAGTTGTGTATGAAGTTTCATTCAAAAGATACCTCCTTGAGAATTATGATATAAACCAATTCAATTCCAAATCCCAAGTTATCAATTTGGTGCTTATTTTGGCCTGAAATTGAGTATGAAATTTTATTTAAAAGAGACCTCCTTGAGAATTATGACACATAACACTTCTACTCAAAATCAAATTTTTTCAATTTTGTGCTTATTTTTGGCTGACATTAGTATGAAATTTCATTCAAAAAGAACCTCCTTGAGAAATATGACACATAAAGCTTCAATTCCAAATCAAATCTTTTCAATTTTGTGCTTATTTTTGGCTGAAATTAGTATGAAATTTCATTCAAAAGATACCTCCTTGAGAAAAATAACACATAAAGCTTCAATTCCAAATCAAATCTTTTCAATTTTGTGCTTACTTTTGGCTGAAATTAGTATGAAATTTCATTCAAAAGATACCTCCTTGAGAAAAATGACACATAACACTTCTATTCCAAATCTAAATTCTACAATTTTGTGCATATTTTTGGCTGAAATTAGTATGAAATTTTAGTCAAAATATACCTCCTTGAGAAATATCACACATACCATATCATTTCCAAATCAGAATTTCAAGATTTTGTGTTTATTGTGAGCTGAAGTTGTGTATGAAGTTTCATTCAAAAGATACCTCCTTGAGAATTATGATATAAACCAATTCAATTCCAAATCCCAAGTTATCAATTTGGTGCTTATTTTGGCCTGAAATTGAGTATGAAATTTTATTTAAAAGAGACCTCCTTGAGAATTATGACACATAACACTTCTACTCAAAATCAAATTTTTTCAATTTTGTGCTTATTTTTGGCTGAAATTAGAATGAAATTTCATTCAAAAAGAACCTCCTTGAGAAGTATGACACATAATACTTAAATTCAAAATCAATATTTTTCAATTATGTGCTTACTTTTGGCTGAAATTAGTATGAAATTTCATTCAAAAGATACCTCCTTGAGAAATATGACACATAACACTTCAATATCAAATCAAAATTCTACAATCTCTGCTTATTGCTAGCTAAAACTGTGTATGAAATTTTAGTCAAAAGATACCTCCTTGAGATATATTAAACATACGACTTCATTTCCAAATCAGAATTTCACGATTTTGTGTCTATTGTGAGCTGAAGTTGTGTATGAATTTTCATTCAAAAGATACCTCCTTGAGAAATATGACATGTAACTCTTCAATTCCAAATCAAATTATTTCAATTTTGTGCTTATTTTTGGCTGAAATTAGTATGACATTTCATTCAAAAAGTACCTCCTTGAGAAATATGACTTGCAACTCTTCAATTCGAAATCACTATTTCATGAATTTTTGCTTATTTTTGCTGAAATTGAGTATGAAGTTTCATTCAAAAGATACCTCCTTGAGAATTATGATACAAAACACTTCAATTCCAAATCCCAATTGATCAAATTGGTGCTTATTTTGGCCTGAAATTGAGTATGAAATTTTATTTAAAAGAGACCTCCTTGAGAAATATGACACGTAACTCTTCAATTCCAAATCAAATTTTCTCAATTTTGTGCTTATTTTTGGCTGAAATTAGTATGAAATCTCATTCAAAAAGTACCTCCTTGAGAAATATGACTTGTAACTCTTCAATTCGAAATCACTATTTCATGAATTTTTGCTTATTTTTGCTGAAATTGAGTATGAAGTTTCATTCAAAAGATACCTCCTTGAGAATTATGATACAAACCACTTCAATTCCAAATCCCAATTGATCAATTTGGTGCTTATTTTGGCCTGAAATTGAGTATGAAATTTTATTTAAAAGAGACCTCCTTGAGAAATATGACACGTAACTCTTCAATTCCAAATCAAATTTTCTCAATTTTGTGCATATTTTTGGTTGAAATTAGTATGAAATTTCATTCAAAAAGTACCTACTTGAGAAATATGACCAATAATACTTCAATTCCAAATCTAAATTCTACACTTTTGTGCTTACTTTTGGCTGAAATTAGTATGAAATTTCATTCAAAAGATACCTCCTTGAGAAATATGACAAATAACACGTCAATTCCTAATCAAAATTCTACAATCTATGCTTATTGCTAGCAAAAATTGTATATGAAATTTTAGTCAAAAGATACCTCCTTGAGATATATTACACATACGACTTCATTTCCAAATCAGAATTTCACGATTTTGTGTCTATTGTGAGCTGAAGTTGTGTATGAATTTTCATTCAAAAGATACCTCCTTGAGAAATATGAGATGTAGCTCTTCAATTCCGAATCAAATTTTTTCAATTTTGTGCTTATTTTTTGCCAAAAATTAGTATGAAACTTCATTCAAAAAGTACCTCTATGAGAAATATGACACATAATACTTCAATCCAAAATCTAAATTCTACAATTTTGTGCTTATTTTTGGCTGAAATTAGTATGAAATTTCATTCAAAAGATACCTCCTTGAGAAATATGACACATAACACTTCATTTCCAAGTCAGAATTGCACGATTTTGTGTTTATTGTGAGCTGAAGTTGTGTATGAATTTTCATTCAAAAGATACCTCCTTGGGAAATATGACATGTTACTCTTCAATTCCAAATCAAATTTTTTCAATTTAACGCTTATTTTTTTGCTAAAATTATTATGAAATTTCATTCGAAAAGTACCTCTTTGAGAAATATGACACATAATACTTCAATTCCAAATCTAAATTCTACAATTTTGTGCTTATTTTTGGCTGAAGTTGAGTATGAAACTTCATTCAAAAAGTACCTCCTTGAGAAATATGACTTGTAACTCTTCAATTCGAAATCACTATTTCATGAATTTTTGCTTATTTTTGCTAAAATTGAGTATGAAGTTTCATTCAAAAGATACCTCCTTGAGAATTATGATACAAACCACTTCAATTCCAAATCCAATTTGTTCAATTTGGTGCTTATTTTGGCCTGAAATTGAGTATGAAATTTTATTTAAAAGAGACCTCCTTGAGAATTATAACACATAACACTTCTACTCAAAATCAAATTTTTTCAATTTTGTGCTTATTTTTGGCTGACATTAGTATGAAATTTCATTCAAAAAGTACCTCCTTGAGAAATATGACACATAAAGCTTCAATTCCAAATCAAATCTTTTCAATTTTGTGCTTACTTTTGGCTGAAATTAGTATGAAATTTCATTCAAAAGATACCTCCTTGAGAAAAATGACACATAACACTTCTATTCCAAATCTAAATTCTACAATTTTGTGCATATTTTTGGCTGAAATTAGTATGAAATTTTAGTCAAAATATACCTCCTTGAGAAATATCACACATACCATATCATTTCCAAATCAGAATTTCAAGATTTTGTGTTTATTGTGAGCTGAAGTTGTGTATGAAGTTTCATTCAAAAGATACCTCCTTGAGAATTATGATATAAAGCAATTCAATTCCAAATCCCAAGTTATCAATTTGGTGCTTATTTTGGCCTGAAATTGAGTATGAAATTTTATTTAAAAGAGACCTCCTTGAGAATTATGACACATAACACTTCTACTCAAAATCAAATTTTTTCAATTTTGTGCTTATTTTTGGCTGACATTAGTATGAAATTTCATTCAAAAAGAACCTCCTTGAGAAATATGACACATAAAGCTTCAATTCCAAATCAAATCTTTTCAATTTTGTGCTTATTTTTGGCTGAAATTAGAATGAAATTTCATTCAAAAAGAACCTCCTTGAGAAGTATGACACATAATACTTAAATTCAAAATCAATATTTTTCAATTATGTGCTTACTTTTGGCTGAAATTAGTATGAAATTTCATTCAAAAGATACCTCCTTGAGAAATATGACACATAACACTTCAATATCAAATCAAAATTCTACAATCTCTGCTTATTGCTAGCTAAAACTGTGTATGAAATTTTAGTCAAAAGATACCTCCTTGAGATATATTAAACATACGACTTCATTTCCAAATCAGAATTTCACGATTTTGTGTCTATTGTGAGCTGAAGTTGTGTATGAATTTTCATTCAAAAGATACCTCCTTGAGAAATATAACATGTAACTCTTCAATTCCAAATCAAATTATTTCAATTTTGTGCTTATTTTTGGCTGAAATTAGTATGACATTTCATTCAAAAAGTACCTCCTTGAGAAATATGACTTGCAACTCTTCAATTCGAAATCACTATTTAATGAATTTTTGCTTATTTTTGCTGAAATTGAGTATGAAGTTTCATTCAAAAGATACCTCCTTGAGAATTATGATACAAAACACTTCAATTCCAAATCCCAATTGATCAAATTGGTGCTTATTTTGGCCTGAAATTGAGTATGAAATTTTATTTAAAAGAGACCTCCTTGAGAAATATGACACGTAACTCTTCAATTCCAAATCAAATTTTCTCAATTTTGTGCTTATTTTTGGCTGAAATTAGTATGAAATCTCATTCAAAAAGTACCTCCTTGAGAAATATGACTTGTAACTCTTCAATTCGAAATCACTATTTCATGAATTTTTGCTTATTTTTGCTGAAATTGAGTATGAAGTTTCATTCAAAAGATACCTCCTTGAGAATTATGATACAAACCACTTCAATTCCAAATCCCAATTGATCAATTTGGTGCTTATTTTGGCCTGAAATTGAGTATGAAATTTTATTTAAAAGAGACCTCCTTGAGAAATATGACACGTAACTCTTCAATTCCAAATCAAATTTTCTCAAATTTGTGCATATTTTTGGTTGAAATTAGTATGAAATTTCATTCAAAAAGTACCTACTTGAGAAATATGACAAATAATACTTCAATTCCAAATCTAAATTCTACACTTTTGTGCTTACTTTTGGCTGAAATTAGTATGAAATTTCATTCAAAAGATACCTCCTTGAGAAATATGACAAATAACACGTCAATTCCTAATCAAAATTCTACAATCTATGCTTATTGCTAGCAAAAATTGTATATGAAATTTTAGTCAAAAGATACCTCCTTGAGGTATATTACACATACGACTTCATTTCCAAATCAGAATTTCACGATTTTGTGTCTATTGTGAGCTGAAGTTGTGTATGAATTTTCATTCAAAAGATACCTCCTTGAGAAATATGAGATGTAACTCTTCAATTCCGAATCAAATTTTTTCAATTTTGTGCTTATTTTTTGGCTAAAATTAGTATGAAACTTCATTCAAAAAGTACCTCTATGAGAAATATGACACATAATACTTCAATTCAAAATCTAAATTCTACAATTTTGTGCTTATTTTTGGCTGAAATTAGTATGAAATTTCATTCAAAAGATACCTCCTTGAGAAATATGACACATAACACTTCATTTCCAAATCAGAATTGCACGATTTTGTGTTTATTGTGAGCTGAAGTTGTGTATGAATTTTCATTCAAAAGATACCTCCTTGGGAAATATGACATGTTACTCTTCAATTCCAAATCAAATTTTTTCAATTTAACGCTTATTTTTTTGCTAAAATTATTATGAAATTTCATTCGAAAAGTACCTCTTTGAGAAATATGACACATAATACTTCAATTCCAAATCTAAATTCTACAATTTTGTGCTTATTTTTGGCTGAAATTAGTATGAAATTTCATTCAAAAGATACCTCCTTGAGAAATATGACACTAAACACTTCAATTTCAAATCAAAGTTCTACAATCTTTGCTTATTGCTAGCTAAAACTGTGTATGAAATTTTAGTCAAAAGATACCTCTTTGAGATATATTACACATACCACTTCATTTCCAAATCAGGATTTCACGATTTTGTGTTTATTGTGAGCTGAAGTTGTGTATGAATTTTCATTCAAAAGATACCTCCTTGAGAAATATGACATGTAACTCTTCAATTCCAAATCAAATTATTTCAATTTTGTGCTTATTTTTGGCTGAAATTAGCATGAAATTTCATTCAAAAAGTACTTCCTTGAGAAATATGACTTGTAACTCTTCAATTCGAAATCACTATTTCATGAATTTTTGCTTTTTTTTGCTGAAATTGAGTATGAAGTTTCATTCAAAAGATATCTCCTTGAGAATTATGATACAAACCACTCCAATTCCAAATCCCAATTGATCAATTTGGTGCTTATTTTGGCCTGAAATTGAGTATGAAATTTTATTTAATCGAGACCTCCTTGAGAAATATGACACGTAACTCTTCAATTCCAAATCAAATTTTCTCAATTTTGTGCTTAATTTTGGCTGAAATTAGTATGAAATTTCATTCAAAAAGTACCTACTTGAGAAATATGACAAATAATACTTCAATTCCAAATCTAAATTCTACAATTTTGTGCTTATGTTTTGGCTGAAATTAGTATGAAATTCCATTCAAAAGATACCTCCTTGAGAAATATGACACATAACACTTCTATTCCACATTTAAATTCTACAATTTTGTGCATATTTTTGGCTGAAATTAGTATTAAATTTTAGTCAAAAGATACCTCCTTGAGAAATATCACACATACCATATCATTTCCAAATCAGAATTTCAAGATTTTGTGTTTATTGTGAGCTGAAGTTGTGTATAAAGTTTCATTCAAAAGATACCTCCTTGAGAATTATGATATAAACCAATTCAATTCCTAATCCCAATTTATCAATTTGGTGATTATTTTGGCCTGAGATTGAGTATGAAATTTTATTTAAAAGAGACCTCCTTGAGAAATATGACACATAATGCTTCAATTCCAAATCAAATCTTTTCAATTTTGTGCTTATTTTTGGCTGAAATTAGTATGAAATTTCATTCAAAAAGAACCTCCTTGAGAAGTATGACACATAATACTTTAATTCAAAATCAATATTTTACAATTTTGTGCTTACTTTTGGCTGAAATTAGTATGAAATTTCATTCAAAAGATACCTCCTTGAGAAATATGACACATAACACTTCAATTTCAAATCAAAATTCTACAATCTTTGCTTATTGCTAGCTAAAACTGTGTATGAAATTTTAGTCAAAAGATACCTCCTTGAGATATATTACACATACGACTTCATTTCCAAATCAGAATTTCACGATTTTGTGTTTATTGTGAGCTGAAGTTGTGTATGAATTTTCATTCAAAAGATACCTCCTTGAGAAATATGACATGTAACTCTTCAATTCCAAATCAAATTATTTCAATTTTGTGCTTATTTTTGGCTGAAATTAGTATGAAATTTCATTCAAAAAGTACCTCCTTGAGAAATATGACATATAATACTTCAATTACAAATCAAAATTCTACAATCTTTGCTTATTGCTAGCTAAAATTGCGTATAAAATTTTAGTCAAAAGATACCTCCTTGAGAAATATCACACATACCATATCATTTCCAAATCAGAATTTCAAGATTTTGTGTTTATTGTGAGCTGAAGTTGTGTATGAAGGTTCATTCAAAAGATACCTCCTTGAGAATTATGATACAAACCACTTCAATTCCAAATCCCAAATTATCAATTTGGTGCTTATTTTGGCCTGAAATTGAGTATGAAATTTTATTTAAAAGAGACCTCTTTGAGAAATATGACACATAACACTTCTACTCTAATTCAAATTTTTTCAATTTTGTGCTAATTTTTGGCTGACATTAGTATGAAATTTCATTCAAAAAGTACCTCCTTGAGAAATATGACACATAATGCTTAAATTCCAAACCAACTCTTTTCAATTTTGTGCTTATTTTTGGCTCAAATTAGTATGAAATTTCATTCAAAAAGAACCTCCTTGAGAAGTATGACACATAATACTTCAATTCAAAATCAATATTTTACAATTTTGTGCTTACTTTTGGCTGAAATTAGTATGAAATTTTATTCAAAAGGTACCTCCTTGAGAAATATGACACATAACACTTCTATTCCAAATCTAAATTCTACAAATTTGTGCATATTTGTCTCTGAAATTAGTACGAAAATTCATTCAAAAAGTACCTCCTTGAGATATATGACGCATAACAATTCTATTCGAAATCACGATTTCATGAATTTTTGCTTATTTTTGCTAAAATTGAGTATGAAGTCTCATTCAAAAGATACCTCCTTGAGAATTATGATACAAACCACTTCAATTCCAAATCCCAATTGATCAAATTGGTGCTTATTTTGGCCTGAAATTGAGTATGAAATTTCATTTAAAAGAGACCTCCTTGAGGAATATGACACGTAACTCTTGAATTCCAAATCAAATTTTCTCAATTTTGTGCTTAATTTTGGCTGAAATTAGTATGAAATTTCATTCAAAAAGTACCTCCTTGAGAAATATGACTTGTAACTCTTCAATTCGAAATCACTATTTCATGAATTTTTGCTAATTTTTGCTGAAATTGAGTATGAAGTTTCATTCAAAAGATACCTCCTTGAGAATTATGATAAAAACCACTTCAATTCCAAATCCAATTTGTTAAATTTGGTGCTTATTTTGGGCTGAAATTGAGTATGAAATTTTATTTAAAAGAGACCTCCTTGAGAAATATGACACGTAACTCTTCAATTCCAAATCAAATTTTCTCAATTTTGTGCTTAATTTTGGCTGAAATTAGTATGAAATTTCATTCAAAAAGTACCTACTTGAGAAATATGACAAATAATACTTCAATTCCAAATCTAAATTCTACAATTTTGTGCTTATGTTTTGGCTGGAATTAGTATGAAATTTCATTCAAAAGATACCTCCTTGAATAATATGACACAGAACACTTCTATTCCAAATCTAAATTCTACAATTTTGTGCATATTTCTGGCTGAAATTAGTATGAAATTTTAGTCAAAAGATACCTCCTTGAGAAATATCACACATACCAAATCATTTCCAAATCAGAATTTCAAGATTTTGTGTTTATTGTGAGCTGAAGTTGTGTATGAAGTTTCATTCAAAAGATACCTCCTTGAGAATTATGATATAAACCAACTCAATTCCAAATCCGAAGTTATCAATTTGGTGCTTATCTTGGCCTGAAATTGAGTATGAAATATTATTCAAAAGAGACCTCCTTGAGAATTATGACACTTAACACTTCTACTCCAAATCAAATTTTTTCAATTTTGTGCTTATTTTTGGCAGACATTAGTATTAAATTTCATTCAAAAAGTACCTCCTTGAGAAATATGACACATAATGCTTCAATTCCAGATCAAATCTTTTCAATTTTGTGCTTATTTTTGGCTGAAATTAGTATGAAATTTCATTCAAAAAGAACCTCCTTGAGAAGTATGACACATAATACTTTAATTCAAAATCAATATTTTACAATATTGTGCTTACTTTTGGCTTAAATCAGTATGAAATTTCATTCAATAGATACCTCCTTGAGAAAAATGATACATAACACTTCAATTCCAAATCTAAATTCTACAATTTTGTGCATATTTTTGGCTGAATTTAGTATGAAATTTTAGTCAAAAGATACCTCCTTGAGAAATATCACACATACCATATCATTTCCAAATCAGAATTTCAAGATTTTGTGTTTATTGTGAGCTGAAGTTGTGTATGAAGTTTCATTCAAAAGATACCTCCTTGAAATTTATGATATAAACCAATTCAATTCCAAATCCCAAGTTATCAATTTGGTGCTTATTTTGGCCTGAAATTGAGTATGAAATTTTATTTAAAAGAGACCACCTTGAGAATTATGACACATAACACTTCTACTCCAAATCAAATTTTTTCAATTTTGTGCTTATTTTTGGCTGACATTAGTATGAAATTTCATTCAAAAAGTACCTCCTTGAGAAATATGACACATAATGCTTCAATTCCAAATCAAATCTTTTCAATTTTGTGCTTATTTTTGGCTGAAATTAGTATGAAATTTCATTCAAAAAGAACCTCCTTGAGAAATATGACACATAACACTTCAATATCAAATCAAAATTCTACAATCTCTGCTTATTGCTAGCTAAAACTGTGTATGAAATTTTAGTCAAAAGATACCTCCTTGAGATATATTACACATACGACTTCATTTCCAAATCAGAATTTCACGATTTTGTGTCTATTGTGAGCTGAAGTTGTGTATGAATTTTCATTCAAAAGATACCTCCTTGAGAAATATGACATGTAACTCTTCAATTCCAAATCAAATTTTCTCAATTTTGTGCTTAATTTTGGCTGAAATTAGTATGAAATTTCATTCAAAAAGTACCTCCTTGAGAAATATGACTTGTAACTCTTCAATTCGAAATCCCAATTGATCAAATTGGTGCTTATTTTGGCCTGAAATTGAGTATGAAATTTTATTTAAAAGAGACCTCCTTGAGAAATATGACACGTAACTCTTGAATTCCAAATCAAATTTTCTCAATTTTGTGCTTAATTTTGGCTGAAATTAGTATGAAATTTCATTCAAAAAGTACCTCCTTGAGAAATATGACTTGTAACTCTTCAATTCGAAATCACTATTTCATGAATTTTTGCTTATTTTTGCTGAAATTGAGTATGAAGTTTCATTCAAAAGATACCTCCTTGAGAAAAATGACACATAACACTTTAATTCCAAATCTAAATTCTACAATTTTGTGCATATTTTTGGCTAAAATTAGTATGAAATTTTAGTCAAAAGATACCTCCTTGAGAAATATCACACATACCATATCATTTCCAAATCAGAATTTCAAGATTTTGTGTTTATTGTGAGCTGAAGTTGTGTATGAAGTTTCATTCAAAAGATACCTTCTTGAATTTTATGATATAAATCAATTCAATTCCAAATCCCAAGTTATCAATTTGGTGCTTATTTTGGCCTGAAATTGAGTATGAAATTTTATTTAAAAGAGACCTCCTTGAGAATTATGACACATAACACTTCTACTCCAAATCAAATTTTTTCAATTTTGTGCTTATTTTTGGCTGACATTAGTATGAAATTTCATTCAAAAAGTACCTCCTTGAGGAATATGACACATAATGCTTCAATTCCAAATCAAATCTTTTCAATTTTGTTCTTATTTTTGGCTGAAATTAGTATGAAATTTCATTCAAAAAGAACCTCCTTGAGAAGTATGACACATAATACTCAAATTCAAAATCAATATTTTACAATTTTGTGCTTACTTTTGGCTGAAATTAGTATGAAATTTCATTCAAAAGATACCTCCTTGAGAAATATGACACATAACACTTCAATATCAAATCAAAATTCTACAATCTCTGCTTATTGCTAGCTAAAACTGTGTATGAAATTTTAGTCAAAAGATACCTCCTTGAGATATATTACACATACGACTTCATTTCCAAATCAGAATTTCACGATTTTGTGTCTATTGTGAGCTGAAGTTGTGTATGAATTTTCATTCAAAAGATACCTCCTTGAGAAATATGACATGTAACTCTTCAATTCCAAATCAAATTTTCTCAATTTTGTGCTTAATTTTGGCTGAAATTAGTATGAAATTTCATTCAAAAAGTACCTCCTTGAGAAATATGACACATAATGCTTCAATTCCAAATCAAATCTTTTCAATTTTGTGCTTATTTTTGGCTGAAATTAGTATGAAATTTCATTCAAAAAGAACCTCCTTGAGAAATATGACACATAACACTTCAATATCAAATCAAAATTCTACAATCTCTGCTTATTGCTAGCTAAAACTGTGTATGAAATTTTAGTCAAAAGATACCTCCTTGAGATATATTACACATACGACTTCATTTCCAAATCAGAATTTCACGATTTTGTGTCTATTGTGAGCTGAAGTTGTGTATGAATTTTCATTCAAAAGATACCTCCTTGAGAAATATGACATGTAACTCTTCAATTCCAAATCAAATTTTCTCAATTTTGTGCTTAATTTTGGCTGAAATTAGTATGAAATTTCATTCAAAAAGTACCTCCTTGAGAAATATGACTTGTAACTCTTCAATTCGAAATCCCAATTGATCAAATTGGTGCTTATTTTGGCCTGAAATTGAGTATGAAATTTTATTTAAAAGAGACCTCCTTGAGAAATATGACACGTAACTCTTGAATTCCAAATCAAATTTTCTCAATTTTGTGCTTAATTTTGGCTGAAATTAGTATGAAATTTCATTCAAAAAGTACCTCCTTGAGAAATATGACTTGTAACTCTTCAATTCGAAATCACTATTTCATGAATTTTTGCTTATTTTTGCTGAAATTGAGTATGAAGTTTCATTCAAAAGATACCTCCTTGAGAAAAATGACACATAACACTTTAATTCCAAATCTAAATTCTACAATTTTGTGCATATTTTTGGCTGAAATTAGTATGAAATTTTAGTCAAAAGATACCTCCTTGAGAAATATCACACATACCATATCATTTCCAAATCAGAATTTCAAGATTTTGTGTTTATTGTGAGCTGAAGTTGTGTATGAAGTTTCATTCAAAAGATACCTTCTTGAATTTTATGATATAAATCAATTCAATTCCAAATCCCAAGTTATCAATTTGGTGCTTATTTTGGCCTGAAATTGAGTATGAAATTTTATTTAAAAGAGACCTCCTTGAGAATTATGACACATAACACTTCTACTCCAAATCAAATTTTTTCAATTTTGTGCTTATTTTTGGCTGACATTAGTATGAAATTTCATTCAAAAAGTACCTCCTTGAGGAATATGACACATAATGCTTCAATTCCAAATCAAATCTTTTCAATTTTGTTCTTATTTTTGGCTGAAATTAGTATGAAATTTCATTCAAAAAGAACCTCCTTGAGAAGTATGACACATAATACTCAAATTCAAAATCAATATTTTACAATTTTGTGCTTACTTTTGGCTGAAATTAGTATGAAATTTCATTCAAAAGATACCTCCTTGAGAAATATGACACATAACACTTCAATATCAAATCAAAATTCTACAATCTCTGCTTATTGCTAGCTAAAACTGTGTATGAAATTTTAGTCAAAAGATACCTCCTTGAGATATATTACACATACGACTTCATTTCCAAATCAGAATTTCACGATTTTGTGTCTATTGTGAGCTGAAGTTGTGTATGAATTTTCATTCAAAAGATACCTCCTTGAGAAATATGACATGTAACTCTTCAATTCCAAATCAAATTTTCTCAATTTTGTGCTTAATTTTGGCTGAAATTAGTATGAAATTTCATTCAAAAAGTACCTCCTTGAGAAATATGACTTGTAACTCTTCAATTCGAAATCAAATCTTTTCAATTTTGTTCTTATTTTTGGCTGAAATTAGTATGAAATTTCATTCAAAAAGAACCTCCTTGAGAAGTATGACACATAATACTCAAATTCAAAATCAATATTTTACAATTTTGTGCTTACTTTTGGCTGAAATTAGTATGAAATTTCATTCAAAAGATACCTCCTTGAGAAATATGACACATAACACTTCAATATCAAATCAAAATTCTACAATCTCTGCTTATTGCTAGCTAAAACTGTGTATGAAATTTTAGTCAAAAGATACCTCCTTGAGATATATTACACATACGACTTCATTTCCAAATCAGAATTTCACGATTTTGTGTCTATTGTGAGCTGAAGTTGTGTATGAATTTTCATTCAAAAGATACCTCCTTGAGAAATATGACTTGTAACTCTTCAATTCCAAATCAAATTATTTCAATTTTGTGCTTATTTTTGGCTGAAATTAGTATGAAATTTCATTCAAAAAGTACCTCCTTGAGAAATATGACACATAACACTTCTATTCCAAATAAAAATTTTTCAATGTTGTGCTGATTTTTGGCTGAAATTAGTGAGAAATTTTATTAAAAAAATACCTCTTTGAGGAATATAACACATAACACTTCAATTCTAAATCAAATTTTTTCAATTTTGTGCTTATTTTTGGCTAAAATTAGTATGAAATTTCATTAAAAGGATACCTCCTTGAGAAATATGACACATAGCACTTCTTTTCCAAATATAAATTTTTTATATTTGTGCTTATTTTTGGCTGAAATTAGTATGAAATATCATTTAGAAGATACCTCCTTGAGAAATATGATACATAACACTTCTATTCCAAATCAAATTTTTTCAATTTTGTGCTTATTTTTGGCTGAAATTAGTATGAAATTTCATTCAGAAGATACCTCCTTGAGAAATATAGCACATAACACTTCTATTCAAAATCATAATTTCATGAATTTTTGCTTATTGTTGGTTGAAATTGAGTATGAAATTTCATTCAGAAGATACCTCCTTGAGAAATATGACACATAAAACTTCTATTCAAAATCATAATTTCATGACTTTTTGCTTATTGTTGGTTGAAATTGAGTATGAAATTTCACTCAAATGATACCTCACGTCATATGTGCTTATTTTTGGCTGAAATTAGTATGAAATTTCACTTAAAGGATACCTCCTTGAGACATATGACGTGTAACTCTTCAATTCAAAATCATAATTTCATGAGCTTTTGCTTATTGTTAGTTGAAATTGAGTATGAAATTTCACTCAAATGATACCTCACGTCATATGTGCTTATTTTTGGCTGAAATAAGTATGAAATTTCACTTAAAGGATACCTCCTTGAGACATATGACGTGTAACTCTTCAATTCAAAATCATAATTTCATGAGCTTTGCTTATTGTTAGTTGAAATTGAGTATGAAATGTCATTCAAATGATACCTATTTGAGAAGTATGACACACAACACTTCAATTCCAAATCAAAATTTTTCAATTTTGCGCTTATTTTTGGCTGAAATTAGTATGAAATTTTATTCAAAAGATACCTCGTTGAGAAATATGACACATAACACATCTATTCCAAATCAAAATTGTTCGATTTTGTGCTTATTTTTGTCTGAAATTAGTATGAAATTTTATTCAAAAGATACCTCGTTGAGAAATATGACACAGAACACATCTATTGCAAATCAAAATTGTTCGATTTTGTGCATATTTTTGGCTGAAATTAGTTTGAAATTTAATTCAGAAGATACCTCCCTGAGAAATATGACACATAATACTTCTATTCCAAATCAAATTTCCTCAATTTTGTGCTTATTTTTGGTTGAAATTAGTATGAAATTTCATTCAAATGATACCTCCTTGAGAAATATGACACATAACACTTCTTTTCCAAATCAAAATTTCTCAAGTTTGTGGTTATATTTGGCTGAAATTAGCATGAAATTTCATTCAGACGATACCTCCTTGAGAAATATGACACATAACACTTCTATTCCAAATAAAAATTTTTCAATGTTGTGCTGATTTTTGGCTGAAATTAGTGAGAAATTTTATTAAAAAAATACCTCTTTGAGGAATATAACACATAACACTTCAATTCTAAATCAAATTTTTTCAATTTTGTGCTTATTTTTGGCTAAAATTAGTATGAAATTTCATTAAAAGGATACCTCCTTGAGAAATATGACACATAGCACTTCTTTTCCAAATATAAATTTTTAAATTTTGCGCTTATTTTTTGCTGAAATTAGTATGAATTTTTAGGCAAAAGATACCTTCTTGAGAAATATGACTCATAACATTTCTATTCCAAATCAAAAGTTTTCAATTTTGTGCTTATTTTTGGCTGAGAATAGAATGAGATTTCATTCAGAAGATACCTCCCTGATAGATATGACACATAACATTTATATTCCAAATCAATTTTTCTCAATTTTGTGCTTTTTTTTGGCTGAAATTAGTATGAAATTTCATTAAAGAAAGACCCTCTTGAAAAATTAGACACATAACACTTCTATTCCAAATCAAATTTCCTCAACTTTGTGCTGATTTTTGGCTGAAAATAGTATGAAATTTCATTCAGAAGATACCTCCTTCAGAAATATAGCACATAACACTTCTATTCAAAATCATAATTTCATGAATTTTTGCTTATTGTTGGTTGAAATTGAGTATGAAATTTCATTCAGAAGATACCTCCTTGAGAAATATGACACATAACACTTCTATTCAAAATCATAATTTCATGACTTTTTGCTTATTGTTGGTTGAAATTGAGTATGAAATTTCACTCAAATGATACCTCACGTCATATGTGCTTATTTTTGGCTGAAATTAGTATGAAATTTCACTTAAAGGATACCTCCTTGAGACATATGACGTGTAACTCTTCAATTCAAAATCATAATTTCATGAGCTTTTGCTTATTGTTAGTTGAAATTGAGTATGAAATTTCACTCAAATGATACCTCACGTCATATGTGCTTATTTTTGGCTGAAATTAGTATGAAATTTCACTTAAAGGATACCTCCTTGAGACATATGACGTGTAACTCTTCAATTCAAAATCATAATTTCATGAGCCTTGCTTATTGTTAGTTGAAATTGAGTATGAAATGTCATTCAAATGATACCTATTTGAGAGGTATGACACATAACACTTCAATTCCAAATCAAAATTTTTCAATTTTGCGCTTATTTTTGGCTGAAATTAGTATGAAATTTTATTCAAAAGATACCTCGTTTAGAAATATGACACATAACACATCTATTCCAAATCAAAATTGTTCGATTTTGTGCTTATTTTTGTCTGAAATTAGTATGAAATTCTATTCAAAAGATACCTCGTTGAGAAATATGACACAGAACACATCAATTCAAAATCAAGTTTTCTCAATGTTGTGTTTATTTTTGGCTGAAATTAGTATAAAAATTCATTCAGAAGATACCTTCTGGAACAATATGACACATAACACTTCAATTCTAAATCAAATTTTTTCAATTTTGTGCTTATTTTTGGCTAAAATTAGTATGAAATTTCATTAAAAGGATACCTCCTTGAGACATATGACGTGTAACTCTTCAATTCAAAATCATAATTTCATGAGCTTTTGCTTATTGTTAGTTGAAATTGAGTATGAAATGTCATTCAAATGATACCTATTTGAGAAGTATGACACATAACACTTCAATTCCAAATCAAAATTTCTCAAATTTGTGCTTACTTTTGGCTGAAATTAGCATGAAATTTCATTCAGAAGATACCTCCTTGAGAAATATGACAAATAGCACTTCTTTTCCAAATATAAATTTTTTATATTTGTGCTTATTTTTGGCTGAAAATAGTATGAAATATCATTTAGAAGATACCTCCTTGAGAAATATGACACATAATACTTCTATTCCAAATCAAATTTTCTCAATTTTGTGCTTATTTTTGGTTGAAATTAGTATGAAATTTCATTCAAATGATACCTCCTTGAGAAATATGACACATAACACTTCTATTCCAAATCAAAATTTCTCAAGTTTGTGGTTATATTTGGCTGAAATTAGCATGAAATTTCATTCAGACGATACCTCCTTGAGAAATATGACACATAACACTTCTATTCCAAATAAAAATTTTTCAATGTTGTGCTGATTTTTGGCTGAAATTAGTGAGAAATTTTATTAAAAAAATACCTCTTTGAGGAATATAACACATAACACTTCAATTCTAAATCAAATTTTTTCAATTTTGTGCTTATTTTTGGCTAAAATTAGTATGAAATTTCATTAAAAAGATACCTCCTTGAGAAATATGACACATAGCACTTCTTTTCCAAATATAAATTTTTTATATTTGTGCTTATTTTTGGCTGAAATTAGTATGAAATATCATTTAGAAGATACCTCCTTGAGAAATATGATACATAACACTTCTATTCCAAATCAAATTTTTTCAATTTTGTGCTTATTTTTGGCTGAAATTAGTTTGAAATTTAATTCAGAAGATACCTCCCTGAGAAATATGACACATAACACTTCAATTCAAAATATTAATTTTTTCAATTTTGTGCCTATTTTTGGCTGAAATTAGTACGAAATTTCATTAAAAGGATACCTCCTTGAGACATATGACGTGTAACTCTTCAATTCAAAATCATAATTTCATGTGTTTTTGCTTATTGTTAGTTGAAATTGAGTACGAAATTTCATTCAAATGATACCTCCTTGAGCGACATGACACATAACACCTAAATTCCAAATCAAAATTTTTAAATTTTGCGCTTATTTTTTGCTGAAATTAGTATGAATTTTTAGGCAAAAGATACCTCCTTGAGAAATATGACTCATAACATTTCTATTCCAAATCAAAATTTTTCAATTTTGTGCTTATTTTTGGCTGAGAATAGAATGAGATTTTATTCAGAAGATACCTCCCTGATAGATATGACACATAACATTTCTATTACAAATCAATTTTTCTCAATTTTGTGCTTTTTTTTGGCTGAAATTAGTATGAAATTTCATTAAAGAAAGACCCTCTTGAAAAATTAGACACATAACACTTCTATTCCAAATCAAATTTCCTCAACTTTGTGCTGATTTTTGTCTGAAAATAGTATGAAATTTCATTCAGAAGATACCTCCTTCAGAAATATAGCACATAACACTTCTATTCAAAATCATAATTTCATGAATTTTTGCTTATTGTTGGTTGAAATTGAGTATGAAATTTCATTCAGAAGATACCTCCTTGAGAAATATGACACATAACACTTCTATTCAAAATCATAATTTCATGACTTTTTGCTTATTGTTGGTTGAAATTGAGTATGAAATTTCACTCAAATGATACCTCACGTCATATGTGCTTATTTTTGGCTGAAATTAGTATGAAATTTCACTTAAAGGATACCTCCTTGAGACATATGACGTGTAACTCTTCAATTCAAAATCATAATTTTATGAGCTTTTGCTTATTGTTAGTTGAAATTGAGTATGAAATTTCAGTCAAATGATACCTCACGTCATATGTGCTTATTTTTGGCTGAAATTAGTATGAAATTTCACTTTAAGGATACCTCCTTGAGACATATGACGTGTAACTCTTCAATTCAAAATCATAATTTCATGAGCTTTGCTTATTGTTAGTTGAAATTGAGTATGAAATGTCATTCAAATGATACCTATTTGAGAGGTATGACACATAACACTTCAATTCCAAATCAAAATTTTTCAATTTTGCGCTTATTTTTGGCTGAAATTAGTATGAAATTCTATTCAAAAGATACCTCGTTGAGAAATATGACACAGAACACATCTATTGCAACTCAAAATTGTTCGATTTTGTGCATATTTTTGGCTGAAATTAGTTTGAAATTTAATTCAGAAGATACCTCCCTGAGAAATATGACACATAACACTTCAATTCAAAATCAAGTTTTCTCAATGTTGTGTTTATTTTTGGCTGAAATTAGTATAAAAATTCATTCAGAAGATACCTTCTGGAACAATATGACACATAACACTTCAATTCTAAATCAAATTTTTTCAATTTTGTGCTTATTTTTGGCTAAAATTAGTATGAAATTTCATTAAAAGGATACCTCCTTGAGACATATGACGTGTAACTCTTCAATTCAGAATCATAATTTCATGAGCTTTTGCTTATTGTTAGTTGAAATTGAGTATGAAATGTCATTCAAATGATACCTATTTGAGAAGTATGACACATAACACTTCAATTCCAAATCAAAATTTCTCAAATTTGTGCTTACTTTTGGCTGAAATTAGTATGAAATTTCATTCAGAAGATACCTCCTTGAGAAATATGACACATAGCACTTCTTTTCCAAATATAAATTTTTTATATTTGTGCTTATTTTTGGCTGAAAATAGTATGAAATTTCATTCAAATGATACCTCCTTGAGAAATATGACACATAACACTTCTATTCCAAATCAAAATTTCTCAAGTTTTTGGTTATATTTGGCTGAAATTAGCATGAAATTTCATTCAGACGATACCTCCTTGAGAAATATGACACATAACACTTCTATTCCAAATAAAAATTTTTCAATGTTGTGCTGATTTTTGGCTGAAATTAGTATGAAATTTCATTAAAAGGATACCTCCTTGAGAAATATGACACATAGCACTTCTTTTCCAAATATAAATTTTTTATATTTGTGCTTATTTTTGGCTGAAATTAGTATGAAATATCATGTAGAAGATACCTTCTTGAGAAATATGATACATAACACTTCTATTCCAAATCAAATTTTCTCAATTTTGTGCTTATTTTTGGCTGAAATTAGTATGAAATTTCATTCAGAAGATACCTCCTTGAGAAATATGAAACATAGCACTTCTATTCAAAATATAAATTTTTTCAATTTTGTGCTTATTTTTGGCTGAAATTAGTACGAAATTTCATTAAAAGGATACCTCCTTGAGACATATGACGTGTAACTCTTCAATTCAAAATCATAATTTCATGAGCTTTTGCTTATTGTTAGTTGAAATTGAGTATGAAATGTCATTCAAATGATACCTATTTGAGAAGTATGACACATAACACTTCAATTCCAAATCAAAATTTCTCAAATTTGTGCTTACTTTTGGCTGAAAATAGTATGAAATATCATTTAGAAGATACCTCCTTGAGAAATATGACACATAATACTTCTATTCCAAATCAAATTTTCTCAATTTTGTGCTTATTTTTGGTTGAAATTAGTATGAAATTTCATTCAAATGATACCTCCTTGAGAAATATGACACATAACACTTCTATTCCAAATCAAAATTTCTCAAGTTTGTGGTTATATTTGGCTGAAATTAGCATGAAATTTCATTCAGACGATACCTCCTTGAGAAATATGACACATAACACTTCTATTCCAAATAAAAATTTTTCAATGTTGTGCTGATTTTTGGCTGAAATTAGTGAGAAATTTTATTAAAAAAATACCTCTTTGAGGAATATAACACATAACACTTCAATTCTAAATCAAATTTTTTCAATTTTGTGCTTATTTTTGGCTAAAATTAGTATGAAATTTCATTAAAAGGATACCTCCTTGAGAAATATGACACATAGCACTTCTTTTCCAAATATAAATTTTTTATATTTGTGCTTATTTTTGGCTGAAATTAGTATGAAATATCATTTAGAAGATACCTCCTTGAGAAATATGATACATAACACTTCTATTCCAAATCAAATTTTTTCAATTTTGTGCTTATTTTTGGCTGAAATTAGTTTGAAATTTAATTCAGAAGATACCTCCCTGAGAAATATGACACATAACACTTCAATTCAAAATCAAGTTTTCTCAATGTTGTGTTTATTTTTGGCTGAAATTAGTATAAAAATTCATTCAGAAGATACCTTCTGGAACAATATGACACATAACACTTCAATTCTAAATCAAATTTTTTCAATTTTGTGCTTATTTTTGGCTAAAATTAGTATGAAATTTCATTAAAAGGATACCTCCTTGAGACATATGACGTGTAACTCTTCAATTCAAAATCATAATTTCATGAGCTTTTGCTTATTGTTAGTTGAAATTGAGTATGAAATGTCATTCAAATGATACCTATTTGAGAAGTATGACACATAACACTTCAATTCCAAATCAAAATTTCTCAAATTTGTGCTTACTTTTGGCTGAAATTAGTATGAAATTTCATTCAGAAGATACCTCCTTGAGAAATATGACACATAGCACTTCTTTTCCAAATATAAATTTTTTATATTTGTGCTTATTTTTGGCTGAAAATAGTATGAAATATCATTTAGAAGATACCTCCTTGAGAAATATGACACATAATACTTCTATTCCAAATCAAATTTTCTCAATTTTGTGCTTATTTTTGGTTGAAATTAGTATGAAATTTCATTCAAATGATACCTCCTTGAGAAATATGACACATAACACTTCTATTCCAAATCAAAATTTCTCAAGTTTTTGGTTATATTTGGCTGAAATTAGCATGAAATTTCATTCAGACGATACCTCCTTGAGAAATATGACACATAACACTTCTATTCCAAATAAAAATTTTTCAATGTTGTGCTGATTTTTGGCTGAAATTAGTATGAAATTTCATTAAAAGGATACCTCCTTGAGAAATATGACACATAGCACTTCTTTTCCAAATATAAATTTTTTATATTTGTGCTTATTTTTGGCTGAAATTAGTATGAAATATCATGTAGAAGATACCTCCTTGAGAAATATGATACATAACACTTCTATTCCAAATCAAATTTTTTCAATTTTGTGCTTATTTTTGGCTGAAATTATTATGAAATTTCATTCAGAAGATACCTCCTTGAGAAATATGAAACATAGCACTTCTATTCAAAATATAAATTTTTTCAATTTTGTGCTTATTTTTGGCTGTAATTAGTACGAAATTTCATTAAAAGGATACCTCCTTGAGACATATGACGTGTAACTCTTCAATTCAAAATCATAATTTCATGTGTTTTTGCTTATTGTTAGTTGAAATTGAGTACGAAATTTCATTCAAATGATACCTCCTTGAGCGACATGACACATAACACCTAAATTCCAAATCAAAATTTTTAAATTTTGCGCTTATTTTTTGCTGAAATTAGTATGAATTTTTAGGCAAAAGATACCTCCTTGAGAAATATGACTCATAACATTTCTATTCCAAATCAAAAGTTTTCAATTTTGTGCTTATTTTTGGCTGAGAATAGAATGAGATTTCATTCAGAAGATACCTCCCTGATAGATATGACACATAACATTTCTATTCCAAATCAATTTTTCTCAATTTTGTGCTTTTTTTGGCTGAAATTAGTATGAAATTTCATTAAAGAAAGACCCTCTTGAAAAATTAGACACATAACACTTCTATTCCAAATCAAATTTCCTCAACTTTGTGCTGATTTTTGGCTGAAAATAGTATGAAATTTCATTCAGAAGATACCTCCTTCAGAAATATAGCACATAACACTTCTATTCAAAATCATAATTTCATGAATTTTTGCTTATTGTTGGTTGAAATTGAGTATGAAATTTCATTCAGAAGATACCTCCTTGAGAAATATGACACATAACACTTCTATTCAAAATCATAATTTCATGACTTTTTGCTTATTGTTGGTTGAAATTGAGTATGAAATTTCACTCAAATGATACCTCACGTCATATGTGCTTATTTTTGGCTGAAATTAGTATGAAATTTCACTTAAAGGATACCTCCTTGAGACATATGACGTGTAACTCTTCAATTCAAAATCATAATTTCATGAGCTTTTGCTTATTGTTAGTTGAAAATGAGCATGAAATTTCACTCAAATGATACCTCACGTCATATGTGCTTATTTTTGGCTGAAATTAGTATGAAATTTCACTTAAAGGATACCTCCTTGAGACATATGACGTGTAACTCTTCAATTCAAAATCATAATTTCATGAGCTTTGCTTATTGTTAGTTGAAATTGAGTATGAAATGTCATTCAAATGATACCTATTTGAGAGGTATGACACATAACACATCTATTCCAAATCAAAATTGTTCGATTTTGTGCTTATTTTTGTCTGAAATTAGTATGAAATTTTATTCAAAAGATACCTCGTTGAGAAATATGACACAGAACACATCTATTGCAACTCAAAATTGTTCGATTTTGTGCATATTTTTGGCTGAAATTAGTTTGAAATTTAATTCAGAAGATACCTCCCTGAGAAATATGACACATAACACTTCAATTCAAAATCAAGTTTTCTCAATGTTGTGTTTATTTTTGGCTGAAATTAGTATAAAAATTCATTCAGAAGATACCTTCTGGAACAATATGACACATAACACTTCAATTCTAAATCAAATTTTTTCAATTTTGTGCTTATTTTTGGCTAAAATTAGTATGAAATTTCATTAAAAGGATAACTCCTTGAGACATATGACGTGTAACTCTTCAATTCAAAATCATAATTTCATGAGCTTTTGCTTATTGTTAGTTGAAATTGAGTATGAAATGTCATTCAAATGATACCTATTTGAGAAGTATGACACATGACACTTCAATTCCAAATCAAAATTTCTCAAATTTGTGCTTACTTTTGGCTGAAATTAGTATGAAATTTCATTCCGAAGATACCTCCTTGAGAAATATGACACATAGCACTTCTTTTCCAAATATAAATTTTTTATATTTGTGCTTATTTTTGGCTGAAATTAGTATGAAATATCATTTAGAAGATACCTCCTTGAGAAATATGATACATAACACTTCTATTCCAAATCAAATTTTTTCAATTTTGTGCTTATTTTTGGCTGAAATTAGTTTGAAATTTAATTCAGAAGATACCTCCCTGAGAAATATGACACATAACATTTCAATTCAAAATCAAGTTTTCTCAATGTTGTGTTTATTTTTGGCTGAAATTAGTATAAAAATTCATTCAGAAGATACCTCCTGGAACAATATGACACATAACACTTCAATTCTAAATCAAATTTTTTCAATTTTGTGCTTATTTTTGGCTAAAATTAGTATGAAATTTCATTAAAAGGATACCTCCTTGAGACATATGACGTGTAACTTTTCAATTCAAAATCATAATTTCATGAGCTTTTGCTTATTGTTAGTTGAAATTGAGTATGAAATGTCATTCAAATGATACCTATTTGAGAAGTATGACACATAACACTTCAATTCCAAATCAAAATTTCTCAAATTTGTGCTTACTTTTGGCTGAAATTAGTATGAAATTTCATTCAGAAGATACCTCCTTGAGAAATATGACACATAGCACTTCTTTTCCAAATATAAATTTTTTATATTTGTGCTTATTTTTGGCTGAAAATAGTATGAAATTTCATTCAAATGATACCTCCTTGAGAAATATGACACATAACACTTCTATTCCAAATCAAAATTTCTCAAGTTTTTGGTTATATTTGGCTGAAATTAGCATGAAATTTCATTCAGACGATACCTCCTTGAGAAATATGACACATAACACTTCTATTCCAAATAAAAATTTTTCAATGTTGTGCTGATTTTTGGCTGAAATTAGTATGAAATTTCATTAAAAGGATACCTCCTTGAGAAATATGACACATAGCACTTCTTTTCCAAATATAAATTTTTTATATTTGTGCTTATTTTTGGCTGAAATTAGTATGAAATATCATGTAGAAGATACCTTCTTGAGAAATATGATACATAACACTTCTATTCCAAATCAAATTTTTTCAATTTTGTGCTTATTTTTGGCTGAAATTAGTATGAAATTTCATTCAGAAGATACCTCCTTGAGAAATATGAAACATAGCACTTCTATTCAAAATATAAATTTTTTCAATTTTGTGCTTATTTTTGGCTGAAATTAGTACGAAATTTCATTAAAAGGATACCTCCTTGAGACATATGACGTGTAACTCTTCAATTCAAAATCATAATTTCATGTGCTTTTGCTTATTGTTAGTTGAAATTGAGTACGAAATTTCATTCAAATGATACCTCCTTGAGCGACATGACACATAACACCTAAATTCCAAATCAAAATTTTTAAATTTTGCGCTTATTTTTTGCTGAAATTAGTATGAATTTTTAGGCAAAAGATACCTCCTTGAGAAATATGACTCATAACATTTCTATTCCAAATCAAAAGTTTTCAATTTTGTGCTTATTTTTGGCTGAGAATAGAATGAGATTTCATTCAGAAGATACCTCCCTGATAGATATGACACATAACATTTCTATTCCAAATCAATTTTTCTCAATTTTGTGCTTTTTTTGGCTGAAATTAGTATGAAATTTCATTAAAGAAAGACCCTCTTGAAAAATTAGACACATAACACTTCTATTCCAAATCAAATTTCCTCAACTTTGTGCTGATTTTTGGCTGAAAATAGTATGAAATTTCATTCAGAAGATACCTCCTTCAGAAATATAGCACATAACACTTCTATTCAAAATCATAATTTCATGAATTTTTGCTTATTGTTGGTTGAAATTGAGTATGAAATTTCATTCAGAAGATACCTCCTTGAGAAATATGACACATAACACTTCTATTCAAAATCATAATTTCATGACTTTTTGCTTATTGTTGGTTTAAATTGAGTATGAAATTTCACTCAAATGATACCTCACGTCATATGTGCTTATTTTTGGCTGAAATTAGTATGAAATTTCACTTAAAGGATACCTCCTTGAGACATATGACGTGTAACTCTTCAATTCAAAATCATAATTTCATGAGCTTTTGCTTATTGTTAGTTGAAAATGAGCATGAAATTTCACTCAAATGATACCTCACGTCATATGTGCTTATTTTTGGCTGAAATTAGTATGAAATTTCACTTAAAGGATACCTCCTTGAGACATATGACGTGTAACTCTTCAATTCAAAATCATAATTTCATGAGCTTTGCTTATTGTTAGTTGAAATTGAGTATGAAATGTCATTCAAATGATACCTATTTGAGAGGTATGACACATAACACATCTATTCCAAATCAAAATTGTTCGATTTTGTGCTTATTTTTGTCTGAAATTAGTATGAAATTTTATTCAAAAGATACCTCGTTGAGAAATATGACACAGAACACATCTATTGCAACTCAAAATTGTTCGATTTTGTGCATATTTTTGGCTGAAATTAGTTTGAAATTTAATTCAGAAGATACCTCCCTGAGAAATATGACACATAACACTTCAATTCAAAATCAAGTTTTCTCAATGTTGTGTTTATTTTTGGCTGAAATTAGTATAAAAATTCATTCAGAAGATACCTTCTGGAACAATATGACACATAACACTTCAATTCTAAATCAAATTTTTTCAATTTTGTGCTTATTTTTGGCTAAAATTAGTATGAAATTTCATTAAAAGGATAACTCCTTGAGACATATGACGTGTAACTCTTCAATTCAAAATCATAATTTCATGAGCTTTTGCTTATTGTTAGTTGAAATTGAGTATGAAATGTCATTCAAATGATACCTATTTGAGAAGTATGACACATAACACCTCAATTCCAAATCAAAATTTCTCAAATTTGTGCTTACTTTTGGCTGAAATTAGTATGAAATTTCATTCCGAAGATACCTCCTTGAGAAATATGACACATAGCACTTCTTTTCCAAATATAAATTTTTTATATTTGTGCTTATTTTTGGCTGAAAATAGTATGAAATATCATTTAGAAGATACCTCCTTGAGAAATATGACACATAATACTTCTATTCCAAATCAAATTTTCTCAATTTTGTGCTTATTTTTGGTTGAAATTAGTATGAAATTTCATTCAAATGATACCTCCTTGAGAAATATGACACATAACACTTCTATTCCAAATCAAATTTTCTCAATTTTGTGCTTATTTTTGGCTGAGATTAGTATGAAATTTTATTAAATAACGACCCTCTTGTGAAATAAGACACATAACACTTCTATTCCAAATCAAATTTTCTCAAAGTTGTGCTGATTTTTGGCTCAAATTAGTGAGAAATTTTATTAAAAAAATACCTCTTTGAGGAATATAACACATAACACTTCTATTCCAAATCAAAATTTTTCAATTTTGTGCTTATTTTTGGCTGAAATTTGTATGAAATTTCATTCAAAGGATACCTCCTTGAGACATATGACGTGTATCTCTTCAATTCAAAATCATAATTTCACGAGTTTTTGCTTATTGTTAGTTGAAATTGAGTACGAAATTTCATTCAAATGATACCTCCTTGAGCGACATGACACATAACACCTAAATTCCAAATCAAAATTTTTAAAATTTGCGCTTATTTTTGGCTGAAATTAGTATGAGTTTTTAGGCAAAAGATACCTCCTTGAGAAATATGACTCCTAACATTTCTATTCCAAATCAAAATTTTTCAATTTTGTGCTTATTTTTGGCTGAGAATAGAATGAGATTTCATTCAGAAGATACCTCCCTGATAGATATGACACATAACATTTCTATTCCAAATCAATTTTTCTCAATTTTGTGCTTTTTTTTGGCTGAAATTAGTATGAAATTTCATTAAAAAAAGACTCTCTTGAGAAATTAGACACATAACACTTCTATTCCAAATCAAATTTCCTCAACTTTGTGCTGATTTTTGGCTGAAAATAGTATGAAATTTCATTCAAAAGATACCTCCTTCAGAAATATAACACATAACACTTCTATTCAAAATCATAATTTCATGAATTTTTGCTTATTGTTGGTTGAAATTGAGTATGAAATTTCATTCAGAAGATACCTCCTTGAGAAATATGACACATAACACTTCTATTCAAAATCATAATTTCATGACTTTTTGCTTATTGTTGGTTGAAATTGAGTATGGAATTTCACTCAAATGATACCTCACGTCATATGTGCTTATTTTTGGCTGAAATTAGTATGAAATTTCACTTAAAGGATACCTCCTTGAGACATATGACGTGTAACTCTTCAATTCAAAATCATAATTTCATGAGCTTTTCTTATTGTTAGTTGAAATTGAGTATGAAATGTCATTCAAATGATACCTATTTGAGAAGTATGACACATAACACTTCAATTCCAAATCAAAATTTCTCAAATTTGTGCTTACTTTTGGCTGAAATTAGTATGAAATTTCATTCAGAAGATACCTCCTTGAGAAATATGACACATAGCACTTCTTTTCCAAATATAAATTTTTTATATTTGTGCTTATTTTTGGCTGAAAATAGTATGAAATATCATTTAGAAGATACCTCCTTGAGAAACATGACACATAATACTTCTATTCCAAATCAAATTTTCTCAATTTTGTGCTTATTTTTGGCTGAAATTAGTATGAAATTTCATTCAAATGATACCTCCTTGAGAAATATGACACATAACACTTCTATTCCAAATCAAATTTTCTCAATTTTGTGCTTATTTTTGGCTGAGATTAGTATGAAATTTTATTAAATAACGACCCTCTTGTAAAATAAGACACATAACACTTCTATTCCAAATCAAATTTTCTCAAAGTTGTGCTGATTTTTGGCTGAAATTAGTGAGAAATTTTATTAAAAAAATACATCTTTGAGGAATATAACACATAACACTTCTATTCTAAATCAAAATTTTTCAATTTTGTGCTTATTTTTGGCTGAAATTTGTATGAAATTTCATTCAAAGGATACCTCCTTGAGACATATGACGTGTATCTCTTCAATTCAAAATCATAATTTCACGAGTTTTTGCTTATTGTTAGTTGAAATTGAGTACGAAATTTCATTCAAATGATACCTCCTTGAGCGACATGACACATAACACCTAAATTCCAAATCAAAATTTTTAAAATTTGCGCTTATTTTTGGCTGAAATTAGTATGAATTTTTAGGCAAAAGATACCTCCTTGAGAAATATGACTCATAACATTTCTATTCCAAATCAAAAGTTTTCAATTTTGTGCTTATTTTTGGCTGAGTATAGAATGAGATTTCATTCAGAAGATACCTCCCTGATTGATATGACACATAACATTTCTATTCCAAATCAATTTTTCTCAATTTTGTGCTTTTTTTTGGCTGAAATTAGTATGAAATTTCATTAAAGAAAGACCCTCTTGAAAAATTAGACACATAACACTTCTATTTCAAATCAAATTTCCTCAACTTTGTGCTGATTTTTGGCTGAAAATAGTATGAAATTTCATTCAGAAGATACCTCCTTCAGAAATATAGCACATAACACTTCTATTCAAAATCATAATTTCATGAATTTTTGCTTATTGTTGGTTGAAATTGAGTATGAAATTTCATTCAGAAGATACCTCCTTGAGAAATATGACACATAACACTTCTATTCAAAATCATAATTTCATGACTTTTTGCTTATTGTTGGTTGAAATTGAGTATGAAATTTCACTCAAATGATACCTCACGTCATATGTGCTTATTTTTGGCTGAAATTAGTATGAAATTTCACTTAAAGGATACCTCCTTGAGACATATGACGTGTAACTCTTCAAATCAAAATCATAATTTCATGAGCTTTTGCTTATTGTTAGTTGAAATTGAGTATGAAATGTCATTCAAATGATACCTATTTGAGAAGTATGACACATAACACTTCAATTCCAAATCAAAATTTCTCAAATTTGTGCTTACTTTTGGCTGAAATTAGTATGAAATTTCATTCCGAAGATACCTCCTTGAGAAATATGACACATAGCACTTCTTTTCCAAATATAAGTTTTTTATATTTGTGCTTATTTTTGGCTGAAAATAGTATGAAATATCATTTAGAAGATACCTCCTTGAGAAATATGACACATAATACTTCTATTCCAAATCAAATTTTCTCAATTTTGTGCTTATTTTTGGTTGAAATTAGTATGAAATTTCATTCAAATGATACCTCCTTGAGAAATATGACACATAACACTTCTATTCCAAATCAAATTTTCTCAATTTTGTGCTTATTTTTGGCTGAGATTAGTATGAAATTTTATTAAATAACGACCCTCTTGTGAAATAAGACACATAACACTTCTATTCCAAATCAAATTTTCTCAAAGTTGTGCTGATTTTCGGCTGAAATTAGTGAGAAATTTTATTAAAAAATTACCTCTTTGAGGAATATAACACATAACACTTCTATTCCAAATCAAAATTTTTCAATTTTGTGCTTATTTTTGGCAGAAATTTGTATGAAATTTCATTCAAAGGATACCTCCTTGAGACATATGACGTGTATCTCTTCAATTCAAAATCATAATTTCACGAGCTTTTGCTTATTGTTAGTTGAAATTGAGTACGAAATTTCATTCAAATGATACCTCCTTGAGCGACATGACACATAACACCTAAATTCCAAATCAAAATTTTTAAAATTTGCGCTTATTTTTGGCTGAAATTAGTATGAATTTTTAGGCAAAAGATACCTCCTTGAGAAATATGACTCATAAGATTTCTATTCCAAATCAAAATTTTTCAATTTTGTGCTTATTTTTGGCTGAGAATAGAATGAGATTTCATTCAGAAGATACCTCCCTGATAGATATGACACATAACATTTCTATTCCAAATCAATTTTTCTCAATTTTGTGCTTTTTTTTGGCTGAAATTAGTATGAAATTTCATTAAAAAAAGACTCTCTTGAGAAATTAGACACATAACACTTCTATTCCAAATCAAATTTCCTCAACTTTGTGCTGATTTTTGGCTGAAAATAGTATGAAATTTCATTCAAAAGATACCTCCTTCAGAAATATAACACATAACACTTCTATTCAAAATCATAATTTCATGAATTTTTGCTTATTGTTGGTTGAAATTGAGTATGAAATTTCATTCAGAAGATACCTCCTTGAGAAATATGACACATAACACTTCTATTCAAAATCATAATTTCATGACTTTTTGCTTATTGTTGGTTGAAATTGAGTATGGAATTTCACTCAAATGATACCTCACGTCATATGTGCTTATTTTTGGCTGAAATTAGTATGAAATTTCACTTAAAGGATACCTCCTTGAGACATATGACGTGTAACTCTTCAATTCAAAATCATAATTTCATGAGCTTTTCTTATTGTTAGTTGAAATTGAGTATGAAATGTCATTCAAATGATACCTATTTGAGAAGTATGACACATAACACTTCAATTCCAAATCAAAATTTCTCAAATTTGTGCTTACTTTTGGCTGAAATTAGTATGAAATTTCATTCAGAAGATACCTCCTTGAGAAATATGACACATAGCACTTCTTTTCCAAATATAAATTTTTTATATTTGTGCTTATTTTTGGCTGAAAATAGTATGAAATATCATTTAGAAGATACCTCCTTGAGAAATATGACACATAATACTTCTATTCCAAATCAAATTTTCTCAATTTTGTGCTTATTTTTGGCTGAAATTAGTATGAAATTTCATTCAAATGATACCTCCTTGAGAAATATGACACATAACACTTCTATTCCAAATCAAATTTTCTCAATTTTGTGCTTATTTTTGGCTGAGATTAGTATGAAATTTTATTAAATAACGACCCTCTTGTAAAATAAGACACATAACACTTCTATTCCAAATCAAATTTTCTCAAAGTTGTGCTGATTTTTGGCTAAAATTAGTGAGAAATTTTATTAAAAAAATACATCTTTGAGGAATATAACACATAACACTTCTATTCAAAATCATAATTTCATGACTTTTTGCTTATTGTTGGTTGAAATTGAGTATGGAATTTCACTCAAATGATACCTCACGTCATATGTGCTTATTTTTGGCTGAAATTTGTATGAAATTTCATTCAAAGGATACCTCCTTGAGACATATGACGTGTATCTCTTCAATTCAAAATCATAATTTCACGAGTTTTTGCTTATTGTTAGTTGAAATTGAGTACGAAATTTCATTCAAATGATACCTCCTTGAGCGACATGACACATAACACCTAAATTCCAAATCAAAATTTTTAAAATTTGCGCTTATTTTTGGCTGAAATTAGTATGAATTTTTAGGCAAAAGATACCTCCTTGAGAAATATGACTCATAACATTTCTATTCCAAATCAAAAGTTTTCAATTTTGTGTTTATTTTTGGCTGAGAATAGAATGAGATTTCATTCAGAAGATACCTCCCTGATAGATATGACACATAACATTTCTATTCCAAATCAATTTTTCTCAATTTTGTGCTTTTTTTTGGCTGAAATTAGTATGAAATTTCATTAAGAAAAGACCCTCTTGAAAAATTAGACACATAACACTTCTATTTCAAATCAAATTTCCTCAACTTTGTGCTGATTTTTGGCTGAAAATAGTATGAAATTTCATTCAGAAGATACCTCCTTCAGAAATATAGCACATAACACTTCTATTCAAAATCATAATTTCATGAATTTTAGCTTATTGTTGGTTGAAATTGAGTATGAAATTTCATTCAGAAGATACCTCCTTGAGAAATATGACACATAACACTTCTATTCAAAATCATAATTTCATGACTTTTTGCTTATTGTTGGTTGAAATTGAGTATGAAATTTCACTCAAATGATACCTCACGTCATATGTGCTTATTTTTGGCTGAAATTAGTATGAAATTTCACTTAAAGGATACCTCCTTGAGACATATGACGTGTAACTCTTCAATTCAAAATCATAATTTCATGAGCTTTTGCTTATTGTTAGTTGAAATTGGGCATGAAATTTCACTCAAATGATACCTCACGTCATATGTGCTTATTTTTGGCTGAAATTAGTATGAAATTTCACTTAAAGGATACCTCCTTGAGACATATGACGTGTAACTCTTCAATTCAAAATCATAATTTCATGAGCTTTGCTTATTGTTAGTTGAAATTGAGTATGAAATGTCATTCAAATGATACCTATTTGAGAGGTATGACACATAACACTTCAATTCCAAATCAAAATTTTTCAATTTTGCGCTTATTTTTGGCTGAAATTAGTATGAAATTTTATTCAAAAGATACCTCGTTGAGAAATATGACACATAACACATCTATTCCAAATCAAAATTGTTCGATTTTGTGCTTATTTTTGTCTGAAATTAGTATGAAATTTTATTCAAAAGATACCTCGTTGAGAAATATGACACAGAACACATCTATTGCAACTCAAAATTGTTCGATTTTGTGCATATTTTTGGCTGAAATTAGTTTGAAATTTAGTTCAGAAGATACCTCCTTGAGAAATATGACACATAACACTTCAATTGAAAATCAAGTTTTCTCAATGTTGTGTTTATTTTTGGCTGAAATTAGTATAAAAATTCATTCAGAAGATACCTTCTGGAACAATATGACACATAACACTTCAATTCTAAATCAAATTTTTTCAATTTTGTGCTTATTTTTGGCTAAAATTAGTATGAAATTTCATTAAAAGGATACCTCCTTGAGACATATGACGTGTGACTCTTCAATTCAAAATCATAATTTCATGAGCTTTTGCTTATTGTTAGTTGAAATTGAGTATGAAATGTCATTCAAATGATACCTATTTGAGAAGTATGACACATAACACTTCAATTCCAAATCAAAATTTCTCAAATTTGTGCTTACTTTTGGCTGAAATTAGTATGAAATTTCATTCAGAAGATACCTCCTTGAGAAATATGGCACATAGCACTTCTTTTCCAAATATAAATTTTTTATATTTGTGCTTATTTTTGGCTGAAAATAGTATGAAATATCATTTAGAAGATACCTCCTTGAGAAATATGACACATAAAACTTCTATTCCAAATCAAATTTTCTCAATTTTGTGCTTATTTTTGGTTGAAATTAGTATGAAATTTCATTCAAATGATACCTCCTTGAGAAATATGACACATAACACTTCTATTCCAAATCAAATTTTCTCAATTTTGTGCTTATTTTTGGCTGAGATTAGTATGAAATTTTATTAAATAACGACCCTCTTGTGAAATAAGACACATAACACTTCTATTCCAAATCAAATTTTCTCAAAGTTGTGCTGATTTTTGGCTGAAATTAGTGAGAAATTTTATTAAAAAAATACCTCTTTGAGGAATATAACACATAACACTTCTATTCCAAATCAAAATTTTTCAATTTTGTGCTTATTTTTGGCTGAAATTTGTATGAAATTTCATTCAAAGGATACCTCCTTGAGACATATGACGTGTATCTCTTCAATTCAAAATCATAATTTCACGAGTTTTTGCTTATTGTTAGTTGAGATTGAGTACGAAATTTCATTCAAATGATACCTCCTTGAGCGACATGACACATAACACCTAAATTCCAAATCAAAATTTTTAAAATTTGCGCTTATTTTTGGCTGAAATTAGTATGAATTTTTAGGCAAAAGATACCTCCTTGAGAAATATGACTCATAACATTTCTATTCCAAATCAAAATTTTTCAATTTTGTGCTTATTTTTGGCTGAGAATAGAATGAGATTTCATTCAGAAGATACCTCCCTGATAGATATGACACATAACATTTCTATTCCAAATCAATTTTTCTCAATTTTGTGCTTTTTTTTGGCTGAAATTAGTATGAAATTTCATTAAAAAAAGACCCTCTTGAGAAATTAGACACATAACACTTCTATTCCAAATCAAATTTCCTCAACTTTGTGCTGATTTTTGGCTGAAAATAGTATGAAATTTCACTTAAAGGATACCTCCTTGAGACATATGACGTGTAACTCTTCAATTCAAAATCATAATTTCATGAGCTTTTCTTATTGTTAGTTGAAATTGAGTATGAAATGTCATTCAAATGATACCTATTTGAGAAGTATGACACATAACACTTCAATTCCAAATCAAAATTTCTCAAATTTGTGCTTACTTTTGGCTGAAATTAGTATGAAATTTCATTCAGAAGATACCTCCTTGAGAAATATGACACATAGCACTTCTTTTCCAAATATAAATTTTTCATATTTGTGCTTATTTTTGGCTGAAAATAGTATGAAATATCATTTAGAAGATACCTCCTTGAGAAATATGACACATAATACTTCTATTCCAAATCAAATTTTCTCAATTTTGTGCTTATTTTTGGCTGAAATTAGTATGAAATTTCATTCAAATGATACCTCCTTGAGAAATATGACACATAACACTATTATTCCAAATCAAATTTTCTCAATTTTGTGCTTATTTTTGGCTGAGATTAGTATGAAATTTTATTAAATAACGACCCTCTTGTAAAATAAGACACATAACACTTCTATTCCAAATCAAATTTTCTCAAAGTTGTGCTGATTTTTGGCTGAAATTAGTGAGAAATTTTATTAAAAAAATACATCTTTGAGGAATATAACACATAACACTTCTATTCTAAATCAAAATTTTTCAATTTTGTGCTTATTTTTGGCTGAAATTTGTATGAAATTTCATTCAAAGGATACCTCCTTGAGACATATGACGTGTATCTCTTCAATTCAAAATCATAATCTCACGAGTTTTTGCTTATTGTTAGTTGAAATTGAGTACGAAATTTCATTCAAATGATACCTCCTTGAGCGACATGACACATAACACCTAAATTCCAAATCAAAATTTTTAAAATTTGCGCTTATTTTTGGCTGAAATTAGTATGAACTTTTAGGCAAAAGATACCTCCTTGAGAAATATGACTCATAACATTTCTATTCCAAATCAAAAGTTTTCAATTTTGTGCTTATTTTTGGCTGAGAATAGAATGAGAGTTCATTCAGAAGATACCTCCCTGATTGATATGACACATAACATTTCTATTCCAAATCAATTTTTCTCAATTTTGTGCTTTTTTTTGGCTGAAATTAGTATGAAATTTCATTAAAGAAAGACCCTCTTGAAAAATTAGACACATAACACTTCTATTCCAAATCAAATTTCCTCAACTTTGTGCTGATTTTTGGCTGAAAATAGTATGAAATTTCACTTAAAGGATACCTCCTTGAGACATATGACGTGTAACTCTTCAATTCAAAATCATAATTTCATGAGCTTTTCTTATTGTTAGTTGAAATTGAGTATGAAATGTCATTCAAATGATACCTATTTGAGAAGTATGACACATAACACTTCAATTCCAAATCAAAATTTCTCAAATTTGTGCTTACTTTTGGCTGAAATTAGTATGAAATTTCATTCAGAAGATACCTCCTTGAGAAATATGACACATAGCACTTCTTTTCCAAATATAAATTTTTCATATTTGTGCTTATTTTTGGCTGAAAATAGTATGAAATATCATTTAGAAGATACCTCCTTGAGAAATATGACACATAATACTTCTATTCCAAATCAAATTTTCTCAATTTTGTGCTTATTTTTGGCTGAAATTAGTATGAAATTTCATTCAAATGATACCTCCTTGAGAAATATGACACATAACACTATTATTCCAAATCAAATTTTCTCAATTTTGTGCTTATTTTTGGCTGAGATTAGTATGAAATTTTATTAAATAACGACCCTCTTGTAAAATAAGACACATAACACTTCTATTCCAAATCAAATTTTCTCAAAGTTGTGCTGATTTTTGGCTGAAATTAGTGAGAAATTTTATTAAAAAAATACATCTTTGAGGAATATAACACATCACACTTCTATTCTAAATCAAAATTTTTCAATTTTGTGCTTATTTTTGGCTGAAATTTGTATGAAATTTCATTCAAAGGATACCTCCTTGAGACATATGACGTGTATCTCTTCAATTCAAAATCATAATCTCACGAGTTTTTGCTTATTGTTAGTTGAAATTGAGTACGAAATTTCATCAAATGATACCTCCTTGAGCGACATGACACATAACACCGAAATTCCAAATCAAAATTTTTAAAATTTGCGCTTATTTTTGGCTGAAATTAGTATGAATTTTTAGGCAAAAGATACCTCCTTGAGAAATATGACTCATAACATTTCTGTTCCAAATCAAAAGTTTTCAATTTTGTGCTTATTTTTGGCTGAGAATAGAATGAGATTTCATTCAGAAGATACCTCCCTGATTGATATGACACATAACATTTCTATTCCAAATCAATTTTTCTCAATTTTGTGCTTTTTTTTGGCTGAAATTAGTATGAAATTTCATTAAAGAAAGACCCTCTTGAAAAATTAGACACATAACACTTCTATTCCAAATCAAATTTCCTCAACTTTGTGCTGATTTTTGGCTGAAAATAGTATGAAATTTCACTTAAAGGATACCTCCTTGAGACATATGACGTGTAACTCTTCAATTCAAAATCATAATTTCATGAGCTTTTCTTATTGTTAGTTGAAATTGAGTATGAAATGTCATTCAAATGATACCTATTTGAGAAGTATGACACATAACACTTCAATTCCAAATCAAAATTTCTCAAATTTGTGCTTACTTTTGGCTGAAATTAGTATGAAATTTCATTCAGAAGATACCTCCTTGAGAAATATGACACATAGCACTTCTTTTCCAAATATAAATTTTTCATATTTGTGCTTATTTTTGGCTGAAAATAGTACGAAATATCATTTAGAAGATACCTCCTTGAGAAATATGACACATAATACTTCTATTCCAAATCAAATTTTCTCAATTTTGTGCTTATTTTTGGCTGAAATTAGTATGAAATTTCATTCAAATGATACCTCCTTGAGAAATATGACACATAACACTATTATTCCAAATCAAATTTTCTCAATTTTGTGCTTATTTTTGGCTGAGATTAGTATGAAATTTTATTAAATAACGACCCTCTTGTAAAATAAGACACATAACACTTCTATTCCAAATCAAATTTTCTCAAAGTTGTGCTGATTTTTGGCTGAAATTAGTGAGAAATTTTATTAAAAAAATACATCTTTGAGGAATATAACACATAACACTTCTATTCTAAATCAAAATTTTTCAATTTTGTGCTTATTTTTGGCTGAAATTTGTATGAAATTTCATTCAAAGGATACCTCCTTGAGACATATGACGTGTATCTCTTCAATTCAAAATCATAATTTCACGAGTTTTTGCTTATTGTTAGTTGAAATTGAGTACGAAATTTCATTCAAATGATACCTCCTTGAGCGACATGACACATAACACATAAATTCCAAATCAAAATTTTTAAAATTTGCGCTTATTTTTGGCTGAAATTAGTATGAATTTTTAGGCAAAAGATACCTCCTTGAGAAATATGACTCATAACATTTCTATTCCAAATCAAAAGTTTTCAATTTTGTGCTTATTTTTGGCTGAGAATAGAATGAGATTTCATTCAGAAGATACCTCCCTGATAGATATGACACATAACATTTCTATTCCAAATCAATTTTTCTCAATTTTGTGCTTTTTTTTGGCTGAAATTAGTATGAAATTTCATTAAAGAAAGACCCTCTTGAAAAATTAGACACATAACACTTCTATTTCAAATCAAATTTCCTCAACTTTGTGCTGATTTTTGGCTGAAAATAGTATGAAATTTCATTCAGAAGATACCTCCTTCAGAAATATAGCACATAACACTTCTATTCAAAATCATAATTTCATGAATTTTTGCTTATTGTTGGTTGAAATTGAGTATGAAATTTCATTCAGAAGATACCTTCTTGAGAAATATGACACATAACACTTCTATTCAAAATCATAATTTCATGACTTTTTGCTTATTGTTGGTTGAAATTGAGTATGAAATTTCACTCAAATGATACCTCACGTCATATGTGCTTATTTTTGGCTGAAATTAGTATGAAATTTCACTTAAAGGATACCTCCTTGAGACATATGACGTGTAACTCTTCAATTCAAAATCATAATTTCATGAGCTTTTGCTTATTGTTAGTTGAAATTGAGCATGAAATTTCACTCAAATGATACCTCACGTCATATGTGCTTATTTTTGGCTGAAATTAGTATGAAATTTCACTTAAAGGATACCTCCTTGAGACATATGACGTGTAACTCTTCAATTCAAAATCATAATTTCATGAGCTTTGCTTATTGTTAGTTGAAATTGAGTATGAAATGTCATTCAAATGATACCTATTTGAGAGGTATGACACATAACACTTCAATTCCAAATCAAAATTTTTCAATTTTGCGCTTGTTTTTGGCTGAAATTAGTATGAAATTTTATTCAAAAGATACCTCGTTGAGAAATATGACACATAACACATCTATTCCAAATCAAAATTGTTCGATTTTGTGCTTATTTTTGTCTGAAATTAGTATGAAATTTTATTCAAAAGATACCTCGTTGAGAAATATGACACAGAACACATCTATTGCAACTCAAAATTGTTCGATTTTGTGCATATTTTTGGCTGAAATTAGTTTGAAATTTAGTTCAGAAGATACCTCCCTGAGAAATATGACACATAACACTTCAATTGAAAATCAAGTTTTCTCAATGTTGTGTTTATTTTTGGCTGAAATTAGTATAAAAATTCATTAAAGAAAGACCCTCTTGAAAAATTAGACACATAACACTTCTATTTCAAATCAAATTTCCTCAACTTTGTGCTGATTTTTGGCTGAAAATAGTATGAAATTTCATTCAGAAGATACCTCCTTCAGAAATATAGCACATAACACTTCTATTCAAAATCATAATTTCATGAATTTTTGCTTATTGTTGGTTGAAATTGAGTATGAAATTTCATTCAGAAGATACCTTCTTGAGAAATATGACACATAACACTTCTATTCAAAATCATAATTTCATGACTTTTTGCTTATTGTTGGTTGAAATTGAGTATGAAATTTCACTCAAATGATACCTCACGTCATATGTGCTTATTTTTGGCTGAAATTAGTATGAAATTTCACTTAAAGGATACCTCCTTGAGACATATGACGTGTAACTCTTCAATTCAAAATCATAATTTCATGAGCTTTTGCTTATTGTTAGTTGAAATTGAGCATGAAATTTCACTCAAATGATACCTCACGTCATATGTGCTTATTTTTGGCTGAAATTAGTATGAAATTTCACTTAAAGGATACCTCCTTGAGACATATGACGTGTAACTCCTCAATTCAAAATCATAATTTCATGAGCTTTGCTTATTGTTAGTTGAAATTGAGTATGAAATGTCATTCAAATGATCCCTATTTGAGAGGTATGACACATAACACTTCAATTCCAAATCAAAATTTTTCAATTTTGCGCTTATTTTTGGCTGAAATTAGTATGAAATTTTATTCAAAAGATACCTCGTTGAGAAATATGACACATAACACATCTATTCCAAATCAAAATTGTTCGATTTTGTGCTTATTTTTGTCTGAAATTAGTATGAAATTTTATTCAAAAGATACCTCGTTGAGAAATATGACACAGAACACATCTATTGCAACTCAAAATTGTTCGATTTTGTGCATATTTTTGGCTGAAATTAGTTTGAAATTTAATTCAGAAGATACCTCCCTGAGAAAAATGACACATAACACTTCAATTCAAAATCAAGTTTTCTCAATGTTGTGTTTATTTTTGGCTGAAATTAGTATAAAAATTCATTCAGAAGATACCTTCTGGAACAATATGACACATAACACTTCAATTCTAAATCAAATTTTTTCAATTTTGTGCTTATTTTTGGCTAAAATTAGTATGAAATTTCATTAAAAGGATACCTCCTTGAGACATATGACGTGTGACTCTTCAATTCAAAATCATAATTTCATGAGCTTTTGCTTATTGTTAGTTGAAATTGAGTATGAAATGTCATTCAAATGATACCTATTTGAGAAGTATGACACATAACACTTCAATTCCAAATCAAAATTTCTCAAATTTGTGCTTACTTTTGGCTGAAATTAGTATGAAATTTCATTCAGAAGATACCTCCTTGAGAAATATGGCACATAGCACTTCTTTTCCAAATATAAATTTTTTATATTTGTGCTTATTTTTGGCTGAAAATAGTATGAAATATCATTTAGAAGATACCTCCTTGAGAAATATGACACATAATACTTCTATTCCAAATCAAATTTTCCCAATTTTGTGCTTATTTTTGGTTGAAATTAGTATGAAATTTCATTCAAATGATACCTCCTTGAGAAATATGACACATAACACTTCTATTCCAAATCAAATTTTCTCAATTTTGTGCTTATTTTTGGCTGAGATTAGTATGAAATTTTATTAAATAACGACCCTCTTGTGAAATAAGACACATAACACTTCTATTCCAAATCAAATTTTCTCAAAGTTGTGCTGATTTTTGGCTGAAATTAGTGAGAAATTTTATTAAGAAAATACCTCTTTGAGGAATATAACACATAACACTTCTATTCCAAATCAAAATTTTTCAATTTTGTGCTTATTTTTGGCTGAAATTTGTATGAAATTTCATTCAAAGGATACCTCCTTGAGACATATGACGTGTATCTCTTCAATTCAAAATCATAATTTCACGAGTTTTTGCTTATTGTTAGTTGAAATTGAGTACGAAATTTCATTCAAATGATACCTCCTTGAGCGACATGACACATAACACCTAAATTCCAAATCAAAATTTTTAAAATTTGCGCTTATTTTTGGCTGAAATTAGTATGAATTTTTAGGCAAAAGATACCTCCTTGAGAAATATGACTCATAACATTTCTATTCCAAATCAAAATTTTTCAATTTTGTGCTTTTTTTTGGCTGAGAATAGAATGAGATTTCATTCAGAAGATACCTCCCTGATAGATATGACACATAACATTTCTATTCCAAATCAATTTTTCTCAATTTTGTGCTTTTTTTGGCTGAAATTAGTATGAAATTTCATTAAGAAAAGACCCTCTTGAGAAATTAGACACATAACACTTCTATTCCAAATCAAATTTCCTCAACTTTGTGCTGATTTTTGGCTGAAAATAGTATGAAATTTCATTCAAAAGATACCTCCTTCAGAAATATAACACATAACACTTCTATTCAAAATCATAATTTCATGAATTTTTGCTTATTGTTGGTTGAAATTGAGTATGAAATTTCATTCAGAAGATACCTCCTTGAGAAATATGACACATAACACTTCTATTCAAAATCATAATTTCATGACTTTTTGCTTATTGTTGGTTGAAATTGAGTATGAAATTTCAATCAAATGATACCTCACGTCATATGTGCTTATTTTTGGCTGAAATTAGTATGAAATTTCACTTAAAGGATACCTCCTTGAGACATATGACGTGTAACTCTTCAATTCAAAATCATAATTTCATGAGCTTTTGCTTATTGTTAGTTGAAATTGAGCATGAAATTTCACTCAAATGATACCTCACGTCATATGTGCTTATTTTTGGCTGAAATTAGTATGAAATTTCACTTAAAGGATACCTCCTTGAGACATATGACGTGTAACTCTTCAATTCAAAATCATAATTTCATGAGCTTTGCTTATTGTTAGTTGAAATTGAGTATGAAATGTCATTCAAATGATACCTATTTGAGAGGTATGACACATAACACTTCAATTCCAAATCAAAATTTTTCAATTTTGCGCTTATTTTTGGCTGAAATTAGTATGAAATTTTATTCAAAAGATACCTCGTTGAGAAATATGACACATAACACATCTATTCCAAATCAAAATTGTTCGATTTTGTGCTTATTTTTGTCTGAAATTAGTATGAAATTTTATTCAAAAGATACCTCGTTGAGAAATATGACACAGAACACATCTATTGCAACTCAAAATTGTTCGATTTTGTGCATATTTTTGGCTGAAATTAGTTTGAAATTTAGTTCAGAAGATACCTCCCTGAGAAATATGACACATAACACTTCAATTGAAAATCAAGTTTTCTCAATGTTGTGTTTATTTTTGGCTGAAATTAGTATAAAAATTCATTCAGAAGATACCTTCTGGAACAATATGACACATAACACTTCAATTCTAAATCAAATTTTTTCAATTTTGTGCTTATTTTTGGCTAAAATTAGTATGAAATTTCATTAAAAGGATACCTCCTTGAGACATATGACGTGTGACTCTTCAATTCAAAATCATAATTTCATGAGCTTTTGCTTATTGTTAGTTGAAATTGAGTATGAAATGTCATTCAAATGATACCTATTTGAGAAGTATGACACATAACACTTCAATTCCAAATCAAAATTTCTCAAATTTGTGCTTACTTTTGGCTGAAATTAGTATGAAATTTCATTCAGAAGATACCTCCTTGAGAAATATGGCACATAGCACTTCTTTTCCAAATATAAATTTTTTATATTTGTGCTTATTTTTGGCTGAAAATAGTATGAAATATCATTTAGAAGATACCTCCTTGAGAAATATGACACATAAAACTTCTATTCCAAATCAAATCTTCTCAATTTTGTGCTTATTTTTGGTTGAAATTAGTATGAAATTTCATTCAAATGATACCTCCTTGAGAAATATGACACATAACACTTCTATTCCAAATCAAATTTTCTCAATTTTGTGCGTATTTTTGGCTGAGATTAGTATGAAATTTTATTAAATAACGACCCTCTTGTGAAATAAGACACATAACACTTCTATTCCAAATCAAATTTTCTCAAAGTTGTGCTGATTTTTGGCTGAAATTAGTGAGAAATTTTATTAACAAAATACCTCTTTGAGGAATATAACACATAACACTTCTATTCCAAATCAAAATTTTTCAATTTTGTGCTTATTTTTGGCTGAAATTTGTATGAAATTTCATTCAAAGGATACCTCCTTGAGACATATGACGTGTATCTCTTCAATTCAAAATCATAATTTCACGAGTTTTTGCTTATTGTTAGTTGAAATTGAGTATGAAATGTCATTCAAATGATCCCTATTTGAGAGGTATGACACATAACACTTCAATTCCAAATCAAAATTTTTCAATTTTGCGCTTTTTTTTGGCTGAAATTAGTATGAAATTTTATTCAAAAGATACCTCGTTGAGAAATATGACACATAACACATCTATTCCAAATCAAAATTGTTCGATTTTGTGCTTATTTTTGTCTGAAATTAGTATGAAATTTTATTCAAAAGATACCTCGTTGAGAAATATGACACAGAACACATCTATTGCAACTCAAAATTGTTCGATTTTGTGCATATTTTTGGCTGAAATTAGTTTGAAATTTAATTCAGAAGATACCTCCCTGAGAAAAATGACACATAACACTTCAATTCAAAATCAAGTTTTCTCAATGTTGTGTTTATTTTTGGCTGAAATTAGTATAAAAATTCATTCAGAAGATACCTTCTGGAACAATATGACACATAACACTTCAATTCTAAATCAAATTTTTTCAATTTTGTGCTTATTTTTGGCTAAAATTAGTATGAAATTTCATTAAAAGGATACCTCCTTGAGACATATGACGTGTGACTCTTCAATTCAAAATCATAATTTCATGAGCTTTTGCTTATTGTTAGTTGAAATTGAGTATGAAATGTCATTCAAATGATACCTATTTGAGAAGTATGACACATAACACTTCAATTCCAAATCAAAATTTCTCAAATTTGTGCTTACTTTTGGCTGAAATTAGTATGAAATTTCATTCAGAAGATACCTCCTTGAGAAATATGGCACATAGCACTTCTTTTCCAAATATAAATTTTTTATATTTGTGCTTATTTTTGGCTGAAAATAGTATGAAATATCATTTAGAAGATACCTCCTTGAGAAATATGACACATAATACTTCTATTCCAAATCAAATTTTCCCAATTTTGTGCTTATTTTTGGTTGAAATTAGTATGAAATTTCATTCAAATGATACCTCCTTGAGAAATATGACACATAACACTTCTATTCCAAATCAAATTTTCTCAATTTTGTGCTTATTTTTGGCTGAGATTAGTATGAAATTTTATTAAATAACGACCCTCTTGTGAAATAAGACACATAACACTTCTATTCCAAATCAAATTTTCTCAAAGTTGTGCTGATTTTTGGCTGAAATTAGTGAGAAATTTTATTAAGAAAATACCTCTTTGAGGAATATAACACATAACACTTCTATTCCAAATCAAAATTTTTCAATTTTGTGCTTATTTTTGGCTGAAATTTGTATGAAATTTCATTCAAAGGATACCTCCTTGAGACATATGACGTGTATCTCTTCAATTCAAAATCATAATTTCACGAGTTTTTGCTTATTGTTAGTTGAAATTGAGTACGAAATTTCATTCAAATGATACCTCCTTGAGCGACATGACACATAACACCTAAATTCCAAATCAAAATTTTTAAAATTTGCGCTTATTTTTGGCTGAAATTAGTATGAATTTTTAGGCAAAAGATACCTCCTTGAGAAATATGACTCATAACATTTCTATTCCAAATCAAAATTTTTCAATTTTGTGCTTATTTTTGGCTGAGAATAGAATGAGATTTCATTCAGAAGATACCTCCCTGATAGATATGACACATAACATTTCTATTCCAAATCAATTTTTCTCAATTTTGTGCTTTTTTTGGCTGAAATTAGTATGAAATTTCATTAAGAAAAGACCCTCTTGAGAAATTAGACACATAACACTTCTATTCCAAATCAAATTTCCTCAACTTTGTGCTGATTTTTGGCTGAAAATAGAATGAAATTTCATTCAAAAGATACCTCCTTCAGAAATATAACACATAACACTTCTATTCAAAATCATAATTTCATGAATTTTTGCTTATTGTTGGTTGAAATTGAGTATGAAATTTCATTCAGAAGATACCTCCTTGAGAAATATGACACATAACACTTCTATTCAAAATCATAATTTCATGACTTTTTGCTTATTGTTGGTTGAAATTGAGTATGAAATTTCACTCAAATGATACCTCACGTCATATGTGCTTATTTTTGGCTGAAATTAGTATGAAATTTCACTTAAAGGATACCTCCTTGAGACATATGACGTGTAACTCTTCAATTCAAAATCATAATTTCATGAGCTTTTGCTTATTGTTAGTTGAAATTGAGCATGAAATTTCACTCAAATGATACCTCACGTCATATGTGCTTATTTTTGGCTGAAATTAGTATGAAATTTCACTTAAAGGATACCTCCTTGAGACATATGACGTGTAACTCTTCAATTCAAAATCATAATTTCATGAGCTTTGCTTATTGTTAGTTGAAATTGAGTATGAAATGTCATTCAAATGATACCTATTTGAGAGGTATGACACATAACACTTCAATTCCAAATCAAAATTTTTCAATTTTGCGCTTATTTTTGGCTGAAATTAGTATGAAATTTTATTCAAAAGATACCTCGTTGAGAAATATGACACATAACACATCTATTCCAAATCAAAATTGTTCGATTTTGTGCTTATTTTTGTCTGAAATTAGTATGAAATTTTATTCAAAAGATACCTCGTTGAGAAATATGACACAGAACACATCTATTGCAACTCAAAATTGTTCGATTTTGTGCATATTTTTGGCTGAAATTAGTTTGAAATTTAGTTCAGAAGATACCTCCCTGAGAAATATGACACATAACACTTCAATTGAAAATCAAGTTTTCTCAATGTTGTGTTTATTTTTGGCTGAAATTAGTATAAAAATTCATTCAGAAGATACCTTCTGGAACAATATGACACATAACACTTCAATTCTAAATCAAATTTTTTCAATTTTGTGCTTATTTTTGGCTAAAATTAGTATGAAATTTCATTAAAAGGATACCTCCTTGAGACATATGACGTGTGACTCTTCAATTCAAAATCATAATTTCATGAGCTTTTGCTTATTGTTAGTTGAAATTGAGTATGAAATGTCATTCAAATGATACCTATTTGAGAAGTATGACACATAACACTTCAATTCCAAATCAAAATTTCTCAAATTTGTGCTTACTTTTGGCTGAAATTAGTATGAAATTTCATTCAGAAGATACCTCCTTGAGAAATATGGCACATAGCACTTCTTTTCCAAATATAAATTTTTTATATTTGTGCTTATTTTTGGCTGAAAATAGTATGAAATATCATTTAGAAGATACCTCCTTGAGAAATATGACACATAAAACTTCTATTCCAAATCAAATCTTCTCAATTTTGTGCTTATTTTTGGTTGAAATTAGTATGAAATTTCATTCAAATGATACCTCCTTGAGAAATATGACACATAACACTTCTATTCCAAATCAAATTTTCTCAATTTTGTGCGTATTTTTGGCTGAGATTAGTATGAAATTTTATTAAATAACGACCCTCTTGTGAAATAAGACACATAACACTTCTATTCCAAATCAAATTTTCTCAAAGTTGTGCTGATTTTTGGCTGAAATTAGTGAGAAATTTTATTAACAAAATACCTCTTTGAGGAATATAACACATAACACTTCTATTCCAAATCAAAATTTTTCAATTTTGTGCTTATTTTTGGCTGAAATTTGTATGAAATTTCATTCAAAGGATACCTCCTTGAGACATATGACGTGTATCTCTTCAATTCAAAATCATAATTTCACGAGTTTTTGCTTATTGTTAGTTGAAATTGAGTACGAAATTTCATTCAAATGATACCTCCTTGAGCGACATGACACATAACACCTAAATTCCAAATCAAAATTTTTAAAATTTGCGCTTATTTTTGGCTGAAATTAGTATGAATTTTTAGGCAAAAGATACCTCCTTGAGAAATATGACTCATAACATTTCTATTCCAAATCAAAATTTTTCAATTTTGTGCTTATTTTTGGCTGAGAATAGAATGAGATTTCATTCAGAAGATACCTCCCTGATAGATATGACACATAACATTTCTATTCCAAATCAATTTTTCTCAATTTTGTGCTTTTTTTTGGCTGAAATTAGTATGAAATTTCATTAAAAAAAGACCCTCTTGAGAAATTAGACACATAACACTTCTATTCCAAATCAAATTTCCTCAACTTTGTGCTGATTTTTGGCTGAAAATAGTATGAAATTTCACTTAAAGGATACCTCCTTGAGACATATGACGTGTAACTCTTCAATTCAAAATCATAATTTCATGAGCTTTTCTTATTGTTAGTTGAAATTGAGTATGAAATGTCATTCAAATGATACCTATTTAAGAAGTATGACACATAACACTTCAATTCCAAATCAAAATTTCTCAAATTTGTGCTTACTTTTGGCTGAAATTAGTATGAAATTTCATTCAGAAGATACCTCCTTGAGAAATATGACACATAGCACTTCTTTTCCAAATATAAATTCTTTATATTTGTGCTTATTTTTGGCTGAAAATAGTATGAAATATCATTTAGAAGATACCTCCTTGAGAAATATGACACATAATACTTCTATTCCAAATCAAATTTTCTCAATTTTGTGCTTATTTTTGGCTGAAATTAGTATGAAATTTCATTCAAATGATACCTCCTTGAGAAATATGACACATAACACTTCTATTCCAAATCAAATTTTCTCAATTTTGTGCTTATTTTTGGCTGAGATTAGTATGAAATTTTATTAAATAACGACCCTCTTGTGAAATAAGACACATAACACTTCTATTCCAAATCAGATTTTCTCAAAGTTGTGCTGATTTTTGGCTGAAATTAGTGAGAAATTTTATTAACAAAATACCTCTTTGAGGAATATAACACATAATACTTCTATTCCAAATCAAAATTTTTCAATTTTGTGCTTATTTTTGGCTGAAATTTGTATGAAATTTCATTCAAAGGATACCTCCTTGAGACATATGACGTGTATCTCTTCAATTCAAAATCATAATTTCACGAGTTTTTGCTTATTGTTAGTTGAAATTGAGTACGAAATTTCATTCAAATGATACCTCCTTGAGCGACATGACACATAACACCTAAATTCCAAATCAAAATTTTTAAAATTTGCGCTTATTTTTGGCTGAAATTAGTATGAATTTTTAGGCAAAAGATACCTCCTTGAGAAATATGACTCATAACATTTCTATTCCAAATCAAAATTTTTCAATTTTGTGCTTATTTTTGGCTGAGAATAGAATGAGATTTCATTCAGAAGATACCTCCCTGATAGATATGACACATAACATTTCTATTCCAAATCAATTTTTCTCAATTTTGTCCTTTTTTTTGGCTGAAATTAGTATGAAATTTCATTAAAAAAAGACCCTCTTGAGAAATTAGACACATAACACTTCTATTCCAAATCAAATTTCCTCAACTTTGTGCTGATTTTTGGCTGAAAATAGTATGAAATTTCACTTAAAGGATACCTCCTTGAGACATATGACGTGTAACTCTTCAATTCAAAATCATAATTTCATGAGCTTTTCTTATTGTTAGTTGAAATTGAGTATGAAATGTCATTCAAATGATACCTATTTGAGAAGTATGACACATAACACTTCAATTCCAAATCAAAATTTGTCAAATTTGTGCTTACTTTTGGCTGAAATTAGTATGAAATTTCATTCAGAAGATACCTCCTTGAGAAATATGACACATAGCACTTCTTTTCCAAATATAAATTTTTTATATTTGTGCTTATTTTTGGCTGAAAATAGTATGAAATATCATTTAGAAGATACCTCCTTGAGAAATATGACACATAATACTTCTATTCCAAATCAAATTTTCTCAATTTTGTGCTTATTTTTGGCTGAAATTAGTATGAAATTTCATTCAAATGATACCTCCTTGAGAAATATGACACATAACACTTCTATTCCAAATCAAATTTTCTCAATTTTGTGCTTATTTTTGGCTGAGATTAGTATGAAATTTTATTAAATAACGACCCTCTTGTAAAATAAGACACATAACACTTCTATTCCAAATCAAATTTTCTCAAAGTTGTGCTGATTTTTGGCTGAAATTAGTGAGAAATTTTATTAAAAAAATACATCTTTGAGGAATATAACACATAACACTTCTATTCTAAATCAAAATTTTTCAATTTTGTGCTTATTTTTGGCTGAAATTTGTATGAAATTTCATTCAAAGGATACCTCCTTGAGACATATGACGTGTATCTCTTCAATTCAAAATGAAAATTTCACGAGTTTTTGCTTATTGTTAGTTGAAATTGAGTACGAAATTTCATTCAAATGATACCTCCTTGAGCGACATGACACATAACACCTAAATTCCAAATCAAAATTTTTAAAATTTGCGCTTATTTTTGGCTGAAATTAGTATGAATTTTTAGGCAAAAGATACCTCCTTGAGAAATATGACTCATAACATTTCTATTCCAAATCAAAAGTTTTCAATTTTGTGCTTATTTTTGGCTGAGAATAGAATGAGATTTCATTCAGAAGATACCTCCCTGATAGATATGACACATAACATTTCTATTCCAAATCAATTTTTCTCAATTTTGTGCTTTTTTTTGGCTGAAATTAGTATGAAATTTCATTAAAGAAAGACCCTCTTGAAAAATTAGACACATAACACTTCTATTTCAAATCAAATTTCCTCAACTTTGTGCTGATTTTTGGCTGAAAATAGTATGAAATTTCATTCAGAAGATACCTCCTTCAGAAATATAGCACATAACACTTCTATTCAAAATCATAATTTCATGAATTTTTGCTTATTGTTGGTTGAAATTGAGTATGAAATTTCATTCAGAAGATACCTCCTTGAGAAATATGACACATAACACTTCTATTCAAAATCATAATTTCATGACTTTTTGCTTATTGTTGGTTGAAATTGAGTATGAAATTTCACTCAAATGATACCTCACGTCATATGTGCTTATTTTTGGCTGAAATTAGTATGAAATTTCACTTAAAGGATACCTCCTTGAGACATATGACGTGTAACTCTTCAATTCAAAATCATAATTTCATGAGCTTTTGCTTATTGTTAGTTGAAATTGAGCATGAAATTTCACTCAAATGATACCTCACGTCATATGTGCTTATTTTTGGCTGAAATTAGTATGAAATTTCACTTAAAGGATACCTCCTTGAGACATATGACGTGTAACTCTTCAATTAAAAATCATAATTTCATGAGCTTTGCTTATTGTTAGTTGAAATTGAGTATGAAATGTCATTCAAATGATACCTATTTGAGAGGTATGACACATAACACTTCAATTCCAAATCAAAATTTTTCAATTTTGCGCTTATTTTTGGCTGAAATTAGTATGAAATTTTATTCAAAAGATACCTCGTTGAGAAATATGACACAGAACACATCTATTGCAACTCAAAATTGTTCGATTTTGTGCATATTTTTGGCTGAAATTAGTTTGAAATTTAATTCAGAAGATACCTCCCTGAGAAATATGACACATAACACTTCAATTCAAAATCAAGTTTTCTCAATGTTGTGTTTATTTTTGGCTGAAATTAGTATAAAAATTCATTCAGAAGATACCTTCTGGAACAATATGACACATAACACTTCAATTCTAAATCAAATTTTTTCAATTTTGTGCTTATTTTTGGCTAAAATTAGTATGAGATTTCATTAAAAGGATACCTCCTTGAGACATATGACGTGTGACTCTTCAATTCAAAATCATAATTTCATGAGCTTTTGCTTATTGTTAGTTGAAATTGAGTATGAAATGTCATTCAAATGATACCTATTTGAGAAGTATGACACATAACACTTCAATTCCAAATCAAAATTTCTCAAATTTGTGCTTACTTTTGGCTGAAATTAGTATGAAATTTCATTCAGAAGATACCTCCTTGAGAAATATGGCACATAGCACTTCTTTTCCAAATATAAATTTTTTATATTTGTGCTTATTTTTGGCTGAAAATAGTATGAAATATCATTTAGAAGATACCTCCTGAAGAAATATGACACATAACACTTCTATTCCAAATCAAATTTTCTCAATTTTGTGCTTATTTTTGGCTGAGATTAGTATGAAATTTTATTAAATAACGACCCTCTTGTGAAATAAGACACATAACACTTCTATTCCAAATCAAATTTTCTCAAAGTTGTGCTGATTTTTGGCTGAAATTAGTGAGAAATTTTATTAAAAAAATACCTCTTTGAGGAATATAACACATAACACTTCTATTCCAAATCAAAATTTTTCAATTTTGTGCTTATTTTTGGCTGAAATTTGTATGAAATTTCATTCAAAGGATACCTCCTTGAGACATATGACGTGTATCTCTTCAATTCAAAATCATAATTTCACGAGTTTTTGCTTATTGTTAGTTGAAATTGAGTACGAAATTTCATTCAAATGATACCTCCTTGAGCGACATGACACATAACACCTAAATTCCAAATCAAAATTTTTAAAATTTGCGCTTATTTTTGGCTGAAATTAGTATGAATTTTTAGGCAAAAGATACCTCCTTGAGAAATATGACTCATAACATTTCTATTCCAAATCAAAATTTTTCAATTTTGTGCTTATTTTTGGCTGAGAATAGAATGAGATTTCATTCAGAAGATACCTCCCTGATAGATATGACACATAACATTTCTATTCCAAATCAATTTTTCTCAATTTTGTGCTTTTTTTTGGCTGAAAATAGTATGAAATTTCACTTAAAGGATACCTCCTTGAGACATATGACGTGTAACTCTTCAATTCAAAATCATAATTTCATGAGCTTTTCTTATTGTTAGTTGAAATTGAGTATGAAATGTCATTCAAATGATACCTATTTGAGAAGTATGACACATAACACTTCAATTCCAAATCAAAATTTGTCAAATTTGTGCTTACTTTTGGCTGAAATTAGTATGAAATTTCATTCAGAAGATACCTCCTTGAGAAATATGACACATAGCACTTCTTTTCCAAATATAAATTTTTTATATTTGTGCTTATTTTTGGCTGAAAATAGTATGAAATATCATTTAGAAGATACCTCCTTGAGAAATATGACACATAATACTTCTATTCCAAATCAAATTTTCTCAATTTTGTGCTTATTTTTGGCTGAAATTAGTATGAAATTTCATTCAAATGATACCTCCTTGAGAAATATGACACATAACACTTCTATTCCAAATCAAATTTTCTCAATTTTGTGCTTATTTTTGGCTGAGATTAGTATGAAATTTTATTAAATAACGACCCTCTTGTAAAATAAGACACATAACACTTCTATTCCAAATCAAATTTTCTCAAAGTTGTGCTGATTTTTGGCTGAAATTAGTGAGAAATTTTATTAAAAAAATACATCTTTGAGGAATATAACACATAACACTTCTATTCTAAATCAAAATTTTTCAATTTTGTGCTTATTTTTGGCTGAAATTTGTATGAAATTTCATTCAAAGGATACCTCCTTGAGACATATGACGTGTATCTCTTCAATTCAAAATGAAAATTTCACGAGTTTTTGCTTATTGTTAGTTGAAATTGAGTACGAAATTTCATTCAAATGATACCTCCTTGAGCGACATGACACATAACACCTAAATTCCAAATCAAAATTTTTAAAATTTGCGCTTATTTTTGGCTGAAATTAGTATGAATTTTTAGGCAAAAGATACCTCCTTGAGAAATATCACTCATAACATTTCTATTCCAAATCAAAAGTTTTCAATTTTGTGCTTATTTTTGGCTGAGAATAGAATGAGATTTCATTCAGAAGATACCTCCCTGATAGATATGACACATAACATTTCTATTCCAAATCAATTTTTCTCAATTTTGTGCTTTTTTTTGGCTGAAATTAGTATGAAATTTCATTAAAGAAAGACCCTCTTGAAAAATTAGACACATAACACTTCTATTTCAAATCAAATTTCCTCAACTTTGTGCTGATTTTTGGCTGAAAATAGTATGAAATTTCATTCAGAAGATACCTCCTTCAGAAATATAGCACATAACACTTCTATTCAAAATCATAATTTCATGAATTTTTGCTTATTGTTGGTTGAAATTGAGTATGAAATTTCATTCAGAAGATACCTCCTTGAGAAATATGACACATAACACTTCTATTCAAAATCATAATTTCATGACTTTTTGCTTATTGTTGGTTGAAATTGAGTATGAAATTTCACTCAAATGATACCTCACGTCATATGTGCTTATTTTTGGCTGAAATTAGTATGAAATTTCACTTAAAGGATACCTCCTTGAGACATATGACGTGTAACTCTTCAATTCAAAATCATAATTTCATGAGCTTTTGCTTATTGTTAGTTGAAATTGAGCATGAAATTTCACTCAAATGATACCTCACGTCATATGTGCTTATTTTTGGCTGAAATTAGTATGAAATTTCACTTAAAGGATACCTCCTTGAGACATATGACGTGTAACTCTTCAATTCAAAATCATAATTTCATGAGCTTTGCTTATTGTTAGTTGAAATTGAGTATGAAATGTCATTCAAATGATACCTATTTGAGAGGTATGACACATAACACTTCAATTCCAAATCAAAATTTTTCAATTTTGCGCTTATTTTTGGCTGAAATTAGTATGAAATTTTATTCAAAAGATACCTCGTTGAGAAATATGACACAGAACACATCTATTGCAACTCAAAATTGTTCGATTTTGTGCATATTTTTGGCTGAAATTAGTTTGAAATTTAATTCAGAAGATACCTCCCTGAGAAATATGACACATAACACTTCAATTCAAAATCAAGTTTTCTCAATGTTGTGTTTATTTTTGGCTGAAATTAGTATAAAAATTCATTCAGAAGATACCTTCTGGAACAATATGACACATAACACTTCAATTCTAAATCAAATTTTTTCAATTTTGTGCTTATTTTTGGCTAAAATTAGTATGAGATTTCATTAAAAGGATACCTCCTTGAGACATATGACGTGTGACTCTTCAATTCAAAATCATAATTTCATGAGCTTTTGCTTATTGTTAGTTGAAATTGAGTATGAAATGTCATTCAAATGATACCTATTTGAGAAGTATGACACATAACACTTCAATTCCAAATCAAAATTTCTCAAATTTGTGCTTACTTTTGGCTGAAATTAGTATGAAATTTCATTCAGAAGATACCTCCTTGAGAAATATGGCACATAGCACTTCTTTTCCAAATATAAATTTTTTATATTTGTGCTTATTTTTGGCTGAAAATAGTATGAAATATCATTTAGAAGATACCTCCTGAAGAAATATGACACATAACACTTCTATTCCAAATCAAATTTTCTCAATTTTGTGCTTATTTTTGGCTGAGATTAGTATGAAATTTTATTAAATAACGACCCTCTTGTGAAATAAGACACATAACACTTCTATTCCAAATCAAATTTTCTCAAAGTTGTGCTGATTTTTGGCTGAAATTAGTGAGAAATTTTATTAAAAAAATACCTCTTTGAGGAATATAACACATAACACTTCTATTCCAAATCAAAATTTTTCAATTTTGTGCTTATTTTTGGCTGAAATTTGTATGAAATTTCATTCAAAGGATACCTCCTTGAGACATATGACGTGTATCTCTTCAATTCAAAATCATAATTTCACGAGTTTTTGCTTATTGTTAGTTGAAATTGAGTACGAAATTTCATTCAAATGATACCTCCTTGAGCGACATGACACATAACACCTAAATTCCAAATCAAAATTTTTAAAATTTGCGCTTATTTTTGGCTGAAATTAGTATGAATTTTTAGGCAAAAGATACCTCCTTGAGAAATATGACTCATAACATTTCTATTCCAAATCAAAATTTTTCAATTTTGTGCTTATTTTTGGCTGAGAATAGAATGAGATTTCATTCAGAAGATACCTCCCTGATAGATATGACACATAACATTTCTATTCCAAATCAATTTTTCTCAATTTTGTGCTTTTTTTTGGCTGAAATTAGTATGAAATTTCATTAAAAAAAGACCCTCTTGAGAAATTAGACACATAACACTTCTATTCCAAATCAAATTTCCTCAACTTTGTGCTGATTTTTGGCTGAAAATAGTATGAAATTTCATTCAAAAGATACCTCCTTCAGAAATATAACACATAACACTTCTATTCAAAATCATAATTTCATGAATTTTTGCTTATGGTTGGTTGAAATTGAGTATGAAATTTCATTCAGAAGATACCTCCTTGAGAAATATGACACATAACACTTCTATTCAAAATCATAATTTCATGACTTTTTGCTTATTGTTGGTTGAAATTGAGTATGGAATTTCACTCAAATGATACCTCACATCATATGTGCTTATTTTAGGCTGAAATTAGTATGAAATATCACTTAAAGGATACCTCCTTGAGACATATGACGTGTAACTCTTCAATTCAAAATCATAATTTCATGAGCTTTTGCTTATTGTTAGTTGAAATTGAGTATGAAATGTCATTCAAATGATACCTATTTGAGAAGTATGACACATAACACTTCAATTCCAAATCAAAATTTCTCAAATTTGTGCTTACTTTTGGCTGAAATTAGTATGAAATTTCATTCAGAAGATACCTCCTTGAGAAATATGACACATAGCACTTCTTTTCCAAATATAAGTTTTTTATATTTGTGCTTATTTTTGGCTGAAAATAGTATGAAATATCATTTAGAAGATACCTCCTTGAGAAATATGACACATAATACTTCTATTCCAAATCAAATTTTCTCAATTTTGTGCTTATTTTTGGCTGAAATTAGTAAGAAATTTCATTCAAATGATACCTCCTTCTGAAATATGACACATAACACTTCTATTCCAAATCAAATTTTCTCAATTTTGTGCTTATTTTTGGCTGAGATTAGTATGAAATTTTATTAAATAACGACCCTCTTGTAAAATAAGACACATAACACTTCTATTCCAAATCAAATTTTCTCAAAGTTGTGCTGATTTTTGGCTGAAATTAGTGAGAAATTTTATTAAAAAAATACATCTTTGAGGAATATAACACATAACACTTCTATTCCAAATCAAAATTTTTCAATTTTGTGCTTATTTTTGGCTGAAATTTGTATGAAATTTCATTCAAAGGATACCCTCTTGAGACATATGACGTGTATCTCTTCAATTCAAAATCATAATTTTACGAGTTTTTGCTTATTGTTAGTTGAAATTGAGTACGAAATTTCATTCAAATGATACCTCCTTGAGCGACATGACACATAACACCTAAATTCCAAATCAAAATTTTTAAAATTTGCGCTTATTTTTGGCTGAAATTAGTATGAATTTTTAGGCAAAAGATACCTCCTTGAGAAATATGACTCATAACATTTCTATTCCAAATCAAAATTTTTCAATTTTGTGCTTATTTTTGGCTGAGAATAGAATGAGATTTCATTCAGAAGATACCTCCCTGATAGATATGACACATAACATTTCTATTCCAAATCAATTTTTCTCAATTTTGTGCTTTTTTTTGGCTGAAATTAGTATGAAATTTCATTAAAAAAAGACCCTCTTGAGAAATTAGACACATAACACTTCTATTCCAAATCAAATTTCCTCAACTTTGTGCTGATTTTTGGCTGAAAATAGTATGAAATTTCATTCAAAAGATACCTCCTTCAGAAATATAACACATAACACTTCTATTCAAAATCATAATTTCATGAATTTTTGCTTATTGTTGGTTGAAATTGAGTATGAAATTTCATTCAGAAGATACCTCCTTGAGAAATATGACACATAACACTTCTATTCAAAATCATAATTTCATGACTTTTTGCTTATTGTTGGTTGAAATTGAGTATGGAATTTCACTCAAATGATACCTCACGTCATATGTGCTTATTTTTGGCTGAAATTAGTATGAAATTTCACTTAAAGGATACCTCCTTGAGACATATGACGTGTAATTCTTCAATTCAAAATCATAATTTCATGAGCTTTTGCTTATTGTTAGTTGAAATTGAGTATGAAATGTCATTCAAATGATACCTATTTGAGAAGTATGACACATAACACTTCAATTCCAAATCAAAATTTCTCAATTTTGCGCTTATTTTTGGCTGAAATTAGTATGAAATTTTATTCAAAAGATACCTCGTTGAGAAATATGACACATAACACATCTATTCCAAATCAAAATTGTTCGATTTTGTGCTTTTTTTTTGTCTGAAATTAGTATGAAATTTGATTCAAAAGATACCTCCCTGAGAAATATGACACATAACACTTCAATTCAAAATCAAGTTTTCTCAATGTTGTGCTTTTTTTTGGCTGAAATTAGTATAAAAATTCATTCAGAAGATACCTTCTGGAACAATATGACACATAACACTTCAATTCTAAATCAAATTTTTTCAATTTTGTGCTTATTTTTGGCTAAAATTAGTATGAAATTTCATTAAAAGGATACCTCCTTGAGAAATATGACACATAGCTTTTTTTTTCCAAATATAAATTTTTTATATTTGTGCTTATTTTTGGCTGAAAATAGTATGAAATATCATTTAGAAGATACCTCCTTGAGAAATATGACACATAACACTTCTATTCCGAATCAAATTTTCTCAATTTTGTGCTTATTTTTGGCTGAAATTAGTATGAGATATCATTTAGAAGATACCTCCTTGAGAAATATGATACATAACACTTCTATTCCAAATCAAATTTTTTCAATTTTGTGCTTATTTTTGGCTGAAATTAGTATGAAATTTCATTCAGAAGATACCTCCTTGAGAAATATGAAACATAGCACTTCTATTCAAAATATAAATTTTTTCAATTTTGTGCTTATTTTTGGCTGAAATTAGTATGAAATTTCATTAAAGTGGACCCTTTTGTGAAATAAGACACATAACACTTCTATTCCGAATCAAATTTTTTCAATTTTGTGCTTATTTTTGGCTGAAATTAGTATGAAATATCATTTAGAAGATACCTCCTTGAGAAATATGACACATAACACTTCTATTCCAAATCAAATTTTCTCAATTTTGTGCTTATTTTTAGCTGAAATTAGTATGAAATTTCATTCAGAAGATACCTCCTTGAGAAATATGAAACATAGCACTTCTATTCAAAATATAAATTTTTTCAATTTTGTGCTTATTTTTGGCTGAAATTAGTATGAAATTTCATTAAAGTGGACCCTTTTGTGAAATAAGACACATAACACTTCTATTCCGAATCAAATTTTTTCAATTTTGTGCTTATTTTTGGCTGAAATTAGTATGAAATATCATTTAGAAGATACCTCCTTGAGAAATATGACACATAACACTTCTATTCCAAATCAAATTTTCTCAATTTTGTGCTTATTTTTGGCTGAAATTAGTATGAAATATCATTTAGAAGATACCTCCTTGAGAAATATGATACATAACACTTCTATTCCAAATCAAATTTTCTCAATTTTGTGCTTATTTTTGGCTGAAATTAGTATGAAATCTCATTCAGAAGATACCTCCTTGAGAAATATGAAACATAGCACTTCTATTCAAAATATAAATTTTTTCAATTTTGTGCTTATTTTTGGCTGAAATTAGTATGAAATTTCATTAAAGTGGACCCTCTTGTGAAATAAGACACATAACACTTCTATTCCGAATCAAATTTTTTCAATTTTGTGCCTATTTTTGGCTGAAATTAGTATGAAATTTCATTCAAAGGATACCTCCTTGAGACATATGACACAAAATACCTCAATTCCAAATCAAAATTTTTCAATTTTGTGCTTATTTTTGGCTGAGATTAGTATGAAATTTCATTCAAAGGATACCTCCTTGAGAGATATGACGCATAACACCTCAAATCCAAATCAAAATTTTTCAATTTTGTGCTTATTTTTTGCTGAAATTAGTATGAAATTTCATTCAAAGGATACCTCCTTGAGACATATGACGTGTAACTCGTCAATTCAAAATCATAATTTCATGAGTTTTTCCTTATTTTTAGTTAAAATTGAGTATGAAATTTCATTCAGAAGATACCTCCTTGAGAGATATGACACATAACACATCTATTCCAAATCAAATTTTCTCAATTTTGTGCTTATTTTTGGCTGAAATTAGTATGAAATTTCATTCAAAAGATACCTCCTTGAGACATATGATGTGTAACTCTTCAATTCAAAATCATAATTTTATGAGCTTTTCCTTATTTTTAGTTAAAATTGAGTATGAAATTTCATTCAGAAGATACCTCCTTGAGAGATATGACACATAACACATCTATTCCAAATCAAATTTTCTCAATTTTGTGCTTATTTTTGGCTGAAATTAGTATGAAATTTCATTCAAAAGATACCTCCTTGAGACATATGACGTGTAACTCTTCAATTCAAAATCATAATTTCATGAGTTTTTTCTTATTCTTAGTTGAAATTGAGTATGAAATTTCATTCAGAAGATACCTCCTTGAGAGATATGACACATAACACATCTATTACAAATCAAATTTTCTAAATTTTGTGCTTATTTTTGATTGAAATTAGTATGAAATTTTAATTAAGAAGATACCGCCTACAGAAATAAGACACTTAACACTTCTATTCCAAATCATATTTTCTCAATTTTGTGCTTACTTTTGGCTGAAATTACTATGAAGTTTCATTCAAAAGATACCTCCCTGAGAAATATGACACATAACACTTCTATTCAAAATCAAAGTTTTTCAATTTTGTGCTTATTTTTGACTGAAATTAGTATGAAATTTCATTCACAAAATACCTCCTTGAGAAATATCACACATAACACTTCTATTCCAAATCAAATTTTCTCAATGTTGTGCTTATTTTTGGCTGAAATTAGTATGAAATTTCATTAAACAAGACCCTCTTGTGAAATAAGACACATAACACTTCTATTCCAAATCAAATTTTCTCAATTTTGTGCTTATTTTTGGCTGAAATTAGTATGAAATTTCATTCAGGAGATACCTCCTTGAGAAATATGACACATAACACTTGTATTCCAAATCAAAATTTCTCAATTTTGTGGTCATTTTTGGCTGAAATTAGCATGAAATTTCATTTAGACGATACCTCCTTGAGAAATATGACACATAACACTTCTATTCCAAATAAAAATTTTTCAATTTTGTGCTTATTTTTGGCTGAGACTAGTATGAAATTTTATTAAAAAACGACCCTCTTGTTAAATAAGACACATAACACTTCTATTCCAAATCAAATTTTCTCAAAGCTGTGCTGATTTTTGGCTGAAATTAGTGAGAAGTTTTATTCAAAAAATACCTCTTTGAGGAATATAACACATAACACTTCTATTCAAAATCAAATTTTTTCGATTTTGTGCTTATGTTTGGCTGAAATTAGTATGACATTTCATTCAAAAGATACCTCCCTGAGAAATATGACACATAACACTTCTATTCAAAATCAAAGTTTCTCAATTTTGTGCTTATTTTTGACTGAAATTAGTATGAAATTTCATTCACAAAATACCTCCTTGAGAAATATCACACATAACACTTCTATTCCAAATCAAATTTTCTCAATGTTGTGCTTATTTTTGGCTGAAATTAGTATGAAATTTCATTAAACAAGACCCTCTTGTGAAATAAGACACATAACACTTCTATTCCAAATCAAATTTTCTCAATTTTGTGCTTATTTTTTGCTGAAATTAGTATGAAATTTCATTCAAAGGATACCTCCTTGAGACATATGACGTGTAACTCGTCAATTCAAAATCATAATTTCATGAGTTTTTCCTTATTTTTAGTTAAAATTGAGTATGAAATTTCATTCAGAAGATACCTCCTTGAGAGATATGACACATAACACATCTATTCCAAATCAAATTTTCTCAATTTTGTGCTTATTTTTGGCTGAAATTAGTATGAAATTTCATTCAAAAGATACCTCCTTGAGACATATGATGTGTAACTCTTCAATTCAAAATCATAATTTTATGAGCTTTTCCTTATTTTTAGTTAAAATTGAGTATGAAATTTCATTCAGAAGATACCTCCTTGAGAGATATGACACATAACACATCTATTCCAAATCAAATTTTCTCAATTTTGTGCTTATTTTTGGCTGAAATTAGTATGAAATTTCATTCAAAAGATACCTCCTTGAGACATATGACGTGTAACTCTTCAATTCAAAATCATAATTTCATGAGTTTTTTCTTATTCTTAGTTGAAATTGAGTATGAAATTTCATTCAGAAGATACCTCCTTGAGAGATATGACACATAACACATCTATTACAAATCAAATTTTCTAAATTTTGTGCTTATTTTTGACTGAAATTAGTATGAAATTTTAATTAAGAAGATACCGCCTACAGAAATAAGACACTTAACACTTCTATTCCAAATCATATTTTCTCAATTTTGTGCTTACTTTTGGCTGAAATTACTATGAAGTTTCATTCAAAAGATACCTCCCTGAGAAATATGACACATAACACTTCTATTCAAAATCAAAGTTTTTCAATTTTGTGCTTATTTTTGACTGAAATTAGTATGAAATTTCATTCACAAAATACCTCCTTGAGAAATATCACACATAACACTTCTATTCCAAATCAAATTTTCTCAATGTTGTGCTTATTTTTGGCTGAAATTAGTATGAAATTTCATTAAACAAGACCCTCTTGTGAAATAAGACACATAACACTTCTATTCCAAATCAAATTTTCTCAATTTTGTGCTTATTTTTGGCTGAAATTAGTATGAAATTTCATTCAGGAGATACCTCCTTGAGAAATATGACACATAACACTTGTATTCCAAATCAAAATTTCTCAATTTTGTGGTCATTTTTGGCTGAAATTAGCATGAAATTTCATTTAGACGATACCTCCTTGAGAAATATGACACATAACACTTCTATTCCAAATAAAAATTTTTCAATTTTGTGCTTATTTTTGGCTGAGACTAGTATGAAATTTTATTAAAAAACGACCCTCTTGTTAAATAAGACACATAACACTTCTATTCCAAATCAAATTTTCTCAAAGCTGTGCTGATTTTTGGCTGAAATTAGTGAGAAGTTTTATTCAAAAAATACCTCTTTGAGGAATATAACACATAACACTTCTATTCAAAATCAAATTTTTTCGATTTTGTGCTTATGTTTGGCTGAAATTAGTATGACATTTCATTCAAAAGATACCTCCCTGAGAAATATGACACATAACACTTCTATTCAAAATCAAAGTTTCTCAATTTTGTGCTTATTTTTGACTGAAATTAGTATGAAATTTCATTCACAAAATACCTCCTTGAGAAATATCACACATAACACTTCTATTCCAAATCAAATTTTCTCAATGTTGTGCTTATTTTTGGCTGAAATTAGTATGAAATTTCATTAAACAAGACCCTCTTGTGAAATAAGACACATAACACTTCTATTCCAAATCAAATTTTCTCAATTTTGTGCTTATTTTTGGCTGAAATTAGTATGAAATTTCATTCAGGAGATACCTCCTTGAGAAATATGACACATAACACTTCTATTCCAAATCAAAATTTCTCAATTTTGTGGTCATTTTTGGCTGAAATTAGCATGAAATTTCATTCAGACGATACCTCCTTGAGAAAAATGACACATAACACTTCTATTCCAAATAAAAATTTTTCAATTTTGTGCTTATTTTTGGCTGAGATTAGTATGAAATTTTATTAAAAAACCACCCTCTTGTGAAATAAGACATATAACACTTCTATTCCAAATCAAATTTTCTCAAAGTTGTGCTGATTTTTGGCTGAAATTAGTGAGAAATTTTATTTAAAAAATACCTCTTTGAGGAATATAACACATAACACTTCTATTCAAAATCAAATTTTTTCGATTTTGTGCTTATGTTTGGCTGAAATTAGTATGACATTTCATTCAAAAGATACCTCCCTGAGAAATATGACACATAACACTTCTATTCAAAATCAAAGTTTCTCAATTTTGTGCTTATTTTTGACTGAAATAAGTATGAAATTTCATTCACAAAATACCTCCTTGAGAAATATCACACATAACACTTCTATTCCAAATCAAATTTTCTCAATGTTGTGCTTATTTTTGGCTGAAATTAGTATGAAATTTCATTAAACAAGACCCTCTTGTGGAATAAGACACATAACACTTCTATTCCAAATCAAATTTTCTCAATTTTGTGCTTATTTTTGGCTGAAATTAGTATGAAATTTCATTCAGGAGATACCTCCTTGAGAAATATGACACATAACACTTCTATTCCAAATCAAAATTTCTCAATTTTGTGGTCATTTTGGCTGAAATTAGCATGAAATTTCATTCAGACGATACCTCCTTGAGAAATATGACACATAACACTTCTATTCCAAATAAAGATTTTTCAATTTTGTGCTTATTTTTGGCTGAGATTAGTATGAAATTTTATTAAAAAACGACCCTCTTGTGAAATAAGACACATAACACTTCTATTCCAAATCAAATTTTCTCAAAGTTGTGCTGATTTTTGGCTGAAATTAGTGAGAAATTTTATTCAAAAAATACCTCTTTGAGGAATATAACACATAACGCTTCTATTCAAAATCAAATTTTTTCGATTTTGTGCTTCTGTTTGGCTGAAATTAGTATGACATTTCATTCAAAGGATACCTCCTTGAGAATTATGACGTATAACTCTTCAATTCAAAATCATAATTTCATGAGTTTTTGCTTATTGTTAGTTGAAATTGAGTATGAAATTTCATTCAAATGATACCTCATTGAGAAATTTGACACATAATACTTTAATTCCAAATCAAAACTTTTAAATTTTGCGCTTATTGTTGGCTGAAATTCGTATGAAATTTTATTCAAAAGATACCTCTTTGAGAAATATGACATATAACACTTCTATTCCAAATCAAAATTTTTCAATTTTGTGGTTATTTTTGGCTGAAATTAGTATGAAATTTCATTCAGAAGATACCTCCTTGAGAAATATGACACATAGCATTTCTTTTCAAAATATAAATTTTTTATATTTGTGCTTATTTTTGGCTGAAAATAGTATGAAATTTCATTCAAATGATACCTCCTTGAGAGATATGACACATAACACATCTATTCCAAATCAAATTTTCTCAATTTTGTGCTTATTTCTGGCTGAAATTAGTATGAAATTTCATTCAAAAGATACCTCCTTGAGACATATAACGTGTAACTCTTCAATTCAAAATCATAATTTCATGAGTTTTTCCATATTGTTAGATGAAATTGAGTATGAAATTTCATTCAGAAGATACCTCCTTGAGAGATATGACACAAAACACATCTATTCAAAATCAAATTTTCTAAATTTTGTGCTTATTTTTGGCTGAAATTAGTATGAAATTTCATTAAGAAGATACCGCCTTCAGATATAAGACACATAACACTTCTATTCCAAATCATATTTTTTCAATTTTGTGCTTACTTTTGGCTGAATTTACTATGAAGTTTCATTCAATAGATACCTCCCTGAGAAATATGACACATAACACTTCTATTCCAAATCAAAGTTTCTCAATTTTGTGCTTATTTTTGACTGAAATTAGTATGAAATTTCATTCACAAGATACCTCCTTGAGAAATATGACACATAACACTTCTATTCCAAATCAAATCTTTTCAATTTTGTGCTTATTTTTGGCTGAAATTAGTATGAAATTTTATTCAGAAGATACCTCCTTGAGAAATATGACACATAGCACTTCTATTTAAAATATCAATTTTTTCAATTTTGTGCTTATTTTTGGCTGAAATTAGTATGAAATTTCATTCAAAGGATACCTCCTTGAGACATATGACGTGTAACTCTTCAATTCAAAATCATAATTTCATGTGTTTTTGCTTAATGTTAGTTGACATTGAGTATGAAATTTCATTCAGAAGATACCTCCTTGAGAGATATGACACAAAACACATCTATTCCAAATCAAATTTTCTAAATTTTGTGCTTATTTTTGGCTGAAATTAGTATGAAATTTCATTAAGAAGATACCGCCTTCAGATATAAGACACATAACACTTCTATTCCAAATCATATTTTTTCAATTTTGTGCTTACTTTTGGCTGAATTTACTATGAAGTTTCATTCAATAGATACCTCCCTGAGAAATATGACACATAACACTTCTATTCCAAATCAAAGTTTCTCAATTTTGTGCTTATTTTTGACTGAAATTAGTATGAAATTTCATTCACAAGATACCTCCTTGAGAAATATGACACATAACACTTCTATTCCAAATCAAATCTTTTCAATTTTGTGCTTATTTTTGGCTGAAATTAGTATGAAATTTTATTCAGAAGATACCTCCTTGAGAAATATGACACATAGCACTTCTATTTAAAATATAAATTTTTTCAATTTTGTGCTTATTTTTGGCTGAAATTAGTATGAAATTTCATTCAAAGGATACCTCCTTGAGACATATGACGTGTAACTCTTCAATTCAAAATCATAATTTCATGTGTTTTTGCTTATTGTTAGTTGACATTGAGTATGAAATTTCATTCAAATGATACCTCCTTGAGAAATATGACACATAACACCTCAATTCCAAATCAAATTTTCTAAATTTTGTGCTTATTTTTGGCTGAAATTATTATGAAATTTCATTAAGAAGATACCGCCTTCAGAAATAAGACACATAACACTTCTATTCCAAATCATATTTTCTCAATTTTGTGCTTACTTTTGGCTAAAATTACTATGAAGTTTCATTCAAAGAGACCTCTCTGAGAAATATGACACATAACACTTCTATTCCAAATCAAAGTTTTTCAATTTTGTTCTTATTTTTGACTGAAATTAGTATGAAATTTCATTCACAAAATACCTCCTTGAGAAATATGACACATAACACTTCTATTCCAAATCAAATTTTCTCAATGTTGTGCTTATTTTTGGCTGAAATTAGTATGAAATTTCATTAAACAAGACCCTCTTTTGAAATAAGACACATAACACTTCCATTCCGAATCAAATTTTTTCAATTTTGTGCTTATTTTTGGCTGAAATTTGTATGAAATTTCATTCAAAGGATACATCCTTGAGACATATGACGTGTATCTCTTCAATTCAAAATCATAATTTCACGAGTTTTTGCTTATTGTTAGTTGAAATTGAGTACGAAATTTCATTCAAATGATACCTCCTTGAGCGATATGACACATAACACCTAAATTCCAAATCAAAATTTTTTAAATTTTGCGCTTATTTTTGGCTGAGATTAGTATGAATTTTTAGGCAAAAGATACCTCCTTGAGAAATTTACTCATAACATTTCTATTCCAAATCATAATTTTTCAATTTTGTCCTTATTTTTGGCTGAGAATAGAATGAGATTTCATTCAGAAGATACCTCCTTGATAGATATGACACATAACACTTCTATTCCAAATCAAATTTCCTCAACTTTGTGCTGATTTTTGGCTGATATTAGAATGAAATTTCATTCAGAAGATACCTCCTTCAGAAATATAACACATAACACTTCTTTTCAAAATCATAATTTCATGAATTTTTGCTTATTGTTGGTTGAAATTGAGTATGAAATTTCATTCAGAAGATACCTCCTTGAGAAATATGACACATAACACTTCTATTCAAAATCATAATTTCATGACCTTTTGCTTATTGTTAGTTTAAATTGAGTATGAAATGTCATTCAAAAGATACCTATTTGAGAAGTATGACACATAACACTTCAATTCCAAATCAAATTTTTTCAATTTTGTGCTCATTTTTGGCTGAAATTAGTATGAAATTTCATTCAAAGGATACCTCCTTGAGACATATGACGTGTTACTCTTCAATTCAAAATCATAATTTCATGTGTTTTTGCTTATTTTTAGTTGAAATTGAGTATGAAATTTCATTCAAATGCTACCTCCTTGAGAAATATGACACATAACACTTCAATTCCAAATCAAAATTTTTCAATTTTGTGCTTATTTTTTGCTGAAATTAGCATGAAATATCATTTAGAAGATACCTCCTTGAGAAATATGACACATAACAATTCTATTCCAAATCAAATTTTCTCAATTTTGTGCTTATTTTTGGCTGAAATTAGTATGAAATCTTCTTAAAGAAAGACCCTCTTGTAAAATAAGACACATAACACTTCTATTCCAAATCAAATCTTTTCAATTTTGTGCTTATTTTTGGCTGAAATTAGTATGAAATTTCATTCAGAGGATACCTCCCTTAGACATATGACGTGTAACTCTTCAATTCAAAATCATATTTTCATGAGTTTTTCATTATTTTTAGTTAAAATTGAGTATGAAATTTCATTCAGAAGATACCTCCTTGAGAGATATGACACAAAACACATCTATTCCAAATCAAATTTTCTAGATTTTGTGCTTATGTTTGGCTGAGATTAGTATGAAATTTCATTCAAAGGATACCTCCTTGAGAGATATGACGTGTAACTCTTCAATTCAAAATCATAATTTCATGTGTTTTTGCTTATTGTTAGTTGAAATTGAGTATGAAACTTCATTCAAATGATACCTCCTTGAGAAATATGACACATAACACCTCAATTCCAAATCAAAATTTTTCAATTTTGTGCTTATTTTTTGCTGAAATTAGTATGAAATTTCATTCAAAGGATACCTCCTTGAGACATATGACGTGTAACTCTTCAATTCAAAATCATAATTTCATGAGTTTTTCCATATTTTTAGTTAAAATTGAGTATGAAATTTCATTCAGAAGATACCTCCTTGAGAGATATGACACGTAACACATCTATTCCAAATCAAATTTTCTCAATTTTGTGCTTATTTTTGGCTGAAATTAGTATGAAATTTCATTCAAAAGATACCTCCTTGAGACATATGACGTGTAACTCTTCAATTCAAAATCATAATTTCATGAGTTTTTTCTTATTCTTAGTTGAAATTGAGTATGAAATTTCATTCAGAAGATACCTCCTTGAGAGATATGACAGATAACACATCTATTCCAAATCAAATTTTTTAAATTTTGTGCTTATTTTTGACTGAAATTAGTATGAAATTTTAATTAAGAAGATACCGCCTACAGAAATAAGACACATAACACTTCTATTCCAAATCATATTTTCTCAATTTTGTGCTTACTTTTGGCTGAAATTACTATGAAGTTTCATTCAAAAGATACCTCTCTGAGAAATATGACACATAACACTTCTATTCAAAATCAAAGTTTTTCAATTTTGTGCTTATTTTTGACTGAAATTAGTATGAAATTTCATTCACAAAATACCTCCTTGAGAAATATCACACATAACACTTCTATTCCAAATCAAATTTTCTCAATGTTGTGCTTATTTTTGGCTAAAATTAGTATGAAATTTCATTAAACAAGACCCTCTTGTGAAATAAGACACATAACACTTCTATTCAAAATCAAATTTTCTCAATTTTGTGCTTATTTTTGGCTAAAATTAGTATGAAATTTCATTCAGGAGATACCTCCTTGAGAAATATGACACATAACACTTCTATTCCAAATCAAATTTTCTCAAAGTTGTGCTTATTTTTGGCTGAAAATAGTATGAAATTTCATTCAGAAGATACCTCCTGGAACAATATGACACATAACACTTCAATTCCAAATCAAATTTTTTCAATTTTGTGCTTATTTTTGGCTCAAATTAGTATGAGATACCTCCTTGAGACATATGACGTGTTACTCTTCAATTCAAAATCATATTTTCATGTGTTTTTGCTTATTGTTAGTTGAAATTGAGTATGAAATGTCATTCAAATGATACCTATTTGAGAGGTATGACACATAACACTTCAATTCCAAATCAAAATTTTTCAATTTTGTGCTTATTTTTGGCTGAAATTAGAATGAAATTTCATTTAGAAGATACCTCCTTGAGAAATATGACACATAACAATTCTATTCCAAATCAAATTTTCTCAATTTTGTGCTTATTCTTGGCTGATATTAGTATGAAATTATATTAAAGAAAGACCCTCTTGTGAAATAAGACACATAACACTTCTATTCCAAATCAAATCTTTTCAATTTTGTGCTTATTTTTGGCTGAAATTAGTATGAAATTTTATTCAAAGGATACCTCCTTGAGACATATGACGTGTAACTCTTCAATTCAAAATCATAATTTCATGTTTTTTTGCTTATTGTTAGTTGACATTGAGTATGAAATTTCATTCAAATGATACCTCCTTGAGAAATATGACACATAACACCTCAATTCCAAATCAAATTTTCTAAATTTTGTGCTTATTTTTGGCTGAAATTATTATGAAATTTCATTAAGAAGATACCGCCTTCAGAAATAACACACATAACACTTCTATTCCAAATCATATTTTCTCAATTTTGTGCTTACTTTTGGCTGAAATTACTATGAAGTTTCATTCAAAGAGACCTCTCTGAGAAATATGACACATAACACTTCTATTCAAAATCAAAGTTTTTCAATTTTGTGCTTATTTTTGACTGAAATTAGTATGAAATTTCATTCACAAAATACCTCCTTGAGAAATATCACACATAACACTTCTATTCCAAATCAAATTTTCTCAATGTTGTGCTTATTTTTGGCTAAAATTAGTATGAAATTTCATTAAACAAGACCCTCTTGTGAAATAAGACACATAACACTTCTATTCAAAATAAAATTTTCTCAATTTTGTGCTTATTTTTGGCTGAAATTAGTATGAAATTTCATTCAGGAGATACCTCCTTGAGAAATATGACACATAACACTTCTATTCCAAATCAAATTTTCTCAAAGTTGTGCTTATTTTTGGCTGAAAATAGTATGAAATTTCATTCAGAAGATACCTCCTGGAACAATATGACACATAACACTTCAATTCCAAATCAAATTTTTTCAATTTTGTGCTTATTTTTGGCTGAAATTAATATGAGATACCTCCTTGAGACATATGACGTGTTACTCTTCAATTCAAAATCATATTTTCATGTGTTTTTGCTTATTGTTAGTTGAAATTGAGTATGAAATTTCATTCAAATGCTACCTCCTTGAGAAATATGACACATAACACTTCAATTCCAAATCAAAATTTTTCAATTTTGTGCTTATTTTTGGCTGAAATTAGAATGAAATTTCATTTAGAAGATACCTCCTTGAGAAATATGACACATAATTCTATTCCAAATCAAATTTTCTCAATTTTGTGCTTATTTTTGGCTGATATTAGTATGAAATCTTATTAAAGAAAGTCCCTCTTGTGAAATAAGACACATAACACTTCTATTCCAAATCAAATCTTTTCAATTTTGTGCTTATTTTTGGCTGAAATTAGTTTGAAATTTTATTCAAAGGATACCTCCTTGAGACATATGACGTGTAACTCTTCAATTCAAAATCATAATTTCATGTGTTTTTGCTTACTGTTAGTTGACATTGAGTATGAAATTTCATTCAAATGATACCTCCTTGAGAAATATGACACATAACACCTCAATTCCAAATCAAATTTTCTAAATTTTGTGCTTATTTTTGGCTGAAATTATTATCAAATTTCATTAAGAAGATACCGCCTTCAGAAATAAGACACATAACACTTCTATTCCAAATCATATTTTCTCAATTTTGTGCTTACTTTTGGCTGAAATTACTATGAGGTTTCATTCAAAGAGACCTCTCTGAGAAATATGACACATAACACTTCTATTCAAAATCAAAGTTTTTCAATTTTGTTCTTATTTTTGACTGAAATTAGTATGAAATTTCATTCACAAAATACCTCCTTGAGAAATATGACACATAACACTTCTATTCCAAATCAAATTTTCTCAATGTTGTGCTTATTTTTGGCTGAAATTAGTATGAAATTTCATTAAACAAGACCCTCTTTTGAAATAAGACACATAACACCTCTATTCCGAATCAAATTTTTTCAATTTTGTGCTTATTTTTGGCTGAAATTTGTATGAAATTTCATTCAAAGGATACCTCCTTGAGACATATGACGTGTATCTCTTCAATTCAAAATCATAATTTCACGAGTTTTTGCTTATTGTTAGTTGAAATTGAGTACGAAATTTCATTCAAATGATACCTCCTTGAGCGATATGACACATAACACCTAAATTCCAAATCAAAATTTTTTAAATTTTGCGCTTATTTTTGGCTGAAATTAGTATGAATTTTTAGGCAAAAGATACCTCCTTGAGAAATTTACTCATAACATTTCTATTCCAAATCATAATTTTTCAATTTTGTCCTTATTCTTGGCTGAGAATAGAATGAGATTTCATTCAGAAGATACCTCCTTGATAGATATGACACATAACACTTCTATTCCAAATCAAATTTCCTCAACTTTGTGCTGATTTTTGGCTGATATTAGTATGAAATTTCATTCAGAAGATACCTCCTTCAGAAATATAACACATAACACTTCTTTTCAAAATCATAATTTCATGAATTTTTGCTTATTGTTGGTTGAAATTGAGTATGAAATTTCATTCAGAAGATACCTCCTTGAGAAATATGACACATAACACTTCTATTCAAAATCATAATTTCATGACCTTTTGCTTATTGTTAGTTTAAATTGAGTATGAAATGTCATTCAAAAGATACCTATTTGAGAAGTATGACACATAACACTTCAATTCCAAATCAAATTTTTTCAATTTTGTGCTCATTTTTGGATGAAATTAGTATGAAATTTCATTCAAAGGATACCTCCCTTAGACATATGACGTGTAACTCTTCAATTCAAAATCATAATTTCATGTGTTTTTGCTTATTGTTAGTTGACATTGACTATGAAATTTCAATCAAATGATACCTCCTTGAGAAATATGACACATAACACCTCAATTCCAAATCAAAATTTTTCAATTTTGTGCTTATTTTTTGCTGAAATTAGTATGAAATTTCATTCAAAGGATACCTCCTTGAGACATATGACGTGTAACTCTTCAATTCAAAATCATAATTTCATGAGTTTTTCCTTATTTTTAGTTAAAATTAAATATGAAATTTCATTCAGAAGATACCTCCTTGAGAGATATGACACATAACACATCTATTCCAAATCAAATTTTCTAGATTTTGTGCTTATGTTTGGCTGAGATTAGTATGAAATTTCATTCAAAGGATACCTCCTTGAGAGATATGACGTGTAACTCTTCAATTCAAAATCATAATTTCATGTGTTTTTGCTTATTGTTAGTTGAAATTGAGTATGAAACTTCATTCAAATGATACCTCCTTGAGAAATATGACACATAACACCTCAATTCCAAATCAAATTTTTTCAATTTTGTGCTCATTTTTGGATGAAATTAGTATGAAATTTCATTCAAAGGATACCTCCCTTAGACATATGACGTGTAACTCTTCAATTCAAAATCATAATTTCATGTGTTTTTGCTTATTGTTAGTTGACATTGACTATGAAATTTCATTCAAATGATACCTCCTTGAGAAATATGACACATAACACCTCAATTCCAAATCAAAATTTTTCAATTTTGTGCTTATTTTTTGCTGAAATTAGTATGAAATTTCATTCAAAGGATACCTCCTTGAGACATATGACGTGTAACTCTTCAATTCAAAATCATAATTTCATGAGTTTTTCCTTATTTTTAGTTAAAATTAAGTATGAAATTTCATTCAGAAGATACCTCCTTGAGAGATATGACACATAACACATCTATTCCAAATCAAATTTTCTAGATTTTGTGCTTATGTTTGGCTGAGATTAGTATGAAATTTCATTCAAAGGATACCTCCTTGAGAGATATGACGTGTAACTCTTCAATTCAAAATCATAATTTCATGTGTTTTTGCTTATTGTTAGTTGAAATTGAGTATGAAACTTCATTCAAATGATACCTCCTTGAGAAATATGACACATAACACCTCAATTCCAAATCAAAATTTTTCAATTTTGTGCTTATTTTTTGCTGAAATTAGTATGAAATTTCATTCAAAGGATACCTCCTTGAGACATATGACGTGTAACTCTTCAATTCAAAATCATAATTTCATGAGTTTTTCCTTATTTTTAGTTAAAATTGAGTATGAAATTTCATTCAGAAGATACCTCCTTGAGAGATATGACACATAACACATCTATTCCAAATCAAAATTTCTCAATTTTGTGGTCATTTTTGGCTGAGATTAGTATGAAATTTTATTAAAAAACGACCCTCTTGTGAAATAAGACACATAACACTTCTATTCCAAATCAAATTTTCTCAAAGTTGTGCTGATTTTTGGCTGAAATTAGTGAGAAATTTTATTCAAAAAATACCTCTTTGAGGAATATAACACATAACACTTCTATTCAAAATCAATTTTTTTCGATTTTGTGCTTATGTTTGGCTGAAATTAATATGACATTTCATTCAAAAGATACCTCCCTGAGAAATATGACACATAACACTTCTATTCAAAATCAAAGTTTCTCAATTTTGTGCTTAATTTTGACTGAAATTAGTATGAAATTTCATTCACAAAATACCTCCTTGAGAAATATCACACATAACACTTCTATTCCAAATCAAATTTTCTCAATGTTGTGCTTATTTTTGGCTGAAATTAGTATGAAATTTCATTAAACAAGACCCTCTTGTGAAATAAGACACATAACACTTCTATTTCAAATCAAATTTTCTCAATTTTGTGCTTATTTTTTGCTGAAATTAGTATGAAATTTCATTCAAAGGATACCTCCTTGAGACATTTGACGTGTAACTCTTCAATTCAAAATCATAATTTCATGAGTTTTTCCTTATTTTTAGTTAAAATTGAGTATGAAATTTCATTCAGAAGATACCTCCTTGAGAGATATGACACATAACAATTCTATTCCAAATCAAATTTTCTCAATTTTGTGCTTATTTTTGGCTGATATTAGTATGAAATCTTATTAAAGAAAGACCCTCTTGTGAAATAAGACACATAACACTTCTATTCCAAATCAAATCTTTTCAATTTTGTGCTTATTTTTGGCTGAAATTAGTATGAAATTTTATTCAGAAGATACCTCCTTGAGAAATATGACACATAGCACTTCTATTTAAAATATAAATTTTTTCAATTTTGTGCTTATTTTTTGCTGAAATTAGTATGAAATTTCATTCAAAGGATACCTCCTTGAGACATATGACGTGTAACTCTTCAATTCAAAATCATAATTTCATGAGTTTTTCCTTATTTTTAGTTAAAATTGAGTATGAAATTTCATTCAGAAGATACCTCCTTGAGAGATATGACACATAACACATCTATTCCAAATCAAATTTTCTAGATTTTGTGCTTATGTTTGGCTGAGATTAGTATGAATTTTCATTCAAAGGATACCTCCTTGAGAGATATTACGTGTAACTCTTCAATTCAAAATCATAATTTCATGTGTTTTTGCTTATTGTTAGTTGACATTGACTATGAAATTTCATTCAAATGATACCTCCTTGAGAAATATGACACATAACACCTCAATTCCAAATCAAAATTTTTCAATTTTGTGCTTATTTTTTGCTGAAATTAGTATGAAATTTCATTCAAAGGATACCTCCTTGAGACATATGACGTGTAACTCTTCAATTCAAAATCATAATTTCATGAGTTTTTCCTTATTTTTAGTTGAAATTGAGTATGAAATTTCATTCAAATGCTACCTCCTTGAGAAATATGACACATAACACTTCAATTCCAAATCAAAATTTTTCAATTTTGTGCTTATTTTTTGCTGAAATTAGCATGAAATAAAATTTAGAAGATACCTCCTTGAGAAATATGACACATAACAATTCTATTCCAAATCAAATTTTCTCAATTTTGTGCTTATTTTTGGCTGAAATTAGTATGAAATCTTCTTACAGAAAGACCCTCTTGTAAAATAAGACACATAACACTTCTATTCCAAATCAAATCTTTTCAACTTTGTGCTTATTTTTGGCTGAAATTAGTATGAAATTTCATTCAAAGGATACCTCCCTTAGACATATGACGTGTAACTCTTCAATTCAAAATCATAATTTCATGTGTTTTTGCTTATTGTTAGTTGACATTGACTATGAAATTTCATTCAAATGATACCTCCTTGAGAAATATGACACATAACACCTCAATTCCAAATCAAAATTTTTCAATTTTGTGCTTATTTTTTGCTGAAATTAGTATGAAATTTCATTCAAAGGATACCTCCTTGAGACATATGACGTGTAACTCTTCAATTCAAAATCATAATTTCATGAGTTTTTCCTTATTTTTAGTTAAAATTGAGTATGAAATTTCATTCAGAAGATACCTCCTTGAGAGATATGACACATAACACATCTATTCCAAATCAAATTTTCTAGATTTTGTGCTTATGTTTGGCTGAGATTAGTATGAAATTTCATTCAAAGGATACCTCCTTGAGAGATATGACGTGTAACTCTTCAATTCAAAATCATAATTTCATGTGTTTTTGCTTATTGTTAGTTGAAATTGAGTATGAAACTTCATTCAAATGATACCTCCTTGAGAAATTTGACACATAACACCTCAATTCCAAATCAAAATTTTTCAATTTTGTGCTTATTTTTTGCTGAAATTAGTATGAAATGTCATTCAAAGGATACCTCCTTGAGACATATGACGTGTAACTCTTCAATTCAAAATCATAATTTCATGAGTTTTTCCTTATTTTTAGTTAAAATTGAGTATGAAATTTCATTCAGAAGATACCTCCTTGAGAGATATGACACATAACACATCTATTCCAAATCAAATTTTCTCAATTTTGTGCTTATTTTTGGCTGAAATTAGTATGAAATTTCATTCAAAAGATACCTCCTTGAGACATATGACGTGTAACTCTTCAATTCAAAATCATAATTTCATGAGTTTTTTCTTATTCTTAGTTGAAATTGAGTATGAAATTTCATTCAGAAGATACCTCCTTGAGAGATATGACACATAACACATCTATTCCAAATCAAATTTTCTAAATTTTGTGCTTATTTTTGACTGAAATTAGTATGAAATTTTAATTAAGAAGTTACCGCCTACAGAAATAAGACACATAACACTTCTATTCCAAATCATATTTTCTCAATTTTGTGCTTACTTTTGGCTGAAATTACTATGAAGTTTCATTCAAAAGATACCTCCCTGAGAAATATGACACATAACACTTCTATTCAAAATCAAAGTTTTTCAATTTTGTGCTTATTTTTGACTGAAATTAGTATGAAATTTCATTCACAAAATACCTCCTTGAGAAATATCACACATAACACTTCTATTCCAAATCAAATTTTCTCAATGTTGTGCTTATTTTTGGCTGAAATTAGTATGAAATTTCATTAAACAAGACCCTCTTGTGAAATAAGACACATAACACTTCTATTCAAAATCAAATTTTCTCAATTTTGTGCTAATTTTCTGCTGAAATTAGTATGAAATTTCATTCAGGAGATACCTCCTTGAGAAATATGACACATAACACTTCTATTCCAAATCAAAATTTCTCAATTTTGTGGTCATTTTTGGCTGAAATTAGCATGAAATTTCATTCAGACGATACCTCCTTGAGAAATATGACACATAACATTTCTATTCCAAATAAAAATTTTTCAATTTTGTGCTTATTTTTGGCTGAGATTAGTATGAAATTTTATTAAAAAACGACCCTCTTGTGAAATAAGACACATAACACTTCTATTCCAAATCAAATTTTCTCAAAGTTGTGCTGATTTTTGGCTGAAATTAGTGAGAAATTTTATTCAAAAAATACCTCTTTGAGGAATATAACACATAACACTTCTATTCAAAATCAAATTTTTTCGATTTTGTGCTTATGTTTGGCTGAAATTAATATGACATTTCATTCAAAAGATACCTCCCTGAGAAATATGACACATAACACTTCTATTCAAAATCAAAGTTTCTCAATTTTGCGCTTAATTTTGACTGAAATTAGTATGAAATTTCATTCACAAAATACCTCCTTGAGAAATATCACACATAACACTTCTTTTCCAAATCAAATTTTCTCAATGTTGTGCTTATTTTTGGCTGAAATTGAGTATGAAATTTCATTCAAATGATACCTCATTGAGAAATTTGACACATAATACTTTAATTCCAAATCAAAACTTTTAAATTTTGCGCTTATTGTTGGCTGAAATTCGTATGAAATTTTATTCAAAAGATACCTCTTTGAGAAATATGACATATAACACTTCTATTCCAAATCAAAATTTTTCAATCTTGTGGTTATTTTTGGCTGAAATTAGTATGAAATTTCATTCAGAAGATTCCTCCTTGAGAAATATGACACATAGCATTTCTTTTCAAAATATAAATTTTTTATATTTGTGCTTATTTTTGGCTGAAAATAGTATGAAATTTCATTCAAATGATACCTCCTTGAGAAATATGACACATAACACCTCAATTCCAAATCAAAATTTTTCAATTTTGTGCTTATTTTTTGCTGAAATTAGTATGAAATTTCATTCAAAGGATACCTCCTTGAGACATATGACGTGTAACTCTTCAATACAAAAATCATAATTTCATGAGTTTTTCCTTATTTTTAGTTAAAATTGAGTATGAAATTTCATTCAAAAGATACCTCCTTGAGAGATATGACACATAACACATCTTATCCAAATCAAATTTTCTCAATTTTGTGCTTAATTTTGACTGAAATTAGTATGAAATTTCATTCACAAAATACCTCCTTGAGAAATATCACACATAACACTTCTATTGCAAATCAAATTTTCTCAATGTTGTGCTTATTTTTGGCTGAAATTGAGTATGAAATTTCATTCAAATGATACCTCATTGAGAAATTTGACACATAATACTTTAATTCCAAATCAAAACTTTTAAATTTTGCGCTTATTGTTGGCTGAAATTCGTATGAAATTTTATTCAAAAGATACCTCTTTGAGAAATATGACATATAACACTTCTATTCCAAATCAAAATTTTTCAATTTTGTGGTTATTTTTGGCTGAAATTAGTATGAAATTTAATTCAGAAGATACCTCCTTGAGAAATATGACACATAGCATTTCTTTTCAAAATATAAATTTTTTATATTTGTGCTTATTTTTGGCTGAAAATAGTATGAGATTTCATTCAAATGATACCTCCTTGAGAAATATGACACATAACACCTCAATTCCAAATCAAAATTTTTCAATTTTGTGCTTATTTTTTGCTGAAATTAGTATGAAATTTCATTCAAAGGATACCTCCTTGAGACATATGACGTGTAACTCTTCAATACAAAAATCATAATTTCATGAGTTTTTCCTTATTTTTAGTTAAAATTGAGTATGAAATTTCATTCAGAAGATACCTCCTTGAGAGATATGACACATAACACATCTATTCCAAATCAAATTTTCTCAATTTTGTGGTTATTTCTGGCTGAAATTAGTATGAAATTTCATTCAAAAGATACCTCCTTGAGACATATAACGTGTAACTCTTCAATTCAAAATCATAATTTCATGAGTTTTTCCTTATTGTTAGATGAAATTGAGTATGAAATTTCATTCAGAAGATACCTCCTTGAGAGATATGACACAAAACACATCTATTCCAAATCAAATTTTCTAAATTTTGTGCTTATTTTTGGCTGAAATTAGTATGAAATTTCATTAAGAAGATACCGCCTTCAGATATAAGACACATAACACTTCTATTCCAAATCATATTTTTTCAATTTTGTGCTTACTTTTGGCTGAATTTACTATGAAGTTTCATTCAATAGATACCTCCCTGAGAAATATGACACATAACACTTCTATTCCGAATCAAATTTTTTCAATTTTGTGCTTATTTTTGGCTGAAATTAGTATGAAATTTCATTCAAATGATACCTCCTTGAGACATATGACGTGTAACTCTTCAATTCAAAATCATATTTTCATGTGTTTTTGCTTATTGTTAGTTGAAATTGAGTATGAAATTTCATTCAAATGATACCTCCTTGAGAAATATGACACATAACACTTCTATTCCAAATCAAATTTTCTCAATTTTGTGCTTATTTTTGGCTGAAATTAGTATGAAATTTCATTCAGAAGATACCTCCTTGAGAAATATGACACATAACACTTCTATTCCAAATAAAAATTTTTCAATTTTGAGCTTATTTTTGGCTGAGATTAGTATGAAATTTCATTGAAAAACGACCCTCTTGTAAAAAAAGACACATAACACTTCTATTCCAAATCAAATTTTCTCAAAGTTGTGCTTATTTTTGGCTGAAAATAGTATGAAATTTCATTCAGAAGATACCTCCTGGAACAATATGACACATAACACTTCAATTCCAAATCAAATTTTTTCAATTTTGTGCTTATTTTTGGCTGAAATTAGTATGAGATACCTCCTTGAGACATATGACGTGTTACTCTTCAATTCAAAATCATATTTTCATGTGTTTTTGCTTATTGTTAGTTGAAATTGAGTATGAAATTTCATTCAAATGCTACCTCCTTGAGAAATATGACACATAACACCTCAATTCCAAATCAAAATTTTTCAATTTTGTGCTTATTTTTGGCTGAAATTAGAATGAAATTTCATTTAGAAGATACCTCCTTGAGAAATATGACACATAACAATTCTATTCCAAATCAAATTTTCTCAATTTTGTGCTTATTTTTGGCTGATATTAGTATGAAATCTTATTAAAGAAAGACCCTCTTGTGAAATAAGACACATAACACTTCTATTCCAAATCAAATCTTTTCAATTTTGTGCTTATTTTTGGCTGAAATTAGTATGAAATTTTATTCAGAAGATACCTCTTTGAGAAATATGACACATAGCACTTCTATTTAAAATATAAATTTTTTCAATTTTGTGCTTATTTTTGGCTGAAATTAGTATGAAATCTCATTCAAAGGATACCTCCTTGAGACATATGACGTGTAACTCTTCAATTCAAAATCATAATTTCATGTGTTTTTGCTTATTGTTAGTTGACATTGAGTATGAAATTTCATTCAAATGATACCTCCTTGAGAAATATGACACATAACACCTCGATTCCAAATCAAATTTTCTAAATTTTGTGCTTATTTTTGGCTGAAATTATTATGAAATTTCATTAAGAAGATACCGCCTTCAGAAATAAGACACATAACACTTCAATTCCAAATCAAATTTTTCAATTTTGTGGTTATTTTTGGCTGAAATTAGTATGAAATTTCATTCAGAAGATACCTCCTTGAGAAATATGACACATAGCATTTCTTTTCAAAATATAAATTTTTTATATTTGTGCTTATTTTTGGCTGAAAATAGTATGAAATTTCATTCAAATGATACCTCCTTGAGAAATATGACACATAACACCTCAATTCCAAATCAAAATTTTTCAATTTTGTGCTTATTTTTTGCTGAAATTAGTATGAAATTTCATTCAAAGGATACCTCCTTGAGACATATGACGTGTAACTCTTCAATACAAAAATCATAATTTCATGAGTTTTTCCTTATTTTTAGTTAAAATTGAGTTTGAAATTTCATTCAGAAGATACCTCCTTGAGAGATATGACACATAACACATCTATTCCAAATCAAATTTTCTAAACTTTGTGCTTATTTTTGGCTGAAATTAGTATGAAATTTCATTAAGAAGATACCGCCTTCAGATATAAGACACATAACACTTCTATTCCAAATCATATTTTTTCAATTTTGTGCTTACTTTTGGCTGATTTTACTCTGAAGTTTCATTCAATAGATACCTCCCTGAGAAATATGACACATAACACTTCTATTCCAAATCAAAGTTTCTCAATTTTGTGCTTATTTTTGACTGAAATTAGTATGAAATTTTATTCACAAGATACCTCCTTGAGAAATATGACACATAACACTTCTATTCCAAATCAAATTTTCTCAATGTTGTGCTTATTTTTGGCTGAAATTAGCATGAAATTTCATTAAACAAGACCCTCTTGTGAAGTAAGACACATAACACTTCTATTCCGAATCAAATTTTCTCAATTTTGTGCTTATTTTTGGCTGAAATTAGTATGAAATTTCATTCAAATGATACCTCCTTGAGAAATATGACGTGTAACTCTTCAATTCAAAATCATATTTTCATGTGTTTTTGCTTATTGTTAGTTGAAATTGAGTATGAAATTTCATTCAAATGATACCTCCTTGAGAAATATGACACATAACACTTCTATTCCAAATCAAATTTTCTCAATTTTGTGCTTATTTTTGGCTGAAATTAGTATGAAATTTCATTCAGAAGATACCTCCTTGAGAAATACGACACATAACACTTCTATTCCAAATAAAAATTTTTCAATTTTGAGCTTATTTTTGGCTGAGATTAGTATGAAATTTCATTGAAAAACGACCCTCTTGTAAAATATGACACATAACAATTCTATTCCAAATCAAATTTTCTCAATTTTGTGCTTATTTTTGGCTGATATTAGTATGAAATCTTATTAAAGAAAGACCCTCTTGTGAAATAAGACACATAACACTTCTATTCCAAATCAAATCTTTTCAATTTTGTGCTTATTTTTGGCTGAAATTAGTATGAAATTTTATTCAGAAGATACCTCCTTGAGAAATATGACACATAGCACTTCTATTTAAAATATAAATTTTTTCAATTTTTTGCTTATTTTTGGCTGAAATTAGTATGAAATTTCATTCAAAGGATACCTCCTTGAGACATATGACGTGTAACTCTTCAATTCAAAATCATAATTTCATGTGTTTTTGCTTATTGTTAGGTGACATTGAGTATGAAATTTCATTCAAATGATACCTCCTTGAGAAATATGACACATAACACCTCAATTCCAAATCAAATTTTCTAAATTTTGTGCTTATTTTTGGCTGAAATTATTATGAAATTTCATTAAGAAGATACCGCCTTCAGAAATAAGACACATAACACTTCTATTCCAAATCATATTTTCTCAATTTTGTGCTTACTTTTGGCTAAAATTACTATGAAGTTTCATTCAAAGAGACCTCTCTGAGAAATATGACACATAACACTTCTATTCCAAATCAAAGTTTTTCAATTTTGTTCTTATTTTTGACTGAAATTAGTATGAAATTTCATTCACAAAATACCTCCTTGAGAAATATGACACATAACACTTCTATTCCAAATCAAATTTTCTCAATGTTGTGCTTATTTTTGGCTGAAATTAGTATGAAATTTCATTAAACAAGACCCTCTTTTGAAATAAGACACATAACACTTCCATTCCGAATCAAATTTTTTCAATTTTGTGCTTATTTTTGGCTGAAATTTGTATGAAATTTCATTCAAAGGATACATCCTTGAGACATATGACGTGTATCTCTTCAATTCAAAATCATAATTTCACGAGTTTTTGCTTATTGTTAGTTGAAATTGAGTACGAAATTTCATTCAAATGATACCTCCTTGAGCGATATGACACATAACACCTAAATTCCAAATCAAAATTTTTTAAATTTTGCGCTTATTTTTGGCTGAGATTAGTATGAATTTTTAGGCAAAAGATACCTCCTTGAGAAATTTACTCATAACATTTCTATTCCAAATCATAATTTTTCAATTTTGTCCTTATTTTTGGCTGAGAATAGAATGAGATTTCATTCAGAAGATACCTCCTTGATAGATATGACACATAACACTTCTATTCCAAATCAAATTTCCTCAACTTTGTGCTGATTTTTGGCTGATATTAGAATGAAATTTCATTCAGAAGATACCTCCTTCAGAAATATAACACATAACACTTCTTTTCAAAATCATAATTTCATGAATTTTTGCTTATTGTTGGTTGAAATTGAGTATGAAATTTCATTCAGAAGATACCTCCTTGAGAAATATGACACATAACACTTCTATTCAAAATCATAATTTCATGACCTTTTGCTTATTGTTAGTTTAAATTGAGTATGAAATGTCATTCAAAAGATACCTATTTGAGAAGTATGACACATAACACTTCAATTCCAAATCAAATTTTTTCAATTTTGTGCTCATTTTTGGCTGAAATTAGTATGAAATTTCATTCAAAGGATACCTCCTTGAGACATATGACGTGTTACTCTTCAATTCAAAATCATAATTTCATGTGTTTTTGCTTATTTTTAGTTGAAATTGAGTATGAAATTTCATTCAAATGCTACCTCCTTGAGAAATATGACACATAACACTTCAATTCCAAATCAAAATTTTTCAATTTTGTGCTTATTTTTTGCTGAAATTAGCATGAAATATCATTTAGAAGATACCTCCTTGAGAAATATGACACATAACAATTCTATTCCAAATCAAATTTTCTCAATTTTGTGCTTATTTTTGGCTGAAATTAGTATGAAATCTTCTTAAAGAAAGACCCTCTTGTAAAATAAGACACATAACACTTCTATTCCAAATCAAATCTTTTCAATTTTGTGCTTATTTTTGGCTGAAATTAGTATGAAATTTCATTCAGAGGATACCTCCCTTAGACATATGACGTGTAACTCTTCAATTCAAAATCATATTTTCATGAGTTTTTCATTATTTTTAGTTAAAATTGAGTATGAAATTTCATTCAGAAGATACCTCCTTGAGAGATATGACACAAAACACATCTATTCCAAATCAAATTTTCTAGATTTTGTGCTTATGTTTGGCTGAGATTAGTATGAAATTTCATTCAAAGGATACCTCCTTGAGAGATATGACGTGTAACTCTTCAATTCAAAATCATAATTTCATGTGTTTTTGCTTATTGTTAGTTGAAATTGAGTATGAAACTTCATTCAAATGATACCTCCTTGAGAAATATGACACATAACACCTCAATTCCAAATCAAAATTTTTCAATTTTGTGCTTATTTTTTGCTGAAATTAGTATGAAATTTCATTCAAAGGATACCTCCTTGAGACATATGACGTGTAACTCTTCAATTCAAAATCATAATTTCATGAGTTTTTCCATATTTTTAGTTAAAATTGAGTATGAAATTTCATTCAGAAGATACCTCCTTGAGAGATATGACACGTAACACATCTATTCCAAATCAAATTTTCTCAATTTTGTGCTTATTTTTGGCTGAAATTAGTATGAAATTTCATTCAAAAGATACCTCCTTGAGACATATGACGTGTAACTCTTCAATTCAAAATCATAATTTCATGAGTTTTTTCTTATTCTTAGTTGAAATTGAGTATGAAATTTCATTCAGAAGATACCTCCTTGAGAGATATGACAGATAACACATCTATTCCAAATCAAATTTTTTAAATTTTGTGCTTATTTTTGACTGAAATTAGTATGAAATTTTAATTAAGAAGATACCGCCTACAGAAATAAGACACATAACACTTCTATTCCAAATCATATTTTCTCAATTTTGTGCTTACTTTTGGCTGAAATTACTATGAAGTTTCATTCAAAAGATACCTCTCTGAGAAATATGACACATAACACTTCTATTCAAAATCAAAGTTTTTCAATTTTGTGCTTATTTTTGACTGAAATTAGTATGAAATTTCATTCACAAAATACCTCCTTGAGAAATATCACACATAACACTTCTATTCCAAATCAAATTTTCTCAATGTTGTGCTTATTTTTGGCTAAAATTAGTATGAAATTTCATTAAACAAGACCCTCTTGTGAAATAAGACACATAACACTTCTATTCAAAATCAAATTTTCTCAATTTTGTGCTTATTTTTGGCTAAAATTAGTATGAAATTTCATTCAGGAGATACCTCCTTGAGAAATATGACACATAACACTTCTATTCCAAATCAAATTTTCTCAAAGTTGTGCTTATTTTTGGCTGAAAATAGTATGAAATTTCATTCAGAAGATACCTCCTGGAACAATATGACACATAACACTTCAATTCCAAATCAAATTTTTTCAATTTTGTGCTTATTTTTGGCTCAAATTAGTATGAGATACCTCCTTGAGACATATGACGTGTTACTCTTCAATTCAAAATCATATTTTCATGTGTTTTTGCTTATTGTTAGTTGAAATTGAGTATGAAATGTCATTCAAATGATACCTATTTGAGAGGTATGACACATAACACTTCAATTCCAAATCAAAATTTTTCAATTTTGTGCTTATTTTTGGCTGAAATTAGAATGAAATTTCATTTAGAAGATACCTCCTTGAGAAATATGACACATAACAATTCTATTCCAAATCAAATTTTCTCAATTTTGTGCTTATTCTTGGCTGATATTAGTATGAAATTATATTAAAGAAAGACCCTCTTGTGAAATAAGACACATAACACTTCTATTCCAAATCAAATCTTTTCAATTTTGTGCTTATTTTTGGCTGAAATTAGTATGAAATTTTATTCAAAGGATACCTCCTTGAGACATATGACGTGTAACTCTTCAATTCAAAATCATAATTTCATGTTTTTTTGCTTATTGTTAGTTGACATTGAGTATGAAATTTCATTCAAATGATACCTCCTTGAGAAATATGACACATAACACCTCAATTCCAAATCAAATTTTCTAAATTTTGTGCTTATTTTTGGCTGAAATTATTATGAAATTTCATTAAGAAGATACCGCCTTCAGAAATAACACACATAACACTTCTATTCCAAATCATATTTTCTCAATTTTGTGCTTACTTTTGGCTGAAATTACTATGAAGTTTCATTCAAAGAGACCTCTCTGAGAAATATGACACATAACACTTCTATTCAAAATCAAAGTTTTTCAATTTTGTGCTTATTTTTGACTGAAATTAGTATGAAATTTCATTCACAAAATACCTCCTTGAGAAATATCACACATAACACTTCTATTCCAAATCAAATTTTCTCAATGTTGTGCTTATTTTTGGCTAAAATTAGTATGAAATTTCATTAAACAAGACCCTCTTGTGAAATAAGACACATAACACTTCTATTCAAAATAAAATTTTCTCAATTTTGTGCTTATTTTTGGCTGAAATTAGTATGAAATTTCATTCAGGAGATACCTCCTTGAGAAATATGACACATAACACTTCTATTCCAAATCAAATTTTCTCAAAGTTGTGCTTATTTTTGGCTGAAAATAGTATGAAATTTCATTCAGAAGATACCTCCTGGAACAATATGACACATAACACTTCAATTCCAAATCAAATTTTTTCAATTTTGTGCTTATTTTTGGCTGAAATTAATATGAGATACCTCCTTGAGACATATGACGTGTTACTCTTCAATTCAAAATCATATTTTCATGTGTTTTTGCTTATTGTTAGTTGAAATTGAGTATGAAATTTCATTCAAATGCTACCTCCTTGAGAAATATGACACATAACACTTCAATTCCAAATCAAAATTTTTCAATTTTGTGCTTATTTTTGGCTGAAATTAGAATGAAATTTCATTTAGAAGATACCTCCTTGAGAAATATGACACATAATTCTATTCCAAATCAAATTTTCTCAATTTTGTGCTTATTTTTGGCTGATATTAGTATGAAATCTTATTAAAGAAAGTCCCTCTTGTGAAATAAGACACATAACACTTCTATTCCAAATCAAATCTTTTCAATTTTGTGCTTATTTTTGGCTGAAATTAGTTTGAAATTTTATTCAAAGGATACCTCCTTGAGACATATGACGTGTAACTCTTCAATTCAAAATCATAATTTCATGTGTTTTTGCTTACTGTTAGTTGACATTGAGTATGAAATTTCATTCAAATGATACCTCCTTGAGAAATATGACACATAACACCTCAATTCCAAATCAAATTTTCTAAATTTTGTGCTTATTTTTGGCTGAAATTATTATCAAATTTCATTAAGAAGATACCGCCTTCAGAAATAAGACACATAACACTTCTATTCCAAATCATATTTTCTCAATTTTGTGCTTACTTTTGGCTGAAATTACTATGAGGTTTCATTCAAAGAGACCTCTCTGAGAAATATGACACATAACACTTCTATTCAAAATCAAAGTTTTTCAATTTTGTTCTTATTTTTGACTGAAATTAGTATGAAATTTCATTCACAAAATACCTCCTTGAGAAATATGACACATAACACTTCTATTCCAAATCAAATTTTCTCAATGTTGTGCTTATTTTTGGCTGAAATTAGTATGAAATTTCATTAAACAAGACCCTCTTTTGAAATAAGACACATAACACCTCTATTCCGAATCAAATTTTTTCAATTTTGTGCTTATTTTTGGCTGAAATTTGTATGAAATTTCATTCAAAGGATACCTCCTTGAGACATATGACGTGTATCTCTTCAATTCAAAATCATAATTTCACGAGTTTTTGCTTATTGTTAGTTGAAATTGAGTACGAAATTTCATTCAAATGATACCTCCTTGAGCGATATGACACATAACACCTAAATTCCAAATCAAAATTTTTTAAATTTTGCGCTTATTTTTGGCTGAAATTAGTATGAATTTTTAGGCAAAAGATACCTCCTTGAGAAATTTACTCATAACATTTCTATTCCAAATCATAATTTTTCAATTTTGTCCTTATTCTTGGCTGAGAATAGAATGAGATTTCATTCAGAAGATACCTCCTTGATAGATATGACACATAACACTTCTATTCCAAATCAAATTTCCTCAACTTTGTGCTGATTTTTGGCTGATATTAGTATGAAATTTCATTCAGAAGATACCTCCTTCAGAAATATAACACATAACACTTCTTTTCAAAATCATAATTTCATGAATTTTTGCTTATTGTTGGTTGAAATTGAGTATGAAATTTCATTCAGAAGATACCTCCTTGAGAAATATGACACATAACACTTCTATTCAAAATCATAATTTCATGACCTTTTGCTTATTGTTAGTTTAAATTGAGTATGAAATGTCATTCAAAAGATACCTATTTGAGAAGTATGACACATAACACTTCAATTCCAAATCAAATTTTTTCAATTTTGTGCTCATTTTTGGATGAAATTAGTATGAAATTTCATTCAAAGGATACCTCCCTTAGACATATGACGTGTAACTCTTCAATTCAAAATCATAATTTCATGTGTTTTTGCTTATTGTTAGTTGACATTGACTATGAAATTTCAATCAAATGATACCTCCTTGAGAAATATGACACATAACACCTCAATTCCAAATCAAAATTTTTCAATTTTGTGCTTATTTTTTGCTGAAATTAGTATGAAATTTCATTCAAAGGATACCTCCTTGAGACATATGACGTGTAACTCTTCAATTCAAAATCATAATTTCATGAGTTTTTCCTTATTTTTAGTTAAAATTAAGTATGAAATTTCATTCAGAAGATACCTCCTTGAGAGATATGACACATAACACATCTATTCCAAATCAAATTTTCTAGATTTTGTGCTTATGTTTGGCTGAGATTAGTATGAAATTTCATTCAAAGGATACCTCCTTGAGAGATATGACGTGTAACTCTTCAATTCAAAATCATAATTTCATGTGTTTTTGCTTATTGTTAGTTGAAATTGAGTATGAAACTTCATTCAAATGATACCTCCTTGAGAAATATGACACATAACACCTCAATTCCAAATCAAATTTTTTCAATTTTGTGCTCATTTTTGGATGAAATTAGTATGAAATTTCATTCAAAGGATACCTCCCTTAGACATATGACGTGTAACTCTTCAATTCAAAATCATAATTTCATGTGTTTTTGCTTATTGTTAGTTGACATTGACTATGAAATTTCATTCAAATGATACCTCCTTGAGAAATATGACACATAACACCTCAATTCCAAATCAAAATTTTTCAATTTTGTGCTTATTTTTTGCTGAAATTAGTATGAAATTTCATTCAAAGGATACCTCCTTGAGACATATGACGTGTAACTCTTCAATTCAAAATCATAATTTCATGAGTTTTTCCTTATTTTTAGTTAAAATTAAGTATGAAATTTCATTCAGAAGATACCTCCTTGAGAGATATGACACATAACACATCTATTCCAAATCAAATTTTCTAGATTTTGTGCTTATGTTTGGCTGAGATTAGTATGAAATTTCATTCAAAGGATACCTCCTTGAGAGATATGACGTGTAACTCTTCAATTCAAAATCATAATTTCATGTGTTTTTGCTTATTGTTAGTTGAAATTGAGTATGAAACTTCATTCAAATGATACCTCCTTGAGAAATATGACACATAACACCTCAATTCCAAATCAAAATTTTTCAATTTTGTGCTTATTTTTTGCTGAAATTAGTATGAAATTTCATTCAAAGGATACCTCCTTGAGACATATGACGTGTAACTCTTCAATTCAAAATCATAATTTCATGAGTTTTTCCTTATTTTTAGTTAAAATTGAGTATGAAATTTCATTCAGAAGATACCTCCTTGAGAGATATGACACATAACACATCTATTCCAAATCAAAATTTCTCAATTTTGTGGTCATTTTTGGCTGAGATTAGTATGAAATTTTATTAAAAAACGACCCTCTTGTGAAATAAGACACATAACACTTCTATTCCAAATCAAATTTTCTCAAAGTTGTGCTGATTTTTGGCTGAAATTAGTGAGAAATTTTATTCAAAAAATACCTCTTTGAGGAATATAACACATAACACTTCTATTCAAAATCAATTTTTTTCGATTTTGTGCTTATGTTTGGCTGAAATTAATATGACATTTCATTCAAAAGATACCTCCCTGAGAAATATGACACATAACACTTCTATTCAAAATCAAAGTTTCTCAATTTTGTGCTTAATTTTGACTGAAATTAGTATGAAATTTCATTCACAAAATACCTCCTTGAGAAATATCACACATAACACTTCTATTCCAAATCAAATTTTCTCAATGTTGTGCTTATTTTTGGCTGAAATTAGTATGAAATTTCATTAAACAAGACCCTCTTGTGAAATAAGACACATAACACTTCTATTTCAAATCAAATTTTCTCAATTTTGTGCTTATTTTTTGCTGAAATTAGTATGAAATTTCATTCAAAGGATACCTCCTTGAGACATTTGACGTGTAACTCTTCAATTCAAAATCATAATTTCATGAGTTTTTCCTTATTTTTAGTTAAAATTGAGTATGAAATTTCATTCAGAAGATACCTCCTTGAGAGATATGACACATAACAATTCTATTCCAAATCAAATTTTCTCAATTTTGTGCTTATTTTTGGCTGATATTAGTATGAAATCTTATTAAAGAAAGACCCTCTTGTGAAATAAGACACATAACACTTCTATTCCAAATCAAATCTTTTCAATTTTGTGCTTATTTTTGGCTGAAATTAGTATGAAATTTTATTCAGAAGATACCTCCTTGAGAAATATGACACATAGCACTTCTATTTAAAATATAAATTTTTTCAATTTTGTGCTTATTTTTTGCTGAAATTAGTATGAAATTTCATTCAAAGGATACCTCCTTGAGACATATGACGTGTAACTCTTCAATTCAAAATCATAATTTCATGAGTTTTTCCTTATTTTTAGTTAAAATTGAGTATGAAATTTCATTCAGAAGATACCTCCTTGAGAGATATGACACATAACACATCTATTCCAAATCAAATTTTCTAGATTTTGTGCTTATGTTTGGCTGAGATTAGTATGAATTTTCATTCAAAGGATACCTCCTTGAGAGATATTACGTGTAACTCTTCAATTCAAAATCATAATTTCATGTGTTTTTGCTTATTGTTAGTTGACATTGACTATGAAATTTCATTCAAATGATACCTCCTTGAGAAATATGACACATAACACCTCAATTCCAAATCAAAATTTTTCAATTTTGTGCTTATTTTTTGCTGAAATTAGTATGAAATTTCATTCAAAGGATACCTCCTTGAGACATATGACGTGTAACTCTTCAATTCAAAATCATAATTTCATGAGTTTTTCCTTATTTTTAGTTGAAATTGAGTATGAAATTTCATTCAAATGCTACCTCCTTGAGAAATATGACACATAACACTTCAATTCCAAATCAAAATTTTTCAATTTTGTGCTTATTTTTTGCTGAAATTAGCATGAAATAAAATTTAGAAGATACCTCCTTGAGAAATATGACACATAACAATTCTATTCCAAATCAAATTTTCTCAATTTTGTGCTTATTTTTGGCTGATATTAGTATGAAATCTTATTAAAGAAAGACCCTCTTGTGAAATAAGACACATAACACTTCTATTCCAAATCAAATCTTTTCAATTTTGTGCTTATTTTTGGCTGAAATTAGTATGAAATTTTATTCAGAAGATACCTCCTTGAGAAATATGACACATAGCACTTCTATTTAAAATATAAATTTTTTCAATTTTGTGCTTATTTTTTGCTGAAATTAGTATGAAATTTCATTCAAAGGATACCTCCTTGAGACATATGACGTGTAACTCTTCAATTCAAAATCATAATTTCATGAGTTTTTCCTTATTTTTAGTTAAAATTGAGTATGAAATTTCATTCAGAAGATACCTCCTTGAGAGATATGACACATAACACATCTATTCCAAATCAAATTTTCTAGATTTTGTGCTTATGTTTGGCTGAGATTAGTATGAATTTTCATTCAAAGGATACCTCCTTGAGAGATATTACGTGTAACTCTTCAATTCAAAATCATAATTTCATGTGTTTTTGCTTATTGTTAGTTGACATTGACTATGAAATTTCATTCAAATGATACCTCCTTGAGAAATATGACACATAACACCTCAATTCCAAATCAAAATTTTTCAATTTTGTGCTTATTTTTTGCTGAAATTAGTATGAAATTTCATTCAAAGGATACCTCCTTGAGACATATGACGTGTAACTCTTCAATTCAAAATCATAATTTCATGAGTTTTTCCTTATTTTTAGTTAAAATTGAGTATGAAATTTCATTCAGAAGATACCTCCTTGAGAGATATGACACATAACACATCTATTCCAAATCAAATTTTCTAGATTTTGTGCTTATGTTTGGCTGAGATTAGTATGAAATTTCATTCAAAGGATACCTCCTTGAGAGATATGACGTGTAACTCTTCAATTCAAAATCATAATTTCATGTGTTTTTGCTTATTGTTAGTTGAAATTGAGTATGAAACTTCATTCAAATGATACCTCCTTGAGAAATTTGACACATAACACCTCAATTCCAAATCAAAATTTTTCAATTTTGTGCTTATTTTTTGCTGAAATTAGTATGAAATGTCATTCAAAGGATACCTCCTTGAGACATATGACGTGTAACTCTTCAATTCAAAATCATAATTTCATGAGTTTTTCCTTATTTTTAGTTAAAATTGAGTATGAAATTTCATTCAGAAGATACCTCCTTGAGAGATATGACACATAACACATCTATTCCAAATCAAATTTTCTCAATTTTGTGCTTATTTTTGGCTGAAATTAGTATGAAATTTCATTCAAAAGATACCTCCTTGAGACATATGACGTGTAACTCTTCAATTCAAAATCATAATTTCATGAGTTTTTTCTTATTCTTAGTTGAAATTGAGTATGAAATTTCATTCAGAAGATACCTCCTTGAGAGATATGACACATAACACATCTATTCCAAATCAAATTTTCTAAATTTTGTGCTTATTTTTGACTGAAATTAGTATGAAATTTTAATTAAGAAGTTACCGCCTACAGAAATAAGACACATAACACTTCTATTCCAAATCATATTTTCTCAATTTTGTGCTTACTTTTGGCTGAAATTACTATGAAGTTTCATTCAAAAGATACCTCCCTGAGAAATATGACACATAACACTTCTATTCAAAATCAAAGTTTTTCAATTTTGTGCTTATTTTTGACTGAAATTAGTATGAAATTTCATTCACAAAATACCTCCTTGAGAAATATCACACATAACACTTCTATTCCAAATCAAATTTTCTCAATGTTGTGCTTATTTTTGGCTGAAATTAGTATGAAATTTCATTAAACAAGACCCTCTTGTGAAATAAGACACATAACACTTCTATTCAAAATCAAATTTTCTCAATTTTGTGCTAATTTTCTGCTGAAATTAGTATGAAATTTCATTCAGGAGATACCTCCTTGAGAAATATGACACATAACACTTCTATTCCAAATCAAAATTTCTCAATTTTGTGGTCATTTTTGGCTGAAATTAGCATGAAATTTCATTCAGACGATACCTCCTTGAGAAATATGACACATAACATTTCTATTCCAAATAAAAATTTTTCAATTTTGTGCTTATTTTTGGCTGAGATTAGTATGAAATTTTATTAAAAAACGACCCTCTTGTGAAATAAGACACATAACACTTCTATTCCAAATCAAATTTTCTCAAAGTTGTGCTGATTTTTGGCTGAAATTAGTGAGAAATTTTATTCAAAAAATACCTCTTTGAGGAATATAACACATAACACTTCTATTCAAAATCAAATTTTTTCGATTTTGTGCTTATGTTTGGCTGAAATTAATATGACATTTCATTCAAAAGATACCTCCCTGAGAAATATGACACATAACACTTCTATTCAAAATCAAAGTTTCTCAATTTTGCGCTTAATTTTGACTGAAATTAGTATGAAATTTCATTCACAAAATACCTCCTTGAGAAATATCACACATAACACTTCTTTTCCAAATCAAATTTTCTCAATGTTGTGCTTATTTTTGGCTGAAATTGAGTATGAAATTTCATTCAAATGATACCTCATTGAGAAATTTGACACATAATACTTTAATTCCAAATCAAAACTTTTAAATTTTGCGCTTATTGTTGGCTGAAATTCGTATGAAATTTTATTCAAAAGATACCTCTTTGAGAAATATGACATATAACACTTCTATTCCAAATCAAAATTTTTCAATCTTGTGGTTATTTTTGGCTGAAATTAGTATGAAATTTCATTCAGAAGATTCCTCCTTGAGAAATATGACACATAGCATTTCTTTTCAAAATATAAATTTTTTATATTTGTGCTTATTTTTGGCTGAAAATAGTATGAAATTTCATTCAAATGATACCTCCTTGAGAAATATGACACATAACACCTCAATTCCAAATCAAAATTTTTCAATTTTGTGCTTATTTTTTGCTGAAATTAGTATGAAATTTCATTCAAAGGATACCTCCTTGAGACATATGACGTGTAACTCTTCAATACAAAAATCATAATTTCATGAGTTTTTCCTTATTTTTAGTTAAAATTGAGTATGAAATTTCATTCAGAAGATACCTCCTTGAGAGATATGACACATAACACATCTATTCCAAATCAAATTTTCTCAATTTTGTGGTTATTTCTGGCTGAAATTAGTATGAAATTTCATTCAAAAGATACCTCCTTGAGACATATAACGTGTAACTCTTCAATTCAAAATCATAATTTCATGAGTTTTTCCTTATTGTTAGATGAAATTGAGTATGAAATTTCATTCAGAAGATACCTCCTTGAGAGATATGACACAAAACACATCTATTCCAAATCAAATTTTCTAAATTTTGTGCTTATTTTTGGCTGAAATTAGTATGAAATTTCATTAAGAAGATACCGCCTTCAGATATAAGACACATAACACTTCTATTCCAAATCATATTTTTTCAATTTTGTGCTTACTTTTGGCTGAATTTACTATGAAGTTTCATTCAATAGATACCTCCCTGAGAAATATGACACATAACACTTCTATTCCGAATCAAATTTTTTCAATTTTGTGCTTATTTTTGGCTGAAATTAGTATGAAATTTCATTCAAATGATACCTCCTTGAGACATATGACGTGTAACTCTTCAATTCAAAATCATATTTTCATGTGTTTTTGCTTATTGTTAGTTGAAATTGAGTATGAAATTTCATTCAAATGATACCTCCTTGAGAAATATGACACATAACACTTCTATTCCAAATCAAATTTTCTCAATTTTGTGCTTATTTTTGGCTGAAATTAGTATGAAATTTCATTCAGAAGATACCTCCTTGAGAAATATGACACATAACACTTCTATTCCAAATAAAAATTTTTCAATTTTGAGCTTATTTTTGGCTGAGATTAGTATGAAATTTCATTGAAAAACGACCCTCTTGTAAAAAAAGACACATAACACTTCTATTCCAAATCAAATTTTCTCAAAGTTGTGCTTATTTTTGGCTGAAAATAGTATGAAATTTCATTCAGAAGATACCTCCTGGAACAATATGACACATAACACTTCAATTCCAAATCAAATTTTTTCAATTTTGTGCTTATTTTTGGCTGAAATTAGTATGAGATACCTCCTTGAGACATATGACGTGTTACTCTTCAATTCAAAATCATATTTTCATGTGTTTTTGCTTATTGTTAGTTGAAATTGAGTATGAAATTTCATTCAAATGCTACCTCCTTGAGAAATATGACACATAACACCTCAATTCCAAATCAAAATTTTTCAATTTTGTGCTTATTTTTGGCTGAAATTAGAATGAAATTTCATTTAGAAGATACCTCCTTGAGAAATATGACACATAACAATTCTATTCCAAATCAAATTTTCTCAATTTTGTGCTTATTTTTGGCTGATATTAGTATGAAATCTTATTAAAGAAAGACCCTCTTGTGAAATAAGACACATAACACTTCTATTCCAAATCAAATCTTTTCAATTTTGTGCTTATTTTTGGCTGAAATTAGTATGAAATTTTATTCAGAAGATACCTCTTTGAGAAATATGACACATAGCACTTCTATTTAAAATATAAATTTTTTCAATTTTGTGCTTATTTTTGGCTGAAATTAGTATGAAATCTCATTCAAAGGATACCTCCTTGAGACATATGACGTGTAACTCTTCAATTCAAAATCATAATTTCATGTGTTTTTGCTTATTGTTAGTTGACATTGAGTATGAAATTTCATTCAAATGATACCTCCTTGAGAAATATGACACATAACACCTCGATTCCAAATCAAATTTTCTAAATTTTGTGCTTATTTTTGGCTGAAATTATTATGAAATTTCATTAAGAAGATACCGCCTTCAGAAATAAGACACATAACACTTCAATTCCAAATCAAATTTTTCAATTTTGTGGTTATTTTTGGCTGAAATTAGTATGAAATTTCATTCAGAAGATACCTCCTTGAGAAATATGACACATAGCATTTCTTTTCAAAATATAAATTTTTTATATTTGTGCTTATTTTTGGCTGAAAATAGTATGAAATTTCATTCAAATGATACCTCCTTGAGAAATATGACACATAACACCTCAATTCCAAATCAAAATTTTTCAATTTTGTGCTTATTTTTTGCTGAAATTAGTATGAAATTTCATTCAAAGGATACCTCCTTGAGACATATGACGTGTAACTCTTCAATACAAAAATCATAATTTCATGAGTTTTTCCTTATTTTTAGTTAAAATTGAGTTTGAAATTTCATTCAGAAGATACCTCCTTGAGAGATATGACACATAACACATCTATTCCAAATCAAATTTTCTAAATTTTGTGCTTATTTTTGGCTGAAATTAGTATGAAATTTCATTAAGAAGATACCGCCTTCAGATATAAGACACATAACACTTCTATTCCAAATCATATTTTTTCAATTTTGTGCTTACTTTTGGCTGATTTTACTCTGAAGTTTCATTCAATAGATACCTCCCTGAGAAATATGACACATAACACTTCTATTCCAAATCAAAGTTTCTCAATTTTGTGCTTATTTTTGACTGAAATTAGTATGAAATTTTATTCACAAGATACCTCCTTGAGAAATATGACACATAACACTTCTATTCCAAATCAAATTTTCTCAATGTTGTGCTTATTTTTGGCTGAAATTAGCATGAAATTTCATTAAACAAGACCCTCTTGTGAAGTAAGACACATAACACTTCTATTCCGAATCAAATTTTCTCAATTTTGTGCTTATTTTTGGCTGAAATTAGTATGAAATTTCATTCAAATGATACCTCCTTGAGAAATATGACGTGTAACTCTTCAATTCAAAATCATATTTTCATGTGTTTTTGCTTATTGTTAGTTGAAATTGAGTATGAAATTTCATTCAAATGATACCTCCTTGAGAAATATGACACATAACACTTCTATTCCAAATCAAATTTTCTCAATTTTGTGCTTATTTTTGGCTGAAATTAGTATGAAATTTCATTCAGAAGATACCTCCTTGAGAAATACGACACATAACACTTCTATTCCAAATAAAAATTTTTCAATTTTGAGCTTATTTTTGGCTGAGATTAGTATGAAATTTCATTGAAAAACGACCCTCTTGTAAAATATGACACATAACAATTCTATTCCAAATCAAATTTTCTCAATTTTGTGCTTATTTTTGGCTGATATTAGTATGAAATCTTATTAAAGAAAGACCCTCTTGTGAAATAAGACACATAACACTTCTATTCCAAATCAAATCTTTTCAATTTTGTGCTTATTTTTGGCTGAAATTAGTATGAAATTTTATTCAGAAGATACCTCCTTGAGAAATATGACACATAGCACTTCTATTTAAAATATAAATTTTTTCAATTTTTTGCTTATTTTTGGCTGAAATTAGTATGAAATTTCATTCAAAGGATACCTCCTTGAGACATATGACGTGTAACTCTTCAATTCAAAATCATAATTTCATGTGTTTTTGCTTATTGTTAGGTGACATTGAGTATGAAATTTCATTCAAATGATACCTCCTTGAGAAATATGACACATAACACCTCAATTCCAAATCAAATTTTCTAAATTTTGTGCTTATTTTTGGCTGAAATTATTATGAAATTTCATTAAGAAGATACCGCCTTCAGAAATAAGACACATAACACTTCTATTCCAAATCATATTTTCTCAATTTTGTGCTTACTTTTGGCTGAAATTACTATGAAGTTTCATTCAAAGAGACCTCTCTGAGAAATATGACACATAACACTTCTATTCCAAATCAAAGTTTTTCAATTTTGCTCTTATTTTTGACTTAAATTAGTATGAAATTTCATTCACAAAATACCTCCTTGAGAAATATGACACATAACACTTCTATTCCAAATCAAATTTTCTCAATGTTGTGCTTATTTTTGGCTGAAATTACTATGAAATTTCATTAAACAAGACCCTCTTTTGAAATAAGACACATAACACTTCTATTCCGAATCAAATTTTTTCAATTTTGTGCTTATTTTTGGCTGAAATTTGTATGAAATTTCATTCAAAGGATACCTCCTTGAGACATATGACGTGTATCTCTTCAATTCAAAATCATAATTTCACGAGTTTTTGCTTATTGTTAGTTGAAATTGAGTACGAAATTTCATTCAAATGATACCTCCTTGAGCGATATGACACATAACACCTAAATTCCAAATCAAAATTTTTTAAATTTTGCGCTTATTTTTGGCTGAAATTAGTATGAATTTTTAGGCAAAAGATACCTCCTTGAGAAATTTACTCATAACATTTCTATTCCAAATCATAATTTTTCAATTTTGTCCTTATTTTTGGCTGAGAATAGAATGAGATTTCATTCAGAAGATACCTCCTTGATAGATATGACACATAACACTTCTATTCCAAATCAAATTTCCTCAACTTTGTGCTGATTTTTGGCTGATATTAGTATGAAATTTCATTCAGAAGATACCTCCTTCAGAAATATAACACATAACACTTCTTTTCAAAATCATAATTTCATGAATTTTTGCTTATTGTTGGTTGAAATTGAGTATGAAATTTCATTCAGAAGATACCTCCTTGAGAAATATGACACAAAACACTTCTATTCAAAATCATAATTTCATGTCCTTTTGCTTATTGTTAGTTTAAATTGAGTATGAAATGTCATTCAAAAGATACCTATTTGAGAAGTATGACACATAACACTTCAATTCCAAATCAAATTTTTTCAATTTTGTGCTCATTTTTGGCTGAAATTAGTATGAAATTTCATTCAAAGGATACCTCCTTGAGACATATGACGTGTAACTCTTCAATTCAAAATCATAATTTCATGTGTTTTTGCTTATTGTTAGGTGACATTGAGTATGAAATTTCATTCAAATGATACCTCCTTGAGAAATATGACACATAACACCTCAATTCCTAATCAAATTTTCTCAATGTTGTGCTTATTTTTGGCTGAAATTAGCATGAAATTTCATTAAACAAGACCCTCTTGTGAAGTAAGACACATAACACTTCTATTCCGAATCAAATTTTTTCAATTTTGTGCTTATTTTTGGCTGAAATTAGTATGAAATTTCATTCAAATGATACCTCCTTGAGACATATGACGTGTAACTCTTCAATTCAAAATCATATTTTCATGTGTTTTTGCTTATTGTTAGTTGAAATTGAGTATGAAATTTCATTCAAATGATACCTCCTTGAGAAATATGACACATAACATATCTATTCCAAATCAAATTTTCTCAATTTTGTGCTTATTTTTGGCTGAAATTAGTATGAAATTTCATTCAGAAGATACCTCCTTGAGAAATACGACACATAACACTTCTATTCCAAATAAAAATTTTTCAATTTTGAGCTTATTTTTGGCTGAGATTAGTATGAAATTTCATTGAAAAACGACCCTCTTGTAAAATAAGACACATAACACTTCTATTCCAAATCAAATTTTCTCAAAGTTGTGCTTATTTTTGGCTGAAAATAGTATGAAATTTCATTCAGAAGATACCTCCTGGAACAATATGACACATAACACTTCAATTCCAGATCAAATTTTTTCAATTTTGTGCTTATTTTTGGCTGAAATTAGTATGAGATACCTCCTTGAGACATATGACGTGTTACTCTTCAATTCAAAATCATATTTTCATGTGTTTTTGCTTATTGTTAGTTGAAATTGAGTATGAAATTTCATTCAAATGCTACCTCCTTGAGAAATATGACACATAACACTTCAATTCCAAATCAAAATTTTTCAATTTTGTGCTTATTTTTGGCTGAAATTAGAATGAAATTTCATTTAGAAGATACCTCCTTGAGAAATATGACACATAACAATTCTATTCCAAATCAAATTTTCTCAATTTTGTGCTTATTTTTGGCTGATATTAGTATGAAATTTTATTCAGAAGATACCTCCTTGAGAAATATGACACATAGCACTTCTATTTAAAATATAAATTTTTTCAATTTTTTGCTTATTTTTGGCTGAAATTAGTATGAAATTTCATTCAAAGGATACCTCCTTGAGACATATGACGTGTAACTCTTCAATTCAAAATCATAATTTCATGTGTTTTTGCTTATTGTTAGGTGACATTGAGTATGAAATTTCATTCAAATGATACCTCCTTGAGAAATATGACACATAACACCTCAATTCCAAATCAAATTTTCTAAATTTTGTGCTTATTTTTGGCTGAAATTATTATGAAATTTCATTAAGAAGATACCGCCTTCAGAAATAAGACACATAACACTTCTATTCCAAATCATATTTTCTCAATTTTGTGCTTACTTTTGGCTGAAATTACTATGAAGTTTCATTCAAAGAGACCTCTCTGAGAAATATGACACATAACACTTCTATTCCAAATCAAAGTTTTTCAATTTTGTTCTTATTTTTGACTTAAATTAGTATGAAATTTCATTCACAAAATACCTCCTTGAGAAATATGACACATAACACTTCTATTCCAAATCAAATTTTCTCAATGTTGTGCTTATTTTTGGCTGAAATTAGTATGAAATTTCATTAAACAAGACCCTCTTTTGAAATAAGACACATAACACTTCTATTCCAAATCAAATCTTTTCAATTTTGTGCTTATTTTTGGCTGAAATTAGTATGAAATTTTATTCAGAAGATACCTCCTTGAGAAATATGACACATAGCACTTCTATTTAAAATATAAATTTTTTCAATTTTTTGCTTATTTTTGGCTGAAATTAGTATGAAATTTCATTCAAAGGATACCTCCTTGAGACATATGACGTGTAACTCTTCAATTCAAAATCATAATTTCATGTGTTTTTGCTTATTGTTAGGTGACATTGAGTATGAAATTTCATTCAAATGATACCTCCTTGAGAAATATGACACATAACACCTCAATTCCAAATCAAATTTTCTAAATTTTGTGCTTATTTTTGGCTGAAATTATTATGAAATTTCATTAAGAAGATACCGCCTTCAGAAATAAGACACATAACACTTCTATTCCAAATCATATTTTCTCAATTTTGTGCTTACTTTTGGCTGAAATTAGTATGAAATCTTCTTAAAGAAAGACCCTCTTGTAAAATAAGACACATAACACTTCTATTCCAAATCAAATCTTTTCAATTTTGTGCTTATTTTTGGCTGAAATTAGTATGAAATTTCATTCAAAGGATACCTCCCTTAGACATATGACGTGTAACTCTTCAATTCAAAATCATAATTTCATGTGTTTTTGCTTATTGTTAGTTGACATTGACTATGAAATTTCATTCAAATGATACCTCCTTGAGAAATATGACACATAACACCTCAATTCCAAATCAAAATTTTTCAATTTTGTGCTTATTTTTTGCTGAAATTAGTATGAAATTTCATTCAAAGGATACCTCCTTGAGACATATGACGTGTAACTCTTCAATTCAAAATCATAATTTCATGAGTTTTTCCTTATTTTTAGTTAAAATTGAGTATGAAATTTCATTCAGAAGATACCTCCTTGAGAGATATGACACATAACACATCTATTCCAAATCAAATTTTCTAAATTTTGTGCTTATTTTTGGCTGAAATTATTATGAAATTTCATTAAGAAGATACCGCCTTCAGAAATAAGACACATAACACTTCTATTCCAAATCATATTTTCTCAATTTTGTGCTTCCTTTTGGCTGAAATTACTATGAAGTTTCATTCAAAAGATACCTCTCTGAGAAATATGACACATAACACTTCTATTCCAAATCAAAGTTTTTCAATTTTGTGCTTATTTTTGACTAAAATTAGTATGAAATTTCATTCACAAAATACCTCCTTGAGAAATATGACACATAACACTTCTATTCCAAATCAAATTTTCTCAATGTTGTGCTTATTTTTGGCTGAAATTAGTATGAAATTTCATTAAACAAGACCCTCTTGTGAAATAAGACACATAACACTTCCATTCCAAATCAAATTTTTTCAATTTTGTGCATATTTTTGGCTGAAATTAGTAGGAAATTTCATTCAAATGATGCCTCCTTGAGACATATGACGTGTAACTCTTCAATTCAAAATCATAATTTCATGTGTTTTTGCTTATTGTTAGTTGAAATTGAGTATGAAATTTCATTCAAATGATACCTCCTTGAGAAATATGACACATAACACTTCTATTCCAAATAAAAATTTTTCAATTTTGTGCCTTTTTTTGGCTGAGATTAGTATGAAATTTTATTAAAAAACGACCCTCTTGTGAAATAAGACACATAACACTTCTATTCCAAATCAAATTTTCTCAAAGTTGTGCTGATTTTTGGCTGAAATTAGTGAGAAATTTTATTCAAAAAATACCTCTTTGAGGAATATAACACATAACACTTCTATTCCAAATCAAAATTTTTCAATTTTGTGCTTATTTTTGGCTGAAATTTGTAAGAAATTTCATTCAAAGGATACCTCCTTGAGACATATGACGTGTATCTCTTCAATTCAAAATCATAATTTCACGAGTTTTTGCTTATTGTTAGTTGAAATTGAGTACGAAATTTCATTCAAATGATACCTCCTTGAGCGACATGACTCATAACATTTCTATTCGAAATCAAAATTTTTCAATTTTGTGCTTATTTTTGGCTGAGAATAGAATGAGATTTCATTCAGAAGATACCTCCTTGATAGATATGACACATAACACTTCTATTCCAAATCAAATTTCCTCAACTTTGTGCTGATTTTTGGCTGATATTAGTATGAAATTTCATTCAGAAGATACCTCCTTCAGAAATATAACACATAACACTTCTTTTCAAAATCATAATTTCATGAATTTTTGCTTATTGTTGGTTGAAATTGAGTATGAAATTTCATTCAGAAGATACCTCCTTGAGAAATATGACACATAACACTTCTATTCAAAATCATAATTTCATGACCTTTTGCTTATTGTTAGTTTAAATTGAGTGAAATGTCATTCAAAAGATACCTATTTGAGAAGTATGACACATAACACTTCAATTCCAAATCAAATTTTTTCAATTTTGTGCTCATTTTTGGCTGAAATTAGTATGAAATTTCATTCAAAGGATACCTCCTTGAGACATATGACGTGTTACTCTTCAATTCAAAATCATAATTTCATGTGTTTTTGCTTATTTTTAGTTGAAATTGAGTATGAAATTTCATTCAAATGCTACCTCCTTGAGAAATATGACACATAACACTTCAATTCCAAATCAAAATTTTTCAATTTTGTGCTTATTTTTTTCTGAAATTAGTATGAAATATCATTTAGAAGATACCTCCTTGAGAAATATGACACATAACAATTCTATTCCAAATCAAATTTTCTCAATTTTGTGCTTATTTTTGGCTGAAATTAGTATGAAATCTTCTTAAAGAAAGACCCTCTTGTAAAATAAGACACATAACACTTCTATTCCAAATTAAATCTTTTCAATTTTGTGCTTATTTTTGGCTGAGATTAGTATGAAATTTCATTCAAAGGATACCTCCTTTAGACATATGACGTGTAACTCTTCAATTCAAAATCAAAATTTTTCAATTTTGTGCTTATTTTTTGCTGAAATTAGTATGAAATTTCATTTAAAGGATACCTCCTTGAGACATATGACGTGTAACTCTTCAATTCAAAATCATAATTTCATGAGTTTTTCCTTATTTTTAGTTAAAATTGAGTATGAAATTTCATTCAGAAGATACCTCCTTAAGAGATATGACACATAACACATCTATTCCAAATCAAATTTTCTAAATTTTGTGCTTATTTTTGGCTGAAATTACTATGAAGTTTCATTCAAAAGATACCTCTCTGAGAAATATGACACATAACACTTCTATTCTAAATCAAAGTTTTTCAATTTTGTGCTTATTTTTGACTAAAATTAGTATGAAATTTCATTCACAAAATACCTCCTTGAGAAATATGACACAACACTTCTATTCCAAATCAAATTTTCTCAATGTTATGCTTATTTTTGGCTGAAATTAGTATGAAATTTCATTAAACAAGACCCTCTTGTGAAATAAGACATATAACACTTCTATTCCAAATCAAATTTTTTCAATTTTGTGCTTATTTTTGGCTGAAATTAGTAGGAAATTTCATTCAAATGATACCTCCTTGAGAAATATGACACATAACACTTCTATTCCAAATCAAATTTTCTCAATTTTGTGCTAATTTTTGGCCGAAATTAGTATGAAATTTCATTCAGAAGATACCTCCTTGAGAAATACGACACATAACACTTCTATTCCAAATAAAAATTTTTCAATTTTGAGCTTATTTTTGGCTGAGATTAGTATGAAATTTCATTGAAAAACGACCCTCTTGTAAAATAAGACACATAACACTTCTATTCCAAATCAAATTTTCTCAAAGTTGTGCTTATTTTTGGCTGAAAATAGTATGAAATTTCATTCAGAAGATACCTCCTGGAACAATATGACACATAACACTTCAATTCCAAATCAAATTTTTTCAATTTTGTGCTTATTTTTGGCTGAAATTAGTATGAGATACCTCCTTGAGACATATGACGTGTTACTCTTCAATTCAAAATCATATTTTCATGTGTTTTTGCTTATTGTTAGTTGAAATTGAGTATGAAATTTCATTCAAATGCTACCTCCTTGAGAAGTATGACACACAACACTTCAATTCCAAATCAAAATTTTTCAATTTTGTGCTTATTTTTGGCTGAAATTAGAATGAAATTTCATTTAGAAGATACCTCCTTGAGAAATATGACACATAACAATTCTATTCCAAATCAAATTTTCTCAATTTTGTGCTTATTTTTGGCTGATATTAGTATGAAATCTTATTAAAGAAAGACCCTCTTGTGAAATAAGACACATAACACTTCTATTCCAAATCAAATCTTTTCAATTTTGTGCTTATTTTTGGCTGAAATTAGTATGAAATTTTATTCAGAAGATACCTCCTTGAGAAATATGACACATAGCACTTCTATTTAAAATATAAATTTTTTCAATTTTTTGCTTATTTTTGGCTGAAATTAGTATGAAATTTCATTCAAAGGATACCTCCTTGAGACATATGACGTGTAACTCTTCAATTCAAAATCATAATTTCATGTGTTTTTGCTTATTGTTAGGTGACATTGAGTATGAAATTTCATTCAAATGATACCTCCTTGAGAAATATGACACATAACACCTCAATTCCAAATCAAATTTTCTAAATTTTGTGCTTATTTTTGGCTGAAATTATTATGAAATTTCATTAAGAAGATACCGCCTTCAGAAATAAGACACATAACACTTCTATTCCAAATCATATTTTCTCAATTTTGTGCTTACTTTTGGCTGAAATTACTATGAAGTTTCATTCAAAGAGACCTCTCTGAGAAATATGACACATAACACTTCTATTCCAAATCAAAGTTTTTCAATTTTGTTCTTATTTTTGACTTAAATTAGTATGAAATTTCATTCACAAAATACCTCCTTGAGAAATATGACACATAACACTTCTATTCCAAATCAAATTTTCTCAATGTTGTGCTTATTTTTGGCTGAAATTAGTATGAAATTTCATTAAACAAGACCCTCTTTTGAAATAAGACACATAACACTTCTATTCCGAATCAAATTTTTTCAATTTTGTGCTTATTTTTGGCTGAAATTTGTATGAAATTTCATTCAAAGGATACCTCCTTGAGACATATGACGTGTATCTCTTCAATTCAAAATCATAATTTCACGAGTTTTTGCTTATTGTTAGTTGAAATTGAGTACGAAATTTCATTCAAATGATACCTCCTTGAGCGATATGACACATAACACCTAAATTCCAAATCAAAATTTTTTAAATTTTGCGCTTATTTTTGGCTGAAATTAGTATGAATTTTTAGGCAAAAGATACCTCCTTGAGAAATTTACTCATAACATTTCTATTCCAAATCATAATTTTTCAATTTTGTCCTTATTTTTGGCTGAGAATAGAATGAGATTTCATTCAGAAGATACCTCCTTGATAGATATGACACATAACAGTTCTATTCCAAATCAAATTTCCTCAACTTTGTGCTGATTTTTGGCTGATATTAGTATGAAATTTCATTCAGAAGATACCTCCTTCAGAAATATAACACATAACACTTCTTTTCAAAATCATAATTTCATGAATTTTTGCTTATTGTTGGTTGAAATTGAGTATGAAATTTCATTCAGAAGATACCTCCTTGAGAAATATGACACATAACACTTCTATTCGAAATCATAATTTCATGACCTTTTGCTTATTGTTAGTTTAAATTGAGTATGAAATGTCATTCAAAAGATACCTATTTGAGAAGTATGACACATAACACTTCAATTCCAAATCAAAATTTTTCAATTTTGTGCTTATTTTTTGCTTAAATTAGCATGAAATATCATTTAGAAGATACCTCCTTGAGAAATATGACACATAACAATTCTATTCCAAATCAAATTTTCTCAATTTTGTGCTTATTTTTGGCTGAAATTAGTATGAAATCTTCTTAAAGAAAGACCCTCTTGTAAAATAAGACACATAACACTTCTATTCCAAATCAAATCTTTTCAATTTTGTGCTTATTTTTGGCTGAAATTAGTATGAAATTTCATTCAAAGGATACCTCCCTTAGACATATGACGTGTAACTCTTCAATTCAAAATCATAATTTCATGTGTTTTTGCTTATTGTTAGTTGACATTGACTATGAAATTTCATTCAAATGATACCTCCTTGAGAAATATGACACATAACACCTCAATTCCAAATCAAAATTTTTCAATTTTGTGCTTATTTTTTGCTGAAATTAGTATGAAATTTCATTCAAAGGATACCTCCTTGAGACATATGACGTGTAACTCTTCAATTCAAAATCATAATTTCATGAGTTTTTCCTTATTTTTAGTTAAAATTGAGTATGAAATTTCATTCAGAAGATACCTCCTTGAGAGATATGACACATAACACATCTATTCCAAATCAAATTTTCTAAATTTTGTGCTTATTTTTGGCTGAAATTATTATGAAATTTCATTAAGAAGATACCGCCTTCAGAAATAAGACACATAACACTTCTATTCCAAATCATATTTTCTCAATTTTGTGCTTCCTTTTGGCTGAAATTACTATGAAGTTTCATTCAAAAGATACCTCTCTGAGAAATATGACACATAACACTTCTATTCCAAATCAAAGTTTTTCAATTTTGTGCTTATTTTTGACTAAAATTAGTATGAAATTTCATTCACAAAATACCTCCTTGAGAAATATGACACATAACACTTCTATTCCAAATCAAATTTTCTCAATGTTGTGCTTATTTTTGGCTGAAATTAGTATGAAATTTCATTAAACAAGACCCTCTTGTGAAATAAGACACATAACACTTCCATTCCAAATCAAATTTTTTCAATTTTGTGCATATTTTTGGCTGAAATTAGTAGGAAATTTCATTCAAATGATACCTCCTTGAGACATATGACGTGTAACTCCTCAATTCAAAATCATAATTTCATGTGTTTTTGCTTATTGTTAGTTGAAATTGAGTATGAAATTTCATTCAAATGATACCTCCTTGAGAAATATGACACATAACACTTCTATTCCAAATAAAAATTTTTCAATTTTGTGCTTATTTTTGGCTGAGATTAGTATGAAATTTTATTAAAAAACGACCCTCTTGTGAAATAAGACACATAACACTTCTATTCCAAATCAAATTTTCTCAAAGTTGTGCTGATTTTTGGCTGAAATTAGTGAGAAATTTTATTCAAAAAATACCTCTTTGAGGAATATAACACATAACACTTCTATTCCAAATCAAAATTTTTCAATTTTGTGCTTATTTTTGGCTGAAATTTGTAAGAAATTTCATTCAAAGGATACCTCCTTGAGACATATGACGTGTAACTCTTCAATTCAAAATCATAATTTCACGAGTTTTTGCTTATTGTTAGTTGAAATTGAGTACGAAATTTCATTCAAATGATACCTCCTTGAGCGACATGACTCATAACATTTCTATTCGAAATCAAAATTTTTCAATTTTGTGCTTATTTTTGGCTGAGAATAGAATGAGATTTCATTCAGAAGATACCTCCTTGATAGATATGACACATAACACTTCTATTCCAAATCAAATTTCCTCAACTTTGTGCTGATTTTTGGCTGATATTAGTATGAAATTTCATTCAGAAGATACCTCCTTCAGAAATATAACACATAACACTTCTTTTCAAAATCATAATTTCATGAAATTTTGCTTATTGTTGGTTGAAATTGAGTATGAAATTTCATTCAGAAGATACCTCCTTGAGAAATATGACACATAACACTTCTATTCAAAATCATAATTTCATGACCTTTTGCTTATTGTTAGTTTAAATTGAGTGAAATGTCATTCAAAAGATACCTATTTGAGAAGTATGACACATAACACTTCAATTCCAAATCAAATTTTTTCAATTTTGTGCTCATTTTTGGCTGAAATTAGTATGAAATTTCATTCAAAGGATACCTCCTTGAGACATATGACGTGTTACTCCTCAATTCAAAATCATAATTTCATGTGTTTTTGCTTATTTTTAGTTGAAATTGAGTATGAAATTTCATTCAAATGCTACCTCCTTGAGAAATATGACACATAACACTTCAAATCCAAATCAAAATTTTTCAATTTTGTGCTTATTTTTTGCTGAAATTAGTATGAAATATCATTTAGAAGATACCTCCTTGAGAAATATGACACATAACAATTCTATTCCAAATCAAATTTTCTCAATTTTGTGCTTATTTTTGGCTGAAATTAGTATGAAATCTTCTTAAAGAAAGACCCTCTTGTAAAATAAGACACATAACACTTCTATTCCAAATCAAATCTTTTCAATTTTGTGCTTATTTTTGGCTGAGATTAGTATGAAATTTCATTCAAAGGATACCTCCTTTAGACATATGACGTGTAACTCTTCAATTCAAAATCAAAATTTTTCAATTTTTGTGCTTATTTTTTGCTGAAATTAGTATGAAATTTCATTTAAAGGATACCTCCTTGAGACATATGACGTGTAACTCTTCAATTCAAAATCATAATTTCATGAGTTTTTCCTTATTTTTAGTTAAAATTGAGTATGAAATTTCATTCAGAAGATACCTCCTTGAGAGATATGACACATAACACATCTATTCCAAATCAAATTTTCTAAATTTTGTGCTTATTTTTGGCTGAAATTATTATGAAATTTCATTAAGAAGATACCGCCTTCAGAAATAAGACACATAACACTTCTATTCCAAATCATATTTTCTCAATTTTGTGCTTCCTTTTGGCTGAAATTACTATGAAGTTTCATTCAAAAGATACCTCTCTGAGAAATATGACACATAACACTTCTATTCCAAATCAAAGTTTTTCAATTTTGTGCTTATTTTTGACTAAAATTAGTATGAAATTTCATTCACAAAATACCTCCTTGAGAAATATGACACAACACTTCTATTCCAAATCAAATTTTCTCAATGTTATGCTTATTTTTGGCTGAAATTAGTATGAAATTTCATTAAACAAGACCCTCTTGTGAAATAAGACATATAACACTTCTATTCCAAATCAAATTTTTTCAATTTTGTGCTTATTTTTGGCTGAAATTAGTAGGAAATTTCATTCAAATGATACCTCCTTGAGACATATGACGTGTAACTCTTCAATTCAAAATCATAATTTCATGTGTTTTTGCTTATTGTTAGTTGAAATTGAGTATGAAATTTCATTCAAATGATACCTCCTTGAGAAATATGACACATAACACTTCTATTCCAAATAAATATTTTTCAATTTTGTGCTTATTTTTGGCTGAGATTAGTATGAAATTTTATTAAAAAACGACCCTCTTGTGAAATAAGACACATAACACTTCTATTCCAAATCAAATTTTCTCAAAGTTGTGCTGATTTTTGGCTGAAATTAGTGAGAAATTTTATTCAAAAAATACCTCCTTGAGACATATGACGTGTATCTCTTCAATTCAAAATCATAATTTCACGAGTTTTTGCTTATTGTTAGTTGAAATTGAGTACGAAATTTCATTCAAATGATACCTCCTTGAGCGACATGACTCATAACATTTCTATTCCAAATCAAAATTTTTCAATTTTGTGCTTATTTTTGGCTGAGAATAGAATTAGATTTCATTCAGAAGATACCTCCTTGATAGATATGACACATAACATTTCTATTCCAAATCAATTTTTCTCAATTTTGTGCTTTTTTTGGCTGAAATTAGTATGAAATTTCATTAAAAAAGACCCTCTTGAGAAATTAGACACATAACACTTCTATTCCAAATCAAATTTCCTCAACTTTGTGCTGATTTTTGGCTGAAATTAGTATGAAATTTCATTCAGAAGATACCTCCTTCAGAAATATAACACATAACACTTCTATTCAAAATCATAAATTCATGAATTTTTGCTTATTGTTGGTTGAAATTGAGTATGAAATTTCACTCAAATGATACCTCACGTCATATGTGCTTATTTTTGGCTGAAATTAGTATGAAATTTCACTTAAAGGATACCTCCCTGAGACATATGACGTGTAACTCTTCAATTCAAAATCATAATTTCATGAGCTTTTGCTTATTGTTAGTTGAAATGGAGAATGAAATGTCATTCAAATGATACCTATTTGAGAAGTATGACACATAACACTTCAATTCCAAATCAAAATTTCTCTATTTTGCGCTTATTTTTGGCTGAAATTAGTATGAAATTTTATTCAAAAGATATCTCGTTAAGAAATATGACACATAACACATCTATTCCAAATCAAAATTGTTCGATTTTGTGCTTGTTTTTGTCTGAAATTAGTATGAAATTTTATTCAAAAGATACCTCGTTGAGAAATATGACACAGAACACATCTATTGCAAATGAAAATTGCTCGATTTTGTGCTTATTTTTGGCTGAAATTAGTATGAAATTTCATTCAGAAGATACCTCCTTGAGAAATATGAAACATAGCACTTCTATTCCAAATCAAATTTTTTCAATTTTGTGCTTATTTTTGGCTGAAATTAGTATGAAATTTCATTTAAAGGATACCTCCTTGAGACATATGACGTGTAACTCTTCAATTCAAAATCATAATTTCATGTGTTTTTGCTTATTGTTAGTTGAAATTGAGTATGAAATTTCATTCAAATGATACCTCCTTGAGACATATGACGTGTAACTCCTCAATTCAAAATCATAATTTCATGTGTTTTTGCTTATTGTTAGTTGAAATTGAGTATGAAATTTCATTCAAATGATACCTCCTTGAGAAATATGACACATAACACTTCTATTCCAAATAAAAATTTTTCAATTTTGTGCTTATTTTTGGCTGAGATTAGTATGAAATTTTATTAAAAAACGACCCTCTTGTGAAATAAGACACATAACACTTCTATTCCAAATCAAATTTTCTCAAAGTTGTGCTGATTTTTGGCTGAAATTAGTGAGAAATTTTATTCAAAAAATACCTCTTTGAGGAATATAACACATAACACTTCTATTCCAAATCAAAATTTTTCAATTTTGTGCTTATTTTTGGCTGAAATTTGTAAGAAATTTCATTCAAAGGATACCTCCTTGAGACATATGACGTGTATCTCTTCAATTCAAAATCATAATTTCACGAGTTTTTGCTTATTGTTAGTTGAAATTGAGTACGAATTTTCATTCAAATTATACCTCCTTGAGCGACATGACTCATAACATTTCTATTCCAAATCAAAATTTCTCAATTTTGTGCTTATTTTTGGCTGAGAATAGAATGAGATTTCATTCAGAAGATACCTCCTTGATAGATATGACACATAACATTTCTATTCCAAATCAATTTTTCTCAATTTTGTGCTTTTTTTTGGCTGAAATTAGTATCAAATTTCATTAAAAAAGACCCTCTTGAGAAATTAGACACATAACACTTCTATTCCAAATCAAATTTCCTCAACTTTGTGCTGATTTTTGGCTGAAATTAGTATGAAATTTCATTCAGAAGATACCTCCTTCAGAAATATAACACATAACACTTCTATTCAAAATCATAAATTCATGAATTTTTGCTTATTGTTGGTTGAAATTGAGTATGAAATTATACTCAAATGATACCTCACGTCATATGTGCTTATTTTTGGCTGAAATTAGTATGAAATTTCACTTAAAGGATACCTCCCTGAGACATATGACGTGTAACTCTTCAATTCAAAATCATAATTTCATGAGCTTTTGCTTATTGTTAGTTGAAATGGAGAATGAAATGTCATTCAAATGATACCTATTTGAGAAGTATGACACATAACACATCTATTCCAAATCAAAATTGTTCGATTTTGTGCTTGTTTTTGTCTGAAATTAGTATGAAATTTTATTCAAAAGATACCTCGTTGAGAAATATGACACAGAACACATCTATTGCAAATGAAAATTGCTCGATTTTGTGCATATTTTTGGCTGAAATTAGTTTGAAATTTAATTCAGAAGATACCTCCCTGAGAAATATGACACATAACGCTTCAATTCAAAATCAAGTTTTCTCAATGTTGTGCTTATTTTTGGCTGAAATTAGTATGAAATTTCATTCAGAAGATACCTCCTTGAGAAATATGAAACATAGCACTTCTATTCCAAATATAAATATTTTCAATTTTGTGCTTATTTTTGGCTGAAATTAATATGAAATTTCATTAAACAAGACCCTCTTTTGAAATAAGACACATAACACTTCTATTCCGAATCAAATTTTTTCAATTTTGTGCTTATTTTTGGCTGAAATTAGTATGAAATTTCATTTAAAGGATACCTCCTTGAGACATATGACGTGTAACTCTTCAATTCAAAATCATAATTTCATGTGTTTTTGCTTATTGTTAGTTGAAATTGAGTATGAAATTTCATTCAAATGATACCTCCTTGAGAAATATGACACATAACACCTCAATTCCAATTCAAAATTTTTCAATTTTGTGCTTATTTTTGGCTGAAATTAGTATGAAATCTCATTGAAAGGATACCTCCTTGAGACATATGACGTGTAACTCTTCAATTCAAAATCATAATTTCATGTGTTTTTGCTTAATGTTAGTTGAAATTGAGTATGAACTTTCATTCAAATGATACCTCCTTGAGAAATATGACACATAACACCTCAATTCCAAATCAAAATTTTTCAATTTTGTGCTTATTTTTGGCTGAAATTAGTATGAAATTTCATTCAAAGGATACCTCCTTGAGACATATGACGTGTAACTATTCAATTCAAAATCATAATTTCATGTGTTTTTGCTCATTGTTAGTTGAAATTGAGTATGAAATTTCATTCAAATGATACCTCCTTGAGAAATACGACACATAACACCTCAATTCCAAATCAAAATTTTTCAATTTTGTGCTTATTTTTTGCTGAAATTAGTATGAAATTTCATTCAAAGGATACCTCCTTGAGACATATGACGTGTAACTCTTCAATTCAAAATCATAATTTCATGAGTTTTTCCTTATTTTTAGTTAAAATTGAGTATGAAATTTCATCAACAAGATACCTCCTTGAGAGATATGACACATAACACATCTATTTCAAATCAAATTTTCTCAATTTTGTGGTTATTTTTGGCTGAAATTAGCATGAAATTTCATTCAGACGATACCTCCTTGAGAAATATGACACATAACACTTCTATTCCAAAAAAAAATTTTTCAATTTTGTGCTTATTTTTGGCTGAAATTTGTATGAAATTTCATTCAAAGGATACCTCCTTGAGACATATGACGTGTATCTCTTCAATTCAAAATCATAATTTCACGAGTTTTTGCTTATTGTTAGTTGAAATTGAGTACGAAATTTCATTCAAATGATACCTCCTTGAGCGACATGACACATAACACCTAAATTCCAAATCAAAATTTTTAAATTTTGCGCTTATTTTTGGCTGAAATTAGTATGAATTTTTAGGCAAAAGATACCTCCTTGAGAAATATGACTCATAACATTTCTATTCCAAATCAAAATTTTCCAATTTTGTGCTTATTTTTGGCTGAGAATAGAATGAGATTTCATTCAGAAGATACCTCCTTGATAGATATGACACATAACATTTCTATTCCAAATCAATTTTTCTCAATTTTGTGCTTTTTTTTTGCTGAAATTAGTATGAAAATTCATTAAAAAAGACCCTCTTGAGAAATTAGACACATAACACTTCTATTCCAAATCAAATTTCCTCAACTTTGTGCTGATTTTTGGCTGAAATTAGTATGAAATTTTATTCAGAAGATACCTCCTTCAGAAATATAACACATAACACTTCTATTCAAAATCATAATTCCATGAATTTTTGCTTATTGTTGGTTGAAATTGAGTATGAAATTTCACTCAAATGATACCTCACCTCATATGTGCTTATTTTTGGCTGAAATTAGTATGAAATTTCACTTAAAGGATACCTCCTTGAGACATATGACGTGTAACTCTTCAATTCAAAATCATAATTTCATGTGTTTTTGCTTATTGTTAGTTGAAATTGAGTATGAAATTTTATTCAAATGATACCTCCTTGAGAAATATGACACATAACACCTCAAATCCAAATCAAAATTTTTCAATTTTGTGCTTATTTTTGGCTGAAATTAGTAGGAAATTTCACTCAAAGGATACCTTCTTGAGACATATGACGTGTAACTCTTCAATTCAAAATCATAATTTCATTAGTTTTTCCTTATTTTTAGTTAAAATTGAGTATGAAATTTCATTCAGAAGATACCTTCTTGAGAGATATGACACAAAACACTTCTATTCCAAATCAAATCTTCTCAATTTTGTACTTATTTTTGGCTGAAATTAGTATGAAATTTCATTCAAAGGATACGTCCTTAAGACATATGACGTGTAACTCTTCAATTCAAAATCATAATTTCATGTGTTTTTGCTTATTGTTAGTTGAAATTGAGTATGAAATTTGATTAAAATGCTACCTCCTTGAGAAATATGACACATAATACTTGAATTCCAAATCAAAATTTTTCAATTTTGTGCTAATTTTTGGCTGAAATTACTATGAAGTTTCATTCAAAAGATACCTCCTTGAGAATAATGACACATAACACTTCTATTCCAAATCAAATTTTCTCAATTTTGTGCTTATTTTTGGCTGTAATTAGTATGAAATCTTATTAAAGAAAGACCCTCTTGTGAAATAAGACACATAACACTTCTATTCCAAATCAAATTTTCTCAATTTTGTGCTTATTTTTGGCTAAAATTAGTATGAGATTTCATTCAGAAGATACCTCCTTGATAGATATGACACATAACACTTCTATTCCAAATCAAATTTCCTCAACTTTGTGCTGATTTTTGGCTGATATTAGTATGAAATCTCATTCAGAAGATACCTCCTTCAGAAATATAACACATAACACTTCTTTTCAAAATCATAATTTCATGAATTTTTGCTTATTGTTGGTTGAAATTGAGTATGAAATTTAATTCAGAAGATACCTCCTTGAGAAATATGACACATAACACTTCTATTCAAAATCATAATTTCATGACCTTTTGCTTATTGTTAGTTTAAATTGAGTATGAAATGTCATTCAAAAGATACCTATTTGAGAAGTATGACACATAACACTTCAATTCCAAATCAAATTTTTTCAATTTTGTGCTCATTTTTGGCTGAAATTAGTATGAAATTTCATTCAAAGGATACCTCCTTGAGACATATTACGTGTTACTCTTCAATTCAAAATCATAATTTCATGTGTTTTTGCTTATTTTTAGTTGAAATTGAGTATGAAATTTCATTCAAATGCTACCTCCTTGAGAAATATGACACATAACACTTCAATTCCAAATCAAAATTTTTCAATTTTGTGCTTATTTTTTGCTGAAATTAGTATGAAATATCATTTAGAAGATACCTCCTTGAGAAATATGACACATAACAATTCTATTCCAAATCAATTTTTCTCAATTTTGTGCTTATTTTTGGCTGAAATTAGTATGAAATCTTCTTAAAGAAAGACCCTCTTGTAAAATAAGACACATAACACTTCTATTCCAAATCAAATCTTTTCAATTTTGTGCTTATTTTTGGCTGAAATTAGTATGAAATTTCATTCAAAGGATACCTCCTTTAGACATATGACGTGTAACTCTTCAATTCAAAATCATAATTTGATGTGTTTTTGCTTATTGTTAGTTGACATTGACTATGAAATTTCATTCAAATGATACCTCCTTGAGAAATATGACACAAAACACCTCAATTCCAAATCAAAATTTTTCAATTTTGTGCTTATTTTTTGCTGAAATTAGTATGAAATCTCATTTAAAGGATACCTCCTTGAGACATATGACGTGTAACTCTTCAATTCAAAATCATAATTTCATGAGCTTTTCCTTATTTTTAGTTAAAATTGAGTATGAAATTTCATTCAGAAGATACCTCCTTGAGAGATATGACACATAACACATCTATTCCAAATCAAATTTACTAAATTTTGTGCTTATTTTTCGCTGAAATTATTATGAAATTTCATTAAGAAGATACCGCCTTCAGAAATAAGACACATAACACTTCTATTCCAAATCATATTTTCTCAATTTTGTGCTTCCTTTTGGCTGAAATTACTATGAAGTTTCATTCAAAAGATACCTCTCTGAGAAATATTACACATAACACTTCTATTCCAAATCAAAGTTTTTCAATTTTGTGCTTATTTTTGACTAAAATTAGTATGAAATTTCATTCACAAAATACCTCCTTGAGAAATATGACACATAACATTTCTATTTCAAATCAAATTTTCTCAATGTTGTGCTTATTTTTGGCTGAAATTAGTATGAAATTTCATTAAACAAGACCCTCTTGTGAAATAAGACACATAACACTTCTATTCTAAATCAAATTTTTTCAATTTTGTGCTTATTTTTGGCTGAAATTAGTAGGAAATTTCATTCAAATTATACCTCCTTGAGACATATGACGTGTAACTCTTCAATTCAAAATCATAATTTCATGTGTTTTTGCTTATTGTTAGTTGAAATTGAGTATGAAATTTCATTCAAATGATACCTCCTTGAGAAATATGACACATAACACTTCTATTCCAAATAAAAATTTTTCAATTTTGTGCTTATTTTTGGCTGAGATTAGTATGAAATTTTATTAAAAAACGACCCTCTTGTGAAATAAGACACATAACACTTCTATTCCAAATCAAATTTTCTCAAAGTTGTGCTGATTTTTGGCTGAAATTAGTGAGAAATTTTATTCAAAAAATACCTCTTTGAGGAATATAACACATAACACTTCTATTCCAAATCAAAATTTTTCAATTTTGTGCTTATTTTTGGCTGAAATTTGTAAGAAATTTCATTCAAAGGATACCTCCTTGAGACATATGACGTGTATCTCTTCAATTCAAAATCATAATTTCACGAGTTTTTGCTTATTGTTAGTTGAAATTGAGTACGAAATTTCATTCAAATGATACCTCCTTGAGCGACATGACTCATAACATTTCTATTCCAAATCAAAATTTTTCAATTTTGTGCTTATTTTTGGCTGAGAATAGAATGAGATTTCATTCAGAAGATACCTCCTTGATAGATATGACACATAACATTTCTATTCCAAATCAATTTTTCTCAATTTTGTGCTTTTTTTTGGCTGAAATTAGTATGAAATTTCATTAAAAAAGACCCTCTTGAGAAATTAGACACATAACACTTCTATTCCAAATCAAATTTCCTCAACTTTGTGCTGAATTTTGGCTGAAATTAGTATGAAATTTGATTCAAATGATACCTCCTTGAGAAATATGACACATAACACTTCTATTCCAAATCAAAATTTCTCAATTTTGTGGTTATTTTTGGCTGAACTTAGCATGAAATTTCATTCAAACGATACCTCCTTGAGAAATATGACACATAACACTTCTATTCCAAATAAAAATTTTTCAATTTTGTGCTTATTTTTGGCTGAGATTAGTATGAAATTTTATTAAAAAACGACCCTCTTGTGAAATAAGACACATAACACTTCTATTCCAAATCAAATTTTCTCAAAGTTGTGCTGATTTTTGGCTGAAATTAGTGAGAAATTTTATTAAAAAAATACCTCTTTGAGGAATATAACACATAACACTTCTATTCCAAATCAAAATTTTTCAATTTTGTGCTTATTTTTGGCTGAAATTTGTAAGAAATTTCATTCAAAGGATACCTCCTTGAGACATATGACGTGTATCTCTTTAATTCAAAATCATAATTTCACGAGTTTTTGCTTATTGTTAGTTGAAATTGAGTACGAAATTTCATTCAAATGATACCTCCTTGAGCGACATGACTCATAACATTTCTATTCCAAATCAAAATTTTTCAATTTTGTGCTTATTTTTGGCAGAGAATAGAATGAGATTTCATTCAGAAGATACCTCCTTGATAGATATGACACATAACATTTCTATTCCAAATCAATTTTTCTCAATTTTGTGCTTTTTTTTGGCTGAAATTAGTATGAAATTTCATTAAAAAAGACCCTCTTGACAAATTAGACACATAACACTTCTATTCCAAATCAAATTTCCTCAACTTTGTGCTGATTTTTGGCTGAAATTAGTATGAAATTTCATTCAAATGATACCTCCTTGAGAAATATGACACATAACACTTCTATTCCAAATCAAAATTTCTCAATTTTGTGGTTATTTTTGGCTGAACTTAGCATGAAATTTCATTCAGACGATACCTCCTTGAGAAATATGACACATAACACTTCTATTCCCAATAAAAATTTTTCAATTTTGTGCTTATTTTTGGCTGAGATTAGTATGAAATTTTATTAAAAAACGACCCTCTTGAGAAATATGACACATAACACTTCTATTCCAAATCAAAATTTCTCAATTTTGTGCTTATTTTTTGCTGAAATTAGTATGAAATATCATTTAGAAGATACCTCCTTGAGAAATATGACACATAACAATTATATTCCAAATCAAATTTTCTCAATTTTGTGCTTATTTTTGGCTGAAATTAGTATGAAATCTTCTTAAAGAAAGACCCTCTTGTAAAATAAGACACATAACACTTCTATTCCAAATCAAATCTTTTCAATTTTGTGCTTATTTTTGGCTGAAATTAGTATGAAATTTCATTCAAAGGATACCTCCTTTAGACATATGACGTGTAACTCTTCAATTCAAAATCATAATTTCATGTGTTTTTGCTTATTGTTAGTTGACATTGACTATGAAATTTCATTCAAATGATACCTCCTTGAGAAATATGACACATACCACCTCAATTCCAAATCAAAATTTTTTCAATTTTGTGCTTATTTTTTGCTGAAATTAGTATGAAATTTCATTCAAAGGATACCTCCTTGAGACATATGACGTGTAACTCTTCAATTCAAAATCATAATTTCATGAGTTTTTCCTTATTTTTAGTTAAAATTGAGTATGAAATTTCATTCAGAAGATACCTCCTTGAGAGATATGACACATAACACATCTATTCCAAATCAAATTTTCTAAATTTTATGCTTATTTTTGGCTGAATCTATTATGAAATTTCATTTAGAAGATACCTCCTTCAGAAATAAGACACATAACACTTCTATTCCAAATCATATTTTCTCAATTTTGTGCTTCCTTTTGGCTGAAATTACTATGAAGTTTCATTCAAAAGATACCTTTCTGAGAAATATGACACATAACACTTCTATTCCAAATCAAAGTTTTTCAATTTTGTGCTTATTTTTGACTAAAATTAGTATGAAATTTCATTCACAAAATACCTCCTTGTGAAATAAGACACATAACACTTCTATTCCAAATCAAATTTTTTCAATTTTGTGCTTATTTTTGGCTGAAATTAGTAGGAAATTTCATTCAAATTATACCTCCTTGAGACATATGACGTGTAACTCTTCAATTCAAAATCATAATTTCATGTGTTTTTGCTTATTGTTAGTTGAAATTGAGTATGAAATTTCATTCAAATGATACCTCCTTGAGAAATATGACACATAACACTTCTATTCCATATAAAAATTTTTCAATTTTGTGCTTATTTTTGGCTGAAATTTGTATGAAATTTCATTCAAAGGATACCTCCTTGAGACATATGACGTGTATCTCTTCAATTCAAAATCATAATTTCATGTGTTTTTGCTTATTGTTAGTTGAAATTGAGTATGAAATTTTATTCAAATGATACCTCCTTGAGAAATATGACACATAACACCTCAAATCCAAATCAAAATTTTTCAATTTTGTGCTTATTTTTGGCTGAAATTAGTAGGAAATTTCATTCAAAGGATACCTTCTTGAGACATATGACGTGTAACTCTTCAATGCAAAATCATAATTTCATTAGTTTTTCCTTATTTTTAGTTAAAATTGAGTATGAAATTTCATTCAGAAGATACCTTCTTGAGAGATATGACACAAAACACTTCTATTCCAAATCAAATCTTCTCAATTTTGTACTTATTTTTGGCTGAAATTAGTATGAAATTTCATTCAAAGGATACGTCCTTAAGACATATGTTGTGTAACTCTTCAATTCAAAATCATAATTTCATGTGTTTTTGCTTATTGTTAGTTTAAATTGAGTATGAAATGTCATTCAAAAGATACCTATTTGAGAAGTATGACACATAACACTTCAATTCCAAATCAAAATTTTTCAATTTTGTGCTTATTTTTTGCTGAAATTAGTATGAAATATCATTTAGAAGATACCTCCTTGAGAAATATGACACATAACAATTACATTCCAAATCAAATTTTCTCAATTTTGTGCTTATTTTTGGCTGAAATTAGTATGAAATCTTTTTAAAGAAAGACCCTCTTGTAAAATAAGACACATAACACTTCTATTCCAAATCAAATCTTTTCAATTTTGTGCTTATTTTTGGCTGAAATTAGTATGAAATTTCATTCAAAGGATACCTCCTTTAGACATATGACGTGTAACTCTTCAATTCAAAATCATGATTTCATGTGTTTTTGCTTATTGTTAGTTGACATTGACCATGAAATTTCATTCAAATGATACCTCCTTGAGAAATATGACACATAACACATCTATTCCAAATCAAATTTTCTAAATTTTGTGCTTATTTTTGGCTGAAATTATTATGAAATTTCATTAAGAAGATACCGCCTTCAGAAATAAGACACATAACACTTCTATTCCAAATCAAATCTTTTCAATTTTGTGCTTATTTTTGGCTGAAATTAGTATGAAATTTCATTCAAAGGATACCTCCTTGAGACATATGACGTGTAACTCTTCAATTCAAAATCATAATTTCATGAGTTTTTCCTTATTTTTAGTTAAAATTGAGTATGAAATTTCATTCAGAAGATACCTCCTTGAGAGATATGACACATAACACATCTATTCCAAATCAAATTTTCTAAATTTTGTGCTTATTTTTGGCTGAAATTATTATGAAATTTCATTAAGAAGATACCGCCTTCAGAAATAAGACACATAACACTTCTATTCCAAATCATATTTTCTCAATTTTGTGCTTCCTTTTGGCTGAAATTACTATGAAGTTTCATTCAAAAGATACCTCTCTGAGAAATATGACACATAACACTTCTATTCCAAATCAAAGTTTTTCAATTTTGTGCTTATTTTTGACTAAAATTAGTATGAAATTTCATTCACAAAATACCTCCTTGAGAAAATGACACATAACACTTCTATTCCAAATCAAATTTTCTCAATGTTGTGCTTATTTTTGGCTGAAATTAGTATGAAATTTCATTAAACAAGACCCTCTTGTGAAATAAGACACATAACACTTCTATTCCAAATCAAATTTTTTCAATTTTGTGCTTATTTTTGGCTGAAATTAGTAGGAAATTTCATTCAAATTATACCTTCATGAGACATATGACGTGTAACTCTTCAATTCAAATCATAATTTCATGTGTTTTTGCTTATTGTTAGTTGAAATTGAGTATGAAATTTCATTCAAATGATACCTCCTTGAGAAATATGACACATAACACTTCTATTCCAAATAAAAATTTTTCAATTTTGTGCTTATTTTTGGCTGAGATTAGTATGAAATTTTATTAAAAAACGACCCTCTTGTGAAATAAGACACATAACACTTCTATTCCAAATCAAATTTTCTCAAAGTTGTGCTGATTTTTGGCTGAAATTAGTGAGAAATTTTATTCAAAAAATACCTCTTTGAGGAATATAACACATAACACTTCTATTCCAAATCAAATTTTCTCAAAGTTGTGCTGATTTTTGGCTGAAATTAGTGAGAAATTTTATTCAAAAAATACCTCTTTGAGGAATATAACACATAACACTTCTATTCCAAATCAAAATTTTTCAATTTTGTGCTTATTTTTGGCTGAATTTGTAAGAAATTTCATTCAAAGGATACCTCCTTGAGACATATGACGTGTATCTCTTCAATTCAAAATCATAATTTCACGAGTTTTTGCTTATTGTTAGTTGAAATTGAGTACGAAATTTCATTCAAATGATACCTCCTTGAGCGACATGACTCATAACATTTCTATTCCAAATCAAAATTTTTCAATTTTGTGCTTATTTTTGGCTGAGAATAGAATGAGATTTCATTCAGAAGATACCTCCTTGATAGATATGACACATAACATTTCTATTCCAAATCAATTTTTCTCAATTTTGTGCTTTTTTTTGGCTGAAATTAGTATGAAATTTCATTAAAAAAGACCCTTTTGAGAAATTAGACACATAACACTTCTATTCCAAATCAAATTTCCTCAACTTTGTGCTGATTTTTGGCTGAAATTAGTATGAAATTTCATTCAGAAGATACCTCCGTCAGAAATATAACACATAACACTTCTATTCAAAATCATAAATTCATGAATTTTTGCTTATTGTTGGTTGAAATTGAGTATGAAATTTCACTCAAATGATACCTCACGTCATATGTGCTTATTTCAAAATCATAATTTCATGTGTTTTTGCTTATTGTTAGTTGAAATTGAGTATGAAATTTTATTCAAATGATACCTCCTTGAGAAATATGACACATAACACCTCAATTCGAAATCAAAGTTTTTCAAGCTTGTGCTTATTTTTGACTAAAATTAGTATGAAATTTCATTCACAAAATACCTCCTTGAGAAATATGACACATAACACTTCTATTCCAAATCAAATTTTCTCAATGTTGTGCTTATTTTTGGCTGAAATTAGTATGAAATTTCATTAAACAAGACCCTCTTGTGAAATAAGACACATAACACTTCTATTCCAAATCAAATTTTTTCAATTTTGTGCTTATTTTTGGCTGAAATTAGTAGGAAATTTCATTCAAATTATACCTTCATGAGACATATGACGTGTAACTCTTCAATTCAAAATCATAATTTCATGTGTTTTTGCTTATTGTTAGTTGAAATTGAGTATGAAATTTTATTCAAATGATACCTCCTTGAGAAATATGACACATAACACCTCAATTCGAAATCAAAGTTTTTCAATTTTGTGCTTATTTTTGACTAAAATTAGTATGAGATTTCATTCAGAAGATACCTCCTTGATAGATATGACACATAACATTTCTATTCCAAATCAATTTTTCTCAATTTTGTGCTTTTTTTTGGCTGAAATTAGTATGAAATTTCATTAAAAAAGACCCTCTTGAGAAATTAGACACATAACACTTCTATTCCAAATCAAATTCCCTCAACTTTGTGCTGATTTTTGGCTGAAATTAGTATGAAATTTCATTCAGAAGATACCTCCTTCAGAAATATAACACATAACACTTCTAGTCAAAATCATAAATTCATGAATTTTTGCTTATTGTTGGTTGAAATTGAGTATGAAATTTCACTCAAATGATACCTCACGTCATATGTGCTTATTTTTGGCTGAAATTAGTATGAAATTTCACTTAAAGGATACCTCCCTGAGACATATGACGTGTAACTCTTCAATTCAAAATCATAATTTCATAAGCTTTTGCTTATTGTTAGTTGAAATGGAGAATGAAATGTCATTCAAATGATACCTATTTGAGAAGTATGACACATAACACTTCAATTGCAAATCAAAATTTCTCTATTTTGCGCTTATTTTTGGCTGAAATTAGTATGAAATTTTATTCAAAAGATATCTCGTTAAGAAATATGACACATAACACATCTATTCCAAATCAAATTTGTTCGATTTTGTGCTTGTTTTTGTCTGAAATTAGTATGAAATTTTATTCAAAAGATACCTCGTTGAGAAATATGACACAGAACACATCTATTGCAAATGAAAATTGCTCGATTTTGTGCATATTTTTGGCTGAAATTAGTTTGAAATTTAATTCAGAAGATACCTCCCTGAGAAATATAACACATAACACTTCAATTCAAAATCAAGTTTTCTCAATGTTGTGCTTATTTTTGGCTGAAATTAGTATGAAATTTCATTCAGAAAATACCTCCTTGAGAAATATGAAACATAGCACTTCTATTCCAAATATAAATTTTTTCAATTTTGTGCTTATTTTTGGCTGAAATTAATATGAAATTTCATTAAACAAGACCCTCTTTTGAAATAAGACACATAACACTTCTATTCGGAATCATATTTTTTCAATTTTGTGCTTATTTTTGGCTGAGAATAGAATGAGATTTCATTCAGAAGATACCTCCTTGATAGATATGACACATAACATTTCTATTCCAAATCAATTTTTCTCAATTTTGTGCTTTTTTTTGGCTGAAATTAGTATGAAATTTTATTAAAAAAGACCCTCTTTAGAAATTAGACACATAACACTTCTATTCCAAATCAAATTTCCTCAACTTTGTGCTGATTTTTGGCTGAAATTAGTATGAAATTTCATTCAGAAGATACCTCCTTCAGAAATATAACACATAACACTTCTATTCAAAATCATAATTTCATGAATTTTTGCTTATTGTTGGTTGAAATTGAGTATGAAATTTCACTCAAATGATACCTCACGTCATATGTGCTTATTTTTGGCTGAAATTAGTATGAAATTTCACTTAAAGGATACCTCCTTGAGACATATGACGTGTAACTCTTCAATTCAAAATCAAAATTTTTCAATTTTGTGCTAATTTTTGGCTGAAATTACTATGAAGTTTCATTCAAAAGATACCTCCTTGAGAATAATGACACATAACACTTCAATTCCAAATCAAATTTTCTCAATTTTGTGCTTATTTTTGGCTGTAATTAGTATGAAATCTTATTAAAGAAAGACCCTCTTGTGAAATAAGACACATAACACTTCTATTCCAAATCAAATTTTTTCAATTTTGTGCTTATTTTTGGCTAAAATTAGTATGAGATTTCATTCAGAAGATACCTCCTTGATTGATATGACACATAACACTTCTATTCCAAATCAAATTTCCTCAACTTTGTGCTGATTTTTGGCTGATATTAGTATGAAATCTCATTCAGAAGATACCTCCTTCAGAAATATAACACATAACACTTCTTTTCAAAATCATAATTTCATGAATTTTTGCTTATTGTTGGTTGAAATTGAGTATGAAATTTAATTCAGAAGATACCTCCTTGAGAAATATGACACATAACACTTCTATTCAAAATCATAATTTCATGACCTTTTGCTTATTGTTAGTTTAAATTGAGTATGAAATGTCATTCAAAAGATACCTATTTGAGAAGTATGACACATAACACTTCAATTCCAAATCAAATTTTTTCAATTTTGTGCTCATTTTTGGCTGAAATTAGTATGAAATTTCATTCAAAGGATACCTCCTTGAGACATATGACGTGTTACTCTTCAATTCAAAATCATAATTTCATGTGTTTTTGCTTATTTTTAGTTGAAATTGAGTATGAAATTTCATTCAAATGCTACCTCCTTGAGAAATATGACACATAACACTTCAATTCCAAATCAAAATTTTTCAATTTTGTGCTTATTTTTTGCTGAAATTAGTATGAAATATCATTTAGAAGATACCTCCTTGAGAAATATGACACATAACAATTCTATTCCAAATCAAATTTTCTCAATTTTGTGCTTATTTTTGGCTGAAATTAGTATGAAATCTTCTTAAAGAAAGACCCTCTTGTAAAATAAGACACATAACACTTCTATTCCAAATCAAATCTTTTCAATTTTGTGCTTATTTTTGGCTGAAATTAGTATGAAATTTCATTCAAAGGATACCTCCTTTAGACATATGACGTGTAACTCTTCAATTCAAAATCATAATTTGATGTGTTTTTGCTTATTGTTAGTTGACATTGACTATGAAATTTCATTCAAATGATACCTCCTTGAGAAATATGACACAAAACACCTCAATTCCAAATCAAAATTTTTCAATTTTGTGCTTATTTTTTGCTGAAATTAGTATGAAATTTCATTCAAAGGATACCTCCTTGAGACATATGACGTGTAACTCTTCAATTCAAAATCATAATTTCATGAGCTTTTCCTTATTTTTAGTTAAAATTGAGTATGAAATTTCATTCAGAAGATACCTCCTTGAGAGATATGACAAATAACACATCTATTCCAAATCAAATTTACTAAATTTTGTGCTTATTTTTCGCTGAAATTATTATGAAATTTCATTAAGAAGATACCGCCTTCAGAAATAAGACACATAACACTTCTATTCCAAATCATATTTTCTCAATTTTGTGCTTCCTTTTGGCTGAAATTACTATGAAGTTTCATTCAAAAGATACCTCTCTGAGAAATATGACACATAACACTTCTATTCCAAATCAAAGTTTTTCAATTTTGTGCTTATTTTTGACTAAAATTAGTATGAAATTTCATTCACAAAATACCTCCTTGAGAAATATGACACATAACATTTCTATTCCAAATCAAATTTTCTCAATGTTGTGCTTATTTTTGGCTGAAATTAGTATGAAATTTCATTAAACAAGACCCTCTTGTGAAATAAGACACATAACACTTCTATTCCAAATCAAATTTTTTCAATTTTGTGCTTATTTTTGGCTGAAATTAGTATGAAATTTTATTAAAAAACGACCCTCTTGTGAAATAAGACACATAACACTTCTATTCCAAATCAAATTTTCTCAAAGTTGTGCTGATTTTTGGCTGAAATTAGTGAGAAATTTTATTCAAAAAATACCTCTTTGAGGAATATAACACATAACACTTCTATTCCAAATCAAAATTTTTCAATTTTGTGCTTATTTTTGGCTGAAATTTGTAAGAAATTTCATTCAAAGGATACCTCCTTGAGACATATGACGTGTATCTCTTCAATTCAAAATCATAATTTCACGAGTTTTTGCTTATTGTTAGTTGAAATTGAGTACGAAATTTCATTCAAATGATACCTCCTTGAGCGACATGACTCATAACATTTCTATTCCAAATCAAAATTTTTCAATTTTGTGCTTATTTTTGGCTGAGAATAGAATGAGATTTCATTCAGAAGATACCTCCTTGATAGATATGACACATAACATTTCTATTCCAAATCAATTTTTCTCAATTTTGTGCTTTTTTTTGGCTGAAATTAGTATGAAATTTCATTAAAAAAGACCCTCTTGAGAAATTAGACACATAACACTTTTATTCCAAATCAAATTTCCTCAACTTTGTGCTGAATTTTGGCTGAAATTAGTATGAAATTTGATTCAAATGATACCTCCTTGAGAAATATGACACATAACACTTCTATTCCAAATCAAAATTTCTCAATTTTGTGGTTATTTTTGGCTGAACTTAGCATGAAATTTCATTCAAACGATACCTCCTTGAGAAATATGACACATAACACTTCTATTCCAAATAAAAATTTTTCAATTTTGTGCTTATTTTTGGCTGAGATTAGTATGAAATTTTATTAAAAAACGACCCTCTTGTGAAATAAGACACATAACACTTCTATTCCAAATCAAATTTTCTCAAAGTTGTGCTGATTTTTGGCTGAAATTAGTGAGAAATTTTATTCAAAAAATACCTCTTTGAGGAATATAACACATAACACTTCTATTCCAAATCAAAATTTTTCAATTTTGTGCTTATTTTTGGCTGAAATTTGTAAGAAATTTCATTCAAAGGATACCTCCTTGAGACATATGACGTGTATCTCTTTAATTCAAAATCATAATTTCACGAGTTTTTGCTTATTGTTAGTTGAAAATGAGTACGAAATTTCATTCAAATGATACCTCCTTGAGCGACATGACTCATAACATTTCTATTCCAAATCAAAATTTTTCAATTTTGTGCTTATTTTTGGCAGAGAATAGAATGAGATTTCATTCAGAAGATACCTCCTTGATAGATATGACACATAACATTTCTATTCCAAATCAATTTTTCTCAATTTTGTGCTTTTTTTTGGCTGAAATTAGTATGAAATTTCATTAAAAAAGACCCTCTTGAGAAATTAGACACATAACACTTCTATTCCAAATCAAATTTCCTCAACTTTGTGCTGATTTTTGGCTGAAATTAGTATGAAATTTCATTCAAATGATACCTCCTTGAGAAATATGACACATAACACTTCTATTCCAAATCAAAATTTCTCAATTTTGTGGTTATTTTTGGCTGAACTTAGCATGAAATTTCATTCAGACGATACCTCCTTGAGAAATATGACACATAACACTTCTATTCCCAATAAAAATTTTTCAATTTTGTGCTTATTTTTGGCTGAGATTAGTATGAAATTTTATTAAAAAACGACCCTCTTGAGAAATATGACACATAACGCTTCTATTCCAAATCAAAATTTCTCAATTTTGTGCTTATTTTTTGCTGAAATTAGTATGAAATATCATTTAGAAGATACCTCCTTGAGAAATATGACACATAACAATTATATTCCAAATCAAATTTTCTCAATTTTGTGCTTATTTTTGGCTGAAATTAGTATGAAATCTTCTTAAAGAAAGACCCTCTTGTAAAATAAGACACATAACACTTCTATTCCAAATCAAATCTTTTCAATTTTGTGCTTATTTTTGGCTGAAATTAGTATGAAATTTCATTCAAAGGATACCTCCTTTAGACATATGACGTGTAACTCTTCAATTCAAAATCATAATTTCATGTGTTTTTGCTTATTGTTAGTTGACATTGACTATGAAATTTCATTCAAATGATACCTCCTTGAGAAATATGACACATAACACCTCAATTCCAAATCAAAATTTTTTCAATTTTGTGCTTATTTTTTGCTGAAATTAGTATGAAATTTCATTCAAAGGATACCTCCTTGAGACATATGACGTGTAACTCTTCAATTCAAAATCATAATTTCATGAGTTTTTCCTTATTTTTAGTTAAAATTGAGTATGAAATTTCATTCAGAAGATACCTCCTTGAGAGATATGACACATAACACATCTATTCCAAATCAAATTTTCTAAATTTTATGCTTATTTTTGGCTGAAATTATTATGAAATTTCATTTAGAAGATACCGCCTTCAGAAATAAGACACATAACACTTCTATTCCAAATCATATTTTCTCAATTTTGTGCTTCCTTTTGGCTGAAATTACTATGAAGTTTCATTCAAAAGATACCTTTCTGAGAAATATGACACATAACACTTCTATTCCAAATCAAAGTTTTTCAATTTTGTGCTTATTTTTGACTAAAATTAGTATGAAATTTCATTCACAAAATACCTCCTTGTGAAATAAGACACATAACACTTCTATTCCAAATCAAATTTTTTCAATTTTGTGCTTATTTTTGGCTGAAATTAGTAGGAAATTTCATTCAAATTATACCTCCTTGAGACATATGACGTGTAACTCTTCAATTCAAAATCATAATTTCATGTGTTTTTGCTTATTGTTAGTTGAAATTGAGTATGAAATTTCATTCAAATGATACCTCCTTGAGAAATATGACACATAACACTTCTATTCCATATAAAAATTTTTCAATTTTGTGCTTATTTTTGGCTGAAATTTGTATGAAATTTCATTCAAAGGATACCTCCTTGAGACATATGACGTGTATCTCTTCAATTCAAAATCATAATTTCACGAGTTTTTGCTTATTGTTAGTTGAAATTGAGTACGAAATTTCATTCAAATGATACCTCCTTGAGCGACATGACACATAACACCTAAATTCCAAATCAAAATTTTTCAATTTTGTGCTTATTTTTGGCTGAAATTTGTAAGAAATTTCATTCAAAGGATACCTCCTTGAGACATATGACGTGTATCTCTTCAATTCAAAATCATAATTTCACGAGTTTTTGCTTATTGTTAGTTGAAATTGAGTACGAAATTTCATTCAAATGATACCTCCTTGAGCGACATGACTCATAACATTTCTATTCCAAATCAAAATTTTTCAATTTTGTGCTTATTTTTGGCTGAGAATAGAATGAGATTTCATTCAGAAGATACCTCCTTGATAGATATGACACATAACATTTCTATTCCAAATCAATTTTTCTCAATTTTGTGCTTTTTTTTGGCTGAAATTAGTATGAAATTTCATTAAAAAAGACCCTCTTGAGAAATTAGACACATAACACTTTTATTCCAAATCAAATTTCCTCAACTTTGTGCTGAATTTTGGCTGAAATTAGTATGAAATTTGATTCAAATGATACCTCCTTGAGAAATATGACACATAACACTTCTATTCCAAATCAAAATTTCTCAATTTTGTGGTTATTTTTGGCTGAACTTAGCATGAAATTTCATTCAAACGATACCTCCTTGAGAAATATGACACATAACACTTCTATTCCAAATAAAAATTTTTCAATTTTGTGCTTATTTTTGGCTGAGATTAGTATGAAATTTTATTAAAAAACGACCCTCTTGTGAAATAAGACACATAACACTTCTATTCCAAATCAAATTTTCTCAAAGTTGTGCTGATTTTTGGCTGAAATTAGTGAGAAATTTTATTCAAAAAATACCTCTTTGAGGAATATAACACATAACACTTCTATTCCAAATCAAAATTTTTCAATTTTGTGCTTATTTTTGGCTGAAATTTGTAAGAAATTTCATTCAAAGGATACCTCCTTGAGACATATGACGTGTATCTCTTTAATTCAAAATCATAATTTCACGAGTTTTTGCTTATTGTTAGTTGAAAATGAGTACGAAATTTCATTCAAATGATACCTCCTTGAGCGACATGACTCATAACATTTCTATTCCAAATCAAAATTTTTCAATTTTGTGCTTATTTTTGGCAGAGAATAGAATGAGATTTCATTCAGAAGATACCTCCTTGATAGATATGACACATAACATTTCTATTCCAAATCAATTTTTCTCAATTTTGTGCTTTTTTTTGGCTGAAATTAGTATGAAATTTCATTAAAAAAGACCCTCTTGAGAAATTAGACACATAACACTTCTATTCCAAATCAAATTTCCTCAACTTTGTGCTGATTTTTGGCTGAAATTAGTATGAAATTTCATTCAAATGATACCTCCTTGAGAAATATGACACATAACACTTCTATTCCAAATCAAAATTTCTCAATTTTGTGGTTATTTTTGGCTGAACTTAGCATGAAATTTCATTCAGACGATACCTCCTTGAGAAATATGACACATAACACTTCTATTCCCAATAAAAATTTTTCAATTTTGTGCTTATTTTTGGCTGAGATTAGTATGAAATTTTATTAAAAAACGACCCTCTTGAGAAATATGACACATAACGCTTCTATTCCAAATCAAAATTTCTCAATTTTGTGCTTATTTTTTGCTGAAATTAGTATGAAATATCATTTAGAAGATACCTCCTTGAGAAATATGACACATAACAATTATATTCCAAATCAAATTTTCTCAATTTTGTGCTTATTTTTGGCTGAAATTAGTATGAAATCTTCTTAAAGAAAGACCCTCTTGTAAAAAAAGACACATAACACTTCTATTCCAAATCAAATCTTTTCGATTTTGTGCTTATTTTTGGCTGAAATTAGTATGAAATTTCATTCAAAGGATACCTCCTTTAGACATATGACGTGTAACTCTTCAATTCAAAATCATAATTTCATGTGTTTTTGCTTATTGTTAGTTGACATTGACTATGAAATTTCATTCAAATGATACCTCCTTGAGAAATATGACACATAACACCTCAATTCCAAATCAAAATCTTTTCAATTTTGTGCTTATTTTTTGCTGAAATTAGTATGAAATTTGATTCAAAGGATACCTCCTTGAGACATATGACGTGTAACTCTTCAATTCAAAATCATAATTTCATGAGTTTTTCCTTATTTTTAGTTAAAATTGAGTATGAAATTTCATTCAGAAGATACCTCCTTGAGAGATATGACACATAACACATCTATTCCAAATCAAATTTTCTAAATTTTATGCTTATTTTTGGCTGAAATTATTATGAAATTTCATTTAGAAGATACCGCCTTCAGAAAAAAGACACATAACACTTCTATTCCAAATCATATTTTCTCAATTTTGTGCTTCCTTTTGGCTGAAATTACTATGAAGTTTCATTCAAAAGATACCTTTCTGAGAAATATGACACATAACACTTCTATTCCAAATCAAATTTCCTCAACTTTGTGCTGATTTTTTGCTGAAATTAGTATGAAATATCATTTAGAAGATACCTCCTTGAGAAATATGACACATAACAATTATATTCCAAATCAAATTTTCTCAATTTTGTGCTTATTTTTGGCTGAAATTAGTATGAAATCTTTTTAAAGAAAGACCCTCTTGTAAAATAAGACACATAACACTTCTATTCCAAATCAAATCTTTTCAATTTTGTGCTTATTTTTGGCTGAAATTAGTATGAAATTTCATTCAAAGGATACCTCCTTTAGACATATGACGTGTAACTCTTCAATTCAAAATCATGATTTCATGTGTTTTTGCTTATTGTTAGTTGACATTGACTATGAAATTTCATTCAAATGATACCTCCTTGAGAAATATGACACATAACACATCTATTCCAAATCAAATTTTCTAAATTTTGTGCTTATTTTTGGCTGAAATTATTATGAAATTTCATTAAGAAGATACCGCCTTCAGAAATAAGACACATAACACTTCTATTCCAAATCAAATCTTTTCAATTTTGTGCTTATTTTTGGCTGAAATTAGTATGAAATTTCATTCAAAGGATACCTCCTTGAGACATATGACGTGTAACTCTTCAATTCAAAATCATAATTTCATGAGTTTTTCCTTATTTTTAGTTAAAATTGAGTATGAAATTTCATTCAGAAGATACCTCCTTGAGAGATATGACACATAACACATCTATTCCAAATCAAATTTTCTAAATTTTGTGCTTATTTTTGGCTGAAATTATTATGAAATTTCATTAAGAAGATACCGCCTTCAGAAATAAGACACATAACACTTCTATTCCAAATCATATTTTCTCAATTTTGTGCTTCCTTTTGGCTGAAATTACTATGAAGTTTCATTCAAAAGATACCTCTCTGAGAAATATGACACATAACACTTCTATTCCAAATCAAAGTTTTTCAATTTTGTGCTTATTTTTGACTAAAATTAGTATGAAATTTCATTCACAAAATACCTCCTTGAGAAATATGACACATAACACTTCTATTCCAAATCAAATTTTCTCAATGTTGTGCTTATTTTTGGCTGAAATTAGTATGAAATTTCATTAAACAAGACCCTCTTGTGAAATAAGACACATAACACTTCTATTCCAAATCAAATTTTTTCAATTTTGTGCTTATTTTTGGCTGAAATTAGTAGGAAATTTCATTCAAATTATACCTTCATGAGACATATGACGTGTAACTCTTCAATTCAAAATCATAATTTCATGTGTTTTTGCTTATTGTTAGTTGAAATTGAGTATGAAATTTCATTCAAATGATACCTCCTTGAGAAATATGACACATAACACTTCTATTCCAAATAAAAATTTTTCAATTTTGTGCTTATTTTTGGCTGAGATTAGTATGAAATTTTATTAAAAAACGACCCTCTTGTGAAATAAGACACATAACACTTCTATTCCAAATCAAATTTTCTCAAAGTTGTGCTGATTTTTGGCTGAAATTAGTGAGAAATTTTATTCAAAAAATACCTCTTTGAGGAATATAACACATAACACTTCTATTCCAAATCAAAATTTTTCAATTTTGTGCTTATTTTTGGCTGAAATTTGTAAGAAATTTCATTCAAAGGATACCTCCTTGAGACATATGACGTGTATCTCTTCAATTCAAAATCATAATTTCACGAGTTTTTGCTTATTGTTAGTTGAAATTGAGTACGAAATTTCGTTCAAATGATACCTCCTTGAGCGACATGACTCATAACATTTCTATTCCAAATCAAAATTTTTCAATTTTGTGCTTATTTTTGGCTGAGAATAGAATGAGATTTCATTCAGAAGATACCTCCTTGATAGATATGACACATAACATTTCTATTCCAAATCAATTTTTCTCAATTTTGTGCTTTTTTTTGGCTGAAATTAGTATGAAATTTCATTAAAAAAGACCCTCTTGAGAAATTAGACACATAACACTTCTATTCCAAATCAAATTTCCTTAACTTTGTGCTGATTTTTGGCTGAAATTAGTATGAAATTTCATTCAGAAGATACCTCCGTCAGAAATATAACACATAACACTTCTATTCAAAATCATAAATTCATGAATTTTTGCTTATTGTTGGTTGAAATTGAGTATGAAATTTCACTCAAATGATACCTCACGTCATATGTGCTTATTTCAAAATCATAATTTCATGTGTTTTTGCTTATTGTTAGTTGAAATTGAGTATGAAATTTTATTCAAATGATACCTCCTTGAGAAATATGACACATAACACTTCTATTCCAAATCAAATTTTCTCAATGTTGTGCTTATTTTTGGCTGAAATTAGTATGAAATTTCATTAAACAAGACCCTCTTGTGAAATAAGACACATAACACTTCTATTCCAAATCAAATTTTTTCAATTTTGTGCTTATTTTTGGCTGAAATTAGTAGGAAATTTCATTCAAATTATACCTTCATGAGACATATGACGTGTAACTCTTCAATTCAAAATCATAATTTCATGTGTTTTTGCTTATTGTTAGTTGAAATTGAGTATGAAATTTCATTCAAATGATACCTCCTTGAGAAATATGACACATAACACTTGTATTCCAAATAAAAATTTTTCAATTTTGTGCTTATTTTTGGCTGAGATTAGTATGAAATTTTATTAAAAAACGACCCTCTTGTGAAATAAGACACATAACACTTCTATTCCAAATCAAATTTTCTCAAAGTTGTGCTGATTTTTGGCTGAAATTAGTGAGAAATTTTATTCAAAAAATACCTCTTTGAGGAATATAACACATAACATTTCTATTCCAAATCAAAATTTTTCAATTTTGTGCTTATTTTTGGCTGAAATTTGTAAGAAATTTCATTCAAAGGATACCTCCTTGAGACATATGACGTGTATCTCTTCAATTCAAAATCATAATTTCACGAGTTTTTGCTTATTGTTAGTTGAAATTGAGTACGAAATTTCATTCAAATGATACCTCCTTGAGCGACATGACTCATAACATTTCTATTCCAAATCAAAATTTTTCAATTTTGTGCTTATTTTTGGCTGAGAATAGAATGAGATTTCATTCAGAAGATACCTCCTTGATAGATATGACACATAACATTTCTATTCCAAATCAATTTTTCTCAATTTTGTGCTTTTTTTTGGCTGAAATTAGTATGAAATTTCATTAAAAAAGACCCTCTTGAGAAATTAGACACATAACACTTCTATTCCAAATCAAATTTCCTCAACTTTGTGCTGATTTTTGGCTGAAATTAGTATGAAATTTCATTCAGAAGATACCTCCCTCAGAAATATAACACATAACACTTCTAGTCAAAATCATAAATTCATGAATTTTTGCTTATTGTTGGTTGAAATTGAGTATGAAATTTCACTCAAATGATACCTCACGTCATATGTGCTTATTTTTGGCTGAAATTAGTATGAAATTTCACTTAAAGGATACCTCCCTGAGACATATGACGTGTAACTCTTCAATTCAAAATCATAATTTCATAAGCTTTTGCTTATTGTTAGTTGAAATGGAGAATGAAATGTCATTCAAATGTTACCTATTTGAGAAGTATGACACATAACACTTCAATTGCAAATCAAAATTTCTCTATTTTGCGCTTATTTTTGGCTGAAATTAGTATGAAATTTTATTCAAAAGATATCTCGTTAAGAAATATGACACATAACACATCTATTCCAAATCAAATTTGTTCGATTTTGTGCTTGTTTTTGTCTGAAATTAGTATGAAATTTTATTCAAAAGATACCTCGTTGAGAAATATGACACAGAACACATCTATTGCAAATGAAAATTGCTCAATTTTGTGCATATTTTTGGCTGAAATTAGTTTGAAATTTAATTCAGAAGATACCTCCCTGAGAAATATAACACATAACACCTCAATTCAAAATCAAGTTTTCTCAATGTTGTGCTTATTTTTGGCTGAAATTAGTATGAAATTTCATTCAGAAGATACCTCCTTGAGAAATATGAAACATAGCACTTCTATTCCAAATATAAATTTTTTCAATTTTGTGCTTATTTTTGGCTGAAATTAATATGAAATTTCATTAAACAAGACCCTCTTTTGAAATAAGACACATAACACTTCTATTCGGAATCAAATTTTTTCAATTTTGTGCTTATTTTTGGCTGAGAATAGAATGAGATTTCATTCAGAAGATACCTCCTTGATAGATATGACACATAACATTTCTATTCCAAATCAATTTTTCTCAATTTTGTGTTTTTTTTTGGCTGAAATTAGTATGAAATTTTATTAAAAAAGACCCTCTTTAGAAATTAGACACATAACACTTCTATTCCAAATCAAATTTCCTCAACTTTGTGCTGATTTTTGGCTGAAATTAGTATGAAATTTCATTCAGAAGATACCTCCTTCAGAAATATAACACATAACACTTCTATTCAAAATCATAATTTCATGAATTTTTGCTTATTGTTGGTTGAAATTGAGTATGAAATTTCACTCAAATGATACCTCACGTCATATGTGCTTATTTTTGGCTGAAATTAGTATGAAATTTCACTTAAAGGATACCTCCTTGAGACATATGACGTGTAACTCTTCAATTCAAAATCATAATTTCATGAGCTTTTGCTTATTGTTAGTTGAAATGGAGAATGAAATGTCATTCAAATGTTACCTATTTGAGAAGTATGACACATAACACTTCAACTCCAAATCAAAATTTCTCAATTTTGCGCTTATTTTTGGCTGAAATTAGTATGAAATATCATTTAGAAGATACCTCCTTGAGAAATATGACACATAACAATTCTATTCCAAATCAAATTTTCTCAATTTTGTGCTTATTTTTGGCTGAAATTAGTATGAAATCTTCTTAAAGAAAGACCCTCTTGTAAAATAAGACACATAACACTTCTATTCCAAATCAAATCTTTTCAATTTTGTGCTTATTTTTGGCTGAAATTAGTATGAAATTTCATTCAGAAGATACCTCCTTGAGAGATATGACACATAACACATCTATTCCAAATTAAATTTTCTAAATTTTGTGCATATTTTTGGCTGAAATTAGTTTGAAATTTAATTCAGAAGATACCTCCTTGATAGATATGACACATAACATTTCTATTCCAAATCAATTTTTCTCAATTTTGTGCTTTTTTTTGGCTGAAATTAGTATGAAATTTCATTAAAAAAGACCCTCTTGAGAAATTAGACACATAACACTTCTATTCCAAATCAAATTTCCTCTACTTTGTGCTGATTTTTGGCTGAAATTAGTATGAAATTTCATTCAGAAGATACCTCCCTCAGAAATATAACACATAACACTTCTAGTCAAAATCATAAATTCATGAATTTTTGCTTATTGTTGGTTGAAATTGAGTATGAAATTTCACTCAAATGATACCTCACGTCATATGTGCTTATTTTTGGCTGAAATTAGTATGAAATTTCACTTAAAGGATACCTCCCTGAGACATATGACGTGTAACTCTTCAATTCAAAATCATAATTTCATAAGCTTTTGCTTATTGTTAGTTGAAATGGAGAATGAAATGTCATTCAAATGATACCTATTTGAGAAGTATGACACATAACACTTCAATTGCAAATCAAAATTTCTCTATTTTGCGCTTATTTTTGGCTGAAATTAGTATGAAATTTTATTCAAAAGATATCTCGTTAAGAAATATGACACATAACACATCTATTCCAAATCAAATTTGTTCGATTTTGTGCTTGTTTTTGTCTGAAATTAGTATGAAATTTTATTCAAAAGATACCTCGTTGAGAAATATGACACAGAACACATCTATTGCAAATGAAAATTGCTCAATTTTGTGCATATTTTTGGCTGAAATTAGTTTGAAATTTAATTCAGAAGATACCTCCCTGAGAAATATAACACATAACACTTCAATTCAAAATCAAGTTTTCTCAATGTTGTGCTTATTTTTGGCTGAAATTAGTATGAAATTTCATTCAGAAGATACCTCCTTGAGAAATATGAAACATAGCACTTCTATTCCAAATATAAATTTTTTCAATTTTGTGCTTATTTTTGGCTGAAATTAATATGAAATTTCATTAAACAAGACCCTCTTTTGAAATAAGACACATAACACTTCTATTCGGAATCAAATTTTTTCAATTTTGTGCTTATTTTTGGCTGAGAATAGAATGAGATTTCATTCAGAAGATACCTCCTTGATAGATATGACACATAACATTTCTATTCCAAATCAATTTTTCTCAATTTTGTGCTTTTTTTTGGCTGAAATTAGTATGAAATTTTATTAAAAAAGACCCTCTTTAGAAATTAGACACATAACACTTCTATTCCAAATCAAATTTCCTCAACTTTGTGCTGATTTTTGGCTGAAATTAGTATGAAATTTCATTCAGAAGATACCTCCTTCAGAAATATAACACATAACACTTCTATTCAAAATCATAATTTCATGAATTTTTGCTTATTGTTGGTTGAAATTGAGTATGAAATTTCACTCAAATGATACCTCACGTCATATGTGCTTATTTTTGGCTGAAATTAGTATGAAATTTCACTTAAAGGATACCTCCTTGAGACATATGACGTGTAACTCTTCAATTCAAAATCATAATTTCATGAGCTTTTGCTTATTGTTAGTTGAAATGGAGAATGAAATGTCATTCAAATGATACCTATTTGAGAAGTATGACACATAACACTTCAACTCCAAATCAAAATTTCTCAATTTTGCGCTTATTTTTGGCTGAAATTAGTATGAAATATCATTTAGAAGATACCTCCTTGAGAAATATGACACATAACAATTCTATTCCAAATCAAATTTTCTCAATTTTGTGCTTATTTTTGGCTGAAATTAGTATGAAATCTTCTTAAAGAAAGACCCTCTTGTAAAATAAGACACATAACACTTCTATTCCAAATCAAATCTTTTCAATTTTGTGCTTATTTTTGGCTGAAATTAGTATGAAATTTCATTCAGAAGATACCTCCTTGAGAGATATGACACATAACACATCTATTCCAAATTAAATTTTCTAAATTTTGTGCATATTTTTGGCTGAAATTAGTTTGAAATTTAATTCAGAAGATACCTCCCTGAGAAATATAACACATAACACTTCAATTCAAAATCAAGTTTTCTCAATGTTGTGCTTATTTTTGGCTGAAATTAGTATGAAATTTCATTCAGAAGATACCTCCTTGAGAAATATGAAACATAGCACTTCTATTCCAAATATAAATTTTTTCAATTTTGTGCTTATTTTTGGCTGAAATTAATATGAAATTTCATTAAACAAGACCCTCTTTTGAAATAAGACACATAACACTTCTATTCGGAATCAAATTTTTTCAATTTTGTGCTTATTTTTGGCTGAGAATAGAATGAGATTTCATTCAGAAGATACCTCCTTGATAGATATGACACATAACATTTCTATTCCAAATCAATTTTTCTCAATTTTGTGCTTTTTTTTGGCTGAAATTAGTATGAAATTTTATTAAAAAAGACCCTCTTTAGAAATTAGACACATAACACTTCTATTCCAAATCAAATTTCCTCAACTTTGTGCTGATTTTTGGCTGAAATTAGTATGAAATTTCATTCAGAAGATACCTCCTTCAGAAATATAACACATAACACTTCTATTCAAAATCATAATTTCATGAATTTTTGCTTATTGTTGGTTGAAATTGAGTATGAAATTTCACTCAAATGATACCTCACGTCATATGTGCTTATTTTTGGCTGAAATTAGTATGAAATTTCACTTAAAGGATACCTCCTTGAGACATATGACGTGTAACTCTTCAATTCAAAATCATAATTTCATGAGCTTTTGCTTATTGTTAGTTGAAATGGAGAATGAAATGTCATTCAAATGATACCTATTTGAGAAGTATGACACATAACACTTCAACTCCAAATCAAAATTTCTCAATTTTGCGCTTATTTTTGGCTGAAATTAGTATGAAATATCATTTAGAAGATACCTCCTTGAGAAATATGACACATAACAATTCTATTCCAAATCAAATTTTCTCAATTTTGTGCTTATTTTTGGCTGAAATTAGTATGAAATCTTCTTAAAGAAAGACCCTCTTGTATAATAAGACACATAACACTTCTATTCCAAATCAAATCTTTTCAATTTTGTGCTTATTTTTGGCTGAAATTAGTATGAAATTTCATTCAGAAGATACCTCCTTGAGAGATATGACAAATAACACATCTATTCCAAATTAAATTTTCTAAATTTTGTGCTTATTTTTGGGTGAAATAATTATGAAATTTCATTAAGAAGATACCGCCTTCAGAAATAAGACACATAACACTTCTATTCCAAATCATATTTTCTCAATATTGTGCTTCCTTTTGGCTGAAATTACTATGAAGTTTCAATCAAAAGATACCTCTCTGAGAAATATGACACATAACACTTCTATTCCAAATCAAAGTTTTTCAATTTTGTGCTTATTTTTGACTAAAATTAGTATGAAATTTCATTCACAAAATACCTCCTTGAGAAATATGACAAATAACACTTCTATTCCAAATCAAATTTTCTCAATGTTGTGCTTATTTTTGGCTGAAATTAGTATGAAATTTCATTAAACAAGACCCTCTTGTGAAATAAGACACATAACACTTCTATTCCAAATCAAATTTTTTCAATTTTGTGCTTATTTTTGGCTGAAATTAGTAGGAAATTTCATTCAAATGATACCTCCTTGAGACATATGACGTGTAACTCTTCAATTCAAAATCATAATTTCATGTGTTTTTGCTTATTGTTAGTTGAAATTGAGTATGAAATTTCATTCAAATGATACCTCCTTGAGAAATATGACACATAACACTTCTATTCCAAATCAAAATTTCTCAATTTTGTGGTTATTTTTGGCTGAACTTAGCATGAAATTTCATTCAGACGATACCTCCTTGAGAAATAAGACACATAACACTTCTATTCCAAATCAAATTTTCTCAAAGTTGTGCTGATTTTTGGCTGAAATTTGTAAGAAATTTCATTCAAAGGATACCTCCTTGAGACATATGACGTGTATCTCTTCAATTCAAAATCATAATTTCACGAGTTTTTGCTTATTGTTAGTTGAAATTGAGTACGAAATTTCATTCAAATGATACCTCCTTGAGCGACATGACACATAACACCTAAATTCCAAATCAAAATTTTTAAATTTTGCGCTTATTTTTGGCTGAAATTAGTATGAATTTTTAGGCAAAAGATACCTTCTTGAGAAATATGACTCATAACATTTCTATTCCAAATCAAAATTTTTCAATTTTGTGCTTATTTTTGGCTGAGATTAGTATGAAATTTTATTAAAAAACGACCCTCTTGTGAAATAAGACACATAACACTTCTATTCCAAATCAAATTTTCTCAAAGTTGTGCTGATTTTTGGCTGAAATTAGTGAGAAATTTTATTCAAAAAATACCTCTTTGAGGAATATAACACATAACACTTCTATTCCAAATCAAAATTTTTCAATTTTGTGCTTATTTTTGGCTGAAATTTGTAAGAAATTTCATTCAAAGGATACCTCCTTGAGACATATGACGTGTATCTCTTCAATTCAAAATCATAATTTCACGAGTTTTTGCTTATTGTTAGTTGAAATTGAGTACGAAATTTCATTCAAATGATACCTCCTTGAGCGACATGACTCATAACATTTCTATTCCAAATCAAAATTTTTCAATTTTGTGCTTATTTTTGGCAGAGAATAGAATGAGATTTCATTCAGAAGATACCTCCTTGATAGATATGACACATAACATTTCTATTCCAAATCAATTTTTCTCAATTTTGTGCTTTTTTTTGGCTGAAATTAGTATGAAATTTCATTAAAAAAGACCCTCTTGAGAAATTAGACACATAACACTTCTATTCCAAATCAAATTTCCTCAACTTTGTGCTGATTTTTGGCTGAAATTAGTATGAAATTTCATTCAAATGATACCTCCTTGAGAAATATGACACATAACACTTCTATTCCAAATCAAAATTTCTCAATTTTGTGGTTATTTTTGGCTGAACTTAGCATGAAATTTCATTCAGACGATACCTCCTTGAGAAATATGACACATAACACTTCTATTCCAAATAAAAATTTTTCAATTTTGTGCTTATTTTTGGCTGAGATTAGTATGTAATTTTATTAAAAAACGACCCTCTTGAGAAATATGACACATAACACTTCTATTCCAAATCAAAATTTCTCAATTTTGTGCTTATTTTTTGCTGAAATTAGTATGAAATATCATTTAGAAGATACCTCCTTGAGAAATATGACACATAACAATTATATTCCAAATCAAATTTTCTCAATTTTGTGCTTATTTTTGGCTGAAATTAGTATGAAATCTTCTTAAAGAAAGACCCTCTTGTAAAATAAGACACATAACACTTCTATTCCAAATCAAATCTTTTCAATTTTGTGCTTATTTTTGGCTGAAATTAGTATGAAGTTTCATTCAAAGGATACCTCCTTTAGACATATGACGTGTAACTCTTCAATTCAAAATCATAATTTCATGTGTTTTTGCTTATTGTTAGTTGACATTGACTATGAAATTTCATTCAAATGATACCTCCTTGAGAAATATGACACATAACACCTCAATTCCAAATCAAAATTTTTTCAATTTTGTGCTTATTTTTTGCTGAAATTAGTATGAAATTTCATTCAAAGGATACCTCCTTGAGACATATGACGTGTAACTCTTCAATTCAAAATCATAATTTCATGAGTTTTTCCTTATTTTTAGTTAAAATTGAGTATGAAATTTCATTCAGAAGATACCTCCTTGAGAGATATGACACATAACACATCTATTCCAAATCAAATTTTCTAAATTTTATGCTTATTTTTGGCTGAAATTATTATGAAATTTCATTTAGAAGATACCGCCTTCAGAAATAAGACACATAACACTTCTATTCCAAATCATATTTTCTCAATTTTGTGCTTCCTTTTGGCTGAAATTACTATGAAGTTTCATTCAAAAGATACCTTTCTGAGAAATATGACACATAACACTTCTATTCCAAATCAAAGTTTTTCAATTTTGTGCTTATTTTTGTCTAAAATTAGTATGAAATTTCATTCACAAAATACCTCCTTGTGAAATAAGACACATAACACTTCTATTCCAAATCCAATTTTTTCAATTTTGTGTTTATTTTTGGCTGAAATTAGTAGGAAATTTCATTCAAATTATACCTCCTTGAGACATATGACGTGTAACTCTTCAATTCAAAATCATAATTTCATGTGTTTTTGCTTATTGTTAGTTGAAATTGAGTATGAAATTTCATTCAAATGATACCTCCTTGAGAAATATGACACATAACACTTCTATTCCATATAAAAATTTTTCAATTTTGTGCTTATTTTTGGCTGAAATTTGTATGAAATTTCATTCAAAGGATACCTCCTTGAGACATATGACGTGTATCTCTTCAATTCAAAATCATAATTTCACGAGTTTTTGCTTATTGTTAGTTGAAATTGAGTACGAAATTTCATTCAAATGATACCTCCTTGAGCGACATGACACATAACACCTAAATTCCAAATCAAAATTTTTAAATTTTGCGCTTATTTTTGGCTGAAATTAGTATGAATTTTTAGGCAAAAGATACCTCCTTGAGAAATATGACTCATAACATTTCTATTCAAAATCAAAATTTTTCAATTTTGTGCTTATTTTTGGCTGATAATAGAATGAGATTTCATTCAGAAGATACCTCCTTGATAGATATGACACATAACATTTCTATTCCAAATCAATTTTTCTCAATTTTGTGCTTTTTTTTGGCTGAAATTAGTATGAAATTTCATTAAAAAAGACCCTCTTGAGAAATTAGACACATAACACTTCTATTCCAAATCAAATTTCCTCAACTTTGTGCTGATTTTTGGCTGAAATTAGTATGAAATTTCATTCAGAAGATACCTCCTTCAGAAATATAACACATAACACTTCTATTCAAAATCATAATTTCATGAATTTTTGCTTATTGTTGGTTGAAATTGAGTATGAAATTTCACTCAAATGATACCTCACGTCATATGTGCTTATTTTTGGCTGAAATTAGTATGAAATTTCACTTAAAGGATACCTCCTTGAGACATATGACGTGTAACTCTTCAATTCAAAATCATAATTTCATGTGTTTTTGCTTATTGTTAGTTGAAATTGAGTATGAAATTTTATTCAAATGATACCTCCTTGAGAAATATGACACATAACACCTCAAATCCAAATCAAAATTTTTCAATTTTGTGCTTATTTTTGGCTGAAATTAGTAGGAAATTTCATTCAAAGGATACCTTCTTGAGACATATGACGTGTAACTCTTCAATTCAAAATCATAATTTCATTAGTTTTTCCTTATTTTTAGTTAAAATTGAGTATGAAATTTCATTCAGAAGATACCTTCTTGAGAGATATGACACAAAACACTTCTATTCCAAATCAAATCTTCTCAATTTTGTACTTATTTTTGGCTGAAATTAGTATGAAATTTCATTCAAAGGATACGTCCTTAAGACATATGACGTGTAACTCTTCAATTCAAAATCATAATTTCATGTGTTTTTGCTTATTGTTAGTTCAAATTGAGTATGAAATGTCATTCAAAAGATACCTATTTGAGAAGTATGACACATAACACTTCAATTCCAAATCAAAATTTTTCAATTTTGTGCTTATTTTTTGCTGAAATTAGTATGAAATATCATTTAGAAGATACCTCCTTGAGAAATATGACACAAAACATATCTATTCCAAATCAAATTTTCTAAAGTTTGTGCTTATTTTTGGCTGAAATTATTATGAAATTTCATTAAGAAGATACCGCCTTCAGAAATAAGACACATAACACTTCTATTCCAAATCAAATCTTTTCAATTTTGTGCTTATTTTTGGCTGAAATTAGTATGAAATTTCATTCAAAGGATACCTCCTTGAGACATATGACGTGTAACTCTTCAATTCAAAATCATAATTTCATGAGTTTTTCCTTATTTTTAGTTAAAATTGAGTATGAAATTTCATTCAGAAGATACCTCCTTGAGAGATATGACACATAACACATCTATTCCAAATCAAATTTTCTAAATTTTGTGCTTATTTTTGGCTGAAATTATTATGAAATTTCATTAAGAAGATACCGCCTTCAGAAATAAGACACATAACACTTCTATTCCAAATCATATTTTCTCAATTTTGTGCTTCCTTTTGGCTGAAATTACTATGAAGTTTCATTCAAAAGATACCTCTCTGAGAAATATGACACATAACACTTCTATTCCAAATCAAAGTTTTTCAATTTTGTGCTTATTTTTGACTAAAATTAGTATGAAATTTCATTCACAAAATACCTCCTTGAGAAATATGACACATAACACTTCTATTCCAAATCAAATTTTCTCAATGTTGTGCTTATTTTTGGCTGAAATTAGTATGAAATTTCATTAAACAAGACCCTCTTGTGAAATAAGACACATAACACTTCTATTCCAAATCAAATTTTTTCAATTTTGTGCTTATTTTCGGCTGAAATTAGTAGGAAATTTCATTCAAATTATACCTTCATGAGACATATGACGTGTAACTCTTCAATTCAAAATCATAATTTCATGTGTTTTTGCTTATTGTTAGTTGAAATTGAGTATGAAATTTCATTCAAATGATACCTCCTTGAGAAATATGACACATAACACTTCTATTCCAAATAAAAATTTTTCAATTTTGTGCTTATTTTTGGCTGAGATTAGTATGAAATTTTATTAAAAAACGACCCTCTTGTGAAATAAGACACATAACACTTGTATTCCAAATCAAATTTTCTCAAAGTTGTGCTGATTTTTGGCTGAAATTAGTGAGAAAGTTTATTCAAAAAATACCTCTTTGAGGAATATAACACATAACACTTCTATTCCAAATCAAAATTTTTCAATTTTGTGCTTATTTTTGGCTGAAATTTGTAAGAAATTTCATTCAAAGGATACCTCCTTGAGACATATGACGTGTATCTCTTCAATTCAAAATCATAATTTCACGAGTTTTTGCTTATTGTTAGTTGAAATTGAGTACGAAATTTCATTCAAATGATACCTCATTGAGCGACATGACTCATAACATTTCTATTCCAAATCAAAATTTTTCAATTTTGTGCTTATTTTTGGCTGAGAATAGAATGAGATTTCATTCAGAAGATACCTCCTTGATAGATATGACACATAACATTTCTATTCCAAATCAATTTTTCTCAATTTTGTGCTTTTTTTTGGCTGAAATTAGTATGAAATTTCATTAAAAAAGACCCTCTTGAGAAATTAGACACATAACACTTCTATTCCAAATCAAATTTCCTCAACTTTGTGCTGATTTTTGGCTGAAATTAGTATGAAATTTCATTCAGAAGTTACCTCCGTCAGAAATATAACACATAACACTTCTATTCAAAATCATAAATTCATGAATTTTTGCTTATTGTTGGTTGAAATTGAGTATGAAATTTCACTCAAATGATACCTCACGTCATATGTGCTTATTTCAAAATCATAATTTCATGTGTTTTTGCTTATTGTTAGTTGAAATTGAGTATGAAATTTTATTCAAATGATACCTCCTTGAGAAATATGACACATAACACCTCAATTCGAAATCAAAGTTTTTCAATTTTGTGCTTATTTTTGACTAAAATTAGTATGAAATTTCATTCACAAAATACCTCCTTGAGAAATATGACACATAACACTTCTATTCCAAATCAAATTTCCTCAATGTTGTGCTTATTTTTGGCTGAAATTAGTATGAAATTTGATTAAACAAGACCCTCTTGTGAAATAAGACACATAACACTTCTATTCCAAATCAAATTTTTTCAATTTTGTGCTTATTTTTGGCTGAAATTAGTAGGAAATTTCATTCAAATTATACCTTTATGAGACATATGACGTGTAACTCTTCAATTCAAAATCATAATTTCATGTGTTTTTGCTTATTGTTAGTTGAAATTGAGTATGAAATTTCATTCAAATGATACCTCCCTGAGAAATATGACACATAACACTTCTATTCCAAATAAAAATTTTTCAATTTTGTGCTTATTTTTGGCTGAGATTAGTATGAAATTTTATTAAAAAACGACCCTCTTGTGAAATAAGACACATAACACTTCTATTCCAAATCAAATTTTCTCAAAGTTGTGCTGATTTTTGGCTGAAATTAGTGAGAAATTTTATTCAAAATATACCTCTTTGAGGAATATAACACATAACACTTCTATTCCAAATCAAAATTTTTCAATTTTGTGCTTATTTTTGGCTGAAATTTGTAAGAAATTTCATTCAAAGGATACCTCCTTGAGACATATGACGTGTATCTCTTCAATTCAAAATCATAATTTCACGAGTTTTTGCTTATTGTTAGTTGAAATTGAGTACGAAATTTCATTCAAATGATACCTCCTTGAGCGACATGACTCATAACATTTCTATTCCAAATCAAAATTTTTCAATTTTGTGCTTATTTTTGGCTGAGAATAGAATGAGATTTCATTCAGAAGATACCTCCTTGATAGATATGACACATAACATTTCTATTCCAAATCAATTTTTCTCAATTTTGTGCTTTTTTTTGGCTGAAATTAGTATGAAATTTCATTAAAAAAGACCCTCTTGAGAAATTAGACACATAACACTTCTATTCCAAATCAAATTTCCTCAACTTTGTGCTGATTTTTGGCTGAAATTAGTATGAAATTTCATTCAGAAGTTACCTCCGTCAGAAATATAACACATAACACTTCTATTCAAAATCATAAATTCATGAATTTTTGCTTATTGTTGGTTGAAATTGAGTATGAAATTTCACTCAAATGATACCTCACGTCATATGTGCTTATTTCAAAATCATAATTTCATGTGTTTTTGCTTATTGTTAGTTGAAATTGAGTATGAAATTTTATTCAAATGATACCTCCTTGAGAAATATGACACATAACACCTCAATTCGAAATCAAAGTTTTTCAATTTTGTGCTTATTTTTGACTAAAATTAGTATGAAATTTCATTCACAAAATACCTCCTTGAGAAATATGACACATAACACTTCTATTCCAAATCAAATTTTCTCAATGTTGTGCTTATTTTTGGCTGAAATTAGTATGAAATTTCATTAAACAAGACCCTCTTGTGAAATAAGACACATAACACTTCTATTCCAAATCAAATTTTTTCAATTTTGTGCTTATTTTTGGCTGAAATTAGTAGGAAATTTCATTCAAATTATACCTTCATGAGACATATGACGTGTAACTCTTCAATTCAAAATCATAATTTCATGTGTTTTTGCTTATTGTTAGTTGAAATTGAGTATGAAATTTCATTCAAATGATACCTCCCTGAGAAATATGACACATAACACTTCTATTCCAAATAAAAATTTTTCAATTTTGTGCTTATTTTTGGCTGAGATTAGTATGAAATTTTATTAAAAAACGACCCTCTTGTGAAATAAGACACATAACTTTTCTATTCCAAATCAAATTTTCTCAAAGTTGTGCTGATTTTTGGCTGAAATTAGTGAGAAATTTTATTCAAAAAATACCTCTTTGAGGAATATAACACATAACACTTCTATTCCAAATCAAAATTTTTCAATTTTGTGCTTATTTTTGGCTGAAATTTGTAAGAAATTTCATTCAAAGGATACCTCCTTGAGACATATGACGTGTATCTCTTCAATTCAAAATCATAATTTCACGAGTTTTTGCTTATTGTTAGTTGAAATTGAGTACGAAATTTCATTCAAATGATACCTCCTTGAGAAATATGACACATAACACTTCAATTCCAAATTAAATTTCTCAATTTTGCGCTTATTTTTGGCTGAGAATAGAATGAGATTTCATTCAGAAGATACCTCCTTGATAGATATGACACATAACATTTCTATTCCAAATCAATTTTTCTCAATTTTGTGCTTTTTTTTGGCTGAAATTAGTATGAAATTTCATTAAAAAAGACCCTCTTGAGAAATTAGACACATAACACTTCTATTCCAAATCAAATTTCTTCAACTTTGTGCTGATTTTTGGCTGAAATTAGTATGAAATTTCATTCAGAAGATACCTCCTTCAGAAATATAACACATAACACTTCTAGTCAAAATCATAAATTCATGAATTTTTGCTTATTGTTGGTTGAAATTGAGTATGAAATTTCACTCAAATGATACCTCACGTCATATGTGCTTATTTTTGGCTGAAATTAGTATGAAATTTCACTTAAAGGATACCTCCCTGAGACATATGACGTGTAACTCTTCAATTCAAAATCATAATTTCATGAGCTTTTGCTTATTGTTAGTTGAAATGGAGAATGAAATGTCATTCAAATGATACCTATTTGAGAAGTATGACACATAACACTTCAATTGCAAATCAAAATTTCTCTATTTTGCGCTTATTTTTGGCTGAAATTAGTATGAAATTTTATTCAAAAGATATCTCGTTAAGAAATATGGCACATAACACATCTATTCCAAATCAAATTTGTTCGATTTTGTGCTAGTTTTTGTCTGAAATTAGTATGAAATTTTATTCAAAAGATACCTCGTTGAGAAATATGACACAGAACACATCTATTGCAAATGAAAATTGCTCGATTTTGTGCATATTTTTGGCTGAAATTAGTTTGAAATTTAATTCAGAAGATACCTCCCTGAGAAATATGACACATAACGCTTCAATTCAAAATCAAGTTTTCTCAATGTTGTGCTTATTTTTGGCTGAAATTAGTATGAAATTTCATTCAGAAGATACCTCCTTGAGAAATATGAAACATAGCACTTCTATTCCAAATATAAATTTTTTCAATTTTGTGCTTATTTTTGGCTGAAATTAATATGAAATTTCATTAAACAAGACCCTCTTTTGAAATAAGACACATAACACTTCTATTCGGAATCAAATTTTTTCAATTTTGTGCTTATTTTTGGCTGAGAATAGAATGAGATTTCATTCAGAAGATACCTCCTTGATAGATATGACACATAACATTTCTATTCCAAATCAATTTTTCTCAATTTTGTGCTTTTTTTTGGCTGAAATTAGTATGAAATTTTATTAAAAAAGACCCTCTTGAGAAATTAGACACATAACACTTCTATTCCAAATCAAATTTCCTCAACTTTGTGCTGATTTTTGGCTGAAATTAGTATGAAATTTCATTCAGAAGATACCTCCTTCAGAAATATAACACATAACACTTCTATTCAAAATCATAATTTCATGAATTTTTGCTTATTGTTGGTTGAAATTGAGTATGGAATTTTACTCAAATGATACCTCACGTCATATGTGCTTATTTTTGGCTGAAATTAGTATGAAATTTCACTTAAAGGATACCTCCTTGAGACATATGACGTGTAACTCTTCAATTCAAAATCATAATTTCATGAGCTTTTGCTTATTGTTAGTTGAAATGGAGAATGAAATGTCATTCAAATGATACCTATTTGAGAAGTATGACACATAACACTTCAACTCCAAATCAAAATTTCTCAATTTTGCGCTTATTTTTGGCTGAAATTAGTATGAAATATCATTTAGAAGATACCTCCTTGAGAAATATGACACATAACAATTCTATTCCAAATCAAATTTTCTCAATTTTGTGCTTATTTTTGGCTGAAATTAGTATGAAATCTTCTTAAAGAAAGACCCTCTTGTAAAATAAGACACATAACACTTCTATTCCAAATCAAATCTTTTCAATTTTGTGCTTATTTTTGGCTGAAATTAGTATGAAATTTCATTCAGAAGATACCTCCTTGAGAGATATGACACATAACACATCTATTCCAAATTAAATTTTCTAAATTTTGTGCTTATTTTTGGCTGAAATAATTATGAAATTTCATTAAGAAGATACCGCCTTCAGAAATAAGACACATAACACTTCTATTCCAAATCATATTTTCTCAATATTGTGCTTCCTTTTGGCTGAAATTACTATGAAGTTTCAATCAAAAGATACCTCTCTGAGAAATATGACACATAACACTTCTATTCCAAATCAAAGTTTTTCAATTTTGTGCTTTTTTTTGACTAAAATTAGTATGAAATTTCATTCACAAAATACCTCCTTGAGAAATATGACAAATAACACTTCTATTCCAAATCAAATTTTCTCAATGTTGTGCTTATTTTTGGCTGAAATTAGTATGAAATTTCATTAAACAAGACCCTCTTGTGAAATAAGACACATAACACTTCTATTCCAAATCAAATTTTTTCAATTTTGTGCTTATTTTTGGCTGAAATTAGTAGGAAATTTCATTCAAATGATACCTCCTTGAGACATATGACGTGTAACTCTTCAATTCAAAATCATAATTTCATGTGTTTTTGCTTATTGTTAGTTGAAATTGAGTATGAAATTTCATTCAAATGATACCTCCTTGAGAAATATGACACATAACACTTCTATTCCAAATCAAAATTTCTCAATTTTGTGGTTATTTTTGGCTGAACTTAGCATGAAATTTCATTCAGACGATACCTCCTTGAGAAATATGACACATAACACTCTTATTCCAAATAAAAATTTTTCAATTTTGTGCTTATTTTTGGCTGAGATTAGTATGAAATTTTATTAAAAAACGACCCTCTTGTGAAATAAGACACATAACACTTCTATTCCAAATCAAATTTTCTCAAAGTTGTGCTGATTTTTGGCTGAACTTTGTAAGAAATTTCATTCAAAGGATACCTCCTTGAGACATATGACGTGTATCTCTTCAATTCAAAATCATAATTTCACGAGTTTTTGCTTATTGTTAGTTGAAATTGAGTACGAAATTTCATTCAAATGATACCTCCTTGAGCGACATGACTCATAACATTTCTATTCCAAATCAAAATTTTTCAATTTTGTGCTTATTTTTGGCTGAGAATAGAATGAGATTTCATTCAGAAGATACCTCCTTGATAGATATGACACATAACATTTCTATTCCAAATCAATTTTTCTCAATTTTGTGCTTTTTTTTGGCTGAAATTAGTATGAAATTTCATTAAAAAAGACCCTCTTAAGAAATTAGACACATAACACTTCTATTCAAAATCAAATTTCTTCAACTTTGTGCTGATTTTTGGCTGAAATTAGTATGAAATTTCATTCAGAAGATACCTCCTTCAGAAATATAACACATAACACTTCTAGTCAAAATCATAAATTCATGAATTTTTGCTTATTGTTGGTTGAAATTGAGTATGAAATTTCACTCAAATGATACCTCACGTCATATGTGCTTATTTTTGGCTGAAATTAGTATGAAATTTCACTTAAAGGATACCTCCCTGAGACATATGACGTGTAACTCTTCAATTCAAAATCATAATTTCATGAGCTTTTGCTTATTGTTAGTTGAAATGGAGAATGAAATGTCATTCAAATGATACCTATTTGAGAAGTATGACACATAACACTTCAATTGCAAATCAAAATTTCTCTATTTTGCGCTTATTTTTGGCTGAAATTAGTATGAAATTTTATTCAAAAGATATCTCGTTAAGAAATATGACACATAACACATCTATTCCAAATCAAATTTGTTCGATTTTGTGCTTGTTTTTGTCTGAAATTAGTATGAAATTTTATTAAAAAACGACCCTCTTGTGAAATAAGACACATAACACTTCTATTCCAAATCGAATTTTCTCAAAGTTGTGCTGATTTTTGGCTGAACTTTGTAAGAAATTTCATTCAAAGGATACCTCCTTGAGACATATGACGTGTATCTCTTCAATTCAAAATCATAATTTCACGAGTTTTTGCTTATTGTTAGTTGAAATTGAGTACGAAATTTCATTCAAATGATACCTCCTTGAGCGACATGACTCATAACATTTCTATTCCAAATCAAAATTTTTCAATTTTGTGCTTATTTTTGGCTGAGAATAGAATGAGATTTCATTCAGAAAATACCTCCTTGATAGATATGACACATAACATTTCTATTCCAAATCAATTTTTCTCAATTTTGTGCTTTTTTTTGGCTGAAATTAGTATGAAATTTCATTAAAAAAGACCCTCTTGAGAAATTAGACACATAACACTTCTATTCCAAATCAAATTTCTTCAACTTTGTGCTGATTTTTGGCTGAAATTAGTATGAAATTTCATTCAGAAGATACCTCCTTCAGAAATATAACACATAACACTTCTAGTCAAAATCATAAATTCATGAATTTTTGCTTATTGTTGGTTGAAATTGAGTATGAAATTTCACTCAAATGATACCTCACGTCATATGTGCTTATTTTTGGCTGAAATTAGTATGAAATTTCACTTAAAGGATACCTCCCTGAGACATATGACGTGTAACTCTTCAATTCAAAATCATAATTTCATGAGCTTTTGCTTATTGTTAGTTGAAATGGAGAATGAAATGTCATTCAAATGATACCTATTTGAGAAGTATGACACATAACACTTCAATTGCAAATCAAAATTTCTCTATTTTGCGCTTATTTTTGGCTGAAATTAGTATGAAATTTTATTCAAAAGATATCTCGTTAAGAAATATGACACATAACACATCTATTCCAAATCAAATTTGTTCGATTTTGTGCTTGTTTTTGTCTGAAATTAGTATGAAATTTTATTCAAAAGATACCTCGTTGAGAAATATGACACAGAACACATCTATTGCAAATGAAAATTGCTCGATTTTGTGCATATTTTTGGCTGAAATTAGTTTGAAATTTAATTCAGAAGATACCTCCCTGAGAAATATGACACATAACGCTTCAATTCAAAATCAAGTTTTCTCAATGTTGTGCTTATTTTTGGCTGAAATTAGTATGAAATTTCATTCAGAAGATACCTCCTTGAGAAATATGAAACATAGCACTTCTATTCCAAATATAAATTTTTTTCAATTTTGTGCTTATTTTTGGCTGAAATTAATATGAAATTTCATTAAACAAGACCCTCTTTTGAAATAAGACACATAACACTTCTATTCGGAATCAAATTTTTTCAATTTTGTGCTTATTTTTGGCTGAGAATAGAATGAGATTTCATTCAGAAGATACCTCCTTGATAGATATGACACATAACATTTCTATTCCAAATCAATTTTTCTCAATTTTGTGCTTTTTTTTGGCTGAAATTAGTATGAAATTTTATTAAAAAAGACCCTCTTGAGAAATTAGACACATAACACTTCTATTCCAAATCAAATTTCCTCAACTTTGTGCTGATTTTTGGCTGAAATTAGTATGAAATTTCATTCAGAAGATACCTCCTTCAGAAATATAACACATAACACTTCTATTCAAAATCATAATTTCATGAATTTTTGCTTATTGTTGGTTGAAATTGAGTATGAAATTTCACTCAAATGATACCTCACGTCATATGTGCTTATTTTTGGCTGAAATTAGTATGAAATTTCACTTAAAGGATACCTCCTTGAGACATATGACGTGTAACTCTTCAATTCAAAATCATAATTTCATGAGCTTTTGCTTATTGTTAGTTGAAATGGAGAATGAAATGTCATTCAAATGATACCTATTTGAGAAGTATGACACATAACACTTCAACTCCAAATCAAAATTTCTCAATTTTGCGCTTATTTTTGGCTGAAATTAGTATGAAATATCATTTAGAAGATACCTCCTTGAGAAATATGACACATAACAATTCTATTCCAAATCAAATTTTCTCAATTTTGTGCTTATTTTTGGCTGAAATTAGTATGAAATCTTCTTAAAGAAAGACCCTCTTGTAAAATAAGACACATAACACTTCTATTCCAAATCAAATCTTTTCAATTTTGTGCTTGTTCTTGGCTGAAATTAGTATGAAATTTCATTCAGAAGATACCTCCTTGAGAGATATGACACATAACACATCTATTCCAAATTAAATTTTCTAAATTTTTTGCTTATTTTTGGCTGAAATAATTATGAAATTTCATTAAGAAGATACCGCCTTCAGAAATAAGACACATAACACTTCTATTCCAAATCATATTTTCTCAATATTGTGCTTCCTTTTGGCTAAAATTACTATGAAGTTTCAATCAAAAGATACCTCTCTGAGAAATATGACACATAACACTTCTATTCCAAATCAAAGTTTCTCAATTTTGTGCTTATTTTTGACTAAAATTAGTATGAAATTTCATTCACAAAATACCTCCTTGAGAAATATGACAAATAACACTTCTATTCCAAATCAAATTTTCTCAATGTTGTGCTTATTTTTGGCTGAAATTAGTATGAAATTTCATTAAACAAGACCCTCTTGTGAAATAAGACACATAACACTTCTATTCCAAATCAAATTTTTTCAATTTTGTGCTTATTTTTGGCTGAAATTAGTAGGAAATTTCATTCAAATGATACCTCCTTGAGACATATGACGTGTAACTCTTCAATTCAAAATCATAATTTCATGTGTTTTTGCTTATTGTTAGTTGAAATTGAGTATGAAATTTCATTCAAATGATACCTCCTTGAGAAATATGACACATAACACTTCTATTCCAAATCAAAATTTCTCAATTTTGTGGTTATTTTTGGCTGAACTTAGCATGAAATTTCATTCAGACGATACCTCCTTTAGAAATATGACACATAACACTCTTATTCCAAATAAAAATTTTTCAATTTTGTGCTTATTTTTGGCTGAGATTAGTATGAAATTTTATTAAAAAACGACCCTCTTGTGAAATAAGACACATAACACTTCTATTCCAAATCAAATTTTCTCAAAGTTGTGCTGATTTTTGGCTGAAATTTGTAAGAAATTTCATTCAAAGGATACCTCCTTGAGACATATGACGTGTATCTCTTCAATTCAAAATCATAATTTCACGAGTTTTTCCTTATTGTTAGTTGAAATTGAGTACGAAATTTCATTCAAATGATACCTCCTTGAGCGACATGACACATAACACCTAAATTCCAAATCAAAATTTTTAAATTTTGCGCTTATTTTTGGCTGAAATTAGTATGAATTTTTAGGCAAAAGATACCTTCTTGAGAAATATGACTCATAACATTTCTATTCAAAATCAAAACTTTTCAATTTTGTGCTTATTTTTGGCTGAGAATAGAATGAGATTTCATTCAGAAGATACCTCTTTGATAGATATGACACATAACATTTCTATTCCAAATCAATTTTTCTCAATGTTGTGCTTATTTTTGGCTGAAATTAGTATGAAATTTCATTAAACAAGACCCTCTTGTGAAATAAGACACATAACACTTCTATTCCAAATCAAATTTTTTCAATTTTGTGCTTATTTTTGGCTGAAATTAGTAGGAAATTTCATTCAAATGATACCTCCTTGAGACATATGACGTGTAACTCTTCAATTCAAAATCATAATTTCATGTGTTTTTGCTTATTGTTAGTTGAAATTGAGTATGAAATTTCATTCAAATGATACCTCCTTGAGAAATATGACACATAACACTTCTATTCCAAATCAAAATTTCTCAATTTTGTGGTTATTTTTGGCTGAACTTAGCATGAAATTTCATTCAGACGATACCTCCTTTAGAAATATGACACATAACACTCTTATTCCAAATAAAAATTTTTCAATTTTGTGCTTATTTTTGGCTGAGATTAGTATGAAATTTTATTAAAAAACGACCCTCTTGTGAAATAAGACACATAACACTTCTATTCCAAATCAAATTTTCTCAAAGTTGTGCTGATTTTTGGCTGAAATTTGTAAGAAATTTCATTCAAAGGATACCTCCTTGAGACATATGACGTGTATCTCTTCAATTCAAAATCATAATTTCACGAGTTTTTCCTTATTGTTAGTTGAAATTGAGTACGAAATTTCATTCAAATGATACCTCCTTGAGCGACATGACACATAACACCTAAATTCCAAATCAAAATTTTTAAATTTTGCGCTTATTTTTGGCTGAAATTAGTATGAATTTTTAGGCAAAAGATACCTTCTTGAGAAATATGACTCATAACATTTCTATTCAAAATCAAAATTTTTCAATTTTGTGCTTATTTTTGGCTGAGAATAGAATGAGATTTCATTCAGAAGATACCTCTTTGATAGATATGACACATAACATTTCTATTCCAAATCAATTTTTCTCAATTTTGTGCTTTTTTTTGGCTGAAATTAGTATGAAATTTCATTAAAAAAGACCCTCTTGAGAAATTAGACACATAACACTTCTATTCCAAATCAAATTTCCTCAACTTTGTGCTGATTTTTGGCTGAAATTAGTATGAAATCTTCTTAAAGAAAGACCCTCTTGTAAAATAAGACACATAACACTACTATTCCAAATCAAATCTTTTCAATTTTGTGCTTATTTTTGGCTGAAATTAGTATGAAATTTCATTCAAAGGATACCTCCTTTAGACATATGACGTGTAACTCTTCAATTCAAAATCATAATTTCATGTGTTTTTGCTTATTGTTAGTTGACATTGAGTATGAAATTTCATTCAAATGATACCTCCTTGAGAAATATGACACATAACACCTCAATTCCAAATCAAAATTTTTCAATTTTGTGCTTATTTTTTGCTGAAATTAGTATGAAATTTCATTCAAAGGATACCTCCTTGAGACATATGACGTGTAACTCTTCAATTCAAAATCATAATTTCATGAGTTTTTCCTTATTTTTAGTTAAAATTGAGTATTAAATTTCATTAAGAAGATACCTCCTTGAGAGATATGACACATAACACATCTATTCCAAATCAAATTTTCTCAATTTTGTGGTTATTTTTGGCTGAAATTAGCATGAAATTTCATTCAGACGATACCTCCTTGAGAAATATGACACATAACACTTCTATTCCAAATAAAAATTTTTAATTTTGTGCTTATTTTTGGCTGAAATTTGTATGAAATTTGATTCAAAGGATACCTTCTTGAGACATATGAAGTGTATCTCCTCAATTCAAAATGATAATTTCACGAGTTTTTGCTTATTGTTAGTTGAAATTGAGTACGAAATTTCATTCAAATGATACCTCCTTGAGCGACATGACACATAACAACTAAATTCCAAATCAAAATTTTTAAATTTTGCGCTTATTTTTGGCTGAAATTAGTATGAATTTTTAGGCAAAAGATACCTCCTTGAGAAATATGACTCATAACATTTCTATTCCAAATCAAAATTTTTCAATTTTGTGCTTATTTTTGGCTGAGAATAGAATGAGATTTCATTCAGAATATACCTCCTTGATAGATATGACACATAACATTTCTATTCCAAATCAATTTTTCTCAACTTTGTGCTGATTTTTGGCTGAAATTAGTATGAAATTTCATTCAGAAGATACCTCCTTCAGAAATATAACACATAACACTTCTATTCAAAATCATAATTTCATGAATTTTTGCTTATTGTTGGTTGAAATTGAGTATGAAATTTCACTCAAATGATACCTCACGTCATATGTGCTTATTTTTGGCTGAAATTAGTATGAAATTTCACTTAAAGGATACCTCCTTGAGACATATGACGTGTAACTCTTCAATTCAAAATCATAATTTCATGAGCCTTTGCTTGTTGTTAGTTGAAATGGAGAATGAAATGTCATTCAAATGATACCTATTTGAGAAGTATGACACATAACACTTCAATTCCAAATCAAAATTTCTCAATTTTGCGCTTATTTTTGGCTGAAATTAGTATGAAATATCATTTAGAAGATACCTCCTTGAGAAATATGACACATAACAATTCTATTCCAAATCAAATTTTCTCAATTTTGTGCTTATTTTTGGCTGAAATTAGTATGAAATCTTCTTAAAGAAAGACCCTCTTGTAAAATAAGACACATAACACTTCTACTCCAAATCAAATCTTTTCAATTTTGTGCTTATTTTTGGCTGAAATTAGTATGAAATTTCATTCAAAGGATACCTCCTTGAGAAATATGACACATAACAATTCTATTCCAAATCAAATTTTCTCAATTTTGTGCTAATTTTTGGCTGAAATTAGTATGAAATCTTCTTAAAGAAAGACCCTCTTGTAAAATAAGACACATAACACTTCTACTCCAAATCAAATCTTTTCAATTTTGTGCTTATTTTTGGCTGAAATTAGTATGAAATTTCATTCAAAGGATACCTCCTTTAGACATATGACGTGTAACTCTTCAATTCAAAATCATAATTTCATGTGTTTTTGCTTATTGTTAGTTGACATTGAGTATGAAATTTCATTCAAATGATACCTCCTTGAGAAATATGACACATAACACCTCAATTCCAAATCAAAATTTTTCAATTTTGTGCTTATTTTTTGCTGAAATTAGTATGAAATTTCATTCAAAAGATACCTCCTTGAGACATATGACGTGTAACTCTTCAATTCAAAATCATAATTTCATGAGTTTTTCCTTATTTTTAGTTAAAATTGAGTATGAAATTTCATTCAGAAGATACCTCCTTGAGAGATATGACACATAACACATCTATTCCAAATCAAATTTTCTAAATTTTGTGCTTATTTTTGGCTGAAATAATTATGAAATTTCATTAAGAAGATACCGCCTTCAGAAATAAGACACATAACACTTCTATTCCAAATCATATTTTCTCAATATTGTGCTTCCTTTTGGCTGAAATTACTATGAAGTTTCATTCAAAAGATACCTCTCTGAGAAATATGACACATAACACTTCTATTCCAAATCAAAGTTTTTCAATTTTGTGCTTATTTTTGACTAAAATTAGTATGAAATTTCATTCACAAAATACCTCCATGAGAAATATGACAAATAACACTTCTATTCCAAATCAAATTTTCTCAATGTTGTGCTTATTTTTGGCTGAAATTAGTATGAAATTTCATTAAACAAGACCCTCTTGTGAAATAAGACACATAACACTTCTATTCCAAATCAAATTTTTTCAATTTTGTGCTTATTTTTGGCTGAAATTAGTGGGAAATTTCATTCAGAAGATACCTTCTTCAGAAATATAACACATAACACTTCTATTCAAAATCATAATTTCATGAATTTTTGCTTATTGTTGGTTGAAATTGAGTATGAAATTTCACTCAAATGATACCTCACGTCATATGTGCTTATTTTTGGCTAAAATTAGTATGAAATTTCACTTAAAGGATACCTCCTTGAGACATATGACGTGTAACTTTTCAATTCAAAATCATAATTTCATGTGTTTTTGCTTATTGTTAGTTGAAATTGAGTATGAAATTTTATTCAAATGATACCTCCTTGAGAAATATGACACATAACATCTCAAATCCAAATCAAAATTTTTGAATTTTGTGCATATTTTTGGCTGAAATTAGTATGAAATTTCATTCAAAGGATACGTCCTTAAGACATATGACGTGTTACTCTTCAATTCAAAATCATAATTTCATGTGTTTTTGCTTATTGTTAGTTGAAATTGAGTATCAAATTTCATTAAAATGCTACCTCCTTGAGAAATATGACACATAACACTTCAATTCCAAATCAAAATTTTTCAATTTTGTGCTTATTTTTGGCTGAAATTACTATGAAGTTTCATTCAAAAGATACCTCCTTGAGAATAATGACACATAACACTTCTATTCCAAATCAAATTTTCTCAATTTTGTGCTTATTTTTGGCTGAAATTAGTATGAAATCTTATTAAAGAAAGACCCTCTTGTGAAATAAGACACATAACACTTCTACTCCAAATCAAATTTTCTCAATTTTGTGCTTATTTTTGGCTAAAATTAGTATGAAATTTCATTCAGACGATACCTCCTTGAGAAATATGACATATAACACTTCTATTCCAAATCAAAATTTTTCAATTTTGTGCTTATTTTTGGCTGAAATTAGTATGAAATCTCATTCAGAAGATACCTCCTGCAGCACTATGACACATAACACTTCAATTCCAAATCAAATTTTTTGAATTTTGTGCATATTTTTGGCTGAAATTAGTATGAAATTTCATTCAAAGGATACCTTCTTGAGACATATGACGTGTAACTCTTCAATTCAAAATCATAATTTCATGTGTTTCTGCTTACTGTTAGTTGAGATTGAGTATAAAATTTCATTGAAATGCTACCTCCTTGAGAAATATGACACATAACATTTCAATTCCAAATCAAAATTTTTCAATTTTGTGCTTATTTTTGGCTGAAATTAGTATGAAATCTCATTCAGACGATACCTCCTTCAGAAATAAGACACATAACACTTCTATTCCAAATCATATTTTCTCAATTTTGTGCTTACTTTTGGCTGAAATTACTATGAAGTTTCATTCAAAAGATACCTCCCTGAGAAATATGACACATAACATGTCTTTTCCAAATCAAAATTTTTCAATTTCGTGCTTATTTTTGGATGAAATTAGTATGAAATCTCATTCAGAAGATACCTCCTTGAAAAATATGACACATAACACTTCAATTCCAAATCAAATCTTTCCAATTTTGTGCTTATTTTTGACTGAAATTAGTATGAAATTTCATTCACAAAATACCTCCTTGAGAAATTAGACACATAACACTTCTATTCCAAATCAAATTTCTTCAACTTTGTGCTGATTTTTGGCTGAAATTAGTATGAAATTTCATTCAGAAGATACCTCCTTCAGAAATATAACACATAACACTTCTAGTCAAAATCATAAATTCATGAATTTTTGCTTATTGTTGGTTGAAATTGAGTATGAAATTTCACTCAAATGATACCTCACGTCATATGTGCTTATTTTTGGCTGAAATTAGTATGAAATTTCACTTAAAGGATACCTCCCTGAGACATATGACGTGTAACTCTTCAATTCAAAATCATAATTTCATGAGCTTTTGCTTATTGTTAGTTGAAATGGAGAATGAAATGTCATTCAAATGATACCTATTTGAGAAGTATGACACATAACACTTCAATTGCAAATCAAAATTTCTCTATTTTGCGCTTATTTTTGGCTGAAATTAGTATGAAATTTTATTCAAAAGATATCTCGTTAAGAAATATGACACATAACACATCTATTCCAAATCAAATTTGTTCGATTTTGTGCTTGTTTTTGTCTGAAATTAGTATGAAATTTTATTCAAAAGATACCTCGTTGAGAAATATGACACAGAACACATCTATTGCAAATGAAAATTGCTCGATTTTGTGCATATTTTTGGCTGAAATTAATATGAAATTTCATTAAACAAGACCCTCTTTTGAAATAAGACACATAACACTTCTATTCGGAATCAAATTTTTTCAATTTTGTGCTTATTTTTGGCTGAGAATAGAATGAGATTTCATTCAGAAGATACCTCCTTGATAGATATGACACATAACATTTCTATTCCAAATCAATTTTTCTCAATTTTGTGCTTTTTTTTGGCTGAAATTAGTATGAAATTTTATTAAAAAAGACCCTCTTGAGAAATTAGACACATAACACTTCTATTCCAAATCAAATTTCCTCAACTTTGTGCTGATTTTTGGCTGAAATTAGTATGAAATTTCATTCAGAAGATACCTCCTTCAGAAATATAACACATAACACTTCTATTCAAAATCATAATTTCATGAATTTTTGCTTATTGTTGGTTGAAATTGAGTATGAAATTTCACTCAAATGATACCTCACGTCATATGTGCTTATTTTTGGCTGAAATTAGTATGAAATTTCACTTAAAGGATACCTCCTTGAGACATATGACGTGTAACTCTTCAATTCAAAATCATAATTTCATGAGCTTTTGCTTATTGTTAGTTGAAATGGAGAATGAAATGTCATTCAAATGATACCTATTTGAGAAGTATGACACATAACACTTCAACTCCAAATCAAAATTTCTCAATTTTGCGCTTATTTTTGGCTGAAATTAGTATGAAATATCATTTAGAAGATACCTCCTTGAGAAATATGACACATAACAATTCTATTCCAAATCAAATTTTCTCAATTTTGTGCTTATTTTTGGCTGAAATTAGTATGAAATCTTCTTAAAGAAAGACCCTCTTGTAAAATAAGACACATAACACTTCTATTCCAAATCAAATCTTTTCAATTTTGTGCTTGTTTTTGGCTGAAATTAGTATGAAATTTCATTCAGAAGATACCTCCTTGAGAGATATGACACATAACACATCTATTCCAAATTAAATTTTCTAAATTTTGTGCTTATTTTTGGCTGAAATAATTATGAAATTTCATTAAGAAGATACCGCCTTCAGAAATAAGACACATAACACTTCTATTCCAAATCATATTTTCTCAATATTGTGCTTCCTTTTGGCTGAACTTACTATGAAGTTTCAATCAAAAGATACCTCTCTGAGAAATATGACACATAACACTTCTATTCCAAATCAAAGTTTTTCAATTTTGTGCTTATTTTTGACTAAAATTAGTATGAAATTTCATTCACAAAATACCTTCTTGAGAAATATGACAAATAACACTTCTATTCCAAATCAAATTTTCTCAATGTTGTGCTTATTTTTGGCTGAAATTAGTATGAAATTTCATTAAACAAGACCCTCTTGTGAAATAAGACACATAACACTTCTATTCCAAATCAAATTTTTTCAATTTTGTGCTTATTTTTGGCTGAAATTAGTAGGAAATTTCATTCAAATGATACCTCCTTGAGACATATGACGTGTAACTCTTCAATTCAAAATCATAATTTCATGTGTTTTTGCTTATTGTTAGTTGAAATTGAGTATGAAATTTCATTCAAATGATACCTCCTTGAGAAATATGACACATAACACTTCTATTCCAAATCAAAATTTCTCAATTTTGTGGTTATTTTTGGCTGAACTTAGCATGAAATTTCATTCAGACGATACCTCCTTGAGAAATATGACACATAACACTCTTATTCCAAATAAAAATTTTTCAATTTTGTGCTTATTTTTGGCTGAGATTAGTATGAAATTTTATTAAAAAACGACCCTCTTGTGAAATAAGACACATAACACTTCTATTCCAAATCAAATTTTCTCAAAGTTGTGCTGATTTTTGGCTGAAATTTGTAAGAAATTTCATTCAAAGGATACCTCCTTGAGACATATGACGTGTATCTCTTCAATTCAAAATCATAATTTCACGAGTTTTTGCTTATTGTTAGTTGAAATTGAGTACGAAATTTCATTCAAATGATACCTCCTTGAGCGACATGACACATAACACCTAAATTCCAAATCAAAATTTTTAAATTTTGCGCTTATTTTTGGCTGAAATTAGTATGAATTTTTAGGCAAAAGATACCTTCTTGAGAAATATGACTCATAACATTTCTATTCCAAATCAAAATTTTTCAATTTTGTGCTTATTTTTGGCTGAGAATAGAATGAGATTTCATTCAGAAGATACCTCTTTGATAGATATGACACATAACATTTCTATTCCAAATCAATTTTTCTCAATTTTGTGCTTTTTTTTGGCTGAAATTAGTATGAAATTTCATTAAAAAAGACCCTCTTGAGAAATTAGACACATAACACTTCTATTCCAAATCAAATTTCCTCAACTTTGTGCTGATTTTTGGCTGAAATTAGTATGAGATCTTCTTAAAGAAAGACCCTCTTGTAAAATAAGACACATAACACTACTATTCCAAATCAAATCTTTTCAATTTTGTGCTAATTTTTGGCTGAAATTAGTATGAAATTTCATTCAAAGGATACCTCCTTTAGACATATGACGTGTAACTCTTCAATTCAAAATCATAATTTCATGTGTTTTTGCTTATTGTTAGTTGACATTGAGTATGAAATTTCATTCAAATGATACCTCCTTGAGAAATATGACACATAACACCTCAATTCCAAATCAAAATTTTTCAATTTTGATCTTATTTTTTGCTGAAATTAGTATGAAATTTCATTCAAAGGATACCTTCTTGAGACATATGACGTGTAACTCTTCAATTCAAAATCATAATTTCATGAGTTTTTCCTTATTTTTAGTTAAAATTGAGTATTAAATTTCATTAAGAAGATACCTCCTTGAGAGATATGACACATAACACATCTATTCCAAATCAAATTTTCTCAATTTTGTGGTTATTTTTGGCTGAAATTAGCATGAAATTTCATTCAGACGATACCTCCTTGAGAAATATGACACATAACACTTCTATTCCAAATAAAAATTTTTCAATTTTGTGCTTATTTTTGGCTGAAATTTGTATGAAATTTGATTCAAAGGATACCTTCTTGAGACATATGAAGTGTATCTCCTCAATTCAAAATGATAATTTCACGAGTTTTTGCTTATTGTTAGTTGAAATTGAGTACGAAATTTCATTCAAATGATACCTCCTTGAGCGACATGACACATAACACCTAAATTCCAAATCAAAATTTTTAAATTTTGCGCTTATTTTTGGCTGAAATTAGTATGAATTTTTAGGCAAAAGATACCTCCTTGAGAAATATGACTCATAACATTTCTATTCCAAATCAAAATTTTTCAATTTTGTGCTTATTTTTGGCTGAGAATAGAATGAGATTTCATTCAGAAGATACCTCCTTGATAGATATGACACATAACATTTCTATTCCAAATCAATTTTTCTCAACTTTGTGCTGATTTTTGGCTGAAATTAGTATGAAATTTCATTCAGAAGATACCTCCTTCAGAAATATAACACATAACACTTCTATTCAAAATCATAATTTCATGAATTTTTGCTTATTGTTGGTAGAAATTGAGTATGAAATTTCACTCAAATGATACCTCACGTCATATGTGCTTATTTTTGGTTGAAATTAGTATGAAATTTCACTTAAAGGATACCTCCTTGAGACATATGACGTGTAACTCTTCAATTCAAAATCATAATTTCATGAGCCTTTGCTTGTTGTTAGTTGAAATGGAGAATGAAATGTCATTCAAATGATACCTATTTGAGAAGTATGACACATAACACTTCAATTGCAAATCAAAATTTCTCAATTTTGCGCTTATTTTTGGCTGAAATTAGTATGAAATATCATTTAGAAGATACCTCCTTGAGAAATATGACACATAACAATTCTATTCCAAATCAAATTTTCTCAATTTTGTGCTTATTTTTGGCTGAAATTAGTATGAAATCTTCTTAAAGAAAGACCCTCTTGTAAAATAAGACACATAACACTTCTACTCCAAATCAAATCTTTTCAATTTTGTGCTTATTTTTGGCTGAAATTAGTATGAAATTTCATTCAAAGGATACCTCCTTTAGACATATGACGTGTAACTCTTCAATTCAAAATCATAATTTCATGTGTTTTTGCTTATTGTTAGTTGACATTGAGTATGAAATTTCATTCAAATGATACCTCCTTGAGAAATATGACACATAACACCTCAATTCCAAATCAAAATTTTTCAATTTTGTGCTTATTTTTTGCTGAAATTAGTATGAAATTTCATTCAAAAGATACCTCCTTGAGACATATGACGTGTAACTCTTCAATTCAAAATCATAATTTCATGAGTTTTTCCTTATTTTTAGTTAAAATTGAGTATGAAATTTCATTCAGAAGATACCTCCTTGAGAGATATGACACATAACACATCTATTCCAAATCAAATTTTCTAAATTTTGTGCTTATTTTTGGCTGAAATAATTATGAAATTTCATTAAGAAGATACCGCCTTCAGAAATAAGACACATAACACTTCTATTCCAAATCATATTTTCTCAATATTGTGCTTCCTTTTGGCTAAAATTACTATGAAGTTTCATTCAAAAGATACCTCTCTGAGAAATATGACACATAACACTTCTATTCCAAATCAAATTTTCTCAATGTTGTGCTTATTTTTGGCTGAAATTAGTATGAAATTTCATTAAACAAGACCCTCTTGTGAAATAAGACACATAACACTTCTATTCCAAATCAAATTTTTTCAATTTTGTGCTTATTTTTGGCTGAAATTAGTAGGAAATTTCATTCAGAAGATACCTTCTTCAGAAATATAACACATAACACTTCTATTCAAAATCATAATTTCATGAATTTTTGCTTATTGTTGGTTGAAATTGAGTATGAAATTTCACTCAAATGATACCTCACGTCATATGTGCTTATTTTTGGCTAAAATTAGTATGAAATTTCACTTAAAGGATACCTCCTTGAGACATATGACGTGTAACTCTTCAATTCAAAATCATAATTTCATGTGTTTTTGCTTATTGTTAGTTGAAATTGAGTATGAAATTTTATTCAAATGATACCTCCTTGAGAAATATGACACATAACATCTCAAATCCAAATCAAAATTTTTCAATTTTGTGCATATTTTTGGCTGAAATTAGTATGAAATTTCATTCAAAGGATACGTCCTTAAGACATATGACGTGTAACTCTTCAATTCAAAATCATAATTTCATGTGTTTTTGCTTATTGTTAGTTGAAATTGAGTATCAAATTTCATTAAAATGCTACCTCCTTGAGAAATATGACACATAACACTTAAATTCCAAATCAAAATTTTTCAATTTTGTGCTTATTTTTGGCTGAAATTACTATGAAGTTTCATTCAAAAGATACCTCCTTGAGAATAATGACACATAACACTTCTATTCCAAATCAAATTTTCTCAATTTTGTGCTTATTTTTGGCTGAAATTAGTATGAAATCTTATTAAAGAAAGACCCTCTTGTGAAATAAGACACATAACACTTCTACTCCAAATCAAATTTTCTCAATTTTGTGCTTATTTTTGGCTGAAAATAGTATGAAATTTCATTCAGAAGATACCTCCTGGAACACTATGACACATAACACTTCAATTCCAAATCAAATTTTTTCAATTTTGTGCTTATTTTTGGCTGAAATTAGTATGAAATTTCATTCAAAGGATACCTCCTTGAGACATATGACGTGTAACTTTTCAATTCAAAATCATAATTTCATGTGTTTCTGCTTACTGTTAGTTGAAATTGAGTATAAAATTTCATTGAAATGCTACCTCCTTGAGAAATATGACACATAACATTTCAATTCCAAATCAAATTTTCCCAATTTTGTGCTGATTTTTGGCTGAGATTAGCATGAAACTTCATTCAAAAATACCTTATTGAGAAATATGAGACACAGCATTTCTATTCCAAATCAAATTTTCTCAATTTTGTGCTTATTTTGGCTGAAATTAGTATGAAATCTTATTCAGACGATACCTCCTTCAGAAATAAGACACATAACACTTCTATTCCAAATCATATTTTCTCAATTTTGTGCTTACTTTTGGCTGAAATTACTATGAAGTTTCATTCAAAAGATACCTCCCTGAGAAATATGACACATAACATGTCTTTTCCAAATCAAAATTTTTCAATTTCGTGCTTATTTTTGGATGAAATTAGTATGAAATTTCATTCAGAAGATACCTCTTTGAAAAATATGACACATAACACTTCAATTCCAAATCAAATCTTTCCAATTTTGTGCTTATTATTGACTGAAATTTGTATGAAATTTCATTCACAAAATACCTCCTTGAGAAATATGACACATAACACCTCAATTCCAAATCAAAATTTTTCAATTTTGTGGTTATTTTTGGCTGAAATTAGCATGAAATTTCATTCAGACGATACCTCCTTGAGAAATATGACACATAACACTTCTATTCCAAATAAAAATTTTTTAAATTTTGTGCTTATTTTTGGCTGAAATAAGTATGAAATTTCATTAAAAAACGACCCTCTTGTGAAATAAGACACATAACACTTCAATTCCAAATCAAATTTTTTCAATTTTGTGCTTATTTTTGGCTGAAATTAGTATAAAATTTCATTCAAAGGATACCTCCTTGAGACATATGACGTGTAACTCTTCAATTCAAAATCATAATTTCATGTGTTTCTGCTTACTGTTAGTTGAAATTGAGTATAAAATTTCATTGAAATGCTACCTCCTTGAGAAATATGACACATAACATTTCAATTCCAAATCAAATTTTCCCAATTTTGTGCTGATTTTTGGCTGAGATTAGCATGAAACTTCATTCAAAAATACCTTATTGAGAAATATGAGACACAGCATTTCTATTCCAAATCAAATTTTCTCAATTTTGTGCTTATTTTGGCTGAAATTAGTATGAAATCTTATTCAGACGATACCTCCTTCAGAAATAAGACACATAACACTTCTATTCCAAATCATATTTTCTCAATTTTGTGCTTACTTTTGGCTGAAATTACTATGAAGTTTCATTCAAAAGATACCTCCCTGAGAAATATGACACATAACATGTCTTTTCCAAATCAAAATTTTTCAATTTTGTGGTTATTTTTGGCTGAAATTAGCATGAAATTTCATTCAGACGATACCTCCTTGAGAAATATGACACATAACACTTCTATTCCAAATAAAAATTTTTTAAATTTTGTGCTTATTTTAGGCTGAAATAAGTATGAAATTGCATTAAAAAACGACCCTCTTGTGAAATAAGACACATGACACTTCTATTCCAAATCAAATTTTTTCGATTTTGTGCCTATGTTTGGCTGAAATTAGTATGACATTTCATTCAAAGGATACCTCCTTGAGAATTATGACGTGTAACTCTTCAATTCAAAATCATAATTTCATGAGTTTTTGCTTATTGTTAGTTGAAATTGAGTATGATATTTCATTCAAATGATACCTCCTTGAGAAATATGACACATAATACTGTAATTCCAAATCAAAACTTTTAAGTTTTGCGCCTATTGTTGGCTGAAATTAGTATGAAATTTTATGCAGAAGATACCTCCTTGAGAGATATGACACATAAAACTTCTTTTCCAAATCAAATTTTCCCAATTTTGGGCTGATTTTTGGCTGAGATTAGCATGAAACTTCATTCAAAAATACCTTATTGAGAAATATGAGACGTAACATTTCTATTCCAAATCAAAATTTTTCAATTTTGTGGTTATTTTTGGCTGAAATTAGTATGAAATTTCATTCAGAAGATACCTCCTTGAGAAATATGACACATAGCACTTCTTTTCCAAATATAAATTTTTTATATAAGTGCTTATTTTTGGCTGAAAATAGTATGAAATTTCATTCAGAAGATACCTCCTGGAACACTATGACACATAACACTTCAATTCCAAATCAAATTTTTTCAATTTTGTGCTTATTTTTGGCTGAAATTAGTATGAAATTTCATTCAAAGGATACCTCCTTGAGACATATGACGTGTAACTTTTCAATTCAAAATCATAATTTCATGTGTTTCTGCTTACTGTTAGTTGAAATTGAGTATAAAATTTCATTGAAATGCTACCTCCTTGAGAAATATGACACATAACATTTCAATTCCAAATCAAATTTTCCCAATTTTGTGCTGATTTTTGGCTGAGATTAGCATGAAACTTCATTCAAAAATACCTTATTGAGAAATATGAGACACAGCATTTCTATTCCAAATCAAATTTTCTCAATTTTGTGCTTATTTTGGCTGAAATTAGTATGAAATCTTATTCAGACGATACCTCCTTCAGAAATAAGACACATAACACTTCTATTCCAAATCATATTTTCTCAATTTTGTGCTTACTTTTGGCTGAAATTACTATGAAGTTTCATTCAAAAGATACCTCCCTGAGAAATATGACACATAACATGTCTTTTCCAAATCAAAATTTTTCAATTTCGTGCTTATTTTTGGATGAAATTAGTATGAAATTTCATTCAGAAGATACCTCTTTGAAAAATATGACACATAACACTTCAATTCCAAATCAAATCTTTCCAATTTTGTGCTTATTTTTGACTGAAATTTGTATGAAATTTCATTCACAAAATACCTCCTTGAGAAATATGACACATAACACCTCAATTCCAAATCAAAATTTTTCAATTTTGTGGTTATTTTTGGCTGAAATTAGCATGAAATTTCATTCAGACGATACCTCCTTGAGAAATATGACACATAACACTTCTATTCCAAATAAAAATTTTTTAAATTTTGTGCTTATTTTTGGCTGAAATAAGTATGAAATTTCATTAAAAAACGACCCTCTTGTGAAATAAGACACATAACACTTCAATTCCAAATCAAATTTTTTCAATTTTGTGCTTATTTTTGGCTGAAATTAGTATAAAATTTCATTCAAAGGATACCTCCTTGAGACATATGACGTGTAACTCTTCAATTCAAAATCATAATTTCATGTGTTTCTGCTTACTGTTAGTTGAAATTGAGTATAAAATTTCATTGAAATGCTACCTCCTTGAGAAATATGACACATAACATTTCAATTCCAAATCAAATTTTCCCAATTTTGTGCTGATTTTTGGCTGAGATTAGCATGAAACTTCATTCAAAAATACCTTATTGAGAAATATGAGACACAGCATTTCTATTCCAAATCAAATTTTCTCAATTTTGTGCTTATTTTGGCTGAAATTAGTATGAAATCTTATTCAGACGATACCTCCTTCAGAAATAAGACACATAACACTTCTATTCCAAATCATATTTTCTCAATTTTGTGCTTACTTTTGGCTGAAATTACTATGAAGTTTCATTCAAAAGATACCTCCCTGAGAAATATGACACATAACATGTCTTTTCCAAATCAAAATTTTTCAATTTTGTGGTTATTTTTGGCTGAAATTAGCATGAAATTTCATTCAGACGATACCTCCTTGAGAAATATGACACATAACACTTCTATTCCAAATAAAAATTTTTTAAATTTTGTGCTTATTTTAGGCTGAAATAAGTATGAAATTGCATTAAAAAACGACCCTCTTGTGAAATAAGACACATGACACTTCTATTCCAAATCAAATTTTTTCGATTTTGTGCCTATGTTTGGCTGAAATTAGTATGACATTTCATTCAAAGGATACCTCCTTGAGAATTATGACGTGTAACTCTTCAATTCAAAATCATAATTTCATGAGTTTTTGCTTATTGTTAGTTGAAATTGAGTATGATATTTCATTCAAATGATACCTCCTTGAGAAATATGACACATAATACTGTAATTCCAAATCAAAACTTTTAAGTTTTGCGCCTATTGTTGGCTGAAATTAGTATGAAATTTTATGCAGAAGATACCTCCTTGAGAGATATGACACATAAAACTTCTTTTCCAAATCAAATTTTCCCAATTTTGGGCTGATTTTTGGCTGAGATTAGCATGAAACTTCATTCAAAAATACCTTATTGAGAAATATGAGACGTAACATTTCTATTCCAAATCAAAATTTTTCAATTTTGTGGTTATTTTTGTCTGAAATTAGTATGAAATTTCATTCAGAAGATACCTCCTTGAGAAATATGACACATAGCACTTCTTTTCCAAATATAAATTTTTTATATAAGTGCTTATTTTTGGCTGAAAATAGTATGAAATTTCATTCAGAAGATACCTCCTGGAACACTATGACACATAACACTTCAATTCCAAATCAAATTTTTTCAATTTTGTGCTTATTTTTGGCTGAAATTAGTATGAAATTTCATTCAAAGGATACCTCCTTGAGACATATGACGTGTAACTTTTCAATTCAAAATCATAATTTCATGTGTTTCTGCTTACTGTTAGTTGAAATTGAGTATAAAATTTCATTGAAATGCTACCTCCTTGAGAAATATGACACATAACATTTCAATTCCAAATCAAATTTTCCCAATTTTGTGCTGATTTTTGGCTGAGATTAGCATGAAACTTCATTCAAAAATACCTTATTGAGAAATATGAGACACAGCATTTCTATTCCAAATCAAATTTTCTCAATTTTGTGCTTATTTTGGCTGAAATTAGTATGAAATCTTATTCAGACGATACCTCCTTCAGAAATAAGACACATAACACTTCTATTCCAAATCATATTTTCTCAATTTTGTGCTTACTTTTGGCTGAAATTACTATGAAGTTTCATTCAAAAGATACCTCCCTGAGAAATATGACACATAACATGTCTTTTCCAAATCAAAATTTTTCAATTTTGTGGTTATTTTTGGCTGAAATTAGCATGAAATTTCATTCAGACGATACCTCCTTGAGAAATATGACACATAACACTTCTATTCCAAATAAAAATTTTTTAAATTTTGTGCTTATTTTAGGCTGAAATAAGTATGAAATTGCATTAAAAAACGACCCTCTTGTGAAATAAGACACATGACACTTCTATTCCAAATCAAATTTTTTCGATTTTGTGCTTATGTTTGGCTGAAATTAGTATGACATTTCATTCAAAGGATACCTCCTTGAGAATTATGACGTGTAACTCTTCAATTCAAAATCATAATTTCATGAGTTTTTGCTTATTGTTAGTTGAAATTGAGTATGATATTTCATTCAAATGATACCTCCTTGAGAAATATGACACATAATACTGTAATTCCAAATCAAAACTTTTAAGTTTTGCGCCTATTGTTGGCTGAAATTAGTATGAAATTTTATGCAGAAGATACCTCCTTGAGAGATATGACACATAAAACTTCTTTTCCAAATCAAATTTTCCCAATTTTGGGCTGATTTTTGGCTGAGATTAGCATGAAACTTCATTCAAAAATACCTCATTGAGAAATATGAGACGTAACATTTCTATTCCAAATCAAAATTTTTCAATTTTGTGGTTATTTTTGGCTGAAATTAGTATGAAATTTCATTCAGAAGATACCTCCTTGAGAAATATGACACATAGCACTTCTTTTCCAAATATAAATTTTTTATATAAGTGCTTATTTTTGGCTGAAAATAGTATGAAATTTCATTCAGAAGATACCTCCTGGAACACTATGACACATAACACTTCAATTCCAAATCAAATTTTTTCAATTTTGTGCTTATTTTTGGCTGAAATTAGTATGAAATTTCATTCAAAGGATACCTCCTTGAGAAATATGACGTGTAACTCTTCAATTCAAAATCATAATTTCATGTGTTTCTGCTTACTGTTAGTTGAAATTGAGTATAAAATTTCATTGAAATGCTACCTCCTTGAGAGATATGACACATAACATTTCAATTCCAAATCAAAATTTTTCAATTTTGTGCTTATTTTTGGCTGAAATTAGTATGAAATATTATTTAGAAGAAACCTCCTTGAGAAATATGACACATAACACTTCTATTCCAAATCAAATTTTCTCAATTTAGTGCTTATTTTTGGCTGAAATTAGTATGAAATCTCATTCAGACGATACCTCCTTCAGAAATAAGACACATAACACTTCTATTCCAAATCATATTTTCTCAATTTTGTTCTTACTTTTGGCTGAAATTACTATGAAGTTTCATTCAAAAGATACCTCCCTGAGAAATATGACACATAACATGTCTTTTCCAAATCAAAACTTTTCAATTTCGTGCGTATTTTTGGATGAAATTAGTATGAAATTTCATTCAGAAGATACCTCCTTGAAAAATATGACACATAACACTTCAATTCCAAATCAAATTATTCCAATTTTGTGCTTATTTTAGGCTGAAATAAGTATGAAATTTCATTAAAAAACGACCCTCTTGTGAAATAAGACACATGATACTTATATTCCAAATCAAATTTTTTCGATTTTGTGCTTATGTTTGGCTGAAATTAGTATGACATTTCATTCAAAGGATACCTCCTTGAGAATTATGACGTGTAACTCTTCAATTCAAAATCATAATTTCATGAGTTTTTGCTTATTGTTAGTTGAAATTGAGTATGATATTTCATTCAAATGATACCTCCTTGAGAAATATGACACATAATACTGTAATTCCAAATCAAAACTTTTAAGTTTTGCGCTTATTGTTGGCTGAAATTAGTATGAAATTTTATGCAGAAGATACCTCCTTGAGAGATATGACACATAAAACTTCTTTTCCAAATCAAATTTTCCCAATTTTGGGCTGATTTTTGGCTGAGATTAGCATGAAACTTCATTCAAAAATACCTTATTGAGAAATATGAGACGTAACATTTCTATTCCAAATCAAAATTTTTCAATTTTGTGGTTATTTTTGGCTGAAATTAGTATGAAATTTCATTCAGAAGATACCTCCTTGAGAAATATGACACATAGCACTTCTTTTCCAAATATAAATTTTTTATATAAGTGCTTATTTTTGGCTGAAAATAGTATGAAATTTCATTCAGAAGATACCTCCTGGAACACTATGACACATAACACTTCAATTCCAAATCAAATTTTTTCAATTTTGTGCTTATTTTTGGCTGAAATTAGTATGAAATTTCATTCAAAGGATACCTCCTTGAGAAATATGACGTGTAACTCTTCAATTCAAAATCATAATTTCATGTGTTTCTGCTTACTGTTAGTTGAAATTGAGTATAAAATTTCATTGAAATGCTACCTCCTTGAGAGATATGACACATAACATTTCAATTCCAAATCAAAATTTTTCAATTTTGTGCTTATTTTTGGCTGAAATTAGTATGAAATAGTTTTAGAAGAAACCTCCTTGAGAAATATGACACATAACACTTCTATTCCAAATCAAATTTTCTCAATTTAGTGCTTATTTTTGGCTGAAATTAGTATGAAATCTCATTCAGACGATACCTCCTTCAGAAATAAGACACATAACACTTCTATTCCAAATCATATTTTCTCAATTTTGTTCTTACTTTTGGCTGAAATTACTATGAAGTTTCATTCAAAAGATACCTCCCTGAGAAATATGACACATAACATGTCTTTTCCAAATCAAAATTTTTCAATTTCGTGCGTATTTTTGGATGAAATTAGTATGAAATTTCATTCAGAAGATACCTCCTTGAAAAATATGACACATAACACTTCAATTCCAAATCAAATTATTCCAATTTTGTGCTTATTTTTGACTGAAATTAGTATCAAATTTCATTCACAAAATACCTCCTTGAGAAATATGACACATAACACCTGAATTCCAAATCAAAATTTTTCAATTTTGTGGTTATTTTTGGCTGAAATTAGCATGAAATTTCATTCAGACGATACCTCCTTGAGAAATATGACACATAACACTTCTATTCCAAATAAAAATTTTTTAAATTTTGTGCTTATTTTAGGCTGAAATAAGTATGAAATTTCATTAAAAAACGACCCTCTTGTGAAATAAGACACATAGCACTTCTTTTCCAAATATAAATTTTTTATATAAGTGCTTATTTTTGGCTGAAAATAGTATGAAATTTCATTTAGAAGATACCTCCTGGAACACTATGACACATAACACTTCAATTCCAAATCAAATTTTTTCAATTTTGTGCTTATTTTTGGCTGAAATTAGTATGAAATTTCATTCAAAGGATACCTACTTGAGACATGTGATACATAACACTTCAATTCCAAATCAAAATTTTTCAATTTTGTGCTTATTTTTGGCTGAAATTAGTATGAAATATCATTTAGAAGATACCTCCTTGAGAAATATGACACATAACACTTCTATTCCGAATCAAATTTTTTCAATTTTGTGCTTATTTTGGCTGAAATTAGTATGAAATTTCATTCAAAGGATACCTCCTTGAGACACCTGACGTGTAACTCTTCAATTCAAAATCATAATTTCATGTGTTTTTCCTTATTGTTAGTTGAAATTGAGTATGAAATTTCATTCAAATGATACCTCCTTGAGAAATATGACACATAACACCTCAATTCCAAATCAAATTTTCTAAATTTTGTGCTTATTTTTGGCTGAAATTAGTATCAAATTCCATTCAGAAGATACCGCCTTCAGAAATAATACACATAACACTTCTATTCCAAATCAAATTTTCTCAATTTTGTGCTTATTTTTGGCTGAAATTAGTATGAAATCTCATTCAGACGATACCTCCTTCAGAAATAAGACACATAACACTTCTATTCCAAATCATATTTTCTCAATTTTGTGCTTACTTTTGGCTGAAATTAGTATGAAATTTCATTCAAAAATACCTTATTGAGAAATATGAGACGTAACATTTCTATTCCAAATCAAAATTTTTCAATTTTGTGGTTATTTTTGGCTGAAATTAGTATGAAATTTCATTCAGAAGATACCTCCTTGAGAAATATGACACATAGCACTTCTTTTCCAAATATAAATTTTTTATATAAGTGCTTATTTTTGGCTGAAAATAGTATGAAATTTCATTCAGAAGATACCTCCTGGAACACTATGACACATAACACTTCAATTCCAAATCAAATTTTTTCAATTTTGTGCTTATTTTTGGCTGAAATTAGTATGAAATTTCATTCAAAGGATACCTCCTTGAGAAATATGACACATAACACTTCTATTCCAAATCAAATTTTCTCAATTTTGTGCTTATTTTTGGCTGAAAATTAGTATGAAATCTCATTCAGACGATACCTCCTTCAGAAATAAGACACATAACACTTCTATTCCAAATCATATTTTCTCAATTTTGTGCTTACTTTTGGCTGAAATTAGTATGAAATTTCATTCAAAGGATACCTCCTTGAGAAATATGACACATAACATGTCTTTTCCAAATCAAAATTTTTCAATTTCGTGCGTATTTTTGGATGAAATTAGTATGAAATTTCATTCAGAAGATACCTCCTTGAAAAATATGACACATAACACTTCAATTCCAAATCAAATCTTTCCAATTTTGTGCTTATTTTTGACTGAAATTAGTATGAAATTTCATTCACAAAATACCTCCTTGAGAAATATGACACATAATACCTCAATTCCAAATCAAAATTTTTCAATTTTGTGGTTATTTTTGGCTGAAATTAGCATGAAATTTCATTGAGACGATACCTCCTTGAGAAATATGACACATAACACTTCTATTCCAAATCAAATTTTCTCAATTTTGTGCTTATTTTTGGCTGAAATTAGTATGAAATCTCATTCAGACGATACCTCCTTCAGAAATAAGACACATAACACTTCTATTCCAAATCACATTTTCTCAATTTTGTGCTTACTTTTGGCTGAAATTAGTATGAAATTTCATTCAAAGGATACCTCCTTGAGACATATGACGTGTAACTCTTCAATTCAAAATCATAATTTCATGTGTTTCTGCTTACTGTTAGTTGAAATTGAGTATAAAATTTCATTGAAATGCTACCTCCTTGAGAAATATGACACATAACATTTCAATTCCAAATCAAAATTTTTCAATTTTGTGCTTATTTTTGGCTGAAATTAGTATGAAATATCATTTAGAAGAAACCTCCTTGAGAAATATGACACATAACACTTCTATTCCAAATCAAATTTTCTCAATTTTGTGCTTATTTTTGGCTGAAAATTAGTATGAAATCTCATTCAGACGATACCTCCTTCAGAAATAAGACACATAACACTTCTATTCCAAATCATATTTTCTCAATTTTGTGCTTACTTTTGGCTGAAATTAGTATGAAATTTCATTCAAAGGATACCTCCTTGAGAAATATGACACATAACATGTCTTTTCCAAATCAAAATTTTTCAATTTCGTGCGTATTTTTGGATGAAATTAGTATGAAATTTCATTCAGAAGATACCTCCTTGAAAAATATGACACATAACACTTCAATTCCAAATCAAATCTTTCCAATTTTGTGCTTATTTTTGACTGAAATTAGTATGAAATTTCATTCACAAAATACCTCCTTGAGAAATATGACACATAATACCTCAATTCCAAATCAAAATTTTTCAATTTTGTGGTTATTTTTGGCTGAAATTAGCATGAAATTTCATTCAGATGATACCTCCTTGAGAAATATGACACATAACACTTCTATTCCAAATAAAAATTTTTTAAATTTTGTGCTTATTTTAGGCTGAAATAAGTATGAAATTTCATTAAAAAACGACCCTCTTGTGAAATAAGACACATAGCACTTCTTTTCCAAATATAAATTTTTTATATAAGTGCTTATTTTTGGCTGAAAATAGTATGAAATTTCATTTAGAAGATACCTCCTGGAACACTATGACACATAACACTTCAATTCCAAATCAAATTTTTTCAATTTTGTGCTTATTTTTGGCTGAAACTAGTATGAAATTTCATTCAAAGGATACCTACTTGAAACATGTGATACATAACACTTCAATTCCAAATCAAAATTTTTCAATTTTGTGCTTATTTTTGGCTGAAATTAGTATGAAATATCATTTAGAAGATACCTCCTTGAGAAATATGACACATAACACTTCTATTCCGAATCAAATTTTTTCAATTTTGTGCTTATTTTGGCTGAAATTAGTATCAAATTCCATTCAGAAGATACCGCCTTCAGAAATAATACACATAACACTTCTATTCCAAATCATATTTTCTCAATTTTGTGCTTACTTTTGGCTGAAATTAGTATGAATTTTCATTCAGAAGATACCTCCTTGAGAGATATGACACATAGCACTTCTTTTCCAATTATTAATTTTTTATATTTGTGCTTATTTTTGGCTGAAAATAGTATGAAATTTCATTCAGAAGATACCTCCTGGAACACTATGACACATAACACTTTAATTCCAAATCAAATTTTTTCAATTTTGTGCTTATTTTTGGCTGAAATTAGTATGAAATTTTATTCAAAGGATACCTACTTGAGACATATGATACATAACACTTCTTTTCCAATTATTAAGTTTTTATATTTGTGCTTATTTTTGGCTGAAAATAGTATGAAATTTCATACAGAAGATACCTCCTGGAACACTATGACACATAACACTTCAATTCCAAATCAAAATTTTTCAATTTTGTGCTTATTTTTGGCTGAAATTAGTATGAAATTTCATTCAGAAGATACCTCCTTCAGAAATAATACACATAACACTTCTATTCCAAATCATATTTTCTCAATTTTGTGGTTATTTTTGGCTGAAATTAGTATGAAATTTCATTCAGAAGATACCTCCATGAGAAATATGACACATAACACTTCAATTCCAAATCAAAATTGTTGGATTCTTAGAGCTTATTGTTGACTGAAATTAGTATGAAATTTTATTCAAAAGATACCTCCTTGAGAGATATGATGTGTAACTTTTCAATTCAAAATCCTATTTTCATGAATTTTTGCTTATTGTTAGTTGAAATTGAGTATGAATTTTCATTCAAATGATACCTTTTTGAGAAATATGACACAAACCACTTCAATTCCAAATCAAAATTTTACAAATTTGTTTTTATTGTTAGCTGAAATTAGTATGAAATTTCATTCAAAAGATACCTTCTTAAGAAATATAGCGTGTAACTGTTCAATTCAAAATCATAATGTCAGGAATTTTCGCTTATTGTTACCTGAAATTGAGTATGAGATTTCATTCAAATGATACCTCCATGAGAAATATGACACATAACACTTCAATTCCAAATCAAAATTGTTAAATTCTTAGAGCTTATTGTTGACTGAAATTAGTATGAAATTTTATTCAAAAGATACCTCCTTGAGAGATATGATGTGTAACTCTTCAATTCAAAATCGAATTTTCATGAATTTTTACTTATTGTTAGTTGAAATTGAGTATGAAATTTCATTCAAATGATACCTCCGTGAGAAATATGACACATAACACTTCAATTCAAAATCAAAATTTTTAAATTTTGTGTTTTTTTTTGGCTGAAATTAGTATGAAATTTCATTCTAAAAATACCTCCTTGAGAAATATGACACATAACACTTCTATTCAAAATCAACATTTTTCAATTTTGTGCTTATTTTTGGCTGAATTTAGTATGAGATTTTATTCAAAAAATAACTCCTTGAGAAATATGACACATTACACTTCTATTCCAAATCAAAATTTCTAAAGTTTGTGCATATTTCTGGCTGAAATTAGTATCAAATTAAATTCAAAAGATACCCCCTTTGAAAAATATGACACATAACACTTCAATTCCAAATTAAATTTTCTCAATTTTGTGCTTATTGCTGGCTTAAATTAGTATGAAATGTTATTCAAAAGATACGTCCTTGAGAAATATGACACATAACAGTTCTATTCAAAATCAAAATTTTTTCAATTTTGTGCTTAATTTTTGGTGAAATTAGTATGAAATTTCACTCAAAAAATACCTCCTTGAGAAATATGACACATAACACTTCTATTCAAAATCAACATTTGTCAATTTTGTGCTTATTTTTGGCTGAAATTAGAATGAAATTTCATTTTAAGGATAACGCCTTAAAAAATATGACACAAACCACTTTAATTCCAAATCAAAATTTTAGAAATTTGTGCTAATTTTTGGCTGAAATTTGCATGAAGTTTCATTCAAAGAAATACCTCCCTGACAAATATGACACATAACACTTGAATTGCAAATCAAAATTTCTCAATTTTGTGCTTATTTTTGGCTGAAATTAGTATGAAATTTCATTCAAAAGATACCTCCTTAAGAAATATGACGTGTAACTGTTCAATTCAAAATCATAATGTCAGGAATTTTCGCTTATTGTTACCTGAAATTGACTATGAGATTTCATTCAAATGATACCTCCATGAGAAATATGACACATAACACTTCAATTCCAAATCAAAATTGTTAAATTTTTGGAGCTTATTGTTGACTGAAATTAGTATGAAACTTTATTCAAAAGATACCTCCTTGAGGGATATGATGTGTCACTGTTCAATTCAAAATCATATTTTCATGAATTTTTGCTTATTGTTAGTTGAAATTGAGTATGAATTTTCATTCAAATGATACCTCCTTGAGAAATATGACACATAACACTTCAATTCCAAATTAAATTTCTCAATTTTGTGCTTATCTTTTGGCTGAAATTAGTATGATATTTTATTTAAGAGATACCCTCTTGAGAAATATGACACATAACACTTCTATTCAGAATCAAAAGTTTTCAAATTTGTGCATACTTTTTGGCTGAAATTAGTATGAATTTTTATTCAAAAGATACCCCCTTGAGAAATATGACACATAACACTTAAATTCAAAATCAAAATTTTTCAATTTTGTGCTAATTGGTGGCTGAAATTAGTCTGAAATTTTATTCAAAAGATACCTTCTTGAGAGATATGATGTGTAACTCTTCAATTTAAAGTCATATTTTCATGAATTTTTGCTTATTGTTAGTTGAAATTGAGTATGAAATTTCATTCAAATGATACCTCCTTGAGAAAAATGACACATAACACTTCAATTCCAAATTAAATTTCTCAATTTTGCGCTTATTTTTGGCTGAAATTAGTATGATAATTTATGCAAAAGATACCCTCTTGAGAAATATGACAAATAACACTTAAATTCGAAATCAAAATTTTTCAATTTTGTGCTAATAGGTGGCTGAAATTAGTATGAAATTTTATTCAAAAGATACCTCCTTGAGAGATATGATGTGTAACTCTTCAATTTAAAATCATAATGTCAGGAATTTTCGCTTATTGTTACCTGAAATTGAGTATGAGATTTCATTCAAATGATACCTCCATGAGAAATATGACACATAACACTTCAATTCCAAATCAAAATTTCTCAATTTTGTGCTTATTCTTGGCTGAAGTTAGTATGAAATTTCATTCAGAAGATACCTCCTTGGGAAATATGACACATAACACTTCTATTCCAAATATAAATTTTTCAATTTTGTGCCTATTTTTGGCTGAAATTAGTTTGAAATTTCACTCAAAAGATACCTCCTTGAGAAATATGACACATAACGCGTCTTTTCCAAATCAAAATTTTTCAATTTTGTGCTGATTCTTGGCTGAAATTAGTATGAAATTTCATTCACAAGATACCTTCTTGAGAAATATGACACATAACACTTTTATTGCAAATCAAAATTTTTCAATTTTGTGCTTATTTTTGGCTGAAATTAGTATGAAATTTCATTAGGAAGATACCTCCTTGAAAGATATGACACATAACATTTCGAATCCAAATCAAATTTTCTCAGTTTTGTGCTTTTTTTGGCTGAAATTAGTATGAAATTTCATTCAAAAGATTCCTCTTTGAGAAATATGACACATTACACTTCTTTTCCAAATAAAAATTTTTCAACTTTGTCTTATATTTGGCTGAAATTAGTATGAAATTTCATTCAGAAAATACCTCCTTGAGAAATATGACACATAACACTTCTATTCCAAATATAAATTTTTGAATTTTGTGCTTATTTTTGGCTGAAATTAGTATGAAATTTTCGGTAAAAAAAGACCCTCTTGTGAAATAAGACCCATCACACTTCTATTGCAAATCAAATTTTCTCAATTTTGTGCTTTTTTTGGCTGAAATTAGTATGAAATATCATTCAAAGAATACCTCCTTGAGAAATATGATGTGTAACTCTTCAATTCAAAATCATAACTCTTCAATTCAAACTTATAATTTCATGAATTTTTTGCTGATTGTTAGTTTAAATTGAGTATGAAATTTCATTGAAATGATACCTCCTTGAGAAATATAACACATAACGCTTCAATTCAAAATCAAAGTTTTTCAATTTTGTGCTTATCTTTGGTTGAAATTAGTATGAATCTTCATTTAGACATACCTTATTGAGAAATATGACATAACGCTTCAATTCCAAATCAAAATTTTACAATTTTTAGCTTATTTTAGGCTGAAATTAGTATGAAATTTTATTCAAAAGATACCTCCTTGAGAAATATGACACATAACACTTCTATTCCAAATCAAAATTTTTCAATTTTGTGCTTATTTTTGGCTGAAATTAGTTTGAAATTTCATTCAAAAGATGCTTCCTGGAACAATATGACACATAGCACTTCAATTCCAATTAAATAATTGTACAAATTTGCGCTTCTTTTTGGCTGAAATTAGTATGAGATTTCATTCAAAAGATACCTCCTTGAGAAATATGACACATAGCACTTCTTTTCCAAATAAAAATTTTTCAATTTTGTGCTTATTTTTGGCTGAAATTAGTATGAAATTTCATTCAGAAAATACCTCCTTGAGAAATATGACACATAACACTTCTATTCCAAATCAAATTTTCTCAATTTTGTGTTTTTTTTGGCTGAGATTTGTATGAAATTTCATTGAGAAGATACCTCCTGGAACAATATGACACATAACACTTCTATTGCAAATCAAATTTTCTCAATTTTGTGCTTTTTTTGGCTGAAATTAGTAAGAAATATCATTCAAAAGATACCTCCTTGAGAAATATGACACATAAGACTTCTATTCCAAATATAAATTTCTCAATTTTGTGCTTATTTTTGGCTGAGATTAGTATGAAATTTCAGTAAAAAAAGAGCCTCTTGTGAAATAAGACACATAACACTTCTATTCCAAATCAGATTTTTTCAATTTTGTGCTTATTTTTGGCTGAAATTAGTAGGAACTTTCATTCAAAGGATACCTCCTTGAGAAATATGACGTGTAACTCTTCTATTCCAACTCAAATTTTCTCAATTTTGTGCTTATTTTTGGCTAAAATTTGTATGAAATTTCATTGAGAAGATACCTCCTGGAACAATATGACACATAACACTTCTATTGCAAATCAAATTTTCTCAATTTTGTGCTTTTTTTGGCTGAAATTAGTATGAAATATCATTCAAAGAATACCTCCTTGAGAAATATGATGTGTAACTCTTCAATTCAAAATCATAACTCTTCAATTCAAACTTATAATTTCATGAATTTTTTGCTGATTGTTAGTTTAAATTGAGTATGAAATTTCATTGAAATGATACCTCCTTGAGAAATATAACACATAACGCTTCAATTCAAAATCAAAGTTTTTCAATTTTGTGCTTATCTTTGGTTGAAATTAGTATGAATCTTCATTTAGACATACCTTATTGAGAAATATGACATAACGCTTCAATTCCAAATCAAAATTTTACAATTTTTAGCTTATTTTAGGCTGAAATTAGTATGAAATTTTATTCAAAAGATACCTCCTTGAGAAATATGACACATAACACTTCTATTCCAAATCAAAATTTTTCAATTTTGTGCTTATTTTTGGCTGAAATTAGTTTGAAATTTCATTCAAAAGATGCTTCCTGGAACAATATGACACATAGCACTTCAATTCCAATTAAATAATTGTACAAATTTGTGCTTCTTTTTGGCTGAAATTAGTATGAGATTTCATTCAAAAGATACCTCCTTGAGAAATATGACACATAGCACTCTTTTTCCAAATAAAAATTTTTCAATTTTGTGCCTATTTTTGGCTGAAATTAGTATGAAATTTCATTCAGAAAATACCTCCTTGAGAAATATGACACATAACACTTCTATTCCAAATCAAATTTTCTCAATTTTGTGTTTTTTTTGGCTGAGATTTGTATGAAATTTCATTGAGAAGATACCTCCTGGAACAATATGACACATAACACTTCTATTGCAAATCAAATTTTCTCAATTTTGTGCTTTTTTTGGCTGAAATTAGTAAGAAATATCATTCAAAAGATACCTCCTTGAGAAATATGACACATAACACTTCTATTCCAAATCAAAATTTTTCAATTTTGTGCTTATTTTTGGCTGAAATTAGTTTGAAATTTCATTCAAAAGATGCTTCCTGGAACAATATGACACATAGCACTTCAATTCCAATTAAATAATTGTACAAATTTGCGCTTCTTTTTGGCTGAAATTAGTATGAGATTTCATTCAAAAGATACCTCCTTGAGAAATATGACACATAGCACTTCTTTTCCAAATAAAAATTTTTCAATTTTGTGCTTATTTTTGGCTGAAATTAGTATGAAATTTCATTCAGAAAATACCTCCTTGAGAAATATGACACATAACACTTCTATTCCAAATCAAATTTTCTCAATTTTGTGTTTTTTTTGGCTGAGATTTGTATGAAATTTCATTGAGAAGATACCTCCTGGAACAATATGACACATAACACTTCTATTGCAAATCAAATTTTCTCAATTTTGTGCTTTTTTTGGCTGAAATTAGTAAGAAATATCATTCAAAAGATACCTCCTTGAGAAATATGACACATAAGACTTCTATTCCAAATATAAATTTCTCAATTTTGTGCTTATTTTTGGCTGAGATTAGTATGAAATTTCAGTAAAAAAAGAGCCTCTTGTGAAATAAGACACATAACACTTCTATTCCAAATCAGATTTTTTCAATTTTGTGCTTATTTTTGGCTGAAATTAGTAGGAACTTTCATTCAAAGGATACCTCCTTGAGAAATATGACGTGTAACTCTTCTATTCCAACTCAAATTTTCTCAATTTTGTGCTTATTTTTGGCTAAAATTTGTATGAAATTTCATTGAGAAGATACCTCCTGGAACAATATGACACATAACACTTCTATTGCAAATCAAATTTTCTCAATTTTGTGCTTTTTTTGGCTGAAATTAGTATGAAATATCATTCAAAGAATACCTCCTTGAGAAATATGATGTGTAACTCTTCAATTCAAAATCATAACTCTTCAATTCAAACTTATAATTTCATGAATTTTTTGCTGATTGTTAGTTTAAATTGAGTATGAAATTTCATTGAAATGATACCTCCTTGAGAAATATAACACATAACGCTTCAATTCAAAATCAAAGTTTTTCAATTTTGTGCTTATCTTTGGTTGAAATTAGTATGAATCTTCATTTAGACATACCTTATTGAGAAATATGACATAACGCTTCAATTCCAAATCAAAATTTTACAATTTTTAGCTTATTTTAGGCTGAAATTAGTATGAAATTTTATTCAAAAGATACCTCCTTGAGAAATATGACACATAACACTTCTATTCCAAATCAAAATTTTTCAATTTTGTGCTTATTTTTGGCTGAAATTAGTTTGAAATTTCATTCAAAAGATGCTTCCTGGAACAATATGACACATAGCACTTCAATTCCAATTAAATAATTGTACAAATTTGTGCTTCTTTTTGGCTGAAATTAGTATGAGATTTCATTCAAAAGATACCTCCTTGAGAAATATGACACATAGCACTCTTTTTCCAAATAAAAATTTTTCAATTTTGTGCCTATTTTTGGCTGAAATTAGTATGAAATTTCATTCAGAAAATACCTCCTTGAGAAATATGACACATAACACTTCTATTCCAAATCAAATTTTCTCAATTTTGTGTTTTTTTTGGCTGAGATTTGTATGAAATTTCATTGAGAAGATACCTCCTGGAACAATATGACACATAACACTTCTATTGCAAATCAAATTTTCTCAATTTTGTGCTTTTTTTGGCTGAAATTAGTAAGAAATATCATTCAAAAGATACCTCCTTGAGAAATATGACACATAACACTTCTATTCCAAATCAAAATTTTTCAATTTTGTGCTTATTTTTGGCTGAAATTAGTTTGAAATTTCATTCAAAAGATGCTTCCTGGAACAATATGACACATAGCACTTCAATTCCAATTAAATAATTGTACAAATTTGCGCTTCTTTTTGGCTGAAATTAGTATGAGATTTCATTCAAAAGATACCTCCTTGAGAAATATGACACATAGCACTTCTTTTCCAAATAAAAATTTTTCAATTTTGTGCTTATTTTTGGCTGAAATTAGTATGAAATTTCATTCAGAAAATACCTCCTTGAGAAATATGACACATAACACTTCTATTCCAAATCAAATTTTCTCAATTTTGTGTTTTTTTTGGCTGAGATTTGTATGAAATTTCATTGAGAAGATACCTCCTGGAACAATATGACACATAACACTTCTATTGCAAATCAAATTTTCTCAATTTTGTGCTTTTTTTGGCTGAAATTAGTAAGAAATATCATTCAAAAGATACCTCCTTGAGAAATATGACACATAAGACTTCTATTCCAAATATAAATTTCTCAATTTTGTGCTTATTTTTGGCTGAGATTAGTATGAAATTTCAGTAAAAAAAGAGCCTCTTGTGAAATAAGACACATAACACTTCTATTCCAAATCAGATTTTTTCAATTTTGTGCTTATTTTTGGCTGAAATTAGTAGGAACTTTCATTCAAAGGATACCTCCTTGAGAAATATGACGTGTAACTCTTCTATTCCAACTCAAATTTTCTCAATTTTGTGCTTATTTTTGGCTAAAATTTGTATGAAATTTCATTGAGAAGATACCTCCTGGAACAATATGACACATAACACTTCTATTGCAAATCAAATTTTCTCAATTTTGTGCTTTTTTTGGCTGAAATTAGTATGAAATATCATTCAAAGAATACCTCCTTGAGAAATATGATGTGTAACTCTTCAATTCAAAATCATAACTCTTCAATTCAAACTTATAATTTCATGAATTTTTTGCTGATTGTTAGTTTAAATTGAGTATGAAATTTCATTGAAATGATACCTCCTTGAGAAATATAACACATAACGCTTCAATTCAAAATCAAAGTTTTTCAATTTTGTGCTTATCTTTGGTTGAAATTAGTATGAATCTTCATTTAGACATACCTTATTGAGAAATATGACATAACGCTTCAATTCCAAATCAAAATTTTACAATTTTTAGCTTATTTTAGGCTGAAATTAGTATGAAATTTTATTCAAAAGATACCTCCTTGAGAAATATGACACATAACACTTCTATTCCAAATCAAAATTTTTCAATTTTGTGCTTATTTTTGGCTGAAATTAGTTTGAAATTTCATTCAAAAGATGCTTCCTGGAACAATATGACACATAGCACTTCAATTCCAATTAAATAATTGTACAAATTTGCGCTTCTTTTTGGCTGAAATTAGTATGAGATTTCATTCAAAAGATACCTCCTTGAGAAATATGACACAAAGCACTTCTTTTCCAAATAAAAATTTTTCAATTTTGTGCTTATTTTTGGCTGAAATTAGTATGAAATTTCATTCAGAAAATACCTCCTTGAGAAATATGACACATAACACTTCTATTCCAAATCAAATTTTCTCAATTTTGTGTTTTTTTTGGCTGAGATTTGTATGAAATTTCATTGAGAAGATACCTCCTGGAACAATATGACACATAACACTTCTATTGCAAATCAAATTTTCTCAATTTTGTGCTTTTTCTGGCTGAAATTAGTAAGAAATATCATTCAAAAGATACCTCCTTGAGAAATATGACACATAACACTTCTATTCCAAATATAAATTTCTCAATTTTGTGCTTATTTTTGGCTGAGATTAGTATGAAATTTCAGTAAAAAAAGAGCCTCTTGTGAAATAAGACACATAACACTTCTATTCCAAATCAGATTTTTTCAATTTTGTGCTTATTTTTGGCTGAAATTAGTAGGAACTTTCATTCAAAGGATACCTCCTTGAGAAATATGACGTGTAACTCTTTAATTCCAAATCATAATTCCTCAATTCAAAATCATAATTTCATGAACTTTTTGCTGATTGTTAGTTGAAATTGAGTATGAAATTTCATTTAAATGACACCTCCTTGAGAAATATGACACATAACACTTTTATTCCAAATCAAAATTTTTCAATTTTGTGCTTATTTTTGGCTGAAATTAGTATGAAATTTCATTCAAAGGATACCACCTTGAGACATATGACGTGTAACTCTTCAATTCAAAATCATAATTTCATGAGTTCTTACTTATTTTTAGTTGAAATTGAGTATGAAATTTCATTCAAAGGATACCTCCTTGAGAAATATGACGTGTAACTCTTCTATTCCAACTCAAATTTTCTCAATTTTGTGCTTATTTTTGGCTAAAATTTGTATGAAATTTCATTGAGAAGATACCTCCTGGAACAATATGACACATAACACTTCTATTGCAAATCAAATTTTCTCAATTTTGTGCTTTTTTTGGCTGAAATTAGTATGAAATATCATTCAAAGAATACCTCCTTGAGAAATATGATGTGTAACTCTTCAATTCAAAATCATAACTCTTCAATTCAAACTTATAATTTCATGAATTTTTTGCTGATTGTTAGTTTAAATTGAGTATGAAATTTCATTGAAATGATACCTCCTTGAGAAATATAACACATAACGCTTCAATTCAAAATCAAAGTTTTTCAATTTTGTGCTTATCTTTGGTTGAAATTAGTATGAATCTTCATTTAGACATACCTTATTGAGAAATATGACATAACGCTTCAATTCCAAATCAAAATTTTACAATTTTTAGCTTATTTTAGGCTGAAATTAGTATGAAATTTTATTCAAAAGATACCTCCTTGAGAAATATGACACATAACACTTCTATTCCAAATCAAAATTTTTCAATTTTGTGCTTATTTTTGTCTGAAATTAGTATGAAATCTCATTCAAAAGATGCTTCCTGGAACAATATGACACATAGCACTTCAATTCCAATTAAATAATTGTACAAATTTGCGCTTCTTTTTGGCTGAAATTAGTATGAGATTTCATTCAGAAGATACCTCCTTGAGAAATATGACACATAGCATTTCTTTTCCAATTATAAATTTTTTCAATTTTGTGCTTATTTTTGGCTGAAATTAGTATGAAATTTCATTCAGAAGATACCTCCTTGAGAGATATGACACATAACATTTCCATTCCAAATCAAATTTCCTCAATTTTGTGCTTTTTTTGGCTGAAATTAGTATGAAATTTCATTCAAAAGATTACTCATTGAGAAATATGACACATAACACTTCTTTTCAAAATAAAATTTTTTCAATTTTGTGCTTATTTTTGGCTGAAATTAGTATGAAATTTCAGTAAAAAAAGACCCTCTTGTGAAATAAGACACATAACACTTCTATTCCAAATCAGATTTTTCAATTTTGTGCTTATTTTTGGCTGAAATTAGTAGGAACTTTCATTCAAAGGATACCTCCTTGAGAAATATGACGTGTAACTCTTTAATTCCAAATCATAACTCTTCAATTCAAAATCATAATTTCATGAATTTTTTGCTGATTGTTAGTTGAAATTGAGTATGAAATTTCATTTAAATGACATCTCCTTGAGAAATATGACCCATCAAACTTCAATTCAAAATCAAAACTTTTCAATTTTGTGCTTATTTCTCGCTGAAATTAGTATGAAATTTCATTCAAAGGATACCACCATGAGACATATGACGTGTAACTCTTCAATTCAAAATCAAAATTTCATGAGTTTTTACTTATTTTTAGTTGAAATTGAGTATGAAATTTCATTCAGAAGATACCTCCTTGAGAGATATGACACATAACACTTCTATTCCAAATCAAATTTTCTCAATTTTGTGCTTATTTTTAGCTGAGATTTGTATGAAATTTCATTGAGAAGATACCTCCTGGAACAATATGACACATAAATCTTCTATTGCAAATCAAATTTTCTCAATTTTGTGCTTTTTTTGGCTGAAATTAGTAAGAAATATCATTCAAAAGATACCTCCTTGAGAAATATGACACATAACACTTCTATTCCAAATATAAATTTCTCAATTTTGTGCTTATTTTTGGCTGAGATTAGTATGAAATTTCATTCAAAAGATTCCTCAATGAGAAATATGTCACATAACACTTCTTTTCCAAATAAAAATTTTTCAACTTTGTGCTAATTTTTGGCTGAATTTAGTATGAAATTTCATTCAGAAGATACCTCCTTGAGAAATATGACACATAACACTTCTATTCCAAATATAAATTTTCCAATTTTGTGCTTATTTTTGGCTGAAATTAGTATGAAATTTCAGTAAAAAAAGACCCTCTTGTGAAATAAGACACATAACACTTCTATTCAAAATCAAATTTTTTCAATTTTGTGCTTATTTTTGGCTGAAATTAGTATGAACTTTCATTCAAAGGATACCTCCTTGAGAAATATGACGTGTAACTCTTTAATTCCAAATCATAACTCTTCAATTCCAAATCATAATTTCATGGATTTTTTGCGGATTGTTAGTTGAAATTGAGTATGAAATTTCATTCAAATGACACCTCTTTGAGAAATATGACACATAACACTTCAATTCCAAATCAAAATTTTTCAATTTTGTGCTTATTTTTGGCTGATATTAGTACGAAATTTCATTAAAAGGATACCTCCTTGAGACATATGACGTGTAACTCTTCAATTAAAAATCATAATTTCATGAGTTTTTACTGATTTTTAGGTGAAATTGAGTATGAAATTTCATTCAGAAGATACCTCTTTGAGAACTATGACCTTAACACTTCTATTCCAAATCAAAACTTTTTCAATTTTGTGCCTATTTTTGGCTGAAACTAGTATGAAATTTCACTAGGAAAGACCCACTTGTGAAATAAGACAATTAACACTTCTATTCCAAATCAAATTTTTTCAATTTTGTGCTTATTTTTGGCTGAAATTAGTATGAAATCTCATTAAATAAAGCCCTCTTGTAAAATAAGACACATAGCACTTCTATTGCAACTCAAATTTTTTTCAATTTTGTGCTTATTTTTCGCTGAAATTAATATGAAATTTCATTTAAAGATACTCTCTGGAGAATTATGACACATAACACTTTTATTCCAAATCAAAATTTCTCAAATTTATACTTACTTTTGGCTGAGATTACTGTGAAATTTCATTTAAAAGATACCTCCTTGAGAAATATGACACATAACACGTCTTTTCAAAATCAAAATATTTAAATTTTTTGTTCTTATTTTTTGGCTGAAATTAGTATGAAATATCATTCAAAGAATACCTCCTTGAGAAATATGATGTGTAACTCTTCAATTCAAAATCATAACTCTTCAATTCAAACTTATAATTTCATGAATTTTTGCTGATTGTTAGTTTAAATTGAGTATGAAATTTCATTGAAATGATACCTCCTTGAAAAATATAACACATAACGCTTCAATTCAAAATCAAAGTTTTTCAATTTTGTGCTTATCTTTGGTTGAAATTAGTATGAATCTTCATTTAGACATACCTTATTGAGAAATATGACATAACGCTTCAATTCCAAATCAAAATTTTACAATTTTTAGCTTATTTTAGGCTGAAATTAGTATGAAATTTTATTCAAAAGATACCTCCTTGAGAAATATGACACATAAAACTTCTATTCCAAATCAAAATTTTTCAATTTTGTGCTTATTTTTGGCTGAAATTAGTTTGAAATTTCATTCAAAAGATGCTTCCTGGAACAATATGACACATAGCACTTCAATTCCAACTAAATAATTGTACAAATTTGCGCTTCTTTTTGACTGAAATTAGTATGAGATTTCATTCAGAAGATACCTCCTTGAGAAATATGACACATAGCACTTCTTTTCCAAATAAAAATTTTTCAATTTTGTGCTTATTTTTGGCTGAAATTAGTATGAAATTTCATTCAGAAGATACCTCCTTGAGAGATATGACACAAAGCATTTCAATTCCAAATCAAATTTTCTCAAGTTTGTGCTTTTTTGGCTGAAATTAGTATGAAATTTCATTCAAAAGATTCCTCAATGAGAAATATGACACATAACACTTCTATTCCAAATATAAATTTTCCAATTTTGTGCTTATTTTTGGCTGAAATTAGTATGAAATTTCAGTAAAAAAAGACCCTGTTGTGAAATAAGACACATAACACTTCTATTCCAAATCAAATTTATTCAATTTTGTGCTTATTTTTGGCTGAAATTAGTAGGAACTCTCATTCAAAGGATACCTCCTTGAGAATTATGATGTGTAACTCTTTAATTCCAAATCATAACTCTTCAATTCAAAATCATAATTTCATGAATTTTTTGCTGATTGTTAGTTGAAATTGAGTATGAAATTTCATTTAAATGACATCTCCTTGAGAAATATGACAAATAACACTTCAATTCAAAATCAAAACTGTTCAATTTTGTGCTTATTTTTGGCTGAAATTAGTATGAAATCTCATTCAAAAGATTCCTCATTGAGAAATAAGACACATTACACTTCTTTTCCAAATAAAAATTTTTCAATTTTGTGCTTATTTTTGGCTGAAATTAGTATGAAATTTCATTCAGAAAATACCTCCTTGAGAAATATGACACATAACACTTCTATTCCAAATCAAATTTTCTCAATTTTGTGTTTTTTTTGGCTGAGATTTGTATGAAATTTCATTGAGAAGATACCTCCTGGAACAATATGACACATAACACTTCTATTGCAAATCAAATTTTCTCAATTTTGTGCTTTTTTTGGCTGAAATTAGTAAGAAATATCATTCAAAAGATACCTCCTTGAGAAATATGACACATAACACTTCTATTCCAAATCAAATTTTCTCAATTTTGTGTTTTTTTGGCTGAGATTTGTATGAAATTTCATTCAAAAGATTACTCATTGAGAAATATGACACATAACACTTTATTTCAAAATAAAAATTTTTCAATTTTGTGCTTATTTTTGGCTGAAATTAGTATGAAATTTCAGTAAAAAAAGACCCTCTTGTGAAATAAGACACATAACACTTCTATTCCAAATCAGATTTTTCAATTTTGTGCTTATTTTTGGCTGAAATTAGTAGGAACTTTCATTCAAAGGATACCTCCTTGAGAAATATGACGTGTAACTCTTTAATTCCAAATCATAACTCTTCAATTCAAAATCATAATTTCATGAATTTTTTGCTGATTGTTAGTTGAAATTGAGTATGAAATTTCATTTAAATGACATCTCCTTGAGAAATATGACAAATAACACTTCAATTCAAAATCAAAACTTTTCAATTTTGTGCTTATTTCTCGCTGAAATTAGTATGAAATTTCATTCAAAGGATACCACCTTGAGACATATGACGTGTAACTCTTCAATTCAAAATCAAAATTTCATGAGTTTTTACTTATTTTTAGTTGAAATTGAGTATGAAATTTCATTCAGAAGATACCTCCTTGAGAGATATGACACATAACACTTCTATTCCAAATCAAATTTTCTCAATTTTGTGCTTATTTTTAGCTGAGATTTGTATGAAATTTCATTGAGAAGATACCTCTTGGAACAATATGACACATAAATCTTCTATTGCAAATCAAATTTTCTCAATTTTGTGCTTTTTTTGGCTGAAATTAGTAAGAAATATCATTCAAAAGATACCTCCTTGAGAAATATGACACATAACACTTCTATTCCAAATATAAATTTCTCAATTTTGTGCTTATTTTTGGCTGAAATTAGTAGGAACTTTCATTCAAAGGATACCTCCTTGAGAAATATGACGTGTAACTCTTTAATTCCAAATCATAACTCTTCAATTCAAAATCATAATTTCATGAACTTTTTGATGATTGTTAGTTGAAATTGAGTATGAAATTTCATTTAAATGACACCTCCTTGAGAAATATGACACATAACACTTTTATTCCAAATCAAAATTTTTCAATTATGTGCTTATTTTTGGAAGAAATTAGTATGAAATCTCATTCAAAAGATTCCTCATTGAGAAATAAGACACATTACACTTCTTTTCCAAATAAAAATTTTTCAATTTTGTGCTTATTTTTGGCTGAAATTAGTATGAAATTTCATTCAGAAAATACCTCCTTGAGAAATATGACACATAACACTTCTATTCCAAATCAAATTTTCTCAATTTTGTGTTTTTTTTGGCTGAGATTTGTATGAAATTTCATTGAGAAGATACCTCCTGGAACAATATGACACATAACACTTCTATTAAAAATCAAATTTTCTCAAGTTTGTGCTTTTTTGGCTGAAATTTGTATGAAATTTCATTCAAAAGATTCCTCAATGAGAAATATGACACATAACACTTCTATTCCAAATATAAATTTTCCAATTTTGTGCTTATTTTTGGCTGAAACTAGTATGAAATTTCAGTAAAAAAAGACCCTCTTGTGAAATAAGACACATAACTCTTCTATTCCAAATCAAATTTATTCAATTTTGTGCTTAATTTTGGCTGAAATTAGTAGGAACTCTCATTCAAAGGATACCTCCTTGAGAATTATGATGTGTAACTCTTTAATTCCAAATCATAACTCTTCAATTCAAAATCATAATTTCATGAATTTTTTGCTGATTGTTAGTTGAAATTGAGTATGAAATTTCATTTAAATGACACCTCCTTGAGAAATATGACACATAACACTTTTATTCCAAATCAAAATTTTTCAATTATGTGCTTATTTTTGGAAGAAATTAGTATGAAATCTCATTCAAAAGATTCCTCATTGAGAAATAAGACACATTACACTTCTTTTCCAAATAAAAATTTTTCAATTTTGTGCTTATTTTTGGCTGAAATTAGTATGAAATTTCATTCAGAAAATACCTCCTTGAGAAATATGACACATAACACTTCTATTCCAAATCAAATTTTCTCAATTTTGTGTTTTTTTTGGCTGAGATTTGTATGAAATTTCATTGAGAAGATACCTCCTGGAACAATATGACACATAACACTTCTATTAAAAATCAAATTTTCTCAAGTTTGTGCTTTTTTGGCTGAAATTTGTATGAAATTTCATTCAAAAGATTCCTCAATGAGAAATATGACACATAACACTTCTATTCCAAATATAAATTTTCCAATTTTGTGCTTATTTTTGGCTGAAACTAGTATGAAATTTCAGTAAAAAAAGACCCTCTTGTGAAATAAGACACATAACTCTTCTATTCCAAATCAAATTTATTCAATTTTGTGCTTAATTTTGGCTGAAATTAGTAGGAACTCTCATTCAAAGGATACCTCCTTGAGAATTATGATGTGTAACTCTTTAATTCCAAATCATAACTCTTCAATTCAAAATCATAATTTCATGAATTTTTTGCTGATTGTTAGTTGAAATTGAGTATGAAATTTCATTTAAATGACATCTCCTTGAGAAATATGACAAATAACACTTCAATTCAAAATCAAAACTGTTCAATTTTGTGCTTATTTTTGGCTGAAATTAGTATGAAATCTCATTCAAAAGATTCCTCATTGAGAAATAAGACACATTACACTTCTTTTCCAAATAAAAATTTTTCAATTTTGTGCTTATTTTTGGCTGAAATTAGTATGAAATTTCATTCAGAAAATACCTCCTTGAGAAATATGACACATAACACTTCTATTCCAAATCAAATTTTCTCAATTTTGTGTTTTTTTTGGCTGAGATTTGTATGAAATTTCATTGAGAAGATACCTCCTGGAACAATATGACACATAACACTTCTATTGCAAATCAAATTTTCTCAATTTTGTGCTTCTTTTGGCTGAAATTAGTAAGAAATATCATTCAAAAGATACCTCCTTGAGAAATATGACACATAACTTTTCTATTCCAAATATAAATTTCTCAATTTTGTGCTTATTTTTGGCTGAGATTAGTATGAAATTTCAGTAAAAAAAGAGCCTCTTGTGAAATAAGACACATAACACTTCTATTCCAAATCAGATTTTTTCAATTTTGTGCTTATTTTTGGCTGAAATTAGTAGGAACTTTCATTCAAAGGATACCTCCTTGAGAAATATGACGTGTAACTCTTTAATTCCAAATCATAACTCTTCAATTCAAAATCATAATTTCATGAGTTCTTACTTATTTTTAGTTGAAATTGAGTATGAAATTTCATTCAAAGGATACCTCCTTGAGAAATATGACGTGTAACTCTTCTATTCCAACTCAAATTTTCTCAATTTTGTGCTTATTTTTGGCTAAAATTTGTATGAAATTTCATTGAGAAGATACCTCCTGGAACAATATGACACATAACACTTCTATTGCAAATCAAATTTTCTCAATTTTGTGCTTTTTTTGGCTGAAATTAGTATGAAATATCATTCAAAGAATACCTCCTTGAGAAATATGATGTGTAACTCTTCAATTCAAAATCATAACTCTTCAATTCAAACTTATAATTTCATGAATTTTTTGCTGATTGTTAGTTTAAATTGAGTATGAAATTTCATTGAAATGATACCTCCTTGAGAAATATAACACATAACGCTTCAATTCAAAATCAAAGTTTTTCAATTTTGTGCTTATCTTTGGTTGAAATTAGTATGAATCTTCATTTAGACATACCTTATTGAGAAATATGACATAACGCTTCAATTCCAAATCAAAATTTTCTCAATTTTGTGTTTTTTTTGGCTGAGATTTGTATGAAATTTCATTGAGAAGATACCTCCTTGAGAAATATGACACATAACACTTCTATTCCAAATATAAATTTCTCAATTTTGTGCTTATTTTTGGCTGAGATTAGTATGAAATTTCAGTAAAAAAAGAGCCTCTTGTGAAATAAGACACATAACACTTCTATTCCAAATCAGATTTTTTCAATTTTGTGCTTATTTTTGGCTGAAATTAGTAGGAACTTTCATTCAAAGGATACCTCCTTGAGAAATATGACGTGTAACTCTTTAATTCCAAATCATAACTCTTCAATTCAAAATCATAATTTCATGAGTTCTTACTTATTTTTAGTTGAAATTGAGTATGAAATTTCATTCAAAGGATACCTCCTTGAGAAATATGACGTGTAACTCTTCTATTCCAACTCAAATTTTCTCAATTTTGTGCTTATTTTTGGCTAAAATTTGTATGAAATTTCATTGAGAAGATACCTCCTGGAACAATATGACACATAACACTTCTATTGCAAATCAAATTTTCTCAATTTTGTGCTTTTTTTGGCTGAAATTAGTATGAAATATCATTCAAAGAATACCTCCTTGAGAAATATGATGTGTAACTCTTCAATTCAAAATCATAACTCTTCAATTCAAACTTATAATTTCATGAATTTTTTGCTGATTGTTAGTTTAAATTGAGTATGAAATTTCATTGAAATGATACCTCCTTGAGAAATATAACACATAACGCTTCAATTCAAAATCAAAGTTTTTCAATTTTGTGCTTATCTTTGGTTGAAATTAGTATGAATCTTCATTTAGACATACCTTATTGAGAAATATGACATAACGCTTCAATTCCAAATCAAAATTTTACAATTTTTAGCTTATTTTAGGCTGAAATTAGTATGAAATTTTATTCAAAAGATACCTCCTTGAGAAATATGACACATAACACTTCTATTCCAAATCAAAATTTTTCAATTTTGTGCTTATTTTTGGCTGAAATTAGTATGAAATTTCATTCAAAAGATGCTTCCTGGAACAATATGACACATAGCACTTCAATTCCAATTAAATAATTGTACAAATTTGCGCTTCTTTTTGGCTGAAATTAGTATGAGATTTCATTCAGAAGATACCTCCTTGAGAAATATGACACATAGCATTTCTTTTCCAATTATAAATTTTTTTCAATTTTGTGCTTATTTTTGGCTGAAATTAGTATGAAATTTCATTCAGAAGATACCTCCTTGAGAAATATGACACATAACATTTCCATTCCAAATCAAATTTCCTCAATTTTGTGCTTTTTTTGGCTGAAATTAGTATGAAATTTCATTCAAAAGATTACTCATTGAGAAATATGACACATAACACTTCTTTTCAAAATAAAAATTTTTCAATTTTGTGCTTATTTTTGGCTGAAATTAGTATGAAATTTCAGTAAAAAAAGACCCTCTTGTGAAATAAGACACATAACACTTCTATTCCAAATCAGATTTTTCAATTTTGTGCTTATTTTTGGCTGAAATTAGTAGGAACTTTCATTCAAAGGATACCTCCTTGAGAAATATGACGTGTAACTCTTTAATTCCAAATCATAACTCTTCAATTCAAAATCATAATTTCATGAATTTTTTGCTGATTGTTAGTTGAAATTGAGTATGAAATTTCATTTAAATGACATCTCCTTGAGAAATATGACAAATAACACTTCAATTCAAAATCAAAACTTTTCAATTTTGTGCTTATTTCTCGCTGAAATTATTATGAAATTTCATTCAAAGGATACCACCTTGAGACATATAACGTGTAACTCTTCAATTCAAAATCAAAATTTCATGAGTTTTTATTTATTTTTAGTTGAAATTGAGTATGAAATTTCATTCAGAAGATACCTCCTTGAGAAATATGACACATAACACTTCTATTCCAAATCAAATTTTCTCAATTTTGTGCTTATTTTTAGCTGAGATTTGTATGAAATTTCATTGAGAAGATACCTCCTGGAACAATATGACACATAAATCTTCTATTGCAAATCAAATTTTCTCAATTTTGTGCTTTTTTTGGCTGAAATTAGTAAGAAATATCATTCAAAAGATACCTCCTTGAGAAATATGACACATAACACTTCTATTCCAAATATAAATTTTCCAATTTTGTGCTTATTTTTGGCTGAAATTAGTATGAAATTTCAGTAAAAAAAGACCCTCTTGTGAAATAAGACACATTACACTTCTATTCAAAATCAAATTTTTTCAATTTTGTGCTTATTTTTGGCTGAAATTAGTATGAACTTTCAATCAAAGGATACCTCCTTGAGAAATATGACGTGTATTTCTTTAATTCCAAATCATAACTCTTCAATTCCAAATCATAATTTGATGGATTTTTTGCGGATTGTTAGTTGAAATTGAGTATGAAATTTCATGCAAATGACACCTCTTTGAGAAATATGACACATAACACTTCAATTCCAAATCAAAATTTTTCAATTTTGTGCTTATTTTTGGCTGATATTAGTACGAAATTTCATTAAAAGGATACCTCCTTGAGACATATGACATGTAACTCTTCAATTCAAAATCATAATTTCATGAGTTTTTACTGATTTTTAGTTGAAATTGAGTATGAAATTTCATTCAGAAGATACCTCCTTGAGAACTATGACCTTAACACTTCTATTCCAAATCAAAATTTTTTCAATTTTGTGCCTATTTTTGGCTGAAACTAGTATGAAATTTAACTAGGAAAGACCCTCTTGTGAAATAAGCCAATTAACACTTCTATTCCAAATCAGATTTTTTCAATTTTGTGCTTATTTTTGGCTGAAATTAGTATGAAATCTCTTTAAATAAAGCCCTCTTGTAAAATAAGACACATAACACTTCTATTGCAACTCAAATTTTTTTCAATTTTGTGCTTATTTTTGGCTGAAATTAGTATGAAATTTCATTTAAAGATACTCTCTGGAGAATTATGACACATAACACTTTTATTCCAAATCAAAATTTCTCAAATTTATACTTACTTTTGGCTGAGATTACTGTGAATTTTCATTCAAAAGATACCTCCTTGAGAAATATGACACATAATACGTCTTTTCAAAATCAAAATATTTAAATTTTTTGTTCTTATTTTTTGGCTGAAATTAGTATGAAATATCATTCAAAAGATACCTCCTTGAGAAATATGACACATAACACTTCTATCCCAAATATAAATTTTTCAATTTTGTGCTTATTTTTGGCTGAAATTAGTATGAAATTTCAGTAAAAAAAGACCCTTATTTGAAATAAGACACATAACACTTCTATTCCAAATCAAATTTTTTCAATTTTGTGCTTATTTTTGTCTGAAATTAGTATGAACTTTCATTCAAAAAATACCTCCTTGAGAATTATGATGTGTAACTCTTTAATTCCAAATCATAACTCTTCAATTCAAAATCATAATTTCATGAATTATTTGCTGATTGTTAGTTGAAATTGAGTATGAATTTTCATTCAAATGATACCTCCTTGTTAAATATGACACATAACACTTCAAATCCAAATAAAAATTTTTCAATTTTGTGCTTATTTTTGGCTGAAATTAGTATGAAATTTCATTCAAAGGATACCTCCTTGAGAAATATGACGTGTTACTCTTTAATTCCAAATCATAACTCTTCAATTCAAAATCATAATTTTATGAACTTTTTGCTGATTGTTAGTTGAAATTGAGTATGAAATTTCATTTAAATGACACCTCCTTGAGAAATATGACACATAACACTTCAATTCCAAATCAAAATTTTTCAATTTTGTGCTTATTTTTAGCTGAAATTAGTATGAAAATTCATTCAGAAGATACCTCCTTGAGAGATATGACACAAAGCATTTCAATTCCAAATCAAATTTTCTCAAGTTTGTGCTTTTTTGGTTGAATTTAGTATGAAATTTCATTCAAAAGATCCCTCATTGAGAAATATGACACATAACACTTCTTTTCCAAATAAAAGTTTTTCAATTTTGTGCTTATTTTTGGCTGAAATTAGTATGAAATTTCATTCAGAAGATACCTCCTTGAGAGATATGACACATAGCATTTCAATTCCAAATCAAATTTTCTCAATTTTGTTCTTTTTTGGCTGAAATTAGTATGAAATTTCATTCAAAAGATTCCTTATTGAGAAATATGTCACATAACACTTCATTTCCAAATAAAAATTTTTCAATTTTGTGCTAATTTTTGGGGGAAATTATTATGAAATTTCATTCAGAAGATACCTCCTTGAGAAATATGACACATAACACTTCTATTTCAAATATAAATTTTTCAATTTTGTGCTTATTTTTGGCTGAAATTAGTATGAAATTTCAGTAAAAAAAGACCCTCTTGTGAAATAAGACACAGAACACTTCTATTCAAAATCAAATTTTTTCAATTTTGTGTTATTTTTGGCTGATATTAGTATGAAATTTCATTCAAAGGATACCTCCTTGAGACATATCAAAATCATAATTTCATGAGTTTTTACTGATTTTTAGTTGAAATTGAGTATGAAATTCCATTCAGAAGATACCTTCTTGAGAACTATGACCTTAACACTTCTACTATAAATCAAAATTTTTCAATTTTGTGCCTATTTTTGGCTGAAATTAGTATGAAATTTTATTCAGAAGATACCGCCTTGAGAAATAAGACACATAACACTTCTATTCCAAATCAAATTTTCTCAATTTTGTGCTTATTTTTGGCTCAAATTAGTATGAAATTTCATTTAGAAGATACCGCCTTGAGAAATAAGACACATAACACTTTTATTCCAAATCAAGTTTTTTCAATTTTGTGCTGATTTTTGGCTGAAATTAGTATGAAGTTTCATTCAGAAGATACCTCCTTGAGAAATATGACACATAACACGTCTATTCCAACTCAAAATTTCTCAATTTTGTGCTAATTTTTGGCTGAAATTAGTTTGAAATTTTATTCAAAAGATACCTCCTTGTTAAATATGACACATAACACTTCAATTCCAAATCAAAACTTTTCAGTTTTGTGCTTATTTTTGGCTGAAATTAGTATGAAATTTCATTCAAAGGATACCTCCTTGAGACATATGACGTGTAACTCTTAAATTCAAAATCATAATTTCATGAGTTTTTACTGATTTTTAGTTGAAATTGAGTATGAAATTTCATTCAGAAGATACCTCCTTGACAGATATGACACATAACACTTCTATTCCAAATCAAATTCTTTCAATTTTGTGCTGATTTTTGGCTAAAATTAGTATGAAATTTCATTCAGAAGATACCTCCTTGAGAAATATGACCTTAACATTCCAAATCAAATTCTTTCAATTTTGTGCTTATTTTTGGCTGAAATTAGTATGAAATTTCATTTAAAGATACCTCCTTGAGAAATATGACACATAACACGTCTTTTCCAAATCAAAACTCTTAAACTTTTTGTTTTTATTTTTTGGCTGAAATTAGTATGAAATTTCATTCAGAAGATACCTCCTTGAGAAATATGACACAAAGCATTTCAATTCCAAATCAAATTTTCTCAAGTTTGTGCTTTTTTGGTTGAAATTAGTATGAAATTTCATTCAAAAGATCCCTCATTGAGAAATATGACACATAACACTTCTTTTCCAAATAAAAATTTTTCAATTTTGTGCTTATTTTTGGCTGAAATTAGTATGAAAATTCAGTAAAAAAAGACCCTCTTGTGAAATAAGACACATCACACTTCTATTCCAAATCAAGTTTTTTCAATTTTGTGCTTATTTTTGGCTTAATTTAGTAGGAATTTTCATTCAAAGGATAGCTCCTTGAGAAATATGACGTGTAACTCTCTAATACCATATCATAACTCTTCAATTCAAAATCATAATTTCATGAATTTTTTGGTGATTGTTAGTTGAAATTGAGTATGAAATTTCATTCAAATGACACCTCCTTGAGAAATATGACACATAACACTTCTATTCCAACTGAAAATTTTTCAATTTTGTGCTCATTTTTGGCTGAAATTAGTATGAACTTTCATTCAAAGGATACCTCCTTGGGAAATATGACGTGTAACTCCTCAATTCCAAATCATAACTCTTCAATTCAAAGTCATAATTTCATGAATTTTTTGCTGATTGTTAGATGAAATTGAGTATGAAATTTCATTCAAAGGATAATTCTTTGAGACATATGACGTGTAACTCTTCAATTCAAAATCATAAGTCTTCAATTCAAAATCATAGATTCATGAATTTTTTGATGATTGTTAGTTGAAATTGAGTATGAAATTTCATTTAAATGACACCTCCTTGAGAAATATGACACATAACACTTCAATTCAAAACCAAATTTTTTCAATTTTGTGCTGATTTTCGGCTGAAATTAGTATGAGATTTCATTCAGAAGATACCTCTTTGAGAAATATGACACATAACACTTTAATTCCAAATCAAAATTTTTCAATTTTGTGCTTATTTTTGGCTGAAATTAGTATGAAATTTCATTCAGAAGATACCTCCTTGAGAGATATGACACATAGCATTTCAATTCCAAATCAAATTTTCTCAATTTTGTTCTTTTTTGGCTGAAATTAGTATGAAATTTCATTCAAAAGATTCCTTATTGAGAAATATGTCACATAACACTTCATTTCCAAATAAAAATTTTTCAATTTTGTGCTAATTTTTGGGTGAAATTATTATGAAATTTCATTCAGAAGATACCTCCTTGAGAAATATGACACATAACACTTCTATTTCAAATATAAATTTTTCAATTTTGTGCTTATTTTTGGCTGAAATTAGTATGAAATTTCAGTAAAAAAAGACCCTCTTGTGAAATAAGACACAGAACACTTCTATTCAAAATCAAATTTTTTCAATTTTGTGTTATTTTTGGCTGATATTAGTATGAAATTTCATTCAAAGGATACCTCCTTGAGACATATCAAAATCATAATTTCATGAGTTTTTACTGATTTTTATTTGAAATTGAGTATGAAATTCCATTCAGAAGATACCTTCTTGAGAACTATGACCTTAACACTTCTACTATAAATCAAAATTTTTCAATTTTGTGCCTATTTTTGGCTGAAATTAGTATGAAATTTTATTCAGAAGATACCGCCTTGAGAAATAAGACACATAACACTTCTATTCCAAATCAAATTTTCTCAATTTTGTGCTTATTTTTGGCTCAAATTAGTATGAAATTTCATTTAGAAGATACCGCCTTGAGAAATAAGACACATAACATTTCTATTCCAAATCAAGTTTTTTCAATTTTGTGCTGATTTTTGGCTGAAATTAGTATGAAGTTTCATTCAGAAGATACCTCCTTGAGAAATATGACACATAACACTTCTATTCCAACTCAAACTTTCTCAATTTTGTGCTAATTTTTGGCTGAAATTAGTTTGAAATTTTATTCAAAAGATACCTCCTTGTTAAATATGACACATAACACTTCAATTCCAAATCAAAATTTTTCAGTTTTGTGCTTATTTTTGGCTGAAATTAGTATGAAATTTCATTCAAAGGATACCTCCTTGAGACATATGACGTGTAACTCTTAAATTCAAAACCATAATTTCATGAGTTTTTACTGATTTTTAGTTGAAATTGAGTATGAAATTTCATTCAGAAGATACCTCCTTGACAGATATGACACATAACACTTCTATTCCAAATCAAATTCTTTCAATTTTGTGCTGATTTTTGGCTAAAATTAGTATGAAATTTCATTCAGAAGATACCTCCTTGAGAAATATGACCTTAACATTCCAAACCAAAATTTTTCAATTTTGTGCCTATTTTTGGCTGAAATTAGTATGAAATTTCATTAGGAAAGACCTTCTTGTGAAATAAGACAAATAACACTTCTATTCCAAATCAAATTCTTTCAATTTTGTGCTTATTTTTGGCTGAAATTAGTATGAAATTTCATTTAAAGATACCCTATGGAGAAATATGACACAAATCACTTCTATTCCAAATCAAAATTTCTCAAATTTATACTTACTTTTGGCTGAAATTAATGTGAAATTTCATTCAAAAGATACCTCCTTGAGAAATATGACACATAACACGTCTTTTCCAAATCAAAACTTTTAAACTTTTTGTTTTTATTTTTTGGCTGAAATTAGTATGAAATTTCATTCATAAGATACCTCCTTGAGAAATATGACACATAGCACTTCTATTCCAAATCAAATTTTCTCAATTTTGTGCTTATTTTTGGCTGAAATTAGTATGAAAAATCATTCAGAAGATACCGCCTTGAGAAATAAGACACATAACACTTCTATTCCAAATCAAATTTTTACAATTTTGTGCTGATTTTCGGCTGAAATTAGTATGAAATTTCATTCAGAAGATACCTCCTTGAGAAATATGACACATAACACTTTCAATCCAAATAAAAATTTTTCAATTTTGTGCTTATTTTTGGCTGAAATTAGTATGAAATTTTATTCAGAAGATACCTCCTTGAGAGATATGACTCATAACACTTCTTTTCCAAATAAAAATTTTTCAATTTTGTGCTTATTTTTGGCTGAAATTAGTATGAAATTTCATTCAGAAGATACCTCCTTGAGAGATGTGACACATATTATTTCCCTTCCAAATCAAATTTTCTCAATTTTGTGCTTTTTTTGGCTGAAATTAGTATGAAATTTCATTCAAAAGATCCCTCATTGAGAAATATGACACATAACACTTCTTTTCCAAATAAAAATTTTTCAATTTTGTGCTTATTTTTGGCTGAAATTAGTATGAAAATTCAGTAAAAAAAGACCCTCTTGTGAAATAAGACACATAACACTTCTATTCCAAATCAAATTTTTTCAATTTTGTGCTTATTTTTGGCTTAATTTAGTAGGAATTTTCATTCAAAGGATAGCTCCTTGAGAAATATGACGTGTAACTCTCTAATACCATATCATAACTCTTCAATTCAAAATCATAATTTCATGAATTTTTTGGTGATTGTTAGTTGAAATTGAGTATGAAATTTCATTTAAATGACACCTCCTTGAGAAATATAACGTGTAACTCCTCAATTCCAAATCATAACTCTTCAATTCAAAGTCATAATCTCATGAATTTTTTGCTGATTGTTAGTTGAAATTGAGTATGAAATTTCATTCAAAGGATACCTCCTTGAGACATATGACGTGTAACTCTTCAATTCAAAATCATAAGTCTTCAATTCAAAATCATAGATTCATGAATTTTTTGCTGATTGTTAGTTGAAATTGAGTATGAAATTTCATTTAAATGACACCTCCTTGAGAAATATGACACATAACACTTCAATTCAAAACCAAATTTTTACAATTTTGTGCTGATTTTCGGCTGAAATTAGTATGAGATTTCATTCAGAAGATACCTCTTTGAGAAATATGACTCATAACACTTTAATTCCAAATCAAAATTTTTCAATTTTGTGCTTATTTTTGGCTGAAATTAGTATGAAATTTCATTCAGAAGATACCTCCTTGAGAGATATGACACATAGCATTTCAATTCCAAATCAAATTTTCTCAATTTTGTGCTTTTTTGGCTGAAATTAGTATGAAATTTCATTCAAAAGATTCCTTATTGAGAAATATGTCACATAACACTTCTTTTCCAAATAAAAATTTTTCAATTTTGTGCTAATTTTTCGGTGAAATTATTATGAAATTTCATTCAGAAGATACCTCCTTGAGAAATATGACACATAACACTTCTATTTCAAATCAAATTTTTTCAATTTTGTGCTTATTTTTGGCTGATATTAGTATGAAGTTTCATTCAGAAGATACCTCCTTGAAAAATATGACACATAACACTATTATTGCAAATCAAAATTTTTCAATTTTGTGCTTATTTTTGGCTGAAATTAGTATGAAATTTCATTCAGAAGATACCTCCTTTAGAGATATGACACATAACATTTCCATTCCAAATCAAATTTTCTCAATTTTGTGCTTTTTTTGGCTGAAATTAGTATGAAATCTCATTCAAAAGATTCCTCATTGAGAAATATGACACATTACACTTCTTTTCCAAATAAAAATTTTTCAACTTTGTGCTTATTTTTGGCTGAGATTAGTATGAGATTTCATTCAGAAAATACCTCCTTGAGAAATATGACACATAACACTTCTATTCCAAATATAAATTTCTCACATTTGTTCTTACTTTTGGCTGAAATTACTTTGAAATTTCATTCAAAAGATACCTCCTTGAGAAATATGACATATGACATATCTATTCCAAATTTAAATTTTTCAATTTTTTGCTTATTTTTGGCTGAAATTAGTATGAAATTTCATTAAAAAAAAACCCGCTTGTGAAATAAGACACATAACACTTCTATTCCAAATCAAATTTTTTCAATTTTGTGCTTATTTTTGGCTGAAATTAGAATGAACTTTTATTCAAAGGATACCTCCTTGAGACATATGACGTGTAACTCTTCAATTCAAAATTATAATTTCATTTGTTTCTGCTTATTCTTAGTTGAAATTGAGTATGAAATTTCATTCAAATGACACCTCCTTGAGAAATATGACACATAACAGTTCAATTCAAAATCAATTTTTTTCAATTTTGTGCTGATTTTTGGCTGAAATTAGTATGAAGTTTCATTCAGAAGATACCTCCTTGAGAAATTAACACATAACACTTCTATTCCAACTGAAAATTTCTCAATTTTGTGCTAATTTTTGGCTGAAATTAGTTTGAAATTTCATTCAAAAGATACCTTCTTGAGAAATATGACACATAACGCGTCTTTTCCAAATCAAAATTTTTCAATTTTGTGCTTATTTTTGGATGAAATTAGTATGAAATTTCATTTAGAAGATACTGCCTTGAGAAATAAGACACATAACACTTCTATTCCAAATCAAGTTTGTTCAATTTTGTGCTGATTTTTGGCTGAAATTAGTATGAAGTTATATTCAGAAGATACCTCCTTGAGAAATATGACACATAACACTTCTATTCCAATTGAAAATTTTTCAATTTTGTGCTAATTTTTGGCTCAAACTAGTTTGAAATTTCATTCAAAAGATACCTCCTTGAGAAATATGACACATAACGCATCTTTTCCAAATCAAAATTTTTCAATTTTGTGCTTATTTTTGGATGAAATTAGTATGAAATTTCATTTAGAAGATACTGCTTGAGAAATAAGACACATAACACTTCTATTCCAAATCAAGTTTTTTCAATTTTGTGCTGATTTTTGGCTGAAATTAGTATGAAGTTTCATTCAGAAGATACCTCCTTGAGAAATATGACACATAACACTATTATTGCAAATCAAAATTTTTCAATTTTGTGCTTATTTTTGGCTGAAATTAGTATGAAATTTCATTCAGAAGAAACCTCCTTGAGAGATATGACACATAACATTTCCATTCCAAATCAAATTTTCTCAATTTTGTGCTCTTTTTGGCTGAAATTAGTATGAAATCTCATTTAAAAGATTCCTCATTGAGAAATATGACACATTACACTTCTTTTCCAAATAAATTTTTTCAACTTTGTGCTTATTTTTGGCTGAGATTAGTATGAAATTTCATTCAGAAAATACCTCCTTGAGAAATATGACACATAACACTTCTATTCCAAATATAAATTTCTCACATTTGTTCGTACTTTTGGCTGAAATTACTTTGAAATTTCATTCAAAAGATACCTCCTTGAGAAATATGACACATAACACTTATATTCCAAATCAAAATTTCTCAAATTTGTTCTTACTTTTGGCTGAAATTACTATGAAATTTTATTTAAAAGATACCTTCTTGAAGAATATGACACATGACACTTCTAGTCCAAATCAAAATTTCTCAAAATTGTGCTTACTTTTGGCTGAAATTACTATGAAATTTCATTCAAAAGATACCTCCTTGAGAAATATGACATATGACACTTCTATTCCAAATTTAAATTTTTCAATTTTGTGCTTATTTTTGGCTGAAATTAGTATGAAATTTTATTCAGAAGATACCTCCTTGAGAGATATGACTCATAACACTTCTTTTCCAAATAAAAATTTTTCAATTTTGTGCTTATTTTTGGCTGAAATTAGTATGAAATTTCATTCAGAAGATACCTCCTTGAGAGATGTGACACATATTATTTCCCTTCCAAATCAAATTTTCTCAATTTTGTGCTTATTTTTGGCTGAAATTAGTATGAAAATTCAGTAAAAAAAGACCCTCTTGTGAAATAAGACACATAACACTTCTATTCCAAATCAAATTTTTTCAATTTTGTGCTTATTTTTGGCTTAATTTAGTAGGAATTTTCATTCAAAGGATAGCTCCTTGAGAAATATGACGTGTAACTCTCTAATACCATATCATAACTCTTCAATTCAAAATCATAATTTCATGAATTTTTTGGTGATTGTTTGTTGAAATTGAGTATAAAATTTCATTTAAATGACACCTCCTTGAGAAATATGACGTGTAACTCCTCAATTCCAAATCATAACTCTTCAATTCAAAGTCATAATCTCATGAATTTTTTGCTGATTGTTAGTTGAAATTGAGTATGAAATTTCATTCAAAGGATACCTCCTTGAGACATATGACGTGTAACTCTTCAATTCAAAATCATAAGTCTTCAATTCAAAATCATAGATTCATGAATTTTTTGCTGATTGTTAGTTGAAATTGAGTATGAAATTTCATTTAAATGACACCTCCTTGAGAAATATGACACATAACACTTCAATTCAAAACCAAATTTTTTCAATTTTGTACTGATTTTCGGCTGAAATTAGTATGAGATTTCATTCAGAAGATACCTCTTTGAGAAATATGACTCATAACACTTTAATTCCAAATCAAAATTTTTCAATTTTGTGCTTATTTTTGGCTGAAATTAGTATGAAATTTCATTCAGAAGATACCTCCTTGAGAGATATGACACATAGCATTTCAATTCCAAATCAAGTTTTCTCAATTTTGTGCTTTTTTGGCTGAAATTAGTATGAAATTTCATTCAAAAGATTCCTTATTGAGAAATATGTCACATAACACTTCTTTTCCAAATAAAAATTTTTCAATTTTGTGCTAATTTTTCGGTGAAATTATTATGAAATTTCATTCAGAAGATACCTCCTTGAGAAATATGACACATAACACTTCTATTTCAAATCAAATTTTTTCAATTTTGTGCTTATTTTTGGCTGATATTAGTATGAAGTTTCATTCAGAAGATACCTCCTTGAAAAATATGACACATAACACTATTATTGCAAATCAAAATTTTTCAATTTTGTGCTTATTTTTGGCTGAAATTAGTATGAAATTTCATTCAGAAGATACCTCCTTTAGAGATATGACACATAACATTTCCATTCCAAATCAAATTTTCTCAATTTTGTGCTTTTTTTTGCTGAAATTAGTATGAAATCTCATTCAAAAGATTCCTCATTGAGAAATATGACACATTACACTTCTTTTCCAAATAAAAATTTTTCAACTTTGTGCTTATTTTTGGCTGAGATTAGTATGAGATTTCATTCAGAAAATACCTCCTTGAGAAATATGACACATAACACTTCTATTCCAAATATAAATTTCTCACATTTGTTCTTACTTTTGGCTGAAATTACTTTGAAATTTCATTCAAAAGATACCTCCTTGAGAAATATGACACATAACACTTATATTCCAAATCAAAATTTCTCAAATTTGTTCTTACTTTTGGCTGAAATTACTATGAAATTTCATTCAAAAGATACCTCCTTGAGAAATATGACATATGACACTTCTATTCCAAATTTAAATTTTTCAATTTTTTGCTTATTTTTGGCTGAAATTAGTATGAAATTTCATTAAAAAAAAACCCGCTTGTGAAATAAGACACATAACACTTCTATTCCAAATCAAATTTTTTCAATTTTAAGCTTATTTTTGGCTGAAATTAGAATGAACTTTTATTCAAAGGATACCTCCTTGAGACATATGACGTGTAACTCTTCAATTCAAAATTATAATTTCATTTGTTTCTGCTTATTCTTAGTTGAAATTGAGTATGAAATTTCATTCAAATGACACCTCCTTGAGAAATATGACACATAACAGTTCAATTCAAAATCAATTTTTTTCAATTTTGTGCTGATTTTTGGCTGAAATTAGTATGAAGTTTCATTCAGAAGATACCTCCTTGAGAAATATGACACATAACACTTCTATTCCAACTGAAAATTTCTCAATTTTGTGCTAATTTTTGGCTGAAATTAGTTTGAAATTTCATTCAAAAGATACCTTCTTGAGAAATATGACACATAACGCGTCTTTTCCAAATCAAAATTTTTCAATTTTGTGCTTATTTTTGGATGAAATTAGTATGAAATTTCATTTAGAAGATACTGCCTTGAGAAATAAGACACATAACACTTCTATTCCAAATCAAGTTTGTTCAATTTTGTGCTGATTTTTGGAGGAAATTAGTATGAAGTTATATTCAGAAGATACCTCCTTGAGAAATATGACACATAACACTTCTATTCCAATTGAAAATTTTTCAATTTTGTGCTAATTTTTGGCTCAAGCTAGTTTGAAATTTCATTCAAAGGATACCTCCTTGAGAAATATGACACATAACGCATCTTTTCCAAATCAAAATTTTTCAATTTTGTGCTTATTTTTGGATGAAATTAGTATGAAATTTCATTTAGAAGATACTGCTTGAGAAATAAGACACATAACACTTCTATTCAAAATCAAGTTTTTTCAATTTTGTGCTGATTTTTGGCTGAAATTAGTATGAAGTTTCATTCAGAAGATACCTCCTTGAGAAATATGACACATAACACTTCTATTCCAACTGAAAATTTCTCAATTTTGTGCTAATTTTTGGCTGAAATTAGTTTGAAATTTCATTCAAAAGATACCTCCTTGAGAAATATGACACATAACACTTATATTCCAAATCAAAATTTCTCAAATTTGTTCTTACTTTTGGCTGAAATTACTATGAAATTTTATTTAAAAGATACCTCCTTGAAGAATATGACACATGACACTTCTAGTCCAAATCAAAATTTCTCAAAATTGTGCTTACTTTTGGCTGAAATTACTATGAAATTTCATTCAAAAGATACCTCCTTGAGAAATATGACATATGACACTTCCATTCCAAATTTAAATTTTTCAATTTTGTGCTTATTTTTGGCTGAAATTAGTATGAAATTTCATTAAAAAAAAACCCGCTTGTGAAATAAGACACATAACACTTCTATTCCAAATCAAATTTTTTCAATTTGTGCTTATTTTTGGCTGAAATTAGAATGAACTTTTTTTCAAAGGATACCTCCTTGAGACATATGACGTGTAACTCTTCAATTCAAAATTATAATTTCATTTGTTTTTGCTTATTCTTAGTTGAAATTGAGTATGAAATTTCATTCAAATGACACCTCCTTGAGAAATATGACACATAACAGTTCAATTCCAAATCAAATTTTCTCAATTTTGTGCTGATTTTTGGCTGAAATTAGTATGAAGTTTCATTCAGAAGATACCTCCTTGAGAAATATGACACATATCACTTCTATTCCAACTGAAAATTTCTCAATTTTGTGCTAATTTTTGGCTGAAATTAGTTTGAAATTTCATTCAATAGATACCTTCTTGAGAAATATGACACATAACGCGTCTTTTCCAAATCAAAATTTTTCAATTTTGTGCTTATTTTTGGATGAAATTAGTATGAAATTTCATTTAGAAGTTACTGCCTTGAGAAATAAGACACATAACATTTCCATTCCAAATCTAATTTTCTCAATTTTGTGCTCTTTTTGGCTGAAATTAGTATGAAATCTCATTCAAAAGATTCCTCATTGAGAAATATGACACATTACACTTCTTTTCCAAATAAAAATTTTTCAACTTTGTGCTTATTTTTGGCTGAGATTAGTATGAAATTTCATTCAGAAAATACCTCCTTGAGAAATATGACACATAACACTTCTATTTCAAATATAAATTTCTCACATTTGCTCGTACTTTTGGCTGAAATTACTTTGAAATTTCATTCAAAAGATACCTCCTTGAGAAATATGACACATAATACTTATATTCCAAATCAAAATTTCTCAATTTGTTCTTACTTTTGGCTGAAATTACTATGAAATTTTATTCAAAAGATACCTCCTTGAAGAATATGACACATGACACTTCTAGTCCAAATCAAAATTTCTCAAAATTGTGCTTACTTTTGGCTGAAATTACTATGAAATTTCATTCAAAAGATACCTCCTTGAGAAATATGACATATGACACTTCTATTCCAAATTTAAAATTTTCAATTTTGTGCTTATTTTTGGCTGAAATTAGTATGAAATTTCATTAAAAAAAAACCCGCTTCTGAAATAATACACATAACACTTCTATTCCAAATCAAATTTTTTCAATTTTGTGCTTATTTTTGGCTGAAATTAGAATGAACTTTTATTCAAAGGATACCTCCTTGAGACATATGACACATAACACTTCTATTCCAAATCAAAATTTTTCAATTTTGTGATTATTTTTGGATGAAATTAGTATGAAATTTCATTTAGAAGATACCGCCTTGAGAAATAAGACACAAAACACTTATATTCCAACTGAAAATTTCTCAATTTTGTGCTAATTTTTGGCTGAAATTAGTTTGAAATTTCATTCAAAAGATACCTCCTTGAGAATTATGACACATAACGCTTTTTTTTCCAAATCAAAATTTTTCAATTTTGTGATTATTTTTGGATGAAATTAGTATGAAATTTCATTTAGAAGATACCGCCTTGAGAAATAAGACACATAACACTTCTATTCCAAATCAAGTTTTCTCAATTTTGTGCTGATTTTTGGCTGAAATTAGTATGAAATTTCATTCAGAAGATACCTCCTTGAGAAATATGACACATAAAACTATTATTGCAAATCAAAATTTTTCAATTTTGTGCTGATTTTTGGCTGAAATTAGTATGAAGTTTCATTCAGAAGATACCTCCTTGAGAAATATGACACATAACACTAATATTCCAACTGAAAATTTCTCAATTTTGTGCTAATTTTTGGCTGAAATTAGTTTGAAATTTCATTCAAAAGATATCTCCTTGAGAAATATGACACATAACGCGTCTTTTCCAAATCAAAATTTTTCAATTTTGTGCTTATTTTTGGATGAAATTAGTATGAAATTTCATTTAGAAGATACCGCCTTGAGAAATAAGACACATAACACTTCTATTCCAAATCAAGTTTTCTCAATTTTGTGCTGATTTTTGGCTGAAATTAGTATGAAATTTCATTCAGAAGATACCTCCTTGAGAAATATGACACATAAAACTATTATTGCAAATCAAAATTTTTCAATTTTGTGCTTATTTTTGGCTGAAATTAGTATGAAGTTTCATTCAGAAGAAACCTTCTTGAGAGATATGACACATAACATTTCCATTCCAAATCAAATTTTCTCAATTTTGTGCTCTTTTTGGCTGAAATTAGTATGAAATCTCATTCAAAAGATTCCTCATTGAGAAATATGACACATTACACTTCTTTTCCAAATAAAAATTTTTCAACTTAGTGCTTATTTTTCGCTGAGATTAGTATGAAATTTCATTCAGAAAATACCTCCTTGAGAAATATGACACATAACACTTCTATTCCAAATATAAATTTCTCACATTTGTTCGTACTTTTGGCTGAAATTACTTTGAAATTTCATTCAAAAGGTACCTCCTTGAGAATTATGACACATAACGCTTATATTCCAAATCAAAATTTCTCAAATTTGTTCTTACTTTTGGCTGAAATTACTATGAAATTTCATTCAGAAGATACCGCCTTGAGAAATAAGACACATAACACTTCTATTCCAAATCAAATTTTCTCAATTTTGTGCTGATTTTTGGCTGAAAATAGTATGAAATTTCATTCAGAAGATACCTCCTTGGGAAATATGACACATAGCACTTCTATTCCAAATCAAAATTTTTCAATTTTGTGCTTATTTTTGGCTGATATTAGTATGAAATTTCATTCAAAGGATACCTCCTTGAGACATATGACGTGTAACTCTTCAATTCAAAATCATAATTTCATGAGTTTTTACTGATTTTTAGTTGAAATTAGTATGAAGTTTCATTCAGAAGATACCTCCTTGAGAAATATGACACATAACACTTCTATTCCAACTCAAAATTTCTCAATTTTGCGCTAATTTTTGGCTGAAATTAGTTTGAAATTTTATTCAAAAGATACCTCCTTGAAAAATATGACACATAACGTGTCTTTTCCAAATCAAAATTTTTCAATTTTGTGCTTATTTTTGGCTGAAATTAGTATGAAGTTTCATTCAGAAGATACATAATGCGTCTTTTCCAAATCAAAATTTTTCAATTTTCTGCTTGTTTTTGGATGAAATTAGTATGAAATTTCATTTAGAAGATACCGCCTTGAGAAATAAGACACATAACACTTCTATTCCAAATCAAGTTTTTTCAATTTTGTGCTGATTTTTGGTTGAAATTAGTATGAAATTTCATTCAGAAGATACCTCCTTGAGAAATATGACACATAACACTATTATTGCAAATCAAAATTTTTCAATTTTGTGCTTATTTTGGCTGAAATTAGTATGAAATTTCATTAAAAAAGAACATAACACTTCTATTCCAAATCAAATTTTTTTCAATTTTGTGCTTATTTTTGGCTGAAATTAGAATGAACTTTTATTCAAAGGATACCTCCTTGAGACATATGACGTGTAACTCTTCAATTCAAAATTATAATTTCATTTGTTTTTGCTTATTCTTAGTTGAAATTGAGTATGAAATTTCATTCAAATGACACTTCCTTGAGAAATATGACACATAACACTTCAATTCCAAATCAAATTTTTTCAATTTTGAGCTGATTTTTGGCTGAAATTAGTATGAAATTTCATTCAGAAGATACCTCCTTGAGAAATATGACACATAACACTTCTATTCCAACTCAAAATTTCTCAATTTTGCGCTAATTTTTGGCTGAAATTAGTTTGAAATTTTATTCAAAAGATACCTCCTTGAAAAATATGACACATAACGTGTCTTTTCCAAATCAAAATTTTTCAATTTTGTGCTTATTTTTGGATGAAATTAGTATGAAATTTCATTTAGAAGATACTGCCTTGAGAAATAAGACACATAACACTTCTATTCCAAATCAAGTTTTTTCAATTTTGTGCTGATTTTTGGCCGAAATTAGTATGAAGTTTCATTCAGAAGATACCTCCTTGAGAAATATGACACATAACACTTCTATTCCAACTCAAATTTTCTCAATTTTGTGCTAATTTTTGGCTGAAATTAGTTTGAAATTTCATTCAAAAGATACCTCCTTGAGAAATATGACACAACGCGTCTTTTCCAAATCAAAATTTTTCAATTTTCTGCTTGTTTTTGGATGAAATTAGTATGAAATTTCATTTAGAAGATACCGCCTTGAGAAATAAGACACATAACACTTCTATTCCAAATCAAGTTTTTTCAATTTTGTGCTGATTTTTGGTTGAAATTAGTATGAAATTTCATTCAGAAGATACCTCCTTGAGAAATATGACAAATAACACTATTATTGCAAATCAAAATTTTTCAATTTTGTGCTTATTTTTGGCTGAAATTAGTATGAAATTTCATTAAAAAAGACCCGCTTGTGAAATAAGACACATAACACTTCTATTCCAAATCAAATTTTTTTCAATTTTGTGCTTATTTTTGGCTGAAATTAGAATGAACTTTTATTCAAAGGATACCTCCTTGAGACATATGACGTGTAACTCTTCAATTCAAAATTATAATTTCATTTGTTTTTGCTTATTCTTAGTTGAAATTGAGTATGAAATTTCATTCAAATGACACTTCCTTGAGAAATATGACACATAACACTTCAATTCCAAATCAAATTTTTTCAATTTTGAGCTGATTTTTGGCTGAAATTAGTATGAAATTTCATTCAGAAGATACCTCCTTGGGAAATATGACACATAGCACTTCTATTCCAAATCAAAATTTTTCAATTTTGTGCCTATTATTGGCTGAAATTAGTATGAAATATCATTTAGAAGATACCTCCTTGAGAAATATGACACATAACACTTTTATTCCCAATCAAAATTTCTTAAATTTTTTGCTGAAATTAGTATGAAATTTCATTCAAAAAATACCCTCTTGAGAAATATGACACATAGCACTTCTATTCCAAATTTAAATTTTTTAATTTTGTGCTTATTTTTGGCTGAAATTAGTATGAAATTTCATTAAAAAAAGACCCGCTTGTGAAATAAGACACATAACACCTCTATTCCAAATCCAATTTTTTCAATTTTGTGCTTATTTTTGGCTGAAATTAGAATGAACTTTCATTCAAAGGATAGCTCCTTGAGACATATGACGTGTAACTCTTCAATTCAAAATGATAAGTTAATGTGTTTTTGCTTATTCTTAGTTGAAATTGAGTATGAAATTTCATTCAAATGACACCTCCTTGAGAAATATGTCACATAACACTTCAATTCCAAATAAAAATTTTTCAATTTTGCGCCTATTCTTAGCCGAAATTAGTATGAAATTTTAGTCAAAAGATACCTCGTTGAGAAATATGACACATAACACTTCTATTCCAAATCAAAATTTTTCAATTTTGTGCTTACTTTTGGCTGAAATTACTATGAAATTTCATTCAAAAGATACCTCCTTGAGAAATATGACACATAACACTTCTTTTCCAAATCAAAATTTTTCAATTTTGTGCTTATTTTTGGCTGAAATTAGTATGAAATTTCGTTCAAAGAATACCTTCTTGAGACATATGAAGTGTAACTCTTAAATTCAAAATCATAATTTCATGAGTTTTTCCTTATTGTTAGTTGAAATTGAGTGTAAAATTTCAATCAGAAGATACCTCCTTGAGAGATATGACACATAACACTTCTATTCCAAATCAAATTTTCTCAATTTTGTGCTTATTTTTGGCTGAAATTAGTATGAAATTTCATTGAGAAGATACCTGCTGGAACAATATGACACATAACACTTCAATTCCAAATCAAAATTTTTCAATTTTGCGCTTATTTTTTGCTAAAATTAGTATGAAATTTCGTTCAAAAAATACCTTCTTGAGACATATGACGTGTAACTCTTAAATTCAAAATCATAATTTCATGAGTTTTTCCTTATTGTTAGTTGAAATTGAGTATGAAATTTCATTGAGAATATACCGCCTTGAGAAATAAGACACATAACACTTCTATTCCAAATCAAAATTTTTTAATTTTGTGCTTACTTTTGGCTGAAATTAGTTTGAAATTTCATTCAAAAGATACCTCCTTGAGAAATATGACACATAACCCGTGTTTTCCATATCAAAATTTTTCAATTTTGTGCTTATTTTTGGCTGAAATTAGTATGAAATTTCATTCAGAAGATTCCTCCTTGAGAAATATGACACATAACACTTTTATTCCAAATCAAAATTTTTCAATTTTGTGCTTATTTTTGGCTGAAATTAGTATGAAATTTCATTCACAAGATACCTCCTTGAGAGATATGACACATGACATTTCCATTCCAAATCAAAGTTTCTCAATTTTGTGCTTTTTTTGGCTGAAATTAGTATGAACTTTCATTCAAAAGATTCCACATTGAGAAATATGACACATAACACTTCTTTTCCAAATAAAAATTTTTCAATTTTGTGCTCATTTTTGGCTGAAATTAGTATGAATTTTCATTCAGAAGAAACCTCCTTGAGAAATATGACACATAACACTTCTATTCCAATTGAAAATTTTTCAATTTTGTGCTAATTTTTGGCTCAAGCTAGTTTGAAATTTCATTCAAAGGATACCTCCTTGAGAAATATGACACATAACGCATCTTTTCCAAATCAAAATTTTTCAATTTTGTGCTTATTTTTGGATGAAATTAGTATGAAATTTCATTTAGAAGATACTGCTTGAGAAATAAGACACATAACACTTCTATTCAAAATCAAGTTTTTTCAATTTTGTGCTGATTTTTGGCTGAAATTAGTATGAAGTTTCATTCAGAAGATACCTCCTTGAGAAATATGACACATAACACTTCTATTCCAACTGAAAATTTCTCAATTTTGTGCTAATTTTTGGCTGAAATTAGTTTGAAATTTCATTCAAAAGATACCTCCTTGAGAAATATGACACATAACACTTATATTCCAAATCAAAATTTCTCAAATTTGTTCTTACTTTTGGCTGAAATTACTATGAAATTTTATTTAAAAGATACCTCCTTGAAGAATATGACACATGACACTTCTAGTCCAAATCAAAATTTCTCAAAATTGTGCTTACTTTTGGCTGAAATTACTATGAAATTTCATTCAAAAGATACCTCCTTGAGAAATATGACATATGACACTTCCATTCCAAATTTAAATTTTTCAATTTTGTGCTTATTTTTGGCTGAAATTAGTATGAAATTTCATTAAAAAAAAACCCGCTTGTGAAATAAGACACATAACACTTCTATTCCAAATCAAATTTTTTCAATTTGTGCTTATTTTTGGCTGAAATTAGAATGAACTTTTTTTCAAAGGATACCTCCTTGAGACATATGACGTGTAACTCTTCAATTCAAAATTATAATTTCATTTGTTTTTGCTTATTCTTAGTTGAAATTGAGTATGAAATTTCATTCAAATGACACCTCCTTGAGAAATATGACACATAACAGTTCAATTCCAAATCAAATTTTCTCAATTTTGTGCTGATTTTTGGCTGAAATTAGTATGAAGTTTCATTCAGAAGATACCTCCTTGAGAAATATGACACATATCACTTCTATTCCAACTGAAAATTTCTCAATTTTGTGCTAATTTTTGGCTGAAATTAGTTTGAAATTTCATTCAATAGATACCTTCTTGAGAAATATGACACATAACGCGTCTTTTCCAAATCAAAATTTTTCAATTTTGTGCTTATTTTTGGATGAAATTAGTATGAAATTTCATTTAGAAGTTACTGCCTTGAGAAATAAGACACATAACATTTCCATTCCAAATCTAATTTTCTCAATTTTGTGCTCTTTTTGGCTGAAATTAGTATGAAATCTCATTCAAAAGATTCCTCATTGAGAAATATGACACATTACACTTCTTTTCCAAATAAAAATTTTTCAACTTTGTGCTTATTTTTGGCTGAGATTAGTATGAAATTTCATTCAGAAAATACCTCCTTGAGAAATATGACACATAACACTTCTATTTCAAATATAAATTTCTCACATTTGCTCGTACTTTTGGCTGAAATTACTTTGAAATTTCATTCAAAAGATACCTCCTTGAGAAATATGACACATAACACTTATATTCCAAATCAAAATTTCTCAATTTGTTCTTACTTTTGGCTGAAATTACTATGAAATTTTATTCAAAAGATACCTCCTTGAAGAATATGACACATGACACTTCTAGTCCAAATCAAAATTTCTCAAAATTGTGCTTACTTTTGGCTGAAATTACTATGAAATTTCATTCAAAAGATACCTCCTTGAGAAATATGACATATGACACTTCTATTCCAAATTTAAAATTTTCAATTTTGTGCTTATTTTTGGCTGAAATTAGTATGAAATTTCATTAAAAAAAAACCCGCTTCTGAAATAATACACATAACACTTCTATTCCAAATCAAATTTTTTCAATTTTGTGCTTATTTTTGGCTGAAATTAGAATGAACTTTTATTCAAAGGATACCTCCTTGAGACATATGACACATAACACTTCTATTCCAAATCAAAATTTTTCAATTTTGTGATTATTTTTGGATGAAATTAGTATGAAATTTCATTTAGAAGATACCGCCTTGAGAAATAAGACACAAAACACTTATATTCCAACTGAAAATTTCTCAATTTTGTGCTAATTTTTGGCTGAAATTAGTTTGAAATTTCATTCAAAAGATACCTCCTTGAGAATTATGACACATAACGCTTTTTTTTCCAAATCAAAATTTTTCAATTTTGTGATTATTTTTGGATGAAATTAGTATGAAATTTCATTTAGAAGATACCGCCTTGAGAAATAAGACACATAACACTTCTATTCCAAATCAAGTTTTCTCAATTTTGTGCTGATTTTTGGCTGAAATTAGTATGAAATTTCATTCAGAAGATACCTCCTTGAGAAATATGACACATAAAACTATTATTGCAAATCAAAATTTTTCAATTTTGTGCTGATTTTTGGCTGAAATTAGTATGAAGTTTCATTCAGAAGATACCTCCTTGAGAAATATGACACATAACACTAATATTCCAACTGAAAATTTCTCAATTTTGTGCTAATTTTTGGCTGAAATTAGTTTGAAATTTCATTCAAAAGATATCTCCTTGAGAAATATGACACATAACGCGTCTTTTCCAAATCAAAATTTTTCAATTTTGTGCTTATTTTTGGATGAAATTAGTATGAAATTTCATTTAGAAGATACCGCCTTGAGAAATAAGACACATAACACTTCTATTCCAAATCAAGTTTTCTCAATTTTGTGCTGATTTTTGGCTGAAATTAGTATGAAATTTCATTCAGAAGATACCTCCTTGAGAAATATGACACATAAAACTATTATTGCAAATCAAAATTTTTCAATTTTGTGCTTATTTTTGGCTGAAATTAGTATGAAGTTTCATTCAGAAGAAACCTTCTTGAGAGATATGACACATAACATTTCCATTCCAAATCAAATTTTCTCAATTTTGTGCTCTTTTTGGCTGAAATTAGTATGAAATCTCATTCAAAAGATTCCTCATTGAGAAATATGACACATTACACTTCTTTTCCAAATAAAAATTTTTCAACTTAGTGCTTATTTTTCGCTGAGATTAGTATGAAATTTCATTCAGAAAATACCTCCTTGAGAAATATGACACATAACACTTCTATTCCAAATATAAATTTCTCACATTTGTTCGTACTTTTGGCTGAAATTACTTTGAAATTTCATTCAAAAGGTACCTCCTTGAGAATTATGACACATAACGCTTATATTCCAAATCAAAATTTCTCAAATTTGTTCTTACTTTTGGCTGAAATTACTATGAAATTTCATTCAGAAGATACCGCCTTGAGAAATAAGACACATAACACTTCTATTCCAAATCAAATTTTCTCAATTTTGTGCTGATTTTTGGCTGAAAATAGTATGAAATTTCATTCAGAAGATACCTCCTTGGGAAATATGACACATAGCACTTCTATTCCAAATCAAAATTTTTCAATTTTGTGCTTATTTTTGGCTGATATTAGTATGAAATTTCATTCAAAGGATACCTCCTTGAGACATATGACGTGTAACTCTTCAATTCAAAATCATAATTTCATGAGTTTTTACTGATTTTTAGTTGAAATTAGTATGAAGTTTCATTCAGAAGATACCTCCTTGAGAAATATGACACATAACACTTCTATTCCAACTCAAAATTTCTCAATTTTGCGCTAATTTTTGGCTGAAATTAGTTTGAAATTTTATTCAAAAGATACCTCCTTGAAAAATATGACACATAACGTGTCTTTTCCAAATCAAAATTTTTCAATTTTGTGCTTATTTTTGGCTGAAATTAGTATGAAGTTTCATTCAGAAGATACATAATGCGTCTTTTCCAAATCAAAATTTTTCAATTTTCTGCTTGTTTTTGGATGAAATTAGTATGAAATTTCATTTAGAAGATACCGCCTTGAGAAATAAGACACATAACACTTCTATTCCAAATCAAGTTTTTTCAATTTTGTGCTGATTTTTGGTTGAAATTAGTATGAAATTTCATTCAGAAGATACCTCCTTGAGAAATATGACACATAACACTATTATTGCAAATCAAAATTTTTCAATTTTGTGCTTATTTTGGCTGAAATTAGTATGAAATTTCATTAAAAAAGAACATAACACTTCTATTCCAAATCAAATTTTTTTCAATTTTGTGCTTATTTTTGGCTGAAATTAGAATGAACTTTTATTCAAAGGATACCTCCTTGAGACATATGACGTGTAACTCTTCAATTCAAAATTATAATTTCATTTGTTTTTGCTTATTCTTAGTTGAAATTGAGTATGAAATTTCATTCAAATGACACTTCCTTGAGAAATATGACACATAACACTTCAATTCCAAATCAAATTTTTTCAATTTTGAGCTGATTTTTGGCTGAAATTAGTATGAAATTTCATTCAGAAGATACCTCCTTGAGAAATATGACACATAACACTTCTATTCCAACTCAAAATTTCTCAATTTTGCGCTAATTTTTGGCTGAAATTAGTTTGAAATTTTATTCAAAAGATACCTCCTTGAAAAATATGACACATAACGTGTCTTTTCCAAATCAAAATTTTTCAATTTTGTGCTTATTTTTGGATGAAATTAGTATGAAATTTCATTTAGAAGATACTGCCTTGAGAAATAAGACACATAACACTTCTATTCCAAATCAAGTTTTTTCAATTTTGTGCTGATTTTTGGCCGAAATTAGTATGAAGTTTCATTCAGAAGATACCTCCTTGAGAAATATGACACATAACACTTCTATTCCAACTCAAATTTTCTCAATTTTGTGCTAATTTTTGGCTGAAATTAGTTTGAAATTTCATTCAAAAGATACCTCCTTGAGAAATATGACACAACGCGTCTTTTCCAAATCAAAATTTTTCAATTTTCTGCTTGTTTTTGGATGAAATTAGTATGAAATTTCATTTAGAAGATACCGCCTTGAGAAATAAGACACATAACACTTCTATTCCAAATCAAGTTTTTTCAATTTTGTGCTGATTTTTGGTTGAAATTAGTATGAAATTTCATTCAGAAGATACCTCCTTGAGAAATATGACAAATAACACTATTATTGCAAATCAAAATTTTTCAATTTTGTGCTTATTTTTGGCTGAAATTAGTATGAAATTTCATTAAAAAAGACCCGCTTGTGAAATAAGACACATAACACTTCTATTCCAAATCAAATTTTTTTCAATTTTGTGCTTATTTTTGGCTGAAATTAGAATGAACTTTTATTCAAAGGATACCTCCTTGAGACATATGACGTGTAACTCTTCAATTCAAAATTATAATTTCATTTGTTTTTGCTTATTCTTAGTTGAAATTGAGTATGAAATTTCATTCAAATGACACTTCCTTGAGAAATATGACACATAACACTTCAATTCCAAATCAAATTTTTTCAATTTTGAGCTGATTTTTGGCTGAAATTAGTATGAAATTTCATTCAGAAGATACCTCCTTGGGAAATATGACACATAGCACTTCTATTCCAAATCAAAATTTTTCAATTTTGTGCCTATTATTGGCTGAAATTAGTATGAAATATCATTTAGAAGATACCTCCTTGAGAAATATGACACATAACACTTTTATTCCCAATCAAAATTTCTTAAATTTTTTGCTGAAATTAGTATGAAATTTCATTCAAAAAATACCCTCTTGAGAAATATGACACATAGCACTTCTATTCCAAATTTAAATTTTTTAATTTTGTGCTTATTTTTGGCTGAAATTAGTATGAAATTTCATTAAAAAAAGACCCGCTTGTGAAATAAGACACATAACACCTCTATTCCAAATCCAATTTTTTCAATTTTGTGCTTATTTTTGGCTGAAATTAGAATGAACTTTCATTCAAAGGATAGCTCCTTGAGACATATGACGTGTAACTCTTCAATTCAAAATGATAAGTTAATGTGTTTTTGCTTATTCTTAGTTGAAATTGAGTATGAAATTTCATTCAAATGACACCTCCTTGAGAAATATGTCACATAACACTTCAATTCCAAATAAAAATTTTTCAATTTTGCGCCTATTCTTAGCCGAAATTAGTATGAAATTTTAGTCAAAAGATACCTCGTTGAGAAATATGACACATAACACTTCTATTCCAAATCAAAATTTTTCAATTTTGTGCTTACTTTTGGCTGAAATTACTATGAAATTTCATTCAAAAGATACCTCCTTGAGAAATATGACACATAACACTTCTTTTCCAAATCAAAATTTTTCAATTTTGTGCTTATTTTTGGCTGAAATTAGTATGAAATTTCGTTCAAAGAATACCTTCTTGAGACATATGAAGTGTAACTCTTAAATTCAAAATCATAATTTCATGAGTTTTTCCTTATTGTTAGTTGAAATTGAGTGTAAAATTTCAATCAGAAGATACCTCCTTGAGAGATATGACACATAACACTTCTATTCCAAATCAAATTTTCTCAATTTTGTGCTTATTTTTGGCTGAAATTAGTATGAAATTTCATTGAGAAGATACCTGCTGGAACAATATGACACATAACACTTCAATTCCAAATCAAAATTTTTCAATTTTGCGCTTATTTTTTGCTAAAATTAGTATGAAATTTCGTTCAAAAAATACCTTCTTGAGACATATGACGTGTAACTCTTAAATTCAAAATCATAATTTCATGAGTTTTTCCTTATTGTTAGTTGAAATTGAGTATGAAATTTCATTGAGAATATACCGCCTTGAGAAATAAGACACATAACACTTCTATTCCAAATCAAAATTTTTTAATTTTGTGCTTACTTTTGGCTGAAATTAGTTTGAAATTTCATTCAAAAGATACCTCCTTGAGAAATATGACACATAACCCGTGTTTTCCATATCAAAATTTTTCAATTTTGTGCTTATTTTTGGCTGAAATTAGTATGAAATTTCATTCAGAAGATTCCTCCTTGAGAAATATGACACATAACACTTTTATTCCAAATCAAAATTTTTCAATTTTGTGCTTATTTTTGGCTGAAATTAGTATGAAATTTCATTCACAAGATACCTCCTTGAGAGATATGACACATGACATTTCCATTCCAAATCAAAGTTTCTCAATTTTGTGCTTTTTTTGGCTGAAATTAGTATGAACTTTCATTCAAAAGATTCCACATTGAGAAATATGACACATAACACTTCTTTTCCAAATAAAAATTTTTCAATTTTGTGCTCATTTTTGGCTGAAATTAGTATGAATTTTCATTCAGAAGAAACCTCCTTGAGAAATATGACACATAACACTTCTATTCCTAATATAAATTTTCCTATTTTTTGCTTATTTTTGGCTTAAATTGTATGAACTTTCATTCAAATGATACCTCCTTGAGAAATATGACGTGTAACTCTCTAATTCCAAATCATAACTCTTCAATTCAAAGTCATAATATCATGAATTTTTTGCTGATTGTTAGTTGACATTGAGTATGAAATTTCATTCAAAGGATACCTCCTTGAGACATATGACGTGTTACTCTTCCATTCAAAATCATAAGTTCATGAGTTTTTACTTATTTTTAGTTGAAATTGAGTATGAAATTTCATTCAAAAGATACCTCCTTGAGAGATATGACAAATAACACTTCTATTCCAAATCAAATTTTTTCAATTTTGTGCTGATTTTCGGCTGAAATTAGTATGAAATTTCATTCAGACGATACCTCCTTGAGAAATATGACACATAACACTTTCAATCCAAATAAAAATTTTTCAATTTTGTGCTTATTTTTGGCTGAAATTAGTATGAAATTTTATTCAGAAGATACCTCCTTGAGAGATATGACACATAACACGTCTTTTCCAAATAAAAATTTTTCAATTTTGTGCTTATTTTTGGCTGAAATTAGTATGAAATTTCATTCAGAAGATACCTCCTTGAGAGATATGACACATAACATTTCCATTCCAAATCAAATTTTCTCAATTTTGTCCTTTTTTTGGCTGAAATTAGTATGAAATTTCATTCAAAAGATTCCTCATTGAGAAATATGACACATAACATATCTTTTCCAAATAAAAATTTTTCAATTTTGTGCTTATTTTTGGCTGAAATTAGTATGAAATTTCAGTAAAAAAAGACCCTCTTGTGAAATAAGAAACATAACACTTCTATTCCAAATCAAATTTTTTCAATTTTGTGCTTATTTTTGGCTGAAATTAGTAGGAATTTTCATTCAAAGGATACCTCCTTGAGAAATATGACGTGTAACTCTTTAATTCCATATCATAACTCTTCAATTCAAAATCATAATTTCATGAATTTTTTGCTGATTGTTAGTTGAAATTGAGTATGAAATTTCATTTAAATGACACCTCCTTGAGAAATATGACACATAACACTTTAATTCAAAATAAAAATTTTTCAATTTTGTGCTCATTTTTGGCTGAAATTAGTATGAACCTTCATTCAAAGGATACCTCCTTGAGAAATATGACGTGTAACTCCTCAATTCCAAATCATAACTCTTCAATTCAAAGTCATAATTTCATGAACTTTTTGCTGCTTGTTAGTTGAAATTGAGTATGAAATTTCATTCAAAGGATACCTCCTTGAGACATATGACGTGTAACTCTTCAATTCAAAATCAAAAGTCTTCAATTCAAAATCATAATTTCATGAATTTTTTGCTGATTGTTAGTTGAAATTGAGTATGAAATTTCATTTAAATGACACCTCCTTGAGAAATATGACACATAACACTTCAATTCAAAACCAAATTTTTTCAATTTTGTGCTGATTTTCGGCTGAAATTAGTATGAGATTTTATTCAGAACATATCTCTTTGAGAAATATGACACATAACACTTCAATTCCAAATCAAAATTTTTCAATTTTGTGCTTATTTTTGGCTGAAATTAGTATGAAATTTCATTCAGAAGATACCTCCTTGAGAGATATGATACATAACACTTCTTTTCCAAATAAAAATTTTTCAATTTTGTGCTTATTTTTGGCTGATATTAGTATGAAATTTCATTCAAAGGATACCCTCTTGAGACATATGACGTGTAACTCTTCAATTCAAAATCATAATTTCATGATTTTTTACTGATTTTTAGTTGAAATTGAGTATGAAATTTCATTCAGAAGATACCTTCTTGAGAACTATGACCTTAACACTTCTACTATAAATCAAAATTTTTCAATTTCGTGCCTCTTTTTGGATGAAATTAGTATAAAATTTCAATAAGGAAAGACCCTCTTGTAAAATAAGAAAAATAACACTTCTATTCCAAATCAAATTTTTTCAATTTTGTGCTTATTTTTGGCTGAAATTAGTTTGAAATTTCATTCAGAAGATACCGCCTTGAGAAATAAGACACATAACACTTCTATTCCAAATCAAATTTTCTCAATTTTGTGCTGATTTTTGGCTGAAATTAGTATGAGGTTTCATTCAGAAGATACCTCCTTGAGAAATATGACACATAACACTTCTATTCCAACTCAAAATTTCTCAATTTTGTGCTAATTTTTTCCAGAAATTAGTTTGAAATTTTATTCAAAAGATACCTCCTTGAGAAATATGACACATAACACTTCTATTCCAACTAAAAATTTCTCAATTTTGTGCTAATTTTTGGCTGAAATTAGTTTGAAATTTCATTCAAAAGATACCTCCTTGAGAAATATGACACATAACGCGTTTTTTCCAAATCAAAATTTTTCAATTTTGTGCTCATTTTTGGATGAAATTAGTATGAAATTTCATTTAGAAGATACCGTCTTGAGAAATAAGACACATAACACTTCTATTCCAAATCAAGTTTTTTCAATTTTGTGCTTATTTTTGGCTGAAATTAGTATGAAATTTCATTCAGAAGATACCTCCTTGAGAGATATGACACATAACATTTCCATTCCAATTCAAATTTTCTCAATTTTGTGCTTTTTTTGGCTGAAATTAGTATGAAATCTCATTCAAAAGATTCCTCATTGAGAAATATGACACATTACACTTCTTTTCCAAATAAAAATTTTTCAACTTTGTGCTTATTTTTGGCTGAAATTAGTATGAAATTTCATTCAGAAAATACCTCCTTGAGAAATATGACACATAACACTTCTATTCCAAATATAAATTTCTCCAATTTGTTCTTACTTTTGGCTGAAATTACTATGAAATTTCATTCAAAAGATACCTCCTTGAGAAATATGACACATAACACTTATATTCCAAATCAAAATTTCTCAAATTTGTTCTTACTTTTGGCTGAAATTACTATGAAATTTTATTCAAAAGATACTTCCTTGAAGAATATGACACATGACACTTCTAGTCCAAATCAAAATTTCTCAAAATTGTGCTTACTTTTGGCTGAAATTACTATGAAATTTCATTCAAAAGATACCTCCTTGAGAAATATGACATATGACACTTCTTTTCCAAATTTAAATTTTTCAATTTTGTGCTTACTTTTGGCTGAAATTAGTATGAAATTTCATTAAAAAAAGACCCGCTTGTGAAATAAGACACATAACACTTCTATTCAAAGTCAAATTTTTTCAATTTTGTGCTTATTTTTGGCTGAAATTAGAATGAACTTTTATTCAAAGGATACCTCCTTGAGACATATGACGTGTAACTCTTCAATTCAAAATGATAATTTCATTTGTCTTTGCTTATTCTTAGTTGAAATTGAGTATGAAATTTCATTCAAATGACACCTCCTTGAGAAATATGACACATAACACTACTTAAATTCAAAATGAAAATTTTTAAATTTTGCGCTTTTTCTTTGCTGAAATTAGTATGAAATTTCACTCAGAAGATACCTCCTTGAGAGATATGACACATAACACTTCTATTCCAAATCAAAATTTTTCAATTTTGTGCTTATTTTTTGCCGAAATTAGTATGAAATTTCAGTCAAAGGCTACCTCCTTGAGACATATGACTTGTAACTCTTCAATTGAAAATCATAATTTCATGAGTTTTTGCTTATTGTTAGTTGAAATTGAGTACGAAATTTCATTCAAATGATACCTCCTTGAGAAATATGACACATAACACTACTTAAATTCAAAATGAAAATTTTTAAATTTTGCGCTTTTTTTTTGCTGAAATTAGTATGAAATTTCACTCAGAAGATACCTCCTTGAGAGATATGACACATAACACTTCTATTCCAAATCAAAATTTCCCAATTTTGTGCTTATTTTTGGCTGAAAGTAGTATGAAATCTCATTAATAGAAGACCTTCTGGTGAAATAAGACACATAACACTTCTATTCCAAATCAAATCTTTTCGATTTTGTGCTTATTTTTGGCTGAAACTGGTATGAAATTTCATTTAGAAGATACCTCCTTGAGAAATATGACACATAACACTTCTATTCCAACTCAAAATTTCTCAATTTTGTGCTAATTTTTGGCAGAAATTAGTTTGAAATTTTATTCAAAAGATACCTCCTTGAGATATATGACACATAACGTGTCTTTTCCAAATCAAAATTTTTCAATTTTGTGCTTATTTTTGGATGAAATTAGTATGAAATTTCATTTAGAAGATACCGCCTTGAGAAATAAGACACATAACACTTCTATTCCAAATCAAGTTTTTTCAATTTTGTGCTGATTTTTGGCTGAAATTAGTATGAAGTTTCATTCAGAAGATACCTCCTTGAGAAATATGACACATAACACTTCTATTCCGACTCAAAATTTTTCAATTTTGTGCTCACTTTTGGATGAAATTAGTATGAAATTTCATTTAGAAGATACCGCCTTGAGAAATAAGACACATAACACTTCTATTCCAAATCAAGTTTTTTCAATTTTGTGCTGATTTTTGGCTGAAATTGGTATGAAATTTCATTCAGAAGATACCTCCTTGAGAGATATGACACATAACATTTCCATTCCAAATCAAATTTTCTCAATTTTGTGCTTTTTTTGGCTGAAATTAGTATGAAATCTCATTCAAAAGATTCCTCATTGAGAAATATGACACATTACACTTCTTTTCCAAATAAAAATTTTTCAACTTTGTGCTTATTTTTGGCTGAAATTAGTATGAAATTTCATTCAGAAAATACCTCCTTGAGAAATATGACACATAACACTTCTATTCCAAATATAAATTTCTCCAATTTGTTCTTACTTTTGGCTGAAATTACTATGAAATTTCATTCAAAAGATACCTCCTTGAGAAATATGACACATAACACTTATATTCCAAATCAAAATTTCTCAAATTTGTTCTTACTTTTGGCTGAAATTACTATGAAATTTTATTCAAAAGATACCTCCTTGAAGAATATGACACATGACACTTCTAGTCCAAATCAAAATTTCTCAAAATTGTGCTTACTTTTGGCTGAAATTACTATGAAATTTCATTCAAAAGATACCTCCTTGAGAAATATGACATATGACACTTCTATTCCAAATTTAAATTTTTCAATTTTGTGCTTATTTTTGGCTGAAATTAGTATGAAATTTCATTAAAAAAAGACCCGCTTGTGAAATAAGACACATAACACTTCTATTCAAAGTCAAATTTTTTCAATTTTGTGCTTATTTTTGGCTGAAATTAGACTGAACTTTTATTCAAAGGATACCTCCTTGAGACATATGACGTGTAACTCTTCAATTGAAAATGATAATTTCATTTGTTTTTGCTTATTCTTAGTTGAAATTGAGTATGAAATTTCATTCAAATGACACCTCCTTGCGAAATATGACACATAACACTACTTAAATTCAAAATGAAAATTTTTAAATTTTGCGCTTTTTTTTTGCTGAAATTAGTATGAAATTTCACTCAGAAGATACCTCCTTGAGAGATATGACACATAACACTTCTATTCCAAATCAAAATTTTTCAATTTTGTGCTTATTTTTTGCTGAAATTAGTATGAAATTTCAGTCAAAGGCTACCTCCTTGAGACATATGACTTGTAACTCTTCAATTGAAAATCATAATTTCATGAGTTTTTGCTTATTGTTAGTTGAAATTGAGTACGAAATTTCATTCAAATGATACCTCCTTGAGAAATATGACACATAACACTACTTAAATTCAAAATGAAAATTTTTAAATTTTGCGCTTTTTTTTTGTGGAAATTAGTATGAAATTTCACTCAGAAGATACCTCCTTGAGAGATATGACACAAAACACTTCTATTCCAAATCAAAATTTCCCAATTTTGTGCTGATTTTCGGCTGAAATTAGTATGAGATTTTATTCAGAACATATCTCTTTGAGAAATATGACACATAACACTTCAATTCCAAATCAAAATTTTTCAATTTTGTGCTTATTTTTGGCTGAAATTAGTATGAAATTTCATTCAGAAGATACCTCCTTGAGAGATATGATACATAACACTTCTTTTCCAAATAAAAATTTTTCAATTTTGTGCTTATTTTTGGCTGATATTAGTATGAAATTTCATTCAAAGGATACCCTCTTGAGACATATGACGTGTAACTCTTCAATTCAAAATCATAATTTCATGATTTTTTACTGATTTTTAGTTGAAATTGAGTATGAAATTTCATTCAGAAGATACCTTCTTGAGAACTATGACCTTAACACTTCTACTATAAATCAAAATTTTTCAATTTCGTGCCTCTTTTTGGATGAAATTAGTATAAAATTTCAATAAGGAAAGACCCTCTTGTAAAATAAGAAAAATAACACTTCTATTCCAAATCAAATTTTTTCAATTTTGTGCTTATTTTTGGCTGAAATTAGTTTGAAATTTCATTCAGAAGATACCGCCTTGAGAAATAAGACACATAACACTTCTATTCCAAATCAAATTTTCTCAATTTTGTGCTGATTTTTGGCTGAAATTAGTATGAGGTTTCATTCAGAAGATACCTCCTTGAGAAATATGACACATAACACTTCTATTCCAACTCAAAATTTCTCAATTTTGTGCTAATTTTTTCCAGAAATTAGTTTGAAATTTTATTCAAAAGATACCTCCTTGAGAAATATGACACATAACACTTCTATTCCAACTAAAAATTTCTCAATTTTGTGCTAATTTTTGGCTGAAATTAGTTTGAAATTTCATTCAAAAGATACCTCCTTGAGAAATATGACACATAACGCGTTTTTTCCAAATCAAAATTTTTCAATTTTGTGCTCATTTTTGGATGAAATTAGTATGAAATTTCATTTAGAAGATACCGTCTTGAGAAATAAGACACATAACACTTCTATTCCAAATCAAGTTTTTTCAATTTTGTGCTTATTTTTGGCTGAAATTAGTATGAAATTTCATTCAGAAGATACCTCCTTGAGAGATATGACACATAACATTTCCATTCCAATTCAAATTTTCTCAATTTTGTGCTTTTTTTGGCTGAAATTAGTATGAAATCTCATTCAAAAGATTCCTCATTGAGAAATATGACACATTACACTTCTTTTCCAAATAAAAATTTTTCAACTTTGTGCTTATTTTTGGCTGAAATTAGTATGAAATTTCATTCAGAAAATACCTCCTTGAGAAATATGACACATAACACTTCTATTCCAAATATAAATTTCTCCAATTTGTTCTTACTTTTGGCTGAAATTACTATGAAATTTCATTCAAAAGATACCTCCTTGAGAAATATGACACATAACACTTATATTCCAAATCAAAATTTCTCAAATTTGTTCTTACTTTTGGCTGAAATTACTATGAAATTTTATTCAAAAGATACTTCCTTGAAGAATATGACACATGACACTTCTAGTCCAAATCAAAATTTCTCAAAATTGTGCTTACTTTTGGCTGAAATTACTATGAAATTTCATTCAAAAGATACCTCCTTGAGAAATATGACATATGACACTTCTTTTCCAAATTTAAATTTTTCAATTTTGTGCTTACTTTTGGCTGAAATTAGTATGAAATTTCATTAAAAAAAGACCCGCTTGTGAAATAAGACACATAACACTTCTATTCAAAGTCAAATTTTTTCAATTTTGTGCTTATTTTTGGCTGAAATTAGAATGAACTTTTATTCAAAGGATACCTCCTTGAGACATATGACGTGTAACTCTTCAATTCAAAATGATAATTTCATTTGTTTTTGCTTATTCTTAGTTGAAATTGAGTATGAAATTTCATTCAAATGACACCTCCTTGCGAAATATGACACATAACACTACTTAAATTCAAAATGAAAATTTTTAAATTTTGCGCTTTTTCTTTGCTGAAATTAGTATGAAATTTCACTCAGAAGATACCTCCTTGAGAGATATGACACATAACACTTCTATTCCAAATCAAAATTTTTCAATTTTGTGCTTATTTTTTGCCGAAATTAGTATGAAATTTCAGTCAAAGGCTACCTCCTTGAGACATATGACTTGTAACTCTTCAATTGAAAATCATAATTTCATGAGTTTTTGCTTATTGTTAGTTGAAATTGAGTACGAAATTTCATTCAAATGATACCTCCTTGAGAAATATGACACATAACACTACTTAAATTCAAAATGAAAATTTTTAAATTTTGCGCTTTTTTTTTGCTGAAATTAGTATGAAATTTCACTCAGAAGATACCTCCTTGAGAGATATGACACATAACACTTCTATTCCAAATCAAAATTTCCCAATTTTGTGCTTATTTTTGGCTGAAAGTAGTATGAAATCTCATTAATAGAAGACCTTCTGGTGAAATAAGACACATAACACTTCTATTCCAAATCAAATCTTTTCGATTTTGTGCTTATTTTTGGCTGAAACTGGTATGAAATTTCATTTAGAAGATACCTCCTTGAGAAATATGACACATAACACTTCTATTCCAACTCAAAATTTCTCAATTTTGTGCTAATTTTTGGCAGAAATTAGTTTGAAATTTTATTCAAAAGATACCTCCTTGAGATATATGACACATAACGTGTCTTTTCCAAATCAAAATTTTTCAATTTTGTGCTTATTTTTGGATGAAATTAGTATGAAATTTCATTTAGAAGATACCGCCTTGAGAAATAAGACACATAACACTTCTATTCCAAATCAAGTTTTTTCAATTTTGTGCTGATTTTTGGCTGAAATTAGTATGAAGTTTCATTCAGAAGATACCTCCTTGAGAAATATGACACATAACACTTCTATTCCGACTCAAAATTTTTCAATTTTGTGCTCACTTTTGGATGAAATTAGTATGAAATTTCATTTAGAAGATACCGCCTTGAGAAATAAGACACATAACACTTCTATTCCAAATCAAGTTTTTTCAATTTTGTGCTGATTTTTGGCTGAAATTGGTATGAAATTTCATTCAGAAGATACCTCCTTGAGAGATATGACACATAACATTTCCATTCCAAATCAAATTTTCTCAATTTTGTGCTTTTTTTGGCTGAAATTAGTATGAAATCTCATTCAAAAGATTCCTCATTGAGAAATATGACACATTACACTTCTTTTCCAAATAAAAATTTTTCAACTTTGTGCTTATTTTTGGCTGAAATTAGTATGAAATTTCATTCAGAAAATACCTCCTTGAGAAATATGACACATAACACTTCTATTCCAAATATAAATTTCTCCAATTTGTTCTTACTTTTGGCTGAAATTACTATGAAATTTCATTCAAAAGATACCTCCTTGAGAAATATGACACATAACACTTATATTCCAAATCAAAATTTCTCAAATTTGTTCTTACTTTTGGCTGAAATTACTATGAAATTTTATTCAAAAGATACCTCCTTGAAGAATATGACACATGACACTTCTAGTCCAAATCAAAATTTCTCAAAATTGTGCTTACTTTTGGCTGAAATTACTATGAAATTTCATTCAAAAGATACCTCCTTGAGAAATATGACATATGACACTTCTATTCCAAATTTAAATTTTTCAATTTTGTGCTTATTTTTGGCTGAAATTAGTATGAAATTTCATTAAAAAAAGACCCGCTTGTGAAATAAGACACATAACACTTCTATTCAAAGTCAAATTTTTTCAATTTTGTGCTTATTTTTGGCTGAAATTAGACTGAACTTTTATTCAAAGGATACCTCCTTGAGACATATGACGTGTAACTCTTCAATTGAAAATGATAATTTCATTTGTTTTTGCTTATTCTTAGTTGAAATTGAGTATGAAATTTCATTCAAATGACACCTCCTTGCGAAATATGACACATAACACTACTTAAATTCAAAATGAAAATTTTTAAATTTTGCGCTTTTTTTTTGCTGAAATTAGTATGAAATTTCACTCAGAAGATACCTCCTTGAGAGATATGACACATAACACTTCTATTCCAAATCAAAATTTTTCAATTTTGTGCTTATTTTTTGCTGAAATTAGTATGAAATTTCAGTCAAAGGCTACCTCCTTGAGACATATGACTTGTAACTCTTCAATTGAAAATCATAATTTCATGAGTTTTTGCTTATTGTTAGTTGAAATTGAGTACGAAATTTCATTCAAATGATACCTCCTTGAGAAATATGACACATAACACTACTTAAATTCAAAATGAAAATTTTTAAATTTTGCGCTTTTTTTTTGTGGAAATTAGTATGAAATTTCACTCAGAAGATACCTCCTTGAGAGATATGACACAAAACACTTCTATTCCAAATCAAAATTTCCCAATTTTGTGCTTATTTTTGGCTGAAAGTAGTATGAAATTTCATTAACAGAAGACCCTCTTGTGAAATAAGACACATAACACTTCTATTCCAAATCAAATCTTTTCGATTTTGTGCTTATTTTTGGCTGAAACTGGTATGAAATTTCATTTAGAAGATACCTCCTTGAGAAATATGACACATAACACTTCTATTCCAACTCAAAATTTCTCAATTTTGTGCTTATTTTTGGATGAAATTAGTATGAAATTTCATTTAGAAGATACCGCCTTGAGAAATAAGACACATAACACTTCTATTCCAAATCAAGTTTTTTCAATTTTGTGCTGATTTTTGGCTGAAATTAGTATGAAGTTTCATTCAGAAGATACCTCCTTGAGAAATATGACACATAACACTTCTATTCCAACTCAAAATTTCTCAATTTTGTGCTAATTTTTGGCTGAAATTAGTTTGAAATTTCATTCAAAAGATACCTCCTTGAGAAATATGACACATAACGCGTCTTTTACAAATCAAAATTTTTCAATTATGTGCTGATTTTTGGTTGAAATTAGTATGAAATTTCATTCAGAAGATACCTCCTTGAGAAATATGACACATAACACTATTATTGCAAATCAAAATTTTTCAATTTTGTGCTTATTTTGGCTGAAATTAGTATGAAATTTCATTAAAAAAGAACATAACACTTCTATTCCAAATCAAATTTTTTTCAATTTTGTGCTTATTTTTGGCTGAAATTAGAATGAACTTTTATTCAAAGGATACCTCCTTGAGACATATGACGTGTAACTCTTCAATTCAAAATTATAATTTCATTTGTTTTTGCTTATTCTTAGTTGAAATTGAGTATGAAATTTCATTCAAATGACACTTCCTTGAGAAATATGACACATAACACTTCAATTCCAAATCAAATTTTTTCAATTTTGAGCTGATTTTTGGCTGAAATTAGTATGAAATTTCATTCAGAAGATACCTCCTTGAGAAATATGACACATAACACTTCTATTCCAACTCAAAATTTCTCAATTTTGCGCTAATTTTTGGCTGAAATTAGTTTGAAATTTTATTCAAAAGATACCTCCTTGAAAAATATGACACATAACGTGTCTTTTCCAAATCAAAATTTTTCAATTTTGTGCTTATTTTTGGATGAAATTAGTATGAAATTTCATTTAGAAGATACTGCCTTGAGAAATAAGACACATAACACTTCTATTCCAAATCAAGTTTTTTCAATTTTGTGCTGATTTTTGGCCGAAATTAGTATGAAGTTTCATTCAGAAGATACCTCCTTGAGAAATATGACACATAACACTTCTATTCCAACTCAAATTTTCTCAATTTTGTGCTAATTTTTGGCTGAAATTAGTTTGAAATTTCATTCAAAAGATACCTCCTTGAGAAATATGACACAACGCGTCTTTTCCAAATCAAAATTTTTCAATTTTCTGCTTGTTTTTGGATGAAATTAGTATGAAATTTCATTTAGAAGATACCGCCTTGAGAAATAAGACACATAACACTTCTATTCCAAATCAAGTTTTTTCAATTTTGTGCTGATTTTTGGTTGAAATTAGTATGAAATTTCATTCAGAAGATACCTCCTTGAGAAATATGACAAATAACACTATTATTGCAAATCAAAATTTTTCAATTTTGTGCTTATTTTTGGCTGAAATTAGTATGAAATTTCATTAAAAAAGACCCGCTTGTGAAATAAGACACATAACACTTCTATTCCAAATCAAATTTTTTTCAATTTTGTGCTTATTTTTGGCTGAAATTAGAATGAACTTTTATTCAAAGGATACCTCCTTGAGACATATGACGTGTAACTCTTCAATTCAAAATTATAATTTCATTTGTTTTTGCTTATTCTTAGTTGAAATTGAGTATGAAATTTCATTCAAATGACACTTCCTTGAGAAATATGACACATAACACTTCAATTCCAAATCAAATTTTTTCAATTTTGAGCTGATTTTTGGCTGAAATTAGTATGAAATTTCATTCAGAAGATACCTCCTTGGGAAATATGACACATAGCACTTCTATTCCAAATCAAAATTTTTCAATTTTGTGCCTATTATTGGCTGAAATTAGTATGAAATATCATTTAGAAGATACCTCCTTGAGAAATATGACACATAACACTTTTATTCCCAATCAAAATCTCTTAAATTTTTTGCTGAAATTAGTATGAAATTTCATTCAAAAAATACCCTCTTGAGAAATATGACACATAGCACTTCTATTCCAAATTTAAATTTTTTAATTTTGTGCTTATTTTTGGCTGAAATTAGTATGAAATTTCATTAAAAAAAGACCCGCTTGTGAAATAAGACACATAACACCTCTATTCCAAATCCAATTTTTTCAATTTTGTGCTTATTTTTGGCTGAAATTAGAATGAACTTTCATTCAAAGGATACCTCCTTGAGACATATGACGTGTAACTCTTCAATTCAAAATGATAAGTTAATGTGTTTTTGCTTATTCTTAGTTGAAATTGAGTATGAAATTTCATTCAAATGACACCTCCTTGAGAAATATGTCACATAACACTTCAATTCCAAATAAAAATTTTTCAATTTTGCGCCTATTCTTAGCCGAAATTAGTATGAAATTTTAGTCAAAAGATACCTCGTTGAGAAATATGACACATAACACTTCTATTCCAAATCAAAATTTTTCAATTTTGTGCTTACTTTTGGCTGAAATTACTATGAAATTTCATTCAAAAGATACCTCCTTGAGAAATATGACACATAACACTTCTTTTCCAAATCAAAATTTTTCAATTTTGTGCTTATTTTTGGCTGAAATTAGTATGAAATTTCGTTCAAAGAATACCTTCTTGAGACATATGAAGTGTAACTCTTAAATTCAAAATCATAATTTCATGAGTTTTTCCTTATTGTTAGTTGAAATTGAGTGTGAAATTTCATTCAGAAGATACCTCCTTGAGAGATATGACACATAACACTTCTATTCCAAATCAAATTTTCTCAATTTTGTGCTTATTTTTGGCTGAAATTAGTATGAAATTTTATTGAGAAGATACCTGCTGGAACAATATGACACATAACACTTCAATTCAAAATCAAAATTTTTCAATTTTGTGCTTATTTTTTGCTAAAATTAGTATGAAATTTCGTTCAAAAAATACCTTCTTGAGACATATGACGTGTAACTCATAAATTCAAAATCATAATTTCATGAGCTTTTCCTTATTGTTAGTTGAAATTGAATATGAAATTTCATTCAGAAGATACCTCCTTGAGAAATATGACACATAACACTTCTATTCCAAATCAAATTTTCTCAATTTTGTGCTTATTTTTGGCTCAAATTAGTATGAAATTTCATTGAGAAGATACCGCCCTGAGAAATAAGTTACATAACACTTCTGTTCCAAATCAAAATTTTTTAATTTTGTGCTTACTTTTGGCTGAAGTTGAGTATGAAATTTCATTGAGAAGATACCGCCCTGAGAAATAAGACACATAACACTTCAATTCCAAATCAAAATTTTTCAATTTTGTGCTTATTTTTGGCTGAAATTAGTTTGAAATTTCATTCAAAAGATACCTCCTTGAGAGATATGACACATAACGCGTTTATTGCAAATCAAAATTTTTCAATTTTGTGCTTATTTTTGGCTGAAATTAGAATGAACTGTCTTTCAAAGAATACCTCCTTGAGAAATATGACACATAACATTTCCATTCCAAATCAAATTTTCTCAATTTTGTGCTTACTTTTGGCTCAAATTAGTATGAAATTTCATTGAGAAGATACCGCCCTGAGAAATAAGACATATAACACTTCTGTTCCAAATCAAAATTTTTCAATTTTGCGCCTATTTTTAGCCGAAATTAGTATGAAATTTTAGTCAAAAGATACCTCGTTGAGAAATATGACACATAACACTTCTATTCCAAATCAAAATTTTTCAATTTTGTGCTTACTTTTGGCTGAAATTACTATGAAATTTCATTCAAAAGATACCTCCTTGAGAAATATGACACATAACACTTCTTTTCCAAATCAAAATTTTTCAATTTTGTGCTTATTTTTGGCTGAAATTAGTATGAAATTTCGCTCAAAGAATACCTTCTTGAGACATATGACGTGTAACTCTTAAATTCAAAATCATAATTTCATGAGTTTTTCCTTATTGTTAGTTGAAATTGAGTGTGAAATTTCATTCAGAAGATACCTCGTTGAGAGATATGACACATAACACTTCTATTCCAAATCAAATTTTCTCAATTTTGTGCTTATTTTTGGCTGAAATTAGTATGAAATTTTATTGAGAAGATACCTGCTGGAACAATATGACACATAACACTTCAATTCCAAATCAAAATTTTTCAATTTTGTGCTTATTTTTTGCTAAAATTAGTATGAAATTTCGTTCAAAAAATACCTTCTTGAGACATATGACGTGTAACTCATAAATTCAAAATCATAATTTCATGAGCTTTTCCTTATTGTTAGTTGAAATTGAATATGAAATTTCATTCAGAAGATACCTCCTTGAGAGATATGACACATAACACTTCTATTCCAAATCAAATTTTCTCAATTTTGTGCTTATTTTTGGCTCAAATTAGTATGAAATTTCATTGAGAAGATACCGCCCTGAGAAATAAGTTACATAACACTTCTGTTCCAAATCAAAATTTTTTAATTTTGTGCTTACTTTTGGCTGAAGTTGAGTATGAAATTTCATTGAGAAGATACCGCCCTGAGAAATAAGACACATAACACTACAATTCCAAATCAAAATTTTTCAATTTTGTGCTTATTTTTGGCTGAAATTAGTATGAAATTTCGTTCAAAGAATACCTTCTTGAGACATATGACGTGTAACTCTTAAATTCAAAATCATAATTTCATGAGTTTTTCCTTATTGTTAGTTGAAATTGAGTATGAAATTTTTTTGAGAATATACCGCCTTGAGAAGTAAGACACATAACACTTCTATTCCAAATCAAAATTTTTTAATTTTGTGCTTATTTTTGGCTGAAATTAGAATGAACTTTCATTCAAAGAATACCTCCTTGAGAAATATGACACATAACATTTCCATTTCAAATCAAATTTTCTCAATTTTGTGCTTACTTTTGGCTCAAATTAGTATGAAATTTCATTGAGAAGATACCGCCCTGAGAAATAAGACATATAACACTTCTGTTCCAAATCAAAATTTTTCAATTTTGCGCCTATTTTTAGCCGAAATTAGTATGAAATTTTAGTCAAAAGATACCTCGTTGAGAAATATGACACATAACACTTCTATTCCAAATCAAAATTTTTCAATTTTGTGCTTACTTTTGGCTGAAATTACTATGAAATTTCATTCAAAAGATACCTCCTTGAGAAATATGACACATAACACTTCTTTTCCAAATCAAAATTTTTCAATTTTGTGCTTATTTTTGGCTGAAATTAGTATGAAATTTCGTTCAAAGAATACCTTCTTGAGACATATGACGTGTAACTCTTAAATTCAAAATCATAATTTCATGAGTTTTTCCTTATTGTTAGTTGAAATTGAGTGTAAAATTTCAATCAGAAGATACCTCCTTGAGAGATATGACACATAACACTTCTATTCCAAATCAAATTTTCTCAATTTTGTGCTTATTTTTGGCTGAAATTAGTATGAAATTTCATTGAGAAGATACCTGCTGGAACAATATGACACATAACACTTCAATTCCAAATCAAAATTTTTCAATTTTGCGCTTATTTTTTGCTAAAATTAGTATGAAATTTCGTTCAAAAAATACCTTCTTGAGACATATGACGTGTAACTCATAAATTCAAAATCATAATTTCATGAGCTTTTCCTTATTGTTAGTTGAAATTGAATATGAAATTTCATTCAGAAGATACCTCCTTGAGAGATATGACACATAACACTTCTATTCCAAATCAAATTTTCTCAATTTTGTGCTTATTTTTGGCTCAAATTAGTTTGAAATTTCATTGAAAAGATACCGCCCTGAGAAATAAGACACATAACACTTCTGTTCCAAATCAAAATTTTTTAATTTTGTGCTTACTTTTGGCTGAAGTTGAGTATGAAATTTCATTGAGAAGATACCGCCCTGAGAAATAAGACACATAACTCTTCAATTCCAAATCAAAATTTTTCAATTTTGTGCTTATTTTTGGCTGAAATTTGTATGAAATTTCGGTCAAAGAATACCTTCTTGAGACATGTGACGTGTAACTCTTAAATTCAAAATCATAATTTCATGAGTTTTTCCTTATTGTTAGTTAAAATTGAGTATGAAATTTCATTGAGAATATACCGCCTTGAGAAATACGACACATAACACTTCTATTCCAAATCAAAATTTTTTAATTTTGTGCTTACTTTTGGCTGAAATTAGTTTGAAATTTCATTCAAAAGATACCTCCTTGAGAGATATGACACATAACGCGTTTATTGCAAATCAAAATTTTTCAATTTTGTGCTTATTTTTGGCTAAAATTAGAATGAACTTTCATTCAAAGAATACCTCCTTGAGAAATATGACACATAACATTTCCATTCCAAATCAAATTTTCTCAATTTTGTGCTTACTTTTGGCTCAAATTAGTATGAAATTTCATTGAGAAGATACCGCCCTGAGAAATAAGACACATAACACTTCTGTTCCAAATCAAAATTTTTTAATTTTGTGCTTACTTTTGGCTGAAGTTGAGTATGAAATTTCATTGAAAAGATACCGCCCTGAGAAATAAGACACATAACACTTCAATTACAAATCAAAATTTTTCAATTTTGTGCTTATTTTTGGCTGAAATTAGTATGAAATTTCGTTCAAAGAATACCTTCTTGAGACATATGACGTGTAACTCTTAAATTCAAAATCATAATTTCATGAGTTTTTCCTTATTGTTAGTTGAAATTGAGTGTAAAATTTCAATCAGAAGATACCTCCTTGAGAGATATGACACATAACACTTCTATTCCAAATCAAATTTTCTCAATTTTGTGCTTATTTTTGGCTGAAATTAGTATGAAATTTCATTGAGAAGATACCTGCTGGAACAATATGACACATAACACTTCAATTCCAAATCAAAATTTTTCAATTTTGCGCTTATTTTTTGCTAAAATTAGTATGAAATTTCGTTCAAAAAATACCTTCTTGAGACATATGACGTGTAACTCATAAATTCAAAATCATAATTTCATGAGCTTTTCCTTATTGTTAGTTGAAATTGAATATGAAATTTCATTCAGAAGATACCTCCTTGAGAGATATGACACATAACACTTCTATTCCAAATCAAATTTTCTCAATTTTGTGCTTATTTTTGGCTCAAATTAGTTTGAAATTTCATTGAAAAGATACCGCCCTGAGAAATAAGACACATAACACTTCTGTTCCAAATCAAAATTTTTTAATTTTGTGCTTACTTTTGGCTGAAGTTGAGTATGAAATTTCATTGAGAAGATACCGCCCTGAGAAATAAGACACATAACTCTTCAATTCCAAATCAAAATTTTTCAATTTTGTGCTTATTTTTGGCTGAAATTTGTATGAAATTTCGGTCAAAGAATACCTTCTTGAGACATATGACGTGTAACTCTTAAATTCAAAATCATAATTTCATGAGTTTTTCCTTATTGTTAGTTAAAATTGAGTATGAAATTTCATTGAGAATATACCGCCTTGAGAAATACGACACATAACACTTCTATTCCAAATCAAAATTTTTTAATTTTGTGCTTACTTTTGGCTGAAATTAGTTTGAAATTTCATTCAAAAGATACCTCCTTGAGAGATATGACACATAACGCGTTTATTGCAAATCAAAATTTTTCAATTTTGTGCTTATTTTTGGCTAAAATTAGAATGAACTTTCATTCAAAGAATACCTCCTTGAGAAATATGACACATAACATTTCCATTCCAAATCAAATTTTCTCAATTTTGTGCTTACTTTTGGCTCAAATTAGTATGAAATTTCATTGAGAAGATACCGCCCTGAGAAATAAGACACATAACACTTCTGTTCCAAATCAAAATTTTTTAATTTTGTGCTTACTTTTGGCTGAAGTTGAGTATGAAATTTCATTGAAAAGATACCGCCCTGAGAAATAAGACACATAACACTTCAATTACAAATCAAAATTTTTCAATTTTGTGCTTATTTTTGGCTGAAATTAGTATGAAATTTCGTTCAAAGAATACCTTCTTGAGACATATGACGTGTAACTCTTAAATTCAAAATCATAATTTCATGAGTTTTTCCTTATTGTTAGTTGAAATTGAGTATGAAATTTCATTGAGAATATACCGCCTTGAGAAATAAGACACATTACACTTCTATTCCAAATCAAAATTTTTTAATTTTGTGCTTACTTTTGGCTGAAGTTTAGTATGAAATTTCATTGAAAAGATACCGCCCTGAGAAATAAGACACATAACACTTCAATTCCAAATCAAAATTTTTCAATTTTGTGCTTATTTTTGGCTGAAATTAGTATGAAATTTCGTTCAAAGAATACCTTCTTGAGACATATGACGTGTAACTCTTAAATTCAAAATCATAATTTCATGAGTTTTTCCTTATTGTTAGTTGAAATTGAGTATGAAATTTCATTGAGAATATACCGCCTTGAGAAATAAGACACATAACACTTCTATTCCAAATCAAAATTTTTTAATTTTGTGCTTACTTTTGGCTGAAATTAGTTTGAAATTTCATTCAAAAGATACCTCCTTGAGAAATATGACACATAACCCGTGTTTTCCATATCAAAATTTTTCAATTTTGTGCTTATTTTTGGCTGAAATTAGTATGAAATTTCATTCAGAAGATTCCTCCTTGAGAAATATGACACATAACACTTTTATTCCAAATCAAAATTTTTCAATTTTGTGCTTAATTTTGGCTGAAATTAGTATGAAATTTCATTCACAAGATACCTCCTTGAGAGATATGACACATGACATTTCCATTCCAAATCAAAGTTTCTCAATTTTGTGCTTTTTTTGGCTGAAATTAGTATGAACTTTCATTCAAAAGATTCCACATTGAGAAATATGACACATAACACTTCTTTTCCAAATAAAAATTTTTCAATTTTGTGCTCATTTTTGGCTGAAATTAGTATGAATTTTCATTCAGAAGAAACCTCCTTGAGAAATATGACACATAACACTTCTATTCCTAATATAAATTTTCCAATTTTTTGCTTATTTTTGGCTTAAATTGTATGAACTTTCATTCAAATGATACCTCCTTGAGAAATATGACGTGTAACTCTCTAATTCCAAATCATAACTCTTCAATTCAAAGTCATAATATCATGAATTTTTTGCTGATTGTTAGTTGACATTGAGTATGAAATTTCATTCAAAGGATACCTCCTTGAGACATATGACGTGTTACTCTTCCATTCAAAATCATAAGTTCATGAGTTTTTACTTATTTTTAGTTGAAATTGAGTATGAAATTTCATTCAAAAGATACCTCCTTGAGAGATATGACAAATAACACTTCTATTCCAAATCAAATTTTTTCAATTTTGTGCTGATTTTCGGCTGAAATTAGTATGAAATTTCATTCAGACGATACCTCCTTGAGAAATATGACACATAACACTTTCAATCCAAATAAAAATTTTTCAATTTTGTGCTTATTTTTGGCTGAAATTAGTATGAAATTTTATTCAGAAGATACCTCCTTGAGAGATATGACACATAACACGTCTTTTCCAAATAAAAATTTTTCAATTTTGTGCTTATTTTTGGCTGAAATTAGTATGAAATTTCATTCAGAAGATACCTCCTTGAGAGATATGACACATAACATTTCCATTCCAAATCAAATTTTCTCAATTTTGTCCTTTTTTTGGCTGAAATTAGTATGAAATTTCATTCAAAAGATTCCTCATTGAGAAATATGACACATAACATATCTTTTCCAAATAAAAATTTTTCAATTTTGTGCTTATTTTTGGCTGAAATTAGTATGAAATTTCAGTAAAAAAAGACCCTCTTGTGAAATAAGAAACATAACACTTCTATTCCAAATCAAATTTTTTCAATTTTGTGCTTATTTTTGGCTGAAATTAGTAGGAATTTTCATTCAAAGGATACCTCCTTGAGAAATATGACGTGTAACTCTTTAATTCCATATCATAACTCTTCAATTCAAAATCATAATTTCATGAATTTTTTGCTGATTGTTAGTTGAAATTGAGTATGAAATTTCATTTAAATGACACCTCCTTGAGAAATATGACACATAACACTTTAATTCAAAATAAAAATTTTTCAATTTTGTGCTCATTTTTGGCTGAAATTAGTATGAACTTTCATTCAAAGGATACCTCCTTGAGAAATATGACGTGTAACTCCTCAATTCCAAATCATAACTCTTCAATTCAAAGTCATAATTTCATGAACTTTTTGCTGATTGTTAGTTGAAATTGAGTATGAAATTTCATTCAAAGGATACCTCCTTGAGACATATGACGTGTAACTCTTCAATTCAAAATCATAAGTCTTCAATTCAAAATCATAATTTCATGAATTTTTTGCTGATTGTTAGTTGAAATTGAGTATGAAATTTCATTTAAATGACACCTCCTTGAGAAATATGACACATAACACTTCAATTCAAAACCAAATTTTTTCAATTTTGTGCTGATTTTCGGCTGAAATTAGTATGAGATTTTATTCAGAACATATCTCTTTGAGAAATATGACACATAACACTTCAATTCCAAATCAAAATTTTTCAATTTTGTGCTTATTTTTGGCTGAAATTAGTATGAAATTTCATTCAGAAGATACCTCCTTGAGAGATATGATACATAACACTTCTTTTCCAAATAAAAATTTTTCAATTTTGTGCTTATTTTTGGCTGATATTAGTATGAAATTTCATTCAAAGGATACCCTCTTGAGACATATGACGTGTAACTCTTCAATTCAAAATCATAATTTCATGATTTTTTACTGATTTTTAGTTGAAATTGAGTATGAAATTTCATTCAGAAGATACCTTCTTGAGAACTATGACCTTAACACTTCTACTATAAATCAAAATTTTTCAATTTCGTGCCTCTTTTTGGATGAAATTAGTATAAAATTTCAATAAGGAAAGACCCTCTTGTAAAATAAGAAAAATAACACTTCTATTCCAAATCAAATTTTTTCAATTTTGTGCTTATTTTTGGCTGAAATTAGTTTGAAATTTCATTCAGAAGATACTGCCTTGAGAAATAAGACACATAACACCTCTATTCCAAATCAAATTTTCTCAATTTTGTGCTTATTTTTGGCTCAAATTAGTATGAAATTTCATTTAGAAGATACCGCCTTGAGAAATAAGACACATAACACTTCTATTCCAAATCAAGTTTTTTCAATTTTGTGCTGATTTTTGGCTGAAATTAGTATGAGGTTTCATTCAGAAGATACCTCCTTGAGAAATATGACACATAACACTTCTATTCCAACTCAAAATTTCTCAATTTTGTGCTAATTTTTTCCAGAAACTAGTTTGAAATTTTATTCAAAAGATACCTCCTTGAGAAATATGACACATAACACTTCTATTCCAACTAAAAATTTCTCAATTTTGTGCTAATTTTTGGCTGAAATTAGTTTGAAATTTCATTCAAAAGATACCTCCTTGAGAAATATGACACATAACGCGTTTTTTCCAAATCAAAATTTTTCAATTTTGTGCTCATTTTTGGATGAAATTAGTATGAAATTTCATTTAGAAGATACCGTCTTGAGAAATAAGACACATAACACTTCTATTCCAAATCAAGTTTTTTCAATTTTGTGCTGATTTTTGGCTGAAATTAGTATGAAATTTCATTCAGAAGATACCTCCTTGAGAGATATGACACATAACATTTCCATTCCAATTCAAATTTTCTCAATTTTGTGCTTTTTTTGGCTGAAATTAGTATGAAATCTCATTCAAAAGATTCCTCATTGAGAAATATGACACATTACACTTCTTTTCCAAATAAAAATTTTTCAACTTTGTGCTTATTTTTGGCTGAAATTAGTATGAAATTTCATTCAGAAAATACCTCCTTGAGAAATATGACACATAACACTTCTATTCCAAATATAAATTTCTCCAATTTGTTCTTACTTTTGGCTGAAATTACTATGAAATTTCATTCAAAAGATACCTCCTTGAGAAATATGACACATAACACTTATATTCCAAATATAAATTTCTCAAATTTGTTCTTACTTTTGGCTGAAATTACTATGAAATTTTATTCAAAAGATACTTCCTTGAAGAATATGACACATGACACTTCTAGTCCAAATCAAAATTTCTCAAAATTGTGCTTACTTTTGGCTGAAATTACTATGAAATTTCATTCAAAAGATACCTCCTTGAGAAATATGACATATGACACTTCTTTTCCAAATTTAAATTTTTCAATTTTGTGCTTACTTTTGGCTGAAATTAGTATGAAATTTCATTAAAAAAAGACCCGCTTGTGAAATAAGACACATAACACTTCTATTCAAAGTCAAATTTTTTCAATTTTGTGCTTATTTTTGGCTGAAATTAGAATGAACTTTTATTCAAAGGATACCTCCTTGAGACATATGACGTGTAACTCTTCAATTCAAAATGATAATTTCATTTGTTTTTGCTTATTCTTAGTTGAAATTGAGTATGAAATTTCATTCAAATGACACCTCCTTGAGAAATATGACACATAACACTACTTAAATTCAAAATGAAAATTTTTAAATTTTGCGCTTTTTTTTTGCTGAAATTAGTATGAAATTTCACTCAGAAGATACCTCCTTGAGAGATATGACACATAACACTTCTATTCCAAATCAAAATTTTTCAATTTTGTGCTTATTTTTTGCCGAAATTAGTATGAAATTTCAGTCAAAGGCTACCTCCTTGAGACATATGACTTGTAACTCTTCAATTGAAAATCATAATTTCATGAGTTTTTGCTTATTGTTAGTTGAAATTGAGTACGAAATTTCATTCAAATGATACCTCCTTGAGAAATATGACACATAACACTACTTAAATTCAAAATGAAAATTTTTAAATTTTGCGCTTTTTTTTTGCTGAAATTAGTATGAAATTTCACTCAGAAGATACCTCCTTGAGAGATATGACACATAACACTTCTATTCCAAATCAAAATTTCCCAATTTTGTGCTTATTTTTGGCTGAAAGTAGTATGAAATCTCATTAATAGAAGACCTTCTGGTGAAATAAGACACATAACACTTCTATTCCAAATCAAATCTTTTCGATTTTGTGCTTATTTTTGGCTGAAACTGGTATGAAATTTCATTTAGAAGATACCTCCTTGAGAAATATGACACATAACACTTCTATTCCAACTCAAAATTTCTCAATTTTGTGCTAATTTTTGGCAGAAATTAGTTTGAAATTTTATTCAAAAGATACCTCCTTGAGATATATGACACATAACGTGTCTTTTCCAAATCAAAATTTTTCAATTTTGTGCTTATTTTTGGATGAAATTAGTATGAAATTTCATTTAGAAGATACCGCCTTGAGAAATAAGACACATAACACTTCTATTCCAAATCAAGTTTTTTCAATTTTGTGCTGATTTTTGGCTGAAATTGGTATGAAATTTCATTCAGAAGATACCTCCTTGAGAGATATGACACATAACATTTCCATTCCAAATCAAATTTTCTCAATTTTGTGCTTTTTTTGGCTGAAATTAGTATGAAATCTCATTCAAAAGATTCCTCATTGAGAAATATGACACATTACACTTCTTTTCCAAATAAAAATTTTTCAACTTTGTGCTTATTTTTGGCTGAAATTAGTATGAAATTTCATTCAGAAAATACCTCCTTGAGAAATATGACACATAACACTTCTATTCCAAATATAAATTTCTCCAAATTGTTCTTACTTTTGGCTGAAATTACTATGAAATTTCATTCAAAAGATACCTCCTTGAGAAATATGACACATAACACTTATATTCCAAATCAAAATTTCTCAAATTTGTTCTTACTTTTGGCTGAAATTACTATGAAATTTTATTCAAAAGATACCTCCTTGAAGAATATGACACATGACACTTCTAGTCCAAATCAAAATTTCTCAAAATTGTGCTTACTTTTGGCTGAAATTACTATGAAATTTCATTCAAAAGATACCTCCTTGAGAAATATGACATATGACACTTCTATTCCAAATTTAAATTTTTCAATTTTGTGCTTATTTTTGGCTGAAATTAGTATGAAATTTCATTAAAAAAAGACCCGCTTGTGAAATAAGACACATAACACTTCTATTCAAAGTCAAATTTTTTCAATTTTGTGCTTATTTTTGGCTGAAATTAGACTGAACTTTTATTCAAAGGTTACCTCCTTGAGACATATGACGTGTAACTCTTCAATTGAAAATGATAATTTCATTTGTTTTTGCTTATTCTTAGTTGAAATTGAGTATGAAATTTCATTCAAATGACACCTCCTTGCGAAATATGACACATAACACTACTTAAATTCAAAATGAAAATTTTTAAATTTTGCGCTTTTTTTTTGCTGAAATTAGTATGAAATTTCACTCAGAAGATACCTCCTTGAGAGATATGACACATAACACTTCTATTCCAAATCAAAATTTTTCAATTTTGTGCTTATTTTTTGCTGAAATTAGTATGAAATTTCAGTCAAAGGCTACCTCCTTGAGACATATGACTTGTAACTCTTCAATTGAAAATCATAATTTCATGAGTTTTTGCTTATTGTTAGTTGAAATTGAGTACGAAATTTCATTCAAATGATACCTCCTTGAGAAATATGACACATAACACTACTTAAATTCAAAATGAAAATTTTTAAATTTTGCGCTTTTTTTTTGTGGAAATTAGTATGAAATTTCACTCAGAAGATACCTCCTTGAGAGATATGACACAAAACACTTCTATTCCAAATCAAAATTTCCCAATTTTGTGCTTATTTTTGGCTGAAAGTAGTATGAAATTTCATTAACAGAAGACCCTCTTGTGAAATAAGACACATAACACTTCTATTCCAAATCAAATCTTTTCGATTTTGTGCTTATTTTTGGCTGAAACTGGTATGAAATTTCATTTAGAAGATACCTCCTTGAGAAATATGACACATAACACTTCTATTCCAACTCAAAATTTCTCAATTTTGTGCTTATTTTTGGATGAAATTAGTATGAAATTTCATTTAGAAGATACCGCCTTGAGAAATAAGACACATAACACTTCTATTCCAAATCAAGTTTTTTCAATTTTGTGCTAATTTTTGGCTGAAATTAGTATGAAGTTTCATTCAGAAGATACCTCCTTGAGAAATATGACACATAACACTTCTATTCCAACTCAAAATTTCTCAATTTTGTGCTAATTTTTGGCTGAAATTAGTTTGAAATTTCATTCAAAAGATACCTCCTTGAGAAATATGACACATAACGCGTCTTTTACAAATCAAAATTTTTCAATTTTGTGCTCATTTTTGGCTGAAATTAGTTTGAAAATTCATTCAAAAGATACCTCCTTGAGAAATATGACACATAACGCGTCTTTTCCAAATCAAAATTTTTCAATTTTGTGCTCACTTTTGAATGAAATTAGTATGAAATTTCATTTAGAAGATACCGCCTTGAGAAATAAGACACATAACACTTCTATTCCAAATCAAGTTTTTTCAATTTTGTGCTTACTTTTGGCTCAAATTAGTATGAAATTTCATTTAGAAGATACCGCCTTGAGAAATAAGACACATAACACTTCTATTCCAAATCAAGTTTTTTCAATTTTGTGCTGATTTTTGGCTGAAATTAGTATGAGGTTTCATTCTGAAGATACCTCCTTGAGAAATATGACACATAACACTTCTATTCCAACTCAAAATTTCTCAATTTTGTGCTAATTTTTACCAGAAATTAGTTTGAAATTTTGTTCAAAAGATACCTCCTTGAGAAATATGACACATAACACTTCTATTCCAACTAAAAATTTCTCAATTTTGTGCTAATTTTTGGCTGAAATTAGTTTGAAATTTCATTCAAAAGATACCTCCTTGAGAAATATGACACATAACGCGTCTTTTCCAAATCAAAATTTTTCAATTTTGTGCTCATTTTTGGATGAAATTAGTATGAAATTTCATTTAGAAGATACCGTCTTGAGAAATAAGACACATAACACTTCTATTCCAAATCAAGTTTTTTCAATTTTGTGCTGATTTTTTGCTGAAATTAGTATGAAATTTCACTCAGAAGATACCTCCTTGAGAGATATGACACAAAACACTTCTATTCCAAATCAAAATTTTTCAATTTTGTGCTTATTTTTTGCCGAAATTAGTATGAAATTTCAGTCAAAGGCTACCTCCTTGAGACATATGACTTGTAACTCTTCAATTGAAAATCATAATTTCATGAGTTTTTGCTTATTGTTAGTTGAAATTGAGTACGAAATTTCATTCAAATGATACCTCCTTGAGAAATATGACACATAACACTACTTAAATTCAAAATGAAAATTTTTAAATTTTGCGCTTTTTTTTTGCTGAAATTAGTATGAAATTTCACTCAGAAGATACCTCCTTGAGAGATATGACACATAACACTTCTATTCCAAATCAAAATTTCCCAATTTTGTGCTTATTTTTGGCTGAAAGTAGTATGAAATCTCATTAATAGAAGACCTTCTTGTGAAATAAGACACATAACACTTCTATTCCAAATCAAATCTTTTCGATTTTGTGCTTATTTTTGGCTGAAACTGGTATGAAATTTCATTCAGAAGATACCTCCTTGAGAAATATGACACATAACACTTCTATTCCAACTCAAAATTTCTCAATTTTGTGCTAATTTTTGGCAGAAATTAGTTTGAAATTTTATTCAAAAGATACCTCCTTGAGATATATGACACATAACGTGTCTTTTCCAAATCAAAATTTTTCAATTTTGTGCTTATTTTTGGATGAAATTAGTATGAAATTTCATTTAGAAGATACCGCCTTGAGAAATAAGACACATAACACTTCTATTCCAAATCAAGTTTTTTCAATTTTGTGCTGATTTTTGGCTGAAATTAGTATGAAGTTTCATTCAGAAGATACCTCCTTGAGAAATATGACACATAACACTTCTATTCCGACTCAAAATTTTTCAATTTTGTGCTCACTTTTGGATGAAATTAGTATGAAATTTCATTTAGAAGATACCGCCTTGAGAAATAAGACACATAACACTTCTATTCCAAATCAAGTTTTTTCAATTTTGTGCTGATTTTTGGCTGAAATTGGTATGAAATTTCATTCAGAAGATACCTCCTTGAGAGATATGACACATAACATTTCCATTCCAAATCAAATTTTCTCAATTTTGTGCTTTTTTTGGCTGAAATTAGTATGAAATCTCATTCAAAAGATTCCTCATTGAGAAATATGACACATTACACTTCTTTTCCAAATAAAAATTTTTCAAATTTGTGCTTATTTTTGGCTGAAATTAGTATGAAATTTCATTCAGAAAATACCTCCTTGAGAAATATGACACATAACACTTCTATTCCAAATATAAATTTCTCCAATTTGTTCTTACTTTTGGCTGAAATTACTATGAAATTTCATTCAAAAGATACCTCCTTGAGAAATATGACACATAACACTTATATTCCAAATCAAAATTTCTCAAATTTGTTCTTACTTTTGGCTGAAATTACTATGAAATTTTATTCAAAAGATACCTCCTTGAAGAATATGACACATGACACTTCTAGTCCAAATCAAAATTTCTCAAAATTGTGCTTACTTTTGGCTGAAATTACTATGAAATTTCATTCAAAAGATACCTCCTTGAGAAATATGACATATGACACTTCTATTCCAAATTTAAACTTTTCAATTTTGTGCTTATTTTTGGCTGAAATTAGTATGAAATTTCATTAAAAAAAGACCCGCTTGTGAAATAAGACACATAACACTTCTATTCAAAGTCAAATTTTTTCAATTTTGTGCTTATTTTTGGCTGAAATTAGACTGAACTTTTATTCAAAGGATACCTCCTTGAGACATATGACGTGTAACTCTTCAATTCAAAATGATAATTTCATTTGTTTTTGCTTATTCTTAGTTGAAATTGAGTATGAAATTTCATTCAAATGACACCTCCTTGCGAAATATGACACATAACACTACTTAAATTCAAAATGAAAATTTTTAAATTTTGCGCTTTTTTTTTGCTGAAATTAGTATGAAATTTCACTCAGAAGATACCTCCTTGAGAGATATGACACATAACACTTCTATTCCAAATCAAAATTTTTCAATTTTGTGCTTATTTTTTGCTGAAATTAGTATGAAATTTCAGTCAAAGGCTACCTCCTTGAGACATATGACTTGTAACTCTTCAATTGAAAATCATAATTTCATGAGTTTTTGCTTATTGTTAGTTGAAATTGAGTACGAAATTTCATTCAAATGATACCTCCTTGAGAAATATGACACATAACACTACTTAAATTCAAAATGAAAATTTTTAAATTTTGCGCTTTTTTTTTGCGGAAATTAGTATGAAATTTCACTCAGAAGATACCTCCTTGAGAGATATGACACAAAACACTTCTATTCCAAATCAAAATTTCCCAATTTTGTGCTTATTTTTGGCTGAAAGTAGTATGAAATTTCATTAACAGAAGACCCTCTTGTGAAATAAGACACATAACACTTCTATTCCAAATCAAATCTTTTCGATTTTGTGCTTATTTTTGGCTGAAACTGGTATGAGATTTCATTTAGAAGATACCTCCTTGAGAAATATGACACATAACACTTCTATTCCAACTCAAAATTTCTCAATTTTGTGCTTATTTTTGGATGAAATTAGTATGAAATTTCATTTAGAAGATACCGCCTTGAGAAATAAGACACATCACACTTCTATTCCAAATCAAGTTTTTTCAATTTTGTGCTGATTTTTGGCTGAAATTAGTATGAAGTTTCATTCAGAAGATACCTCCTTGAGAAATATGACACATAACACTTCTATTCCAACTCAAAATTTCTCAATTTTGTGATAATTTTTGGCTGAAATTAGTTTGAAATTTCATTCAAAAGATACCTCCTTGAGAAATATGACACATAACGCGTCTTTTACAAATCAAAATTTTTCAATTTTGTGCTCATTTTTGGCTGAAATTAGTTTGAAAATTCATTCAAAAGATACCTCCTTGAGAAATATGACACATAACGCGTCTTTTCCAAATCAAAATTTTTCAATTTTGTGCTCACTTTTGAATGAAATTAGTATGAAATTTCATTTAGAAGATACCGCCTTGAGAAATAAGACACATAACACTTCTATTCCAAATCAAGTTTTTTCAATTTTGTGCTTACTTTTGGCTCAAATTAGTATGAAATTTCATTTAGAAGATACCGCCTTGAGAAATAAGACACATAACACTTCTATTCCAAATCAAGTTTTTTCAATTTTGTGCTGATTTTTGGCTGAAATTAGTATGAGGTTTCATTCTGAAGATACCTCCTTGAGAAATATGACACATAACACTTCTATTCCAACTCAAAATTTCTCAATTTTGTGCTAATTTTTACCAGAAATTAGTTTGAAATTTTATTCAAAAGATACCTCCTTGAGAAATATGACACATAACACTTCTATTCCAACTAAAAATTTCTCAATTTTGTGCTAATTTTTGGCTGAAATTAGTTTGAAATTTCATTCAAAAGATACCTCCTTGAGAAATATGACACATAACGCGTCTTTTCCAAATCAAAATTTTTCAATTTTGTGCTCATTTTTGGATGAAATTAGTATGAAATTTCATTTAAAAGATACCGTCTTGAGAAATAAGACACATAACACTTCTATTCCAAATCAAGTTTTTTCAATTTTGTGCTGATTTTTTGCTGAAATTAGTATGAAATTTCACTCAGAAGATACCTCCTTGAGAGATATGACACATAACACTTCTATTCCAAATCAAAATTTTTCAATTTTGTGCTTATTTTTTGCCGAAATTAGTATGAAATTTCAGTCAAAGGCTACCTCCTTGAGACATATGACTTGTAACTCTTCAATTGAAAATCATAATTTCATGAGTTTTTGCTTATTGTTAGTTGAAATTGAGTACGAAATTTCATTCAAATGATACCTCCTTGAGAAATATGACACATAACACTACTTAAATTCAAAATGAAAATTTTTAAATTTTGCGCTTTTTTTTTGCTGAAATTAGTATGAAATTTCACTCAGAAGATATCTCCTTGAGAGATATGACACATAACACTTCTATTCCAAATCAAAATTTCCCAATTTTGTGCTTATTTTTGGCTGAAAGTAGTATGAAATCTCATTAATAGAAGACCTTCTTGTGAAATAAGACACATAACACTTCTATTCCAAATCAAATCTTTTCGATTTTGTGCTTATTTTTGGCTGAAACTGGTATGAAATTTCATTCAGAAGATACCTCCTTGAGAAATATGACACATAACACTTCTATTCCAACTCAAAATTTCTCAATTTTGTGCTAATTTTTGGCAGAAATTAGTTTGAAATTTTATTCAAAAGATACCTCCTTGAGATATATGACACATAACGTGTCTTTTCCAAATCAAAATTTTTCAATTTTGTGCTTATTTTTGGATGAAATTAGTATGAAATTTCATTTAGAAGATACCGCCTTGAGAAATAAGACACATAACACTTCTATTCCAAATCAAGTTTTTTCAATTTTGTGCTGATTTTTGGCTGAAATTAGTATGAAGTTTCATTCAGAAGATACCTCCTTGAGAAATATGACACATAACACTTCTATTCCGACTCAAAATTTTTCAATTTTGTGCTCACTTTTGGATGAAATTAGTATGAAATTTCATTTAGAAGATACCGCCTTGAGAAATAAGACACATAACACTTCTATTCCAAATCAAGTTTTTTCAATTTTGTGCTGATTTTTGGCTGAAATTGGTATGAAATTTCATTCAGAAGATACCTCCTTGAGAGATATGACACATAACATTTCCATTCCAAATCAAATTTTCTCAATTTTGTGCTTTTTTTGGCTGAAATTAGTATGAAATCTCATTCAAAAGATTCCTCATTGAGAAATATGACACATTACACTTCTTTTCCAAATAAAAATTTTTCAACTTTGTGCTTATTTTTGGCTGAAATTAGTATGAAATTTCATTCAGAAAATACCTCCTTGAGAAATATGACACATAACACTTCTATTCCAAATATAAATTTCTCCAATTTGTTCTTACTTTTGGCTGAAATTACTATGAAATTTCATTCAAAAGATACCTCCTTGAGAAATATGACACATAACACTTATATTCCAAATCAAAATTTCTCAAATTTGTTCTTACTTTTGGCTGAAATTACTATGAAATTTTATTCAAAAGATACCTCCTTGAAGAATATGACACATGACACTTCTAGTCCAAATCAAAATTTCTCAAAATTGTGCTTACTTTTGGCTGAAATTACTATGAAATTTCATTCAAAAGATACCTCCTTGAGAAATATGACACATAACGCGTCTTTTCCAAATCAAAATTTTTCAATTTTGTGCTCATTTTTGGATGAAATTAGTATGAAATTTCATTTAAAAGATACCGTCTTGAGAAATAAGACACATAACACTTCTATTCCAAATCAAGTTTTTTCAATTTTGTGCTGATTTTTTGCTGAAATTAGTATGAAATTTCACTCAGAAGATACCTCCTTGAGAGATATGACACATAACACTTCTATTCCAAATCAAAATTTTTCAATTTTGTGCTTATTTTTTGCCGAAATTAGTATGAAATTTCAGTCAAAGGCTACCTCCTTGAGACATATGACTTGTAACTCTTCAATTGAAAATCATAATTTCATGAGTTTTTGCTTATTGTTAGTTGAAATTGAGTACGAAATTTCATTCAAATGATACCTCCTTGAGAAATATGACACATAACACTACTTAAATTCAAAATGAAAATTTTTAAATTTTGCGCTTTTTTTTTGCTGAAATTAGTATGAAATTTCACTCAGAAGATATCTCCTTGAGAGATATGACACATAACACTTCTATTCCAAATCAAAATTTCCCAATTTTGTGCTTATTTTTGGCTGAAAGTAGTATGAAATCTCATTAATAGAAGACCTTCTTGTGAAATAAGACACATAACACTTCTATTCCAAATCAAATCTTTTCGATTTTGTGCTTATTTTTGGCTGAAACTGGTATGAAATTTCATTCAGAAGATACCTCCTTGAGAAATATGACACATAACACTTCTATTCCAACTCAAAATTTCTCAATTTTGTGCTAATTTTTGGCAGAAATTAGTTTGAAATTTTATTCAAAAGATACCTCCTTGAGATATATGACACATAACGTGTCTTTTCCAAATCAAAATTTTTCAATTTTGTGCTTATTTTTGGATGAAATTAGTATGAAATTTCATTTAGAAGATACCGCCTTGAGAAATAAGACACATAACACTTCTATTCCAAATCAAGTTTTTTCAATTTTGTGCTGATTTTTGGCTGAAATTAGTATGAAGTTTCATTCAGAAGATACCTCCTTGAGAAATATGACACATAACACTTCTATTCCGACTCAAAATTTTTCAATTTTGTGCTCACTTTTGGATGAAATTAGTATGAAATTTCATTTAGAAGATACCGCCTTGAGAAATAAGACACATAACACTTCTATTCCAAATCAAGTTTTTTCAATTTTGTGCTGATTTTTGGCTGAAATTGGTATGAAATTTCATTCAGAAGATACCTCCTTGAGAGATATGACACATAACATTTCCATTCCAAATCAAATTTTCTCAATTTTGTGCTTTTTTTGGCTGAAATTAGTATGAAATCTCATTCAAAAGATTCCTCATTGAGAAATATGACACATTACACTTCTTTTCCAAATAAAAATTTTTCAACTTTGTGCTTATTTTTGGCTGAAATTAGTATGAAATTTCATTCAGAAAATACCTCCTTGAGAAATATGACACATAACACTTCTATTCCAAATATAAATTTCTCCAATTTGTTCTTACTTTTGGCTGAAATTACTATGAAATTTCATTCAAAAGATACCTCCTTGAGAAATATGACACATAACACTTATATTCCAAATCAAAATTTCTCAAATTTGTTCTTACTTTTGGCTGAAATTACTATGAAATTTTATTCAAAAGATACCTCCTTGAAGAATATGACACATGACACTTCTAGTCCAAATCAAAATTTCTCAAAATTGTGCTTACTTTTGGCTGAAATTACTATGAAATTTCATTCAAAAGATACCTCCTTGAGAAATATGACATATGACACTTCTATTCCAAATTTAAACTTTTCAATTTTGTGCTTATTTTTGGCTGAAATTAGTATGAAATTTCATTAAAAAAAGACCCGCTTGTGAAATAAGACACATAACACTTCTATTCAAAGTCAAATTTTTTCGATTTTGTGCTTATTTTTGGCTGAAATTAGACTGAACTTTTATTCAAAGGATACCTCCTTGAGACATATGACGTGTAACTCCTCAATTCAAAATGATAATTTCATTTGTTTTTGCTTATTCTTAGTTGAAATTGAGTATGAAATTTCATTCAAATGACACCTCCTTGCGAAATATGACACATAACACTACTTAAATTCAAAATGAAAATTTTTAAATTTTGCGCTTTTTTTTTGCTGAAATTAGTATGAAATTTCACTCAGAAGATACCTCCTTGAGAGATATGACACATAACACTTCTATTCCAAATCAAAATTTTTCAATTTTGTGCTTATTTTTTGCTGAAATTAGTATGAAATTTCAGTCAAAGGCTACCTCCTTGAGACATATGACTTGTAACTCTTCAATTGAAAATCATAATTTCATGAGTTTTTGCTTATTGTTAGTTGAAATTGAGTACGAAATTTCATTCAAATGATACCTCCTTGAGAAATATGACACATAACACTACTTAAATTCAAAATGAAAATTTTTAAATTTTGCACTTTTTTTTTGCGGAAATTAGTATGAAATTTCACTCAGAAGATACCTCCTTGAGAGATATGACACAAAACACTTCTATTCCAAATCAAAATTTCCCAATTTTGTGCTTATTTTTGGCTGAAAGTAGTATGAAATTTCATTAACAGAAGACCCTCTTGTGAAATAAGACACATAACACTTCTATTCCAAATCAAATCTTTTCGATTTTGTGCTTATTTTTGGCTGAAACTGGTATGAAATTTCATTTAGAAGATACCTCCTTGAGAAATATGACACATAACACTTCTATTCCAACTCAAAATTTCTCAATTTTGTGCTTATTTTTGGATGAAATTAGTATGAAATTTCATTTAGAAGATACCGCCTTGAGAAATAAGACACATAACACTTCTATTCCAAATCAAGTTTTTTCAATTTTGTGCTGATTTTTGGCTGAAATTAGTATGAAGTTTCATTCAGAAGATACCTCCTTGAGAGATATGACACATAACATTTCCATTCCAAATCAAATTTTCTCAATTTTGTGCTTTTTTTGGCTGAAATTAGTATGAAATCTCATTCAAAAGATTCCTCATTGAGAAATATGACACATTACACTTCTTTTCCAAATAAAAATTTTTCAACTTTGTGCTTATTTTTGGCTGAAATTAGTATGAAATTTCATTCAGAAAATACCTCCTTGAGAAATATGACACATAACACTTCTATTCCAAATATAAATTTCTCCAATTTGTTCTTACTTTTGGCTGAAATTACTATGAAATTTCATTCAAAAGATACCTCCTTGAGAAATATGACACATAACACTTATATTCCAAATCAAAATTTCTCAAATTTGTTCTTACTTTTGGCTGAAATTACTATGAAATTTTATTCAAAAGATACCTCCTTGAAGAATATGACACATGACACTTCTAGTCCAAATCAAAATTTCTCAAAATTGTGCTTACTTTTGGCTGAAATTACTATGAAATTTCATTCAAAAGATACCTCCTTGAGAAATATGACATATGACACTTCTATTCCAAATCAAGTTTTTTCAAATTTGTGCTGATTTTTGGCTGAAATTGGTATGAAATTTCATTCAGAAGATACCTCCTTGAGAGATATGACACATAACATTTCCATTCCAAATCAAATTTTCTCAATTTTGTGCTTTTTTTGGCTGAAATTAGTATGAAATCTTATTCAAAAGATTCCTCATTGAGAAATATGACACATTACACTTCTTTTCCAAATAAAAATTTTTCAACTTTGTGCTTATTTTTGGCTGAAATTAGTATGTAATTTCATTCAGAAAATACCTCCTTGAGAAATATGACACATAACACTTCTATTCCAAATATAAACTTCTCCAATTTGTTCTTACTTTTGGCTGAAATTACTATGAAATTTCATTCAAAAGATACCTCCTTGAGAAATATGACACATAACACTTATATTCCAAATCAAAATTTCTCAAATTTGTTCTTACTTTTGGCTGAAATTAGTATGAAATTTCATTTAGAAGATACCGCCTTGAGAAATAGGACACATAACACTTCTATTCCAAATCAAGTTTTTTCAATTTTGTGCTGATTTTTGGCTGAAATTGGTATGAAATTTTATTCAAAAGATACCTCCTTGAAGAATATGACACATGACACTTCTAGTCCAAATCAAAATTTCTCAAAATTGTGCTTACTTTTGGCTGAAATTACTATGAAATTTCATTCAAAAGATACCTCCTTGAGAAATATGACATATGACACTTCTATTCAAAATTTGAATTTTTCAATTTTGTGCTTATTTTTGGCTGAAATTAGTATGAAATTTCATTATAAAAAGACCCGCTTGTGAAATAAGACACATAACACTTCTATTCAAAGTCAAATTTTTTCAATTTTGTGCTTATTTTTGGCTGAGATTAGAATGAACTTTTATTCAAAGGATACCTCCTTGAGACATATGACGTGTAACTCTTCAATTCAAAATGATAATTTCATTTGTTTTTGCTTATTCTTAGTTGAAATTGAGTAAGAAATTTCATTCAAATGACACCTCCTTGAGAAATATGACACATAACACTACTTAAATTCAAAATGAAAATTTTTAAATTTTGCGCTTTTTTTTTGCTGAAATTAGTATGAAATTTCACTCAGAAGATACCTCCTTGAGAGATATGACACATAACACTTCTATTCCAAATCAAAATTTTTCAATTTTGTGCTTATTTTTTGCTGAAATTAGTATGAAATTTCAGTCAAAGGCTACCTCCTTGAGACATATGACTTGTAACTCTTCAATTGAAGATCATAATTTCATGAGTTTTTGCTTATTGTTAGTTGAAATTGAGTACGAGATTTCATTCAAATGATACCTCCTTGAGAAATATGACACATAACACTACTTAAATTCAAAATGAAAATTTTTAAATTTTGCGCTTTTTTTTTGCTGAAATTAGTATGAAATTTCACTCAGAAGATACCTCCTTGAGAAATATGACACATAACACTTCTATTCCAACTCAAAATTTCTCAATTTTGTGCTAATTTTTGGCAGAAATTAGTTTGAAATTTTATTCAAAAGATACCTCCTTGAGATATATGACACATAACGTGTCTTTTCCAAATCAAAATTTTTCAATTTTGTGCATATTTTTGGATGAAATTAGTATGAAATTTCATTCAGAAGATACCTCCTTGAGAAATATGACACATAACACTTCTATTCCGACTCAAAATTTCTCAATTTTGTGCTAATTTTTGGCTGAAATTAGTTTGAAATTTCATTCAAAAGATACCTCCTTGAGAAATATGACACATAACGCGTCTTTTCCAAATCAAAATTTTTCAATTTTGTGCTCACTTTTGGATGAAATTAGTATGAAATTTCATTTAGAAGATACCGCCTTGAGAAATAAGACACATAACACTTCTATTCCAAATCAAGTTTTTTCAATTTTGTGCTGATTTTTGGCTGAAATTGGTATGAGATTTCCTTCAGAAGATACCTCCTTGAGAGATATGACACATAACATTTCCATTCCAAATCAAATTTTCTCAATTTTGTGCTTTTTTTGGCTGAAATTAGTATGAAATCTCATTCAAAAGATTCCTCATTGAGAAATATGACACATTACACTTCTTTTCCAAATAAAAATTTTTCAACTTTGTGCTTATTTTTGGCTGAAATTAGTATGAAATTTCATTCAGAAAATACCTCCTTGAGAAATATGACACATAACACTTCTATTCCAAATATAAATTTCTCCAATTTGTTCTTACTTTTGGCTGAAATTACTATGAAATTTCATTCAAAAGATACCTCCTTGAGAAATATGACACATAACACTTATAATCCAAATCAAAATTTCTCAAATTTGTTCTTACTTTTGGCTGAAATTACTATGAAATTTTATTCAAAAGATACCTCCTTGAAGAATATGACACATGACACTTCTAGTCCAAATCAAAATTTCTCAAAATTGTGCTTACTTTTGGCTGAAATTACTATGAAATTTCATTCAAAAGATACCTCCTTGAGAAATATGACATATGACACTTCTATTCGAATTTTAAATTTTTCAATTTTGTGCTTATTTTTGGCTGAAATTAGTATGAAATTTCATTAAAAAAAGACCCGCTTGTGAAATAAGACACATAACACTTCTATTCAAAGTCAAATTTTTTCAATTTTGTGCTTATTTTTGGCTGAAATTAGACTGAACTTTTATTCAAAGGATACCTCCTTGAGACATATGACGTGTAACTCTTCAATTCAAAATGATAATTTCATTTGTTTTTGCTTATTCTTAGTTGAAATTGAGTATGAAATTTCATTCAAATGACACCTCCTTGAGAAATATGACACATAACACTTCTATTCAAAATGAAAATTTTTAAATTTTGCGCTTTTTTTTTGCTGAAATTAGTATGAAATTTCACTCAGAAGATACCTCCTTGAGAGATATGACACATAACACTTCTATTCCAAATCAAAATTTTTCAATTTTGTGCTTATTTTTTGCTGAAATTAGTATGAAATTTCAGTCAAAGGCTACCTCCTTGAGACATATGACTTGTAACTCTTCAATTGAAAATCATAATTTCATGAGTTTTTGCTTATTGTTAGTTGAAATTGAGTACGAAATTTCATTCAAATGATACCTCCTTGAGAAATATGACATATAACACTACTTAAATTCAAAATGAAAATTTTTAAATTTTGCGCTTTTTTTTTGCGGAAATTAGTATGAAATTTCACTCAGAAGATACCTCCTTGAGAGATATGACACATAACACTTCTATTCCAAATCAAAATTTCCCAATTTTGTGCTTATTTTTGGCTGAAAGTAGTATGAAATTTCATTAACAGAAGACCATCTTGTGAAATAAAACACATAACACTTCTATTCCAAATCAAATCTTTTCGATTTTGTGCTTATTTTTGGCTGAAACTGGTATGAAATTTCATTTAGAAGATACCTCCTTGAGAAATATGACACATAACACTTCTATTCCAACTCAAAATTTCTCAATTTTGTGCTAATTTTTGGCAGAAATTAGTTTGAAATTTTATTCAAAAGATACCTCCTTGAGATATATGACACATAACGTGTCTTTTCCAAATCAAAATTTTTCAATTTTGTGCTTATTTTTGGATGAAATTAGTATGAAATTTCATTTAGAAGATACCGCCTTGAGAAATAAGACACATAACACTTCTATTCCAAATCAAGTTTTTTCAATTTTGTGCTGATTTTTGGCTGAAATTAGTATGAAGTTTCATTCAGAAGATACCTCCTTGAGAAATATGACACATAACACTTCTATTCCAACTCAAAATTTCTCAATTTTGTGCTAATTTTTGGCTGAAATTAGTTTGAAATTTCATTCAAAAGATACCTCCTTGAGAAATATGACACATAAGGCGTCTTTTACAAATCAAAATTTTTCAATTTTGTGCTCATTTTTGGATGAAATTAGTATGAAATTTCATTTAGAAGATACCGCCTTGAGAAATAGGACACATAACACTTTTATTCCAAATCAAGTTTTTTCAATTTTGTGCTGATTTTTGGCTGAAATTAGTATGAAATTTCATTCAGAAGATACCTCCTTGAGAGATATGACACATAACATTTCCATTCCAAATCAAAATTTCTCAATTTTGTGCTTTTTTTGGCTGAAATTAGTATGAAATCTCATTCAAAAGATTTCTCATTGAGAAATATGACACATTACACTTCTTTTCCAAATAAAAATTTTTCAACTTTGTGCTTATTTTTGGCTGAAATTAGTATGAAATTTCATTCAGAAAATACCTCCTTGAGAAATATGACACATAACACTTCTATTCCAAATATAAATTTCTCCAATTTGTTCTTACTTTTGGCTGAAATTACTATGAAATTTCATTCAAAAGATACCTCCTTAAGAAATATGACACATAACACTTATATTCCAAATCAAAATATCTCAAATTTGTTCTTACTTTTGGCTGAAATTACTATGAAATTTTATTCAAAAGATACATTTTTGAAGAATATGACAAATGACACTTCTAGTCCAAATCAAAATTTCTCAAAATTGTGCTTACTTTTGGCTGAAATTACTATGAAATTTCATTCAAAAGATACCTCCTTGAGAAATATGACATATGACACTTCTATTCCAAATTTAAATTTTTCAATTTTGTGCTTATTTTTGGCTGAAATTAGTATGAAATTTCATTAAAAAAAGACCCGCTTGTGAAATAAGACACATAACACTTCTATTCAAAGTCAAATTTTTTCAATTTTGTGCTTATTTTTGGCTGAAATTAGAATGAACTTTTATTCAAAGGATACCTCCTTGAGACATATGACGTGTAACTCTTCAATTCAAAATGATAATTTCATTTGTTTTTGCTTATTCTTAGTTGAAATTGAGTATGAAATTTCATTCAAATGACACCTCCTTGAGAAATATGACACATAACACTTCAATTCCAAATCAAATTTTTTCAATTTTGTGCTGATTTTTGGCTGAAATTAGTATGAAATTTCATTCAGAAGATACCGCCTTGAGAAATAAGACACATTACATTTCTATTCCAAATCAAATTTTCTCAATTTTGTGCTGATTTTTGGCTGAAATTAGTATGAAATATCATTTAGAAGATACCTCCTTGAGAAATATGACACATAACACTTTTATTCCCAATCAAAATCTCTTAAATTTTTTGCTGAAATTAGTATGAAATTTCATTCAAAAAATACCCTCTTGAGAAATATGACACATAGCACTTCTATTCCAAAATTAAATTTTTCAATTTTGTGCTTATTTTTGGCTGAAATTAGTATGAAATTTCATTAAAAAAAGACCCGCTTGTGAAATAAGACACATAACACTTCTATTCAAAATCCAATTTTTTCAATTTTGTGCTTATTTTTGGCTGAAATTAGAATGAACTTTCATTCAAAGGATACCTCTTTGAGACATATGACGTGTAATTCTTCAATTCAAAATGATAAGTTAATGTGTTTTGGCTTATTCTTAGTTGAAATTGAGTATGAAATTTCATTCAAATGACACCTCCTTGAGAAATATGACACATAAAACTTCAATTCCAAATATAAATTTTTCAATTTTGTGCTTATTTTTGGTTGAAATTAGTATGAAATCTCATTCAGAAGATACCTCCTTGAGAGATATGACAAATAACATTTCCATTCCAAATCAAATTTTCTCAATTTTGTGCTTTTTTTGGCTGAAATTAGTATGAAATTTCATTAAAAAGATACCTCCTTGAGAAATATGACACATAACACTTATATTCCAAATCAAAATTTCTCAAATTTGTTCTTACTTTTGGCTGAAATTACTATGAAATTTTATTCAAAAGATACATTTTTGAGGAATATGACAAATGACACTTCTAGTCCAAATCAAAATTTCTCAAAATTGTGCTTACTTTTGGCTGAAATTACTATGAAATTTCATTCAAAAGATACCTCCTTGAGAAATATGACATATGACACTTCTATTCCAAATTTAAATTTTTCAATTTTGTGCTTATTTTTGGCTGAAATTAGTATGAAATTTCATTAAAAAAAGACCCGCTTGTGAAATAAGACACATAACACTTCTATTCAAAGTCAAATTTTTTCAATTTTGTGCTTATTTTTGGCTGAAATTAGAATGAACTTTTATTCAAAGTATACCTCCTTGAGACATATGACGTGTAACTCTTCAATTCAAAATGATAATTTCATTTGTTTTTGCTTATTCTTAGTTGAAATTGAGTATGAAATTTCATTCAAATGACACCTCCTTGAGAAATATGACACATAACACTTCAATTCCAAATCAAAATTTTTCAATTTTGTGCTGATTTTTGGCTGAAATTAGTATGAAATTTCATTCAGAAGATACCGCCTTGAGAATTAAGACACATAACACTTCTATTCCAAATCAAATTTTCTCAATTTTGTGCTGATTTTTGGCTGAAATTAGTATGAAATTTCATTCAGAAGATACCTCCTTGGGAAATAAGACACATAGCACTTCTATTCCAAATCAAAATTTTTCAATTTTGTGCCGATTGTTGGCTGAAATTAGTATGAAATATCATTTAGAAGATACCTCCTAGAGAAATATAACACATAACACTTTTATTCCCAATCAAAATTTCCTAAATTTTTTGCTGAAATTAGTATGAAATTTCATTCAAAAAATACCCTCTTGAGAAATATGACACATGGCACTTCTATTCCAAATTTAAATTTTTCAATTTTGTGCTTATTTTTGGCTGGAATTAGTATGAAATTTCATTAAAAAAAGACCCGCTTGTGAAATAAGACACATAACACTTCTATTCAAAATCCAATTTTTTCAATTTTGTGCTTATTTTTGGCTGAAATTAGAATGAACTTTCATTCAAAGGATACCTCTTTGAGACATATGACGTGTAACTCTTCAATTCAAAATGATAAGTTAATGTGTTTTGGCTTATTCTTAGTTGAAATTGAGTATGAAATTTCATTCAAATGACACCTCCTTGAGAAATATGACACATAAAACTTCAATTCCAAATAAAAATTTTTCAATTTTTCGCTTTTTTTTAGCCGAAATTAGTATGAAATTTCATTCAAAAGATACCTCCTTGAGAAATATGACACATAACGCGTCTTTTCCAAATCAAAATTTTTCAATTTTGTGCTTATTTTTGGATGAAATTAGTATGAAATTTCATTTAGAAGATACCGCCTTGAGAAATAAGACACATAACACTTCTATTCCAAAATAAGTTTTTTCAATTTTGTGCTGATTTTTGGCTGAAATTAGTATGAAATTTCATTAAAAAAAGACCTGCTTGTGAAATAAGACACATAACACTTCTATTCAAAATCCAATTTTTTCAATTTTGTGCTTATTTTTGGCTGAAATTAGAATGAACTTTCATTCAAAGGATACCTCTTTGAGACATATGACGTGTAACTCTTCAATTCAAAATGATAAGTTAATGTGTTTTGGCTTATTCTTAGTTGAAATTGAGTATGAAATTTCATTCAAATGACACCTCCTTGAGAAATATGACACATAAAACTTCAATTCCAAATAAAAATTTTTCAATTTTTCGCTTTTTTTTAGCCGAAATTAGTATGAAATTTCATTCAGAAGATACCTCCTTGAGAAATATGACACATAACGCGTCTTTTCCAAATAAAATTTTCTCAATTTTGTGCTTTTTTTGGCTGAAATTAGTATGAAATCTCATTCGAAAGATTTCTCATTGAGAAATATGACACATTACACTTCTTTTCCAAATAAAAATTTTTCAACTTTGTGCTTATTTTTGGCTGAAATTAGTATGAGATTTCATTCAGAAAATACCTCCTTGAGAAATATGACACATAACACTTCTATTCCAAATATAAATTTCTCCAATTTGTTCTTACTTTTGGCTGAAATTACTATGAAATTTCATTCAAAAGATACCTCCTTAAGAAATATGACACATAACACTTATATTCCAAATCAAAATATCTCAAATTTGTTCTTACTTTTGGCTGAAATTACTATGAAATTTTATTCAAAAGATACATTTTTGAAGAATATGACAAATGACACTTCTAGTCCAAATCAAAATTTCTCAAAATTGTGCTTACTTTTGGCTGAAATTACTATGAAATTTCATTCAAAAGATACCTCCTTGAGAAATATGACATATGACACTTCTATTCCAAATTTAAATTTTTCAATTTTGTGCTTATTTTTGGCTGAAATTAGTATGAAATTTCATTAAAAAAAGACCCGCTTGTGAAATAAGACACATAACACTTCTATTCAAAGTCAAATTTTTTCAATTTTGTGCTTATTTTTGGCTGAAATTAGAATGAACTTTTATTCAAAGGATACCTCCTTGAGACATATGACGTGTAACTCTTCAATTCAAAATGATAATTTCATTTGTTTTTGCTTATTCTTAGTTGAAATTGAGTATGAAATTTCATTCAAATGACACCTCCTTGAGAAATATGACACATAACACTTCAATTCCAAATCAAATTTTTTCAATTTTGTGCTGATTTTTGGCTGAAATTAGTATGAAATTTCATTCAGAAGATACCGCCTTGAGAAATAAGACACATAACACTTCTATTCAAAATCCAATTTTTTCAATTTTGTGCTTATTTTTGGCTGAAATTAGAATGAACTTTCATTCAAAGGATACCTCTTTGAGACATATGACGTGTAACTCTTCAATTCAAAATGATAAGTCAATGTGTTTTGGCTTATTCTTAGTTGAAATTGAGTATGAAATTTCATTCAAATGACACCTCCTTGAGAAATATGACACATAAAACTTCAATTCCAAATAAAAATTTTTCAATTTTTCGCTTTTTTTTAGCCGAAATTAGTATGAAATTTCATTCAGAAGATACCTCCTTGAGAAATATGACACATAACGCGTCTTTTCCAAATAAAATTTTCTCAATTTTGTGCTTTTTTTGGCTGAAATTAGTATGAAATCTCATTCGAAAGATTTCTCATTGAGAAATATGACACATTACACTTCTTTTCCAAATAAAAATTTTTCAACTTTGTGCTTATTTTTGGCTGAAATTAGTATGAAATTTCATTCAGAAAATACCTCCTTGAGAAATATGACACATAACACTTCTATTCCAAATATAAATTTCTCCAATTTGTTCTTACTTTTGGCTGAAATTACTATGAAATTTCATTCAAAAGATACCTCCTTAAGAAATATGACACATAACACTTATATTCCAAATCAAAATATCTCAAATTTGTTCTTACTTTTGGCTGAAATTACTATGAAATTTTATTCAAAAGATACATTTTTGAAGAATATGACAAATGACACTTCTAGTCCAAATCAAAATTTCTCAAAATTGTGCTTACTTTTGGCTGAAATTACTATGAAATTTCATTCAAAAGATACCTCCTTGAGAAATATGACATATGACACTTCTATTCCAAATTTAAATTTTTCAATTTTGTGCTTATTTTTGGCTGAAATTAGTATGAAATTTCATTAAAAAAAGACCCGCTTGTGAAATAAGACACATAACACTTCTATTCAAAGTCAAATTTTTTCAATTTTGTGCTTATTTTTGGCTGAAATTAGAATGAACTTTTATTCAAAGGATACCTCCTTGAGACATATGACGTGTAACTCTTCAATTCAAAATGATAATTTCATTTGTTTTTGCTTATTCTTAGTTGAAATTGAGTATGAAATTTCATTCAAATGACACCTCCTTGAGAAATATGACACATAACACTTCAATTCCAAATCAAATTTTTTCAATTTTGTGCTGATTTTTGGCTGAAATTAGTATGAAATTTCATTCAGAAGATACCGCCTTGAGAAATAAGACACATAACACTTCTATTCCAAATCAAATTTTCTCAATTTTGTGCTGATTTTTGGCTGAAATTAGTAGGAAATTTCATTCAGAAGATACCTCCTTGGGAAATATGACACATAGCACTTCTATTCCAAATCAAAATTTTTCAATTTTGTGCCGATTGTTGGCTGAAATTAGTATGAAATATCATTTAGAAGATACCTCCTTGAGAAATATGACACATAACACTTTTATTCCCAATCAAAATTTCTTAAATTTTTTGCTGAAATTAGTATGAAATTTCATTCAAAAAATACCCTCTTGAGAAATATGACACATAGCACTTCTATTCCAAATTTAAATTTTTCAATTTTGTGCTTATTTTTGGCTGAAATTAGTATGAAATTTCATTAAAAAAAGACCCGCTTGTGAAATAAGACACATAACACTTCTATTCAAAATCCAATTTTTTCAATTTTGTGCTTATTTTTGGCTGAAATTAGAATGAACTTTCATTCAAAGGATACCTCTATGAGACATATGACGTGTAACTCTTCAATTCAAAATGATAAGTTAATGTGTTTTGGCTTATTCTTAGTTGAAATTGAGTATGAAATTTCATTCAATTGACACCTCCTTGAGAAATATGACACATAAAACTTCAATTCCAAATAAAAATTTTTCAATTTTTCGCTTCTTTTTAGCCGAAATTAGTATGAAATTTCATTCAAAAGATACCTCCTTGAGAAATATGACACATAACGCGTCTTTTCCAAATCAAAATTTTTCAATTTTGTGCTTATTTTTGGATGAAATTAGTATGAAATTTCATTTAGAAGATACCGTCTGGAGAAATAAGACACATAACACTTCTATTCCAAAATAAGTTTTTTCAATTTTGTGCTGATTTTTGGCTGAAATTAGTATGAAATTTCATTAAAAAAAGACCTGCTTGTGAAATAAGACACATAACACTTCTATTCAAAATCCAATTTTTTCAATTTTGTGCTTATTTTTGGCTGAAACTAGCATGAACTTTCATTCAAAGGATACCTCTTTGAGACATATGACGTGTAACTCTTCAATTCAAAATGATAAGTTAATGTGTTTTGGCTTATTCTTAGTTGAAATTGAGTATGAAATTTCATTCAAATGACACCTCCTTGAGAAATATGACACATAAAACTTCAATTCCAAATAAAAATTTTTCAATTTTTCGCTTTTTTTTAGCCGAAATTAGTATGAAATTTCATTCAGAAGATACCTCCTTGAGAAATATGACACATAACGCGTCTTTTCCAAATAAAATTTTCTCAATTTTGTGCTTTTTTTGGCTGAAATTAGTATGAAATCTCATTCGAAAGATTTCTCATTGAGAAATATGACACATTACACTTCTTTTCCAAATAAAAATTTTTCAACTTTGTGCTTATTTTTGGCTGAAATTAGTATGAAATTTCATTCAGAAAATACCTCCTTGAGAAATATGACACATAACACTTCTATTCCAAATATAAATTTCTCCAATTTGTTCTTACTTTTGGCTGAAATTACTATGAAATTTCATTCAAAAGATACCTCCTTAAGAAATATGACACATAACACTTATATTCCAAATCAAAATATCTCAAATTTGTTCTTACTTTTGGCTGAAATTACTATGAAATTTTATTCAAAAGATACATTTTTGAAGAATATGACAAATGACACTTCTAGTCCAAATCAAAATTTCTCAAAATTGTGCTTACTTTTGGCTGAAATTACTATGAAATTTCATTCAAAAGATACCTCCTTGAGAAATATGACATATGACACTTCTATTCCAAATTTAAATTTTTCAATTTTGTGCTTATTTTTGGCTGAAATTAGTATGAAATTTCATTAAAAAAAGACCCGCTTGTGAAATAAGACACATAACACTTCTATTCAAAGTCAAATTTTTTCAATTTTGTGCTTATTTTTGGCTGAAAATAGAATGAACTTTTATTCAAAGGATACCTCCTTGAGACATATGACGTGTAACTCTTCAATTCAAAATGATAATTTCATTTGTTTTTGCTTATTCTTAGTTGAAATTGAGTATGAAATTTCATTCAAATGACACCTCCTTGAGAAATATGACACATAACACTTCAATTCCAAATCAAATTTTTTCAATTTTGTGCTGATTTTTGGCTGAAATTAGTATGAAATTTCATTCAGAAGATACCGCCTTGAGAAATAAGACACATAACACTTCTATTCAAAATCCAATTTTTTCAATTTTGTGCTTATTTTTGGCTGAAATTAGAATGAACTTTCATTCAAAGGATACCTCTTTGAGACATATGACGTGTAACTCTTCAATTCAAAATGATAAGTCAATGTGTTTTGGCTTATTCTTAGTTGAAATTGAGTATGAAATTTCATTCAAATGACACCTCCTTGAGAAATATGACACATAAAACTTCAATTCCAAATAAAAATTTTTCAATTTTTCGCTTTTTTTTAGCCGAAATTAGTATGAAATTTCATTCAGAAGATACCTCCTTGAGAAATATGACACATAACGCGTCTTTTCCAAATAAAATTTTCTCAATTTTGTGCTTTTTTTGGCTGAAATTAGTATGAAATCTCATTCGAAAGATTTCTCATTGAGAAATATGACACATTACACTTCTTTTCCAAATAAAAATTTTTCAACTTTGTGCTTATTTTTGGCTGAAATTAGTATGAAATTTCATTCAGAAAATACCTCCTTGAGAAATATGACACATAACACTTCTATTCCAAATATAAATTTCTCCAATTTGTTCTTACTTTTGGCTGAAATTACTATGAAATTTCATTCAAAAGATACCTCCTTAAGAAATATGACACATAACACTTATATTCCAAATCAAAATATCTCAAATTTGTTCTTACTTTTGGCTGAAATTACTATGAAATTTTATTCAAAAGATACATTTTTGAAGAATATGACAAATGACACTTCTAGTCCAAATCAAAATTTCTCAAAATTGTGCTTACTTTTGGCTGAAATTACTATGAAATTTCATTCAAAAGATACCTCCTTGAGAAATATGACATATGACACTTCTATTCCAAATTTAAATTTTTCAATTTTGTGCTTATTTTTGGCTGAAATTAGTATGAAATTTCATTAAAAAAAGACCCGCTTGTGAAATAAGACACATAACACTTCTATTCAAAGTCAAATTTTTTCAATTTTGTGCTTATTTTTGGCTGAAATTAGAATGAACTTTTATTCAAAGGATACCTCCTTGAGACATATGACGTGTAACTCTTCAATTCAAAATGATAATTTCATTTGTTTTTGCTTATTCTTAGTTGAAATTGAGTATGAAATTTCATTCAAATGACACCTCCTTGAGAAATATGACACATAACACTTCAATTCCAAATCAAATTTTTTCAATTTTGTGCTGATTTTTGGCTGAAATTAGTATGAAATTTCATTCAGAAGATACCGCCTTGAGAAATAAGACACATAACACTTCTATTCCAAATCAAATTTTCTCAATTTTGTGCTGATTTTTGGCTGAAATTAGTAGGAAATTTCATTCAGAAGATACCTCCTTGGGAAATATGACACATAGCACTTCTATTCCAAATCAAAATTTTTCAATTTTGTGCCGATTGTTGGCTGAAATTAGTATGAAATATCATTTAGAAGATACCTCCTTGAGAAATATGACACATAACACTTTTATTCCCAATCAAAATTTCTTAAATTTTTTGCTGAAATTAGTATGAAATTTCATTCAAAAAATACCCTCTTGAGAAATATGACACATAGCACTTCTATTCCAAATTTAAATTTTTCAATTTTGTGCTTATTTTTGGCTGAAATTAGTATGAAATTTCATTAAAAAAAGACCCGCTTGTGAAATAAGACACATAACACTTCTATTCAAAATCCAATTTTTTCAATTTTGTGCTTATTTTTGGCTGAAATTAGAATGAACTTTCATTCAAAGGATACCTCTATGAGACATATGACGTGTAACTCTTCAATTCAAAATGATAAGTTAATGTGTTTTGGCTTATTCTTAGTTGAAATTGAGTATGAAATTTCATTCAATTGACACCTCCTTGAGAAATATGACACATAAAACTTCAATTCCAAATAAAAATTTTTCAATTTTTCGCTTCTTTTTAGCCGAAATTAGTATGAAATTTCATTCAAAAGATACCTCCTTGAGAAATATGACACATAACGCGTCTTTTCCAAATCAAAATTTTTCAATTTTGTGCTTATTTTTGGATGAAATTAGTATGAAATTTCATTTAGAAGATACCGTCTGGAGAAATAAGACACATAACACTTCTATTCCAAAATAAGTTTTTTCAATTTTGTGCTGATTTTTGGCTGAAATTAGTATGAAATTTCATTAAAAAAAGACCTGCTTGTGAAATAAGACACATAACACTTCTATTCAAAATCCAATTTTTTCAATTTTGTGCTTATTTTTGGCTGAAACTAGCATGAACTTTCATTCAAAGGATACCTCTTTGAGACATATGACGTGTAACTCTTCAATTCAAAATGAAAAGTTAATGTGTTTTGGCTTATTCTTAGTTGAAATTGAGTATGAAATTTCATTCAAATGACACCTCCTTGAGAAATATGACACATAAAACTTCAATTCCTAATAAAAATTTTTCAATTTTTCGCTTTTTTTTAGCCGAAATTAGTATGAAATTTCATTCAGAAGATACCTCTTTGAGAAATATGACACATAACGCGTCTTTTCCAAATTAAAATTTTTCAATTTTGTGCTTATTTTTGGCTGAAATTAGTATGAAATTTCATTCAGAAGATACCTCCTTGAGAGATATGACACATAACATTTCCATTCCAAATCAAATTTTCTCAATTTTGTGCTTTTTTTGGCTGAAATTAGTATGAAATCTCATTCAAAAGATTCCTCATTGAGAAATATGACACATTACACTTCTTTTCCAAATAAAAATTTTTCAACTTTGTGCTTATTTTTGGCTGAAATTAGTATGAAATTTCATTCAGAAAATACCTCCTTGAGAAATATGACACATAACACTTCTATTCCAAATATAAATTTCTCAAATTTGTTCTTACTTTTGGCTGAAATTACTATGAAATTTTATTCAAAAGATACCTCCTTGAAGAATATGACACATGACACTTCTAGTCCAAATCAAAATTTCTCAAAATTGTGCTTACTTTTGGCTGAAATTACTATGCAATTTCATTGAAAAGATACCTCCTTGAGAAATATGACATATGACACTTCTATTCCAAATTTAAATTTTTCAATTTTGTGCTTATTTTTGGCTGAAATTAGTATGAAATTTCATTAAAAAAAGACCCGCTTGTAAAATAAGACACATAACACTTCTATTCAAAGTCAAATTTTTTCAATTTTGTGCTTATTTTTGGCTGAAATTAGAATGAACTTTTATTCAAAGGATACTTCCTTGAGACATATGACGTGTAACTCTTCAATTCAAAATGATAATTTCATTTGTTTTTGCTTATTCTTAGTTGAAATTGAGTATGAAATTTCATTCAAATGACACCTCCTTGAGAAATATGACACATAAAACTTCAATTCCAAATAAAAATTTTTCAATTTTTCGCTTTTTTTTAGCCGAAATTAGTATGACATTTCATTCAAAAGATACCTCCTTGAGAAATATGACACATAACGCGTCTTTTCCAAATCAAAATTTTTCAATTTTGTGCTTATTTTTGGATGAAATTAGTATGAAATTTCATTTAGAAGATACCGCCTTGAGAAATAAGACACATAACACTTCTATTCCAAAATAAGTTTTTTCAATTTTGTGCTGATTTTTGGCTGAAATTAGTATGAAATTTCATTAAAAAAAGACCTGCTTGTGAAATAAGACACATAACACTTCTATTCAAAATCCAATTTTTTCAATTTTGTGCTTATTTTTGGCTGAAATTAGCATGAACTTTCATTCAAAGGATACCTCTTTGAGACATATGACATGTAACTCTTCAATTCAAAATGATAAGTTAATGTGTTTTGGCTTATTCTTAGTTGAAATTGAGTATGAAATTTCATTCAAATGACACCTCCTTGAGAAATATGACACATAAAACTTCAATTCCAAATAAAAATTTTTCAATTTTTCGCTTTTTTTTAGCCGAAATTAGTATGAAATTTCATTCAGAAGATACCTCCTTGAGAAATATGACACATTACACTTCTTTTCCAAATAAAAATTTTTCAACTTTGTGCTTATTTTTGGCTGAAATTAGTATGAAATTTCATTCAGAAAATACCTCCTTGAGAAATATGACACATAACACTTCTATTCCAAATATAAATTTCTCAAATTTGTTCTTACTTTTGGCTGAAATTACTATGAAATTTCATTCAAAAGATACCTCCTTGAGAAATATGACACATAACACTTATATTCCAAATCAAAATTTCTCAAATTTGTTCTTACTTTTGGCTGAAATTACTATGAAATTTTATTCAAAAGATACCTTCTTGAAGAATATGACACATGACACTTCTAGTCCAAATCAAAATTTCTCAAAATTGTGCTTGCTTTTGGCTGAAATTGCTATGAAATTTCATTCAAAAGATACCTCCTTGAGAAATATGACACATAACACTTATATTCCAAATCAAAATTTCTCAAATTTGTTCTTACTTTTGGCTGAAGTTAGTATGAAATTTTATTCAAAAGATACCTCCTTGAAGAATATGACACATGACACTTCTAGTCCAAATCAAAATTTCTCAAAATTGTGCTTACTTTTGGCTGAAATTGCTATGAAATTTCATTCAAAAGATACCTCCTTGAGAAATATGACATATGAAACTTCTATTCCAAATTTAAATTTTTCAATTTTGTGCTTATTTTTGGCTGAGATTAGTATGAAATTTCATTAAAAAAAGACCCGCTTGTGAAATAAGACACATAACACTTCTATTCAAAATCAAATTTTTTCAATTTCGTGCTTATTTTTGGCTGAAATTAGTATGAAATTTCATTCAGAAAATACCTCCTTGAGAAATATGACACATAACACTTCTATTCCAAATATAAATTTCTCCAATTTGTTCTTACTTTTGGCTGAAATTACTATGAAATTTCATTCAAAAGATACCTCCTTAAGAAATATGACACATAACACTTATATTCCAAATCAAAATATCTCAAATTTGTTCTTACTTTTGGCTGAAATTACTATGAAATTTTATTCAAAAGATACATTCTTGAAGAATATGACAAATGACACTTCTAGTCCAAATCAAAATTTCTAAAAATTGTGCTTACTTTTGGCTGAAATTACTATGCAATTTCATTCAAAAGATACCTCCTTGAGAAATATGACATATGACACTTCTATTCCAAATTTAAATTTTTCAATTTTGTGCTTATTTTTGGCTGAAATTAGTATGAAATTTCATTAAAAAAAGACCCGCTTGTGAAATAAGACACATAACACTTCTATTCAAAGTCAAACTTTTTCAATTTTGTGCTTATTTTTGGCTGAAATTAGAATGATCTTTTATTCAAAGGATACCTCCTTGAGACATATGACGTGTAACTCTTCAATTCAAAATGATAATTTCATTTGTTTTTGCTTATTCTTAGTTGAAATTGAGTATGAAATTTCATTCAAATGACACCTCCTTGAGAAATATGACACATAACACTTCAATTCCAAATCAAATTTTTTCAATTTTTTGCTGATCTTTGGCTGAAATTAGTATGACATTTCATTCAGAAGATACCGCCTTGAGAAATAAGACACATAACACTTCTATTCCAAATCAAATTTTCTCAATTTTGTGCTGATTTTTGGCTGAAATTAGTATGAAATTTCATTCAAAAGATACCTCCTTGAGAAATATGACACATAACGCGTCTTTTCCAAATCAAAATTTTTCAATTTTGTGCTTATTTTTGGATGAAATTAGTATGAAATTTAATTTAGAAGATACCGCCTTGAGAAATAAGACACATAACACTTCTATTCCAAAATAAGTTTTTTCAATTTTGTGCTGATTTTTGGCTGAAATTAGTATGAAATTTCATTCAGAAGATACCTCCTTGAGAAATATGACACATAACACTATTTTTGCAAATCAAATTTTTTCAATTTTTTGCTTATTTTTGGCTGAAATTAGTATGAAATTTCATTCAGAAGATACCTCCTTGAGAGATATGACACATAACATTTCCATTCCAAATCAAATTTTCTCAATTTTGTGCTTTTTTTGGCTGAAATTAGTATGAAATCTCATTCAAAAGATTCCTCATTGAGAAATATGACACATTACACTTCTTTTCCAAATAAAAATTTTTCAACTTTGTGCTTATTTTTGGCTGAAATTAGTATGAAATTTCATTCAGAAAATACCTCCTTGAGAAATATGACACATAACACTTCTATTCCAAATATAAATTTCTCAAATTTGTTCTTACTTTTGGCTGAAATTACTTTGAAATTTCATTCAAAAGATACCTCCTTGAGAAATATGACACATAACACTTATATTCAAAATCAAAAATTTCTCAAATTTGTTCTTACTTTTGGCTGAAATTACTATGAAATTTTATTCAAAAGATACCTCCTTGAAGAATATGACACATGACACTTCTAGTCCAAATCAAAATTTCTCAAAATTGTGCTTACTTTTGGCTGAAATTGCTATGAAATTTCATTCAAAAGATACCTCCTTGAGAAATATGACATATGAAACTTCTATTCCAAATTTAAATTTTTCAATTTTGTGCTTATTTTTGGCTGAGATTAGTATGAATTTTCATTAAAAAAAGACCCGCTTGTGAAATAAGACACATAACACTTCTATTCCAAATCAAATTTTTTCAATTTTGTGCTTATTTTTGGCTGAAATTAGAATGAACTTTTATTCAAAGGATACCTCCTTGAGACAAATGACGTGTAACTCTTCAATTCAAAATTATAATTTCATTTGTTTTTGCTTATTCTTAGTTGAAATTGAGTATGAAATTTCATTCAAATGACACCTCCTTCAGAAATATGACACATAACACTTCAATTCCAAATCAAATTTTTTCAATTTTGTGCTGATTTTTGGCTGAAATTAGTATGAAATTTCATTCAGAAGATACCGCCTTGAGAAATAAGACACATAACACTTCTATTCCAAATCATATTTTCTCAATTTTGTGCTTACTTTTGGCTGAAATTAGTATGAAATTTCATTAAAAAAAGACCCGCTTGTGAAATAAGACACATAACACTTCTATTCCAAATCCAATTTTTTCAATTTTGTGCTTATTTTTGGCTGAAATTGGAATGAACTCTCATTCAAGGGATACCTCCTTGAGACATATGACGTGTAACTCTTCAATTCAAAATGATAAGTTAATGTGTTTTTGCTTATTCTTAGTTGAAATTGAGTATGAAATTTCATTCAAATGACACCTCCTTGAGAAATATGACACATAACACTTCAATTCCAAATAGAAATTTTTCAATTTTGCGCCTATTTTTAGCCGAAATTAGTATGAAATTTTAGTCAAAAGATACCTCGTTGAGAAATATGACACATTACACTTATATTCCAAATCAAAATTTTTCAATTTTGTGCTTACTTTTGGCTGAAATTACTATGAAATTTCATTCAAAAGATACCTCCTTGAGAAATATGACACATAACTCTTCTATTCCAAATCAAATTTTTTCAATTTTGTGCCTATTTTTGGCTGAGATTAGTATGAAACTTCATTCAAAAATACCTTATTGAGAAATATGACACGTAACACTTGTATTCCAAATCAAATTTTCTCAATTTTGTGCTCATTTTTGGCTAAAATTAGTATGAAATTTCATTCAAAAGATACTTCCTAGAACAATATGACACATAGCATTTCAATTCCAATTAAATAATTGTACAAATTTGCGCTTCTTTTTGGCTGAAATTAGTATGAGATTTCATTCAGAAGATATCTCCTTGAGAAATATGACACATAGCACTTCTATTCCAAATATAAATTTTTCAATTTTGTGCTTATTTTTGGCTGAAGTTAGTATAAAATTTCATTCAGAAGATACCTCCTTGGGAAATATGACAAATAACACTTCTATTCCAAATATAAATTTTTCAATTTTGTGCCTATTTTTGGCTGAAATTAGTATGAAATTTCATTCACAAGATACCTCCTTGAGAGATATGACACATAACACTTCTATTCCAAATATAAATTTTTCAATTTTGTGCCTATTTTTGGCTGAAATTAGTATGAAATTTCATTCAGAAGATACCTCCTTGAGAGACATGACACATAACACTTCTATTCCAAATCAAAATCTCTCAAATTTGTGCTTACTTTTGGTTGAAATTACTATGAAATTTCATTCACAAGATACCTCCTTGAGAAATATGACACATAACTCTTCTATTCCAAATCAAAATTTTTCAATTTTGTGCTAATTTTTGGCTGATATTAGTTTGAAATTTTATTCAAAAGATACCTCCTTGAGAAATATGACACATAACACTTTTATTGCAAATCAAAATTTTTCAATTTTGTGCTTATTTTTGGCTAAAATTAGTATGAAATTTCATTCAGAAGATTCCTCCTTGAAAGATATGACACATAACATTTCCATTCCAAATCAAATTTTCTCAATTTTGTGCTTTTTTTGGCTGAAATTAGCATGAAATTTCATTCAAAAGATTCCTCATTGAGAAATATGACACATTAAACTTCTTTTCCAAATAAGAATTTTTCAACTTTGTCTTATTTTTGGCTGAAATTAGTATGAAATTTCATTCAGAAAATACCTCCTTGAGAACAGTAAAAAAAGACCCTCTTGTAAAATAAGACACATCACACTTCTATTCAAAATCAAATTTTTTCAATTTTGTGCTTATTTTTGGCCGAAATTACCACGAAATTTCATTCAAACGATACCTCTTTAAGAAATATGACACATGACACTTCTAGTCCAGCTCAAAATTTCTCAAATTTGTGCTTACTTTTGGCTGAAATTACTATGAAATTTCATTCAAAAGATACCTCTTTGAGAAATATGACACATAACACTTCTATTCCAAATTTAAATTTTTCAATTTTGTGCTTATTTTTGGCTGAACTTAGTATGAAATTTCATTAAAAAAAGACCCACTTGTGAAATAAGACACATAACACTTCTATTCCAAATCAAATTTTTTCATTTTGAGCTTATTTTTGGCTGAAATTAGTATGAACTTTCATTCAAAGGATACCTCCTTGAGACATATGACGTGTAACTCTTAAATTCAAAATCATAATTTCATGTGTTTTTGCTTATTGTTAGTTGAAATTGAGTATGAAATTTCATTCAAATGACACCTCCTTGAGAAATATGATACATAACACTTCTTTTCAAAATCAAAATTTCTCAATTTTGTGCTTATTTTTGGCAAAAATTAGTATGAAATTTCTTTCAGAAGATACCTCCTGGAACAATATGACACATAACACTTCAATTCCAAATCAAATTTTTTTTAATTTTGTGCTTATTTTTTGCTGAAATTAGTATGTAATTTCATTCAGAAGATACCTCCTTGAAAGATATGACACATAACATTTCCATTCCAAATCAAATTTTCTCAATTTTGTGCTTTTTTTGGCTGAAATTAGTATGAAATTTCATTCAAATGATACCTCCTTGAGAAATATGACACATAACACTTCTATTCAAAATCAAAATTTTTCAATTTTGTGCTTATTTTTGGCTGAAATTAGTATGAAATTTCATTCAAAAGATGCTTCCTGGAACAATATGACACATAGCACTTCAATTCCAATTAAATAATTGTACAAATTTGCGCTTCTTTTTGGCTGAAATTAGTATGAGATTTCATTCAGAAGATACCTCCTTGAGAAATAAGACACATAGCACTTCTATTCCAAATATAAATTTTTCAATTTTGTGCTTATTTTTGGCTGAAGTTAGTATGAAATTTCATTCAGAAGATACCTCCTGGAACAATATGACACATAACACTTCAATTCCAAATCAAATTTTCTCAATTTTGTGCTTTTTTTGGCTGAAATTAGCATGAAATTTCATTCAAAAGATTCCTCATTGAGAAATATGACACATTAAACTTCTTTTCCAAATAAGAATTTTTCAACTTTGTCTTATTTTTGGCTGAAATTAGTATGAAATTTCATTCAGAAAATACCTCCTTGAGAACAGTAAAAAAAGACCCTCTTGTAAAATAAGACACATCACACTTCTATTCAAAATCAAATTTTTTCAATTTTGTGCTTATTTTTGGCCGAAATTACCACGAAATTTCATTCAAACGATACCTCTTTAAGAAATATGACACATGACACTTCTAGTCCAGCTCAAAATTTCTCAAATTTGTGCTTACTTTTGGCTGAAATTACTATGAAATTTCATTCAAAAGATACCTCTTTGAGAAATATGACACATAACACTTCTATTCCAAATTTAAATTTTTCAATTTTGTGCTTATTTTTGGCTGAACTTAGTATGAAATTTCATTAAAAAAAGACCCACTTGTGAAATAAGACACATAACACTTCTATTCCAAATCAAATTTTTTCATTTTGAGCTTATTTTTGGCTGAAATTAGTATGAACTTTCATTCAAAGGATACCTCCTTGAGACATATGACGTGTAACTCTTAAATTCAAAATCATAATTTCATGTGTTTTTGCTTATTGTTAGTTGAAATTGAGTATGAAATTTCATTCAAATGACACCTCCTTGAGAAATATGATACATAACACTTCTTTTCAAAATCAAAATTTCTCAATTTTGTGCTTATTTTTGGCAAAAATTAGTATGAAATTTCTTTCAGAAGATACCTCCTGGAACAATATGACACATAACACTTCAATTCCAAATCAAATTTTTTTTAATTTTGTGCTTATTTTTTGCTGAAATTAGTATGTAATTTCATTCAGAAGATACCTCCTTGAAAGATATGACACATAACATTTCCATTCCAAATCAAATTTTCTCAATTTTGTGCTTTTTTTGGCTGAAATTAGTATGAAATTTCATTCAAATGATACCTCCTTGAGAAATATGACACATAACACTTCTATTCAAAATCAAAATTTTTCAATTTTGTGCTTATTTTTGGCTGAAATTAGTATGAAATTTCATTCAAAAGATGCTTCCTGGAACAATATGACACATAGCACTTCAATTCCAATTAAATAATTGTACAAATTTGCGCTTCTTTTTGGCTGAAATTAGTATGAGATTTCATTCAGAAGATACCTCCTTGAGAAATAAGACACATAGCACTTCTATTCCAAATATAAATTTTTCAATTTTGTGCTTATTTTTGGCTGAAGTTAGTATGAAATTTCATTCAGAAGATACCTCCTGGAACAATATGACACATAACACTTCAATTCCAAATCAAATTTTTTTTAATTTTGTGCTTATTTTTTGCTGAAATTAGTATGTAATTTCACTCAAAAGATACCTCCTTGAGAAATATGACACATAGCACTTCTATTCCAAATATACATTTTTCAATTTTGTGCTTATTTTTGGCTAAAGTTAGTATGAAATTTCATTCAGAAGATACCTCCTGGAACAATATGACACATAACACTTCAATTCCAAATCAAATTTTTTTTAATTTTGTGCTTATTTTTTGCTGAAATTAGTATGTAATTTCACTCAAAAGATACCTCCTTGAGAAATATGACACATAGCACTTCTATTCCAAATATACATTTTTCAATTTTGTGCTTATTTTTGGCTGGAGTTAGTATGAAATTTCATTCAGAAGATACCTCCTGGAACAATATGACACATAACACTTCAATTCCAAGTCAAATTTTTTTTAATTTTGTCCTTTGTTTTGGCTGAAATTAGTATGTAATTTCACTCAAAAGATACCTCCTTGAGACATATGACGTTTAACTCTTCAATTCAAAATGATAATTTCATGTGTTTTTGCTTTCTGTTAGTTAAAATTGAGTATGAAATTTCATTCAGAACATACCTCCTTGAGAGATATGACACATAATACTTCTATTCCAAATCAAATTTTTTCAATTTTGAGCTTATTTTTGGCTGAAATTAGTATGAAATTTAATTCAAAGGATACCTCCTTGAGACATATGACGTGTAACTCTTCAATTCAAAATCATAATGTCATGAGTTTTTTCTTATTGTTAGTTGAAATTGAGTATGAAATTTCATTCAGAAGATACCTCCTTGAGAATTATGACACATAACACTTCTATTCCATTTCAATTTTTTCTCAATTTTGTGAATATTTTTGGCTGAAATTAGTATGAACTTTCATCCAAAGGATACCTCCTTGAGAAATATGATGTGTAACTCTTCAATTCAAAATCATAACTCTTTAATTCAAACTTATAATTTCATGAATTTTTTGCTGATTGTTAGTTGAAATTGAGTATGAAATTTCATTCAAATGATACCTCCTTGAGAAATATGACACATAACCCTTCAATTCCAAATCAAAGTTTTTCAATTTTGTGCTTATCTTTGGTTGAAATTAGTATGAATCATCAATTAAACATACCTTATTGAGAAATATGACACATAACGCTTCAATTCCAAATCAAAATTTTACAATTTTTAGCTTATTATAGGCTGAAATTAGTATGAAATTTTATTCAAATGATACCTCCTTGAGAAATATGACACATGACACTTCTATTCAAAATCAAAATTTTACAATTTTTAGCTTATTTTAGGCTGAAATTAGTATGAAATTTCATTCACAAAATACCTCCTTGAGAAATATGACACATAACTCTTCTTTTCCAAATAAAAATTTTTCAATTTTGTGCTTATTTTTGGTTGAAATTAGTATGAAATCTCATTCAGAAGATACCTCCTTGAGAGATATGACAAATAACATTTCCATTCCAAATCAAATTTTCTCAATTTTGTGCTTTTTTTGGCTGAAATTAGTATGAAATTTCATTCAAAGGATACCTCCTTGAGAAATATGACACATAACACTTATATTCCAAATCAAAATTTCTCAAATTTGTTCTTACTTTTGGCTGAAATTACTATGAAATTTTATTCAAAAGATACATTTTTGAAGAATATGACAAATGACACTTCTAGTCCAAATCAAAATTTCTCAAAATTGTGCTTACTTTTGGCTGAAATTACTATGAAATTTCATTCAAAAGATACCTCCTTGAGAAATATGACATATGACACTTCTATTCCAAATTTAAATTTTTCAATTTTGTGCTTATTTTTGGCTGAAATTAGTATGAAATTTCATTAAAAAAAGACCCGCTTGTGAAATAAGACACATAACACTTCTATTCAAAGTCAAATTTTTTCAATTTTGTGCTTATTTTTGGCTGAAATTAGAATGAACTTTTATTCAAAGTATACCTCCTTGAGACATATGACGTGTAACTCTTCAATTCAAAATGATAATTTCATTTGTTTTTGCTTATTCTTAGTTGAAATTGAGTATGAAATTTCATTCAAATGACACCTCCTTGAGAAATATGACACATAACACTTCAATTCCAAATCAAAATTTTTCAATTTTGTGCTGATTTTTGGCTGAAATTAGTATGAAATTTCATTCAGAAGATACCGCCTTGAGAATTAAGACACATAACACTTCTATTCCAAATCAAATTTTCTCAATTTTGTGCTTTTTTTGGCTGAAATTAGTATGAAATCTCATTCGAAAGATTTCTCATTGAGAAATATGACACATTACACTTCTTTTCCAAATAAAAATTTCTCAACTTTGTGCTTATTTTTGGCTGAAATTAGTATGAAATTTCATTCAGAAATTACCTCCTTGAGAAATATGACACATAACACTTCTATTCCAAATATAAATTTCTCCAATTTGTTCTTACTTTTGGCTGAAATTACTATGAAATTTCATTCAAAAGATACCTCCTTAAGAAATATGACACATAACACTTATATTCCAAATCAAAATATCTCAAATTTGTTCTTACTTTTGGCTGAAATTACTATGAAATTTTATTCAAAAGATACATTTTTGAAGAATATGACAAATGACACTTCTAGTCCAAATCAAAATTTCTCAAAATTGTGCTTACTTTTGGCTGAAATTACTATGAAATTTCATTCAAAAGATACCTCCTTGAGAAATATGACATATGACACTTCTATTCCAAATTTAAATTTTTCAATTTTGTGCTTATTTTTGGCTGAAATTAGTATGAAATTTCATTAAAAAAAGACCCGCTTGTGAAATAAGACACATAACACTTCTATTCAAAGTCAAATTTTTTCAATTTTGTGCTTATTTTTGGCTGAAATTAGAATGAACTTTTATTCAAAGGATACCTCCTTGAGACATATGACGTGTAACTCTTCAATTCAAAATGATAATTTCATTTGTTTTTGCTTATTCTTAGTTGAAATTGAGTATGAAATTTCATTCAAATGACACCTCCTTGAGAAATATGACACATAACACTTCAATTCCAAATCAAATTTTTTCAATTTTGTGCTGATTTTTGGCTGAAATTAGTATGAAATTTCATTCAGAAGATACCGCCTTGAGAAATAAGACACATAACACTTCTATTCCAAATCAAATTTTCTCAATTTTGTGCTGATTTTTGGCTGAAATTAGTAGGAAATTTCATTCAGAAGATACCTCCTTGGGAAATATGACACATAGCACTTCTATTCCAAATTTAAATTCTTCAATTTTGTGCTTATTTTTGGCTGAAATTAGTATGAAATTTCATTAAAAAAAGACCCGCTTGTGAAATAAGACACATAACACTTCTATTCAAAATCCAATTTTTTCAATTTTGTGCTTATTTTTGGCTGAAATTAGAATGAACTTTCATTCAAAGGATACCTCTTTGAGACATATGACGTGTAACTCTTCAATTCAAAATGATAAGTTAATGTGTTTTGGCTTATTCTTAGTTGAAATTGAGTATGAAATTTCATTCAAATGACACCTCCTTGAGAAATATGACACATAAAACTTCAATTCCAAATAAAAATTTTTCAATTTTTCGCTTTTTTTTAGCCGAAATTAGTATGAAATTTTATTCAGAAGATACCTCCTTGAGAAATATGACACATAACGCGTCTTTTCAAAATAAAAATTTTTCAATTTTGTGCTTATTTTTGGCTGAAATTAGTATGAAATTTCATTCAGAAGATACCTCCTTGAGAGATATGACACATAACATTTCCATTCCAAATCAAATTTTCTCAATTTTGTGCTTTTTTTGGCTGAAATTAGTATGAAATCTCATTCAAAAGATTCCTCATTGAGAAATATGACACATTACACTTCTTTTCCAAATAAAAATTTTTCAACTTTGTGCTTATTTTTGGCTGAAATTAGTATGAAATTTCATTCAGAAAATACCTCCTTGAGAAATATGACACATAACACTTCTATTCCAAATATAAATTTCTCAAATTTGTTCTTACTTTTGGCTGAAATTACTATGAAATTTTATTCAAAAGATACCTCCTTGAAGAATATGACACATGACACTTCTAGTCCAAATCAAAATTTCTCAAAATTGTGCTTGCTTTTGGCTGAAATTGCTATGAAATTTCATTCAAAAGATACCTCCTTGAGAAATATGACACATAACACTTATATTCCAAATCAAAATTTCTCAAATTTTTTCTTACTTTTGGCTGAAGTTACTATGAAATTTTATTCAAAAGATACCTCCTTGAAGAATATGACACATGACACTTCTAGTCCAAATCAAAATTTCTCAAAATTGTGCTTACTTTTGGCTGAAATTGCTATGAAATTTCATTCAAAAGATACCTCCTTGAGAAATATGACATATGAAACTTCTATTCCAAATTTAACTTTTTCAAATTTGTGCTTATTTTTGGCTGAGATTAGCATGAAATTTTATTCAAAAGATACATTCTTGAAGAATATGACAAATGACACTTCTAGTCCAAATCAAAATTTCTCAAAATTGTGCTTACTTTTGGCTGAAATTACTATGCAATATTGAAAAGATACCTCCTTGAGAAATATGACATATGACACTTCTATTCCAAATTAAAATTTTTCAATTTTGTGCTTATTTTTGGCTGAAATTAGTATGAAATTTCATTAAAAAAAGACCCGCTTGTGAAATAAGACACATAACACTTCTATTCAAAGTCAAATTTTTTCAATTTTGTGCTTAGTTTTGGCTGAAATTAGAATGAACTTTTATTCAAAGGATACCTCCTTGAGACATATGACGTGTAACTCTTCAATTCAAAATGATAATTTCATTTGTTTTTGCTTATTCTTAGTTGAAATTGAGTATGAAATTTCATTCAAATGACACCTCCTTGAGAAATATGACACATAAAACTTCAATTCCAAATAAAAATTTTTCAATTTTTCGCTTTTTTTTAGCCGACATTAGTATGACATTTCATTCACAAGATACCTCCTTGAGAAATATGACACATAACGCGTCTTTTCCAAATCAAAATTTTTCAATTTTGTGCTTATTTTTGGATGAAATTAGTATGAAATTTCATTTAGAAGATACCGCCTTGAGAAATAAGACACATAACACTTCTATTCCAAAATAAGTTTTTTCAATTTTGTGCTGATTTTTGGCTGAAATTAGTATGAAATTTCATTAAAAAAAGACCCGCTTGTGAAATAAGACACATAACACTTCTATTCAAAATCCGATTTTTTCAATTTTGTGCTTATTTTTGGCTCAAATTAGCATGAACTTTCAGTCAAAGGATACCTCTTTGAGACATATGACGTGTAACTCTTCAATTCAAAATGATAAGTTAATGTGTTTTGGCTTATTCTTAGTTGAAATTGAGTATGAAATTTCATTCAAATGACACCTCCTTGAGAAATATGACACATAAAACTTCAATTCCAAATAAAGATTTTTCAATTTTTCGCTTTTTTTTAGCCGAAATTAGTATGAAATTTCATTCAGAAGATACCTCCTTGAGAAATATGACACATAACGCGTCTTTTCCAAATAAAAATTTCTCAATTTTGTGCTTATTTTTGGCTGAAATTAGTATGAAATTTCATTCAGAAGATACCTCCTTGAGAGATATGACACATAACATTTCCATTCCAAATCAAATTTTCTCAATTTTGTGCTTTTTTTGGCTGAAATTAGTATGAAATCGCATTCAAAAGATTCCTCATTGAGAAATATGACACATAAAACTTCAATTCCAAATAAAAATTTTTCAATTTTTCGCTTTTTTTTAGCCGAAATTAGTATGAAATTTCATTCAGAAGATACCTCCTTGAGAAATATGACACATAACGCGTCTTTTCCAAATAAAAATTTTTCAATTTTGTGCTTATTTTTGGCTGAAATTAGTATGAAATTTCATTCAGAAGATACCTCCTTGAGAGATATGACACATAACATTTCCATTCCAAATCAAATTTTCTCAATTTTGTGCTTTTTTTGGCTGAAATTAGTATGAAATCGCATTCAAAAGATTCCTCATTGAGAAATATGACACATTACACTTCTTTTCCAAATAAAGATTTTTCAACTTTGTGCTTATTTTTGGCTGAAATTAGTATGAAATTTCATTCAGAAAATACCTCCTTGAGAAATATGACACATAACACTTCTATTCCAAATATAAATTTCTCAAATTTGTTCTTACTTTTGGCTGAAATTACTTTGAAATTTCATTCAAAAGATACCTCCTTGAGAAATATGACACATAACACTTATATTCCAAATCAAAATTTCTCAAATTTGTTCTTACTTTTGGCTGAAATTACTATGAAATTTTATTCAAAAGATACCTCCTTGAAGAATATGACACATGACACTTCTAGTCCAAATCAAAATTTCTCAAAATTGTGCTTGCTTTTGGCTGAAATTGCTATGAAATTTCATTCAAAAGATACCTCCTTGAGAAATATGACACATAACACTTATATTCCAAATCAAAATTTCTCAAATTTGTTCTTACTTTTGGCTGAAGTTACTATGAAATTTTATTCAAAAGATACCTCCTTGAAGAATATGACACATGACACTTCTAGTCCAAATCAAAATTTCTCAAAATTGTGCTTACTTTTGGCTGAAATTGCTATGAAATTTCATTCAAAAGATACCTCCTTGAGAAATATGACATATGAAACTTCTATTCCAAATTTAAATTTTTCAATTTTGTGCTTATTTTTGGCTGAGATTAGTATGAAATTTCATTAAAAAAAGACCCGCTTGTGAAATAAGACACATAACACTTCTATTCCAAATCAAATTTTTTCAATTTCGTGCTTATTTTTGGCTGAAATTAGTATGAAATTTCATTCAGAAAATACCTCCTTGAGAAATATGACACATAACACTTCTATTCCAAATATAAATTTCTCCAATTTGTTCTTACTTTTGGCTGAAATTACTATGAAATTTCATTCAAAAGATACCTCCTTAAGAAATATGACACATAACACTTATATTCCAAATCAAAATATCTCAAATTTGTTCTTACTTTTGGCTGAAATTACTATGAAATTTTATTCAAAACATACATTCTTGAAGAATATGACAAAAGACACTTCTAGTCCAAATCAAAATTTCTAAAAATTGTGCTTACTTTTGGCTGAAATTACTATGCAATTTCATTCAAAAGATACCTCCTTGAGAAATATGACATATGACACTTCTATTCCAAATTTAAATTTTTCAATTTTGTGCTTATTTTTGGCTGAAATTAGTATGAAATTTCATTAAAAAAAGACCCGCTTGTGAAATAAGACACATAACACTTCTATTCAAAGTCAAATTTTTTCAATTTTGTGCTTATTTTTGGCTGAAATTAGAATGATCTTTTACTCAAAGGATACCTCCTTGAGACATATGACGTGTAACTCTTCAATTCAAAATGATAATTTCATTTGTTTTTGCTTATTCTTAGTTGAAATTGAGTATGAAATTTCATTCAAATGACACCTCCTTGAGAAATATGACACATAACACTTCAATTCCAAATCAAATTTTTTCAATTTTGTGCTGATCTTTGGCTGAAATTAGTATGACATTTCATTCAGAAGATACCGCCTTGAGAAATAAGACACATAACACTTCTATTCCAAATCAAATTTTCTCAATTTTGTGCTGATTTTTGGCTGAAATTAGTATGAAATTTCATTCAAAAGATACTCCTTGAGAAATATGACACATAACACTTCAATTCCAAATCAAATTTTTTCAATTTTGTGCTGATCTTTGGCTGAAATTAGTATGACATTTCATTTAGAAGATACCGCCTTGAGAAATAAGACACATAACACTTCTATTCCAAAATAAGTTTTTTCAATTTTGTGCTGATTTTTGGCTGAAATTAGTATGAAATTTCATTCAGAAGATACCTCCTTGAGAAATATGACACATCACACTATTTTTGCAAATCAAATTTTTTCAATTTTGTGCTTATTTTTGGCTGAAATTAGTATGAAATTTCATTCAGAAGATACCCCCTTGAGAGATATGACACATAACATTTCCATTCCAAATCAAATTTTCTCAATTTTGTGCTTTTTTTGGCTGAAATTAGTATGAAATCTCATTCAAAAGATTCCTCATTGAGAAATATGACACATTACACTTCTTTTCCAAATAAAAATTTTTCAACTTTGTGCTTATTTTTGGCTGAAATTAGTATGAAATTTCATTCAGAAAATACCTCCTTGAGAAATATGACACATAACACTTCTATTCCAAATATAAATTTCTCAAATTTGTTCTTACTTTTGGCTGAAATTACTTTGAAATTTCATTCAAAAGATACCTCCTTGAGAAATATGACACATAACACTTATATTCAAAATCAAAATATTTCTCAAATTTGTTCTTACTTTTGGCTGAAATTACTATGAAATTTTATTCAAAAGATACCTCCTTGAAGAATATGACACATGACACTTCTAGTCCAAATCAAAATTTCTCAAAATTGTGCTTACTTTTGGCTGAAATTGCTATGAAATTTCATTCAAAAGATACCTCCTTGAGAAATATGACATATGAAACTTCTATTCCAAATTTAAATTTTTCAATTTTGTGCTTATTTTTGGCTGAGATTAGTATGAATTTTCATTAAAAAAAGACCCGCTTGTGAAATAAGACACATAACACTTCTATTCCAAATCAAATTTTTTCAATTTTGTGCTTATTTTTGGCTGAAATTAGAATGAACTTTTATTCAAAGGATACCTCCTTGAGACAAATGACGTGTAACTCTTCAATTCAAAATTATAATTTCATTTGTTTTTGCTTATTCTTAGTTGAAATTGAGTATGAAATTTCATTCAAATGACACCTCCTTCAGAAATATGACACATAACACTTCAATTCCAAATCAAATTTTTTCAATTTTGTGCTGATTTTTGGCAGAAATTAGTATGAAATTTCATTCAGAAGATACCGCCTTGAGAAATAAGACACATAACACTTCTATTCCAAATCAAATTTTCTCAATTTTGTGCTGATTTTTGGCTGAAATTAGTATGAAATTTCATTCAGAAGATACCTCCTTGGGAAATATGACACATAGCACTTCTATTCCAAATCAAAATTTTTCAATTTCGTGCCTATTGTTGGCTGAAATTAGTATGAAATATCATTTAAAAGATACCTCCTTGAGAAATATGACACATAACACTTTTATTCCCAATCAAAATTTCTTAAATTTTTTGCTGAAATTAGTATGAAATTTCATTAAAAAAAGACCCGCTTGTGAAATAAGACACATAACACTTCTATTCCAAATCCAATTTTTTCAATTTTGTGCTTATTTTTGGCTGAAATTGGAATGAACTCTCATTCAAGGGATACCTCCTTGAGACATATGACGTGTAACTCTTCAATTCAAAATGATAAGTTAATGTGTTTTTGCTTATTCTTAGTTGAAATTGAGTATGAAATTTCATTCAAATGACACCTCCTTGAGAAATATGACACATAACACTTCAATTCCAAATAGAAATTTTTCAATTTTGCGCCTATTTTTAGCCGAAATTAGTATGAAATTTTAGTCAAAAGATACCTCGTTGAGAAATATGACACATAACACTTATATTCCAAATCAAAATTTTTCAATTTTGTGCTTACTTTTGGCTGAAATTACTATGAAATTTCATTCAAAAGATACCTCCTTGAGAAATATGACACATAACTCTTCTATTCCAAATCAAAATTTTTCAATTTTGTGCCTATTTTTGGCTGAGATTAGTATGAAACTTCATTCAAAAATACCTTATTGAGAAATATGACACGTAACACTTGTATTCCAAATCAAATTTTCTCAATTTTGTGCTCATTTTTGGCTAAAATTAGTATGAAATTTCATTCAAAAGATACTTCCTAGAACAATATGACACATAGCATTTCAATTCCAATTAAATAATTGTACAAATTTGCGCTTCTTTTTGGCTGAAATTAGTATGAGATTTCATTCAGAAGATATCTCCTTGAGAAATATGACACATAGCACTTCCATTCCAAATATAAATTTTTCAATTTTGTGCTTATTTTTGGCTGAAGTTAGTATAAAATTTCATTTAGAAGATACCTCCTTGGGAAATATGACAAATAACACTTCTATTCCAAATATAAATTTTTCAATTTTGTGCCTATTTTTGGCTGAAATTAGTATGAAATTTCATTCACAAGATACCTCCTTGAGAGATATGACACATAACACTTCTATTCCAAATATAAATTTTTCAATTTTGTGCCTATTTTTGGCTGAAATTAGTATGAAATTTCATTCAGAAGATACCTCCTTGAGAGATATGACACATAACACTTCTATTCCAAATCAAAATCTCTCAAATTTGTGCTTACTTTTGGTTGAAATTACTATGAAATTTCATTCACAAGATACCTCCTTGAGAAATATGACACATAACTCTTCTATTCCAAATCAAAATTTTTCAATTTTGTGCTAATTTTTGGCTGATATTAGTTTGAAATTTTATTCAAAAGATACCTCCTTGAGAAATATGACACATAACACTTTTATTGCAAATCAAAATTTTTCAATTTTGTGCTTATTTTTGGCTAAAATTAGTATGAAATTTCATTCAGAAGATACCTCCTTGAAAGATATGACACATAACATTTCCATTCCAAATCAAATTTTCTCAATTTTGTGCTTTTTTTGGCTGAAATTAGCATGAAATTTCATTCAAAAGATTCCTCATTGAGAAATATGACACATTAAACTTCTTTTCCAAATAAGAATTTTTCAACTTTGTCTTATTTTTGGCTGAATTTAGTATGAAATTTCATTCAGAAAATACCTCCTTGAGAACAGTAAAAAAAGACCCTCTTGTAAAATAAGACACATCACACTTCTATTCAAAATCAAATTTTTTCAATTTTGTGCTTATTTTTGGCCGAAATTACCACGAAATTTCATTCAAACGATACCTCTTTAAGAAATATGACACATGACACTTCTAGTCCAGCTCAAAATTTCTCAAATTTGTGCTTACTTTTGGCTGAAATTACTATGAAATTTCATTCAAAAGATACCTCTTTGAGAAATATGACACATAACACTCCTATTCCAAATTTAAATTTTTCAATTTTGTGCTTATTTTTGGCTGAACTTAGTATGAAATTTCATTAAAAAAAGACCCACTTGTGAAATAAGACACATAACACTTCTATTCCAAATCAAATTTTTTCATTTTGAGCTTATTTTTGGCTGAAATTAGTATGAACTTTCATTCAAAGGATACCTCCTTGAGACATATGACGTGTAACTCTTAAATTCAAAATCATAATTTCATGTGTTTTTGCTTATTGTTAGTTGAAATTGAGTATGAAATTTCATTCAAATGACACCTCCTTGAGAAATATGATACATAACACTTCTTTTCCAAATCAAAATTTCTCAATTTTGTGCTTATTTTTGGCAAAAATTAGTATGAAATTTCTTTCAGAAGATACCTCCTGGAACAATATGACACATAACACTTCAATTCCAAATCAAATTTTTTTTAATTTTGTGCTTATTTTTTGCTGAAATTAGTATGTAATTTCATTCAGAAGATACCTCCTTGAGAGATATGACACATAATACTTGTATTCCAAATCAAATTTTTTCAATTTTGAGCTTATTTTTGGCTGAAATTAGTATGAAATTTAATTCAAAGGATACCTCCTTGAGACATATGACGTGTAACTCTTCAATTCAAAATCATAATGTCATGAGTTTTTCCTTATTGTTAGTTGAAATTGAGTATGAAATTTCATTCAGAAGATACCTCCTTGAGAATTATGACACATAACACTTCTATTCCATTTCAAATTTTTTTCAATTTTGTGCTTATTTTTGGCTGAAATTAGTGTGAACTTTCATCCAAAGGATACCTCCTTGAGAAATATGATGTAAAACTCTTCAATTCAAAATCATAACTCTTCAATTCAAACTTATAGTTTCATGAATCTTTTGTTGATTGTTGGTTGAAATTAGTATGAGATTTCATTCAGAAGATACCTCCTTGAGAAATATGACACATAGCACTTCTATTCCAAATATAAATTTTTCAATTTTGTGCTTATTTTTGGCTGAAGTTAGTATGAAATTTCATTCAGAAGATACCTCCTGGAACAATATGACACATAACACTTCAATTCCAAATCAAATTTTTTTTAATTTTGTGCTTATTTTTTGCTGAAATTAGTATGTAATTTCACTCAAAAGATACCTCCTTGAGAAATATGACACATAGCACTTCTATTCCAAATATACATTTTTCAATTTTGTGCTTATTCTTGGCTGAAGTTAGTATGAAATTTCATTCAGAAGATACCTCCTGGAACAATATGACACATAACACTTCAATTCCAAGTCAAATTTTTTTTAATTTTGTGCTTATTTTTGGCTGAAATTAGTATGTAATTTCACTCAAAAGATACCTCCTTGAGACATATGACGTTTAACTCTTCAATTCAAAATGATAATTTCATGTGGTTTTGCTTTTTGTTAGTTAAAATTGAGTATGAAATTTCATTCAGAACATACCTCCTTGAGAGATATGACACATAATACTTCTATTCCAAATCAAATTTTTTCAATTTTGAGCTTATTTTTGGCTGAAATTAGTATGAAATTTAATTCAAAGGATACCTCCTTGAGACATATGACGTGTAACTCTTCAATTCAAAATCATAATGTCATGAGTTTTTTCTTATTGTTAGTTGAAATTGAGTATGAAATTTCATTCAGAAGATACCTCCTTGAGAATTATGACACATAACACTTCTATTCCATTTCAATTTTTTCTCAATTTTGTGACTATTTTTGGCTGAAATTAGTATGAACTTTCATCCAAAGGATACCTCCTTGAGAAATATGATGTGTAACTCTTCAATTCAAAATCATAACTCTTTAATTCAAACTTATAATTTCATGAATTTTTTGCTGATTGTTAGTTGAAATTGAGTATGAAATTTCATTCAAATGATACCTCCTTGAGAAATATGACACATAACCCTTCAATTCCAAATCAAAGTTTTTCAATTTTGTGCTTATCTTTGGTTGAAATTAGTATGAATCATCAATTAAACATACCTTATTGAGAAATATGACACATAACGCTTCAATTCCAAATCAAAATTTTACAATTTTTAGCTTATTATAGGCTGAAATTAGTATGAAATTTTATTCAAATGATACCTCCTTGAGAAATATGACACATGACACTTCTATTCAAAATCAAAATTTTACAATTTTTAGCTTATTATAGGCTGAAATTAGTATGAAATTTCATTCACAAGATACCTCCTTGAGAAATATGACACATAACTCTTCTATTCCAAATCAAAATTTTTCAATTTTGTGCCTATTTTTGGCTGAAATTAGTATGAAACTTCATTCAAATATACCTTATTGAGAAATATGACGCGTAACACTTGTATTCCAAATCAAATTTTCTCAATTTTGTGCTCATTTTTGGCTAAAATTAGTATGAAATTTCATTCAAAAGATACTTCCTGGAACAATATGACACATAGCACTTCAATTTCAATTAAATAATTGTACAAATTTGTGCTTCTTTTTGGCTGAAATTAGTATGAGATTTCATTCAGAAGATACCTCCTTGAGAAATATGACACATAGCACTTCTATTCCAAATATAAATTATTCAATTTTGTGCTTATTTTTGGCTGAAGTTAGTATGAAATTTCATTCAGAAGATACCTCCTGGAACAATATGACACATAACACTTCAATTCCAAATCAAATTTTTTTTAATTTTGTGCTTATTTTTTGCTGAAATTAGTATGTAATTTCACTCAAAAGATACCTCCTTGAGACATATGACGTTTAACTCTTCAATTCAAAATGATAATTTCATGTGTTTTTGCTTTTTGTTAGTTGAAATTGAGTATGAAATTTCATTCAGAAGATACCTCCTTGAGATATATGACACAAAATACTTCTATTCCAAATCAAATTTTTTCAATTTTGAGCTTATTTTTGGCTGAAATTAGTATGAAATTTAATTCAAAGGATACCTCCTTGAAACATGACGTTTAACTCTTCAATTCAAAATCATAATGTCATGAGTTTTTTCTTATTGTTAGTTGAAATTGAGTATGAAATTTCATTCAGAAGATACCTCCTTGAGAATTATGACACATAACACTTCTATTCCATTTCAATTTTTTCTCAATTTTGGCTTATTCTTAGTTGAAATTGAGTATGAAATTTCATTCAAATGACACCTCCTTGAGAAATATGACACATAAAACTTCAATTCCAAATAAGAATTTTTCAATTTTTCGCTTTTTTTAGCCGAAATTAGTATGAAATTTCATTCAAAAGATACCTCCTTGAGAAATATGACACATAACGCATCTTTTCCAAAACAAAATTTTTCAATTTTGTGCTTATTTTTGGATGAAATTAGTATGAAATTTCATTTAGAAGATACCGCCTTGAGAAATAAGACACATAACACTTCTATTCCAAAATAAGTCTTTTCAATTTTGTGCTGATTTTTGGCTGAAATTAGTATGAAATTTCATTCAGAAGATACCTCCTTGAGAAATATGACACAAAACACTATTTTTGCAAATCAAAATTTTTCAATTTTGTGCTTATTTTTGGCTGAAATTAGTATGAAATTTCATTCAGAAGATACCTCCTTGAGAGATATGACTCATAACATTTCCATTCCAAATCAAATGTTCTCAATTTTGTGCTTTTTTTGGCTGAAATTAGTATGAAATCTCATTCAAAAGATTCCTCATTGAGAAATATGACACATTACACTTCTTTTCCAAATAAAAATTTTTCAACTTTGTGCTTATTTTTGGCTGAAATTAGTATGAAATTTCATTCAGAAAATACCTCCTTGAGAAATATGACACATAACACTTATATTCCAAATCAAAATTTCTCAAATTTGTTCTTACTTTTGGCTGAAATTACTATGAAATTTTATTCAAAAGATACCTCCTTGAAGAATATGACACATGACACCTCTAGTCCAAATCAAAATTTCTCAAAATTGTGCTTACTTTTGGCTGAAATTGCTATGAAACTTCATTCAAAAGATACCTCCTTGAGAAATATGACATATGAAACTTCTATTCCAAATTTAAATTTTTCAATTTTGTGCTTATTTTTGGCTGAGATTAGTATGAAATTTCATTTAGAAGATACCGCCTTGAGAAATAAGACACATAACACTTCTATTCCAAAATAAGTCTTTTCAATTTTGTGCTGATTTTTGGCTGAAATTAGTATGAAATTTCATTCAGAAGATACCTCCTTGAGAAATATGACACAAAACACTATTTTTGCAAATCAAAATTTTTCAATTTTGTGCTTATTTTTGGCTGAAATTAGTATGAAATTTCATTCAGAAGATACCTCCTTGAGAGATATGACTCATAACATTTCCATTCCAAATCAAATGTTCTCAATTTTGTGCTTTTTTTGGCTGAAATTAGTATGAAATCTCATTCAAAAGATTCCTCATTGAGAAATATGACACATTACACTTCTTTTCCAAATAAAAATTTTTCAACTTTGTGCTTATTTTTGGCTGAAATTAGTATGAAATTTCATTCAGAAAATACCTCCTTGAGAAATATGACACATAACACTTATATTCCAAATCAAAATTTCTCAAATTTGTTCTTACTTTTGGCTGAAATTACTATGAAATTTTATTCAAAAGATACCTCCTTGAAGAATATGACACATGACACCTCTAGTCCAAATCAAAATTTCTCAAAATTGTGCTTACTTTTGGCTGAAATTGCTATGAAACTTCATTCAAAAGATACCTCCTTGAGAAATATGACATATGAAACTTCTATTCCAAATTTAAATTTTTCAATTTTGTGCTTATTTTTGGCTGAGATTAGTATGAAATTTCATTAAAAAAAGACCCGCTTGTGAAATAAGACACATAACACTTCTATTCCAAATCAAATTTTTTCAATTTTGTGCTTATTTTTGGCTGAAATTAGAATAAACTTTTATTCAAAGGATACCTCCTTGAGACAAATGACGTGTAACTCTTCAATTCAAAATTATAATTTCATTTGTTTTTGCTTATTCTTAGTTGAAATTGAGTATGAAATTTCATTCAAATGACACCTCCTTCAGAAATATGACACATAACACTTCAATTCCAAATCAAATTTTTTCAATTTTGTGCTGATTTTTGGCTGAAATTAGTATGAAATTTCATTCAGAAGATACCGCCTTGAGAAATAGGACACATAACACTTCTATTCCAAATCAAATTTTCTCAATTTTGTGCTGATTTTTGGCTGAAATGAGTATGAAATTTCATTCAGAAGATACCTCCTTGGGAAATATGACACATAGCACTTCTATTCCAAATCAAAATTTTTCAATTTTGTGCCTATTGTTGGCTGAAATTAGTATGAAATATTATTTAAAAGATACCTCCTTGAGAAATATGACACATAACACTCTTATTCCCAATCAAAATTTCTTAAATTTTTTGCTGAAATTAGTATGAAATTTCATTAAAAAAAGACCCGCTTGTGAAATAAGACACATAACACTTCTATTCCAAATCAAATTTTTTCAATTTTGTGCTTATTTTTGGCTGAAATTAGAATAAACTTTTATTCAAAGGATACCTCCTTGAGACAAATGACGTGTAACTCTTCAATTCAAAATTATAATTTCATTTGTTTTTGCTTATTCTTAGTTGAAATTGAGTATGAAATTTCATTCAAATGACACCTCCTTCAGAAATATGACACATAACACTTCAATTCCAAATCAAATTTTTTCAATTTTGTGCTGATTTTTGGCTGAAATTAGTATGAAATTTCATTCAGAAGATACCGCCTTGAGAAATAGGACACATAACACTTCTATTCCAAATCAAATTTTCTCAATTTTGTGCTGATTTTTGGCTGAAATGAGTATGAAATTTCATTCAGAAGATACCTCCTTGGGAAATATGACACATAGCACTTCTATTCCAAATCAAAATTTTTCAATTTTGTGCCTATTGTTGGCTGAAATTAGTATGAAATATTATTTAAAAGATACCTCCTTGAGAAATATGACACATAACACTCTTATTCCCAATCAAAATTTCTTAAATTTTTTGCTGAAATTAGTATGAAATTTCATTAAAAAAAGACCCGCTTGTGAAATAAGACACATAACACTTCTATTCCAAATCAAATTTTTTCAATTTTGTGCTTATTTTTGGCTGAAATTAGAATAAACTTTTATTCAAAGGATACCTCCTTGAGACAAATGACGTGTAACTCTTCAATTCAAAATTATAATTTCATTTGTTTTTGCTTATTCTTAGTTGAAATTGAGTATGAAATTTCATTCAAATGACACCTCCTTCAGAAATATGACACATAACACTTCAATTCCAAATCAAATTTTTTCAATTTTGTGCTGATTTTTGGCTGAAATTAGTATGAAATTTCATTCAGAAGATACCGCCTTGAGAAATAGGACACATAACACTTCTATTCCAAATCAAATTTTCTCAATTTTGTGCTGATTTTTGGCTGAAATGAGTATGAAATTTCATTCAGAAGATACCTCCTTGGGAAATATGACACATAGCACTTCTATTCCAAATCAAAATTTTTCAATTTTGTGCCTATTGTTGGCTGAAATTAGTATGAAATATTATTTAAAAGATACCTCCTTGAGAAATATGACACATAACACTCTTATTCCCAATCAAAATTTCTTAAATTTTTTGCTGAAATTAGTATGAAATTTCATTAAAAAAAGACCCGCTTGTGAAATGAGAAACATAACACTTCTATTCCAAATCCAATTTTTTCAATTTTGTGCTTATTTTTGGCTGAAATTAGAATGAACTCTCATTCAAGGGATACCTCCTTGAGACATATGACGTGTAACTCTTCAATTCAAAATGATAAGTTAATGTGTTTTTGCTTATTCTTAGTTGAAATTGAGTATGAAATTTCATTCAAATGACACCTCCTTGAGAAATATGACACATAACACTTCAATTCCAAATAAAAAATTTTTCAATTTTGTGCCTATTTTTAGCCGAAATTAGTATGAAATTTTAGTCAAAAGATACCTCGTTGAGAAATATGACACATAACACTTATATTCCATATCAGAATTTTTCAATTTTGTGCTTACTTTTGGCTGAAATTAGTATGAAATTTCATTCAAAAGATACCTCCTTGAGAAATATGACACGTAACACTTGTATTCCAAATCAAATTTTCTCAATTTTGTGCTCATTTTTGGCTAAAATTAGTATGAAATTTCATTCAAAAGATACTTCCTGGAACAATATGACACATAGCATTTCAATTCCAATTAAATAATTGTACAAATTTGCGCTTCTTTTTGGCTGAAATTAGTATGAGATTTCATTCAGAAGATATCTCCTTGAGAAATATGACACATAGCACTTCTATTCCAAATATAAATTTTTCAATTTTGTGCTTATTTTTGGCTGAAGTTAGTATGAAATTTCATTCAAAAATACCTTATTGAGAAATATGACACGTAACACTTGTATTCCAAATCAAATGTTCTCAATTTTGTGCTCATTTTTGGCTAAAATTAGTATGAAATTTCATTCAAAAGATACTTCCTGGAACAATATGACACATAGCATTTCAATTCCAATTAAATAATTGTACAAATTTGCGCTTCTTTTTGGCTGAAATTAGTATGAGATTTCATTCAGAAGATATCTCCTTGAGAAATATGACACATAGCACTTCTATTCCAAATATAAATTTTTCAATTTTGTGTTTATTTTTGGCTGAAGTTAGTATGAAATTTCATTCAGAAGATACCTCCTTGGGAAATATGACACATAACACTTCTATTCCAAATATAAATTTTTCAATTTTGTGCCTATTTTTGGCTGAAATTAGTATGAAATTTCATTCACAAGATACCTCCTTGAGAGATATGACACATAACACTTCTATTCCAAATATAAATTTTTCAATTTTGTGCTTACTTTTGGCTGAAATTAGTATGAAATTTCATTCAAAAGATACCTCCTTGAGAGATATGACACATAACTCTTCTATTCCAAATCAAAATTTTTCAATTTTGTGCCTATTTTTGGCTGAGATTAGTATGAAACTTCATTCAAAAATACCTTATTGAGAAATATGACACGTAACACTTGTATTCCAAATCAAATTTTCTCAATTTTGTGCTCATTTTGGGCTAAAATTAGTATGAAATTTCATTCAAAAGATACTTCCTGGAACAATATGACACATAGCATTTCAATTCCAATTAAATAATTGTACAAATTTGCGCTTCTTTTTGGCTGAAATTAGTATGAGATTTCATTCAGAAGATATCTCCTTGAGAAATATGACACATAGCACTTCTATTCCAAATATAAATTTTTCAATTTTGTGCTTATTTTTGGCTGAAGTTAGTATGAAATGTTATTCAAAAGATAGCTCCTTGAGAAATATGACACAAAACACTTCTATTCAAAATCAAAATTTTTCAATTTGGTGCTTATTTTTGGCTGAAATTAGTATGAAATTTCATTCAGAAAATACCTCCTTGAGAAATATGACACATAACACTTCTATTCCAAATATAAATTTCTCAAATTTGTTCTTACTTTTGGCTGAAATTACTATGAAATTTCATTCAAAAGATACCTCCTTGAGAAATATGACACATAACACTTATATTCCAAATCAAAATTTCTCAAATTTGTTCTTACTTTTGGCTGAAATTACTATGAAAATTTATTCAAAAGATACCTCCTTGAAGAATATGACACATGACACTTCTAGTCCAAATCAAAATTTCTCAAAGTTGTGCTTACTTTTGGCTGAAATTGCTATGAAATTTCATTCAAAAGATACCTCCTTGAGAAATATGACATATGAAACTTCTATTCCAAATTTAAATTTTTCAATTTTGTGCTTATTTTTGGCTGAGATTAGTATGAAATTTCATTAAAAAAAGACCCGCTTGTGAAATAAGACACATAACACTTCTATTCCAAATCAAATTTTTTCATTTTGAGCTTATTTTTGGCTGAAATTAGTATGAACTTTCATTCAAAGGATACCTCCTTGAGACATATGACGTGTAACTCTTAAATTCAAAATCATAACTCTTCAATTCAAACTTATAGTTTTATGAATCTTTTGTTGATTGTTGGTTGAAATTGAGTATGAAATTTCATTCAAATGATACCTCCTTGAGAAATATGACACATAACGCTTCTATTCAAAATCAAAATTTTTCAATTTTGTGCTTATTTTTGGCTGAAATTAGTATGAAATTTCATTCAAAAGATGCTTCCTGGAACAATATGACACATAGCACTTCAATTCCAATTAAATAATTGTACAAATTTGCGCTTCTTTTTGGCTGAAATTAGTATGAGATTTCATTCAGAAGATACCTCCTTGAGAAATATGACACATAGCACTTCTATTCCAAATATAAATTTTTCAATTTTGTGCTTATTTTTGGCTGAAATTAGTATGAAATTTCATTCAGGAGATACCTCCTGGAACAATATGACACATAACACTTCTATTCCAAATCAAATTTTTTTTAATTTTGTGCTTATTTTTTGCTGAAATTAGTATGTAATTTCACTCAAAAGATACCTCCTTGAGAAATATGACACATAGCACTTCTATTCCAAATATAAATTTTTCAATTTTGTGCTTATTTTTGGCTGAAGTTAGTATGTAATTTCACTCAAAAGATACCTCCTTGAGAAATATGACACATAGCACTTCTATTCCAAATATAAATTTTTCAATTTTGTGCTTATTTTTGGCTGAAGTTAGTATGAAATTTCATTCAGGAGATACCTCCTGGAACAATATGACACATAACACTTCAATTCCAAATCAAATTTTTTTTAATTTTGTGCTTATTTTTTGCTGAAATTAGTATGTAATTTCACTCAAAAGATACCTCCTTGAGAAATATGACACATAACGCGTCTTTTCCAAATCAAAATTTTACAATTTTGTGCTTATTTTTGGATGAAATTAGTATGAAATTTCATTTAGAAGATACCGCCTTGAGAAATAAGACACATAACACTTCTATTCCAAATCAAGTTTTTTCAATTTTGTGCTGATTTTTGGCTGAAATTAGTATGAAATTTCATTCAGAAGATACCTCCTTGAGAAATATGACACATAACACTTCTATTCCAAATCAAATTTTCTCAATTTTGTGCTGATTTTTGGCTGAAATGAGTATGAAATTTCATTCAGAAGATACCTCCTTGGGAAATATGACACATAACACTTCAATTCCAAATCAAATTTTTTCAATTTTGTGCTGATTTTTGGCTGAAATTAGTATGAAATTTCATTCAGAAGATACCGCCTTGAGAAATAGGACACATAACACTTCTATTCCAAATCAAATTTTCTCAATTTTGTGCTGATTTTTGGCTGAAATGAGTATGAAATTTCATTTAGAAGATACCTCCTTGAGAGATATGACACATAACATTTCCATTCCAAATCAAATTTTCTCAATTTTGTGCTTTTTTTTGGCTGAAATTAGTATGAAATCTCATTCAAAAGATTCCTCCTTGAGAAATATGACACATAACACTTATATTCCAAATCAAAATTTCTCAAATTTGTTCTTACTTTTGGCTGAAATTACTATGAAATTTTATTCAAAAGATACCTCCTTGAAGAATATGACACATGACACTTCTAGTCCAAATCAAAATTTCTCAAAATTGTGCTTACTTTTGGCTGAAATTGCTATGAAATTTCATTCAAAAGATACCTCCTTGAGAAATATGACATATGAAACTTCTATTCCAAATTTAAATTTTTCAATTTTGTGCTTATTTTTGGCTGAGATTAGTATGAAATTTCATTAAAAAAAGACCCGCTTGTGAAATAAGACACATAACACTTCTATTCAAAGTCAAATTTTTTCAATTTTGTGCTTATTTTTGGCTGAAATTAGAATGAACTTTTATTCAAAGGATACCTCCTTGAGACAAATGACGTGTAACTCTTCAATTCAAAATTATAATTTCATTTGTTTTTGCTTATTCTTAGTTGAAATTGAGTATGAAATTTCATTCAAATGACACCTCCTTCAGAAATATGACACATAACACTTCAATTCCAAATCAAATTTTTTGAATTTTGTGCTGATTTTTGGCTGAAATTAGTATGAAATTTCATTCAGAAGATACCGCCTTGAGAAGTAGGACACATAACACTTCTATTCCAAATCAAATTTTCTCAATTTTGTGCCTATTTTTGGCTGAAATGAGTATGAAATTTCATTCAGAAGATACCTCCTTGGGAAATATGACACGTAACACTTGTATTCCAAATCAAATTTTCTCAATTTTGTGCTCATTTTTGGCTAAAATTAGTATGAAATTTCATGCAAAAGATACTTCCTGGAACAATATGACACATAGCACTTCAATTCCAATTAAATAATTGTACAAATTTGCGCTTCTTTTTGGCTGAAATTAGTATGAGATTTCATTCAGAAGATACCTCCTTGAGAAATATGACACATAGCACTTCTATTCCAAATATAAATTTTTCAATTTTGTGCTTATTTTTGGCTGAAATTAGTATGAAATTTCATTCAGGAGATACCTCCTGGAACAATATGACACATAACACTTCTATTCCAAATCAAATTTTTTTTAATTTTGTGCTTATTTTTTGCTGAAATTAGTATGTAATTTCACTCAAAAGATACCTCCTTGAGAAATATGACACATAGCACTTCTATTCCAAATATAAATTTTTCAATTTTGTGCTAATTTTTGGCTGAAGTTAGTATGAAATTTCATTCAGGAGATACCTCCTGGAACAACATGACACATAACACTTGAATTCCAAATCAAATTTTTTTTAATTTTGTGCTTATTTTTTGCTGAAATTAGTATGTAATTTCACTCAAAAGATACCTCCTTGAGAAATATGACACATAACGCGTCTTTTCCAAATCAAAATTTTTCAATTTTGTGCTTATTTTTGGATGAAATTAGTATGAAATTTCATTTAATAGAGACCGCCTTGAGAAATAAGACACATAACACTTCTATTCCAAATCAAGTTTTTTCAATTTTGTGCTGATTTTTGGCTGAAATTAGTATGAAATTTCATTCAGAAGATACCTCCTTGAGAAATATGACACATAACACTTCTATTCCAAATCAAATTTTCTCAATTTTGTGCTGATTTTTGGCTGAAATGAGTATGAAATTTCATTCAGAAGATACCTCCTTGGGAAATATGACACATAACACTTCAATTCCAAATCAAATTTTTTCAATTTTGTGCTGATTTTTGGCTGAAATTAGTATGAAATTTCATTCAGAAGATACCGCCTTGAGAAATAGGACACATAACACTTATATTCCAAATCAAAATTTCTCAAATTTGTTCTTACTTTTGGCTGAAATTACTATGAAATTTTATTCAAAAGATACCTCCTTGAAGAATATGACACATGACACTTCTAGTCCAAATCAAAATTTCTCAAAATTGTGCTTACTTTTGGCTGAAATTGCTATGAAATTTCATTCAAAAGATACCTCCTTGAGAAATATGACATATGAAACTTCTATTCCAAATCAAATTTTTTCATTTTGAGCTTATTTTTGGCTGAAATAAGTATGAACTTTCATACAAAGGATACCTCCTTGAGACATATGACGTGTAACTCTTAAATTCAAAATCATAACTCTTCAATTCAAACTTATAGTTTCATGAATCTTTTGTTGATTGTTGGTTGAAATTGAGTATGAAATTTCATTCAAATGATACCTCCTTGAGAAATATGACACATAACGCTTCTATTCAAAATCAAAATTTTTCAATTTTGTGCTTATTTTTGGCTGAAATTAGTATGAAATTTCATTCAAAAGATGCTTCCTGGAACAATATGACACATAGCACTTCAATTCCAATTAAATAATTGTACAAATTTGCGCTTCTTTTTGGCTGAAATTAGTATGAGATTTCATTCAGAAGATACCTCCTTGAGAAATATGACACATAGCACTTCTATTCCAAATATAAATTTTTCAATTTTGTGCTTATTTTTGGCTGAAATTAGTATGAAATTTCATTCAGGAGATACCTCCTGGAACAATATGACACATAACACTTCTTTTCCAAATCAAATTTTTTTTAATTTTGTGCTTATTTTTTGCTGAAATTAGTATGTAATTTCACTCAAAAGATACCTCCTTGAGAAATATGACACATAGCACTTCTATTCCAAATATAAATTTTTCAATTTTGTGCTAATTTTTGGCTGAAGTTAGTATGAAATTTCATTCAGGAGATACCTCCTGGAACAATATGACACATAACACTTCAATTCCAAATCAAATTTTTTTTAATTTTGTGCTTATTTTTTGCTGAAATTAGTATGTAATTTCACTCAAAAGATACCTCCTTGAGAAATATGACACATAACGCGTCTTTTCCAAATCAAAATTTTTCAATTTTGTGCTTATTTTTGGATGAAATTAGTATGAAATTTCATTTAGAAGATACCGCCTTGAGAAATAAGACACATAACACTTCTATTCCAAATCAAGTTTTTTCAATTTTGTGCTGATTTTTGGCTGAAATTAGTATGAAATTTCATTCAGAAGATACCTCCTTGAGAAATATGACACATAACACTTCTATTCCAAATCAAATTTTCTCAATTTTGTGCTGATTTTTGGCTGAAATGAGTATGAAATTTCATTCAGAAGATACCTCCTTGGGAAATATGACACATAACACTTCAATTCCAAATCAAATTTTTTCAATTTTGTGCTGATTTTTGGCTGAAATTAGTATGAAATTTCATTCAGAAGATACCGCCTTGAGAAATAGGACACATAACACTTATATTCCAAATCAAAATTTCTCAAATTTGTTCTTACTTTTGGCTGAAATTACTATGAAATTTTATTCAAAAGATACCTCCTTGAAGAATATGACACATGACACTTCTAGTCCAAATCAAAATTTCTCAAAATTGCGCTTACTTTTGGCTGAAATTGCTATGAAATTTCATTCAAAAGATACCTCCTTGAGAAATATGACATATGAAACTTCTATTCCAAATTTAAATTTTTCAATTTTGTGCTTATTTTTGGCTGAGATTAGTATGAAATTTCATTAAAAAAAGACCCGCTTGTGAAATAAGACACATAACACTTCTATTCCAAATCAAATTTTTTCAATTTTGTGCTTATTTTTGGCTGAAATTAGAATAAACTTTTATTCAAAGGATACCTCCTTGAGACAAATGACGTGTAACTCTTCAATTCAAAATTATAATTTCATTTGTTTTTGCTTATTCTTAGTTGAAATTGAGTATGAAATTTCACTCAAATGACACCTCCTTCAGAAAGATGACACATAACACTTCAATTCAAAATCAAATTTTTTCAATTTTGTGCTGATTTTTGGCTGAAATTAGTATGAAATTTCATTCAGAAGATACCGCCTTGAGAAATAGGACACATAACACTTCTATTCCAAATCAAATTTTCTCAATTTTGTGCTGATTTTTGGCTGAAATGAGTATGAAATTTCATTCAGAAGATACCTCCTTGGGAAATATGACACATAGCACTTCTATTCCAAATCAAAATTTTTCAATTTTGTGCCTATTGTTGGCTGAAATTAGTATGAAATATCATTTAAAAGATACCTCCTTGAGAAATATGACACATAACACTCTTATTCCCAATCAAAATTTCTTAAATTTTTTGCTGAAATTAGTATGAAATTTCATTAAAAAAAGACCCGCTTGTGAAATGAGACACATAACACTTCTAATCCAAATCCAATTTTTTCAATTTTGTGCTTATTTTTGGCTGAAATTAGAATGAACTCTCATTCAAGGGATACCTCCTTGAGACATATGACGTGTAACTCTTCAATTCAAAATGATAAGTTAATGTGTTTTTGCTTATTCTTAGTTGAAATTGAGTATGAAATTTCATTCAAATGACACCTCCTTGAGAAATATGACACATAACACTTCAATTCCAAATAAAAAATTTTTCAATTTTGCGCCTATTTTTAGCCGAAATTAGTATGAAATTTTAGTCAAAAGATACCTCATTGAGAAATATGACACATAACACTTATATTCCAAATCAGAATTTTTCAATTTTGTGCTTACTTTTGGCTGAAATTAGTATGAAATTTCATTCAAAAGATACCTCCTTGAGAAATATGACACATAACTATTTTATTCCAAATCAAAATTTTTCAATTTTGTGCCTATTTTTGGCTGAGATTAGTATGAAACTTCATTCAAAAATACCTTATTGAGAAATATGACACGTAACACTTGTATTCCAAATCAAATTTTCTCAATTTTGTGCTCATTTTTGGCTAAAATTAGTATGAAATTTCATTCAAAAGATTCCTCATTGAGAAATATGACACATTACACTTCTTTTCCAAATAAGAATTTTTCAACTTTGTCTTATTTTTGGCTGAAATTAGTATGAAATTTCATTCAGAAAATACCTCCTTGAGAACAGTATAAAAAGACCCTCTTGTAAAATATGACACATCACACTTCTATTCAAAATCAAATTTTTTCAATTTTGTGTTTATTTTTGGCCGAAATTACCAGGAAATTTCATTCAAAAGATACCTCTTTAAGAAATATGACACATGACACTTCTAGTCCAGCGCAAAATTTCTCACATTTGTGCTTACTTTTGGCTGAAATTACTATGAAATTTCATTCAAAAGATACCTCCTTGAGAAATATGACACATAACACTTCTATTCCAAATTAAAATCTTTCAATTTTGTGCCTATTTTTGGCTGAACTTAGTATGAAATTTCATTAAAAAAAGACCCTCTTGTGAAATAAGACACATAACACTTCTATTCCAAATCAAATTTTTTCATTTTGAGCTTATTTTTGGCTGAAATTAGTATGAACTTTCATTCAAAGGATACCTCCTTGAGACATATGACGTGTAACTCTTAAATTCAAAATCATAACTCTTCAATTCAAACTTATAGTTTCATGAATCTTTTGTTGATTGTTGGTTGAAATTGAGTATGAAATTTCATTCAAATGATACCTCCTTGAGAAATATGACACATAACGCTTCTATTCAAAATCAAAATTTTTCAATTTTGTGCTTATTTTTGGCTGAAATTAGTATGAAATTTCATTCAAAAGATGCTTCCTGGAACAATATGACACATAGCACTTCAATTCCAATTAAATAATTGTACAAATTTGCGCTTCTTTTTGGCTGAAATTAGTATGAGATTTCTTTCAGAAGATACCTCCTTGAGAAATATGACACATAGCACTTCTATTCCAAATATAAATTTTTCAATTTTGTGCTTATTTTTGGCTGAAGTTAGTATGAAATTTCATACAGGAGATACCTCCTGGAACAATATGACACATAACAATTCAATTCCAAATCAAATTTTTTTTAATTTTGTGCTTATTTTTTGCTGAAATTAGTATGTAATTTCACTCAAAAGATACCTCCTTGAGAAATATGACACATAGCACTTCTATTCCAAATATACATTTTTCAATTTTGTGCTTATTTTTGGCTGAAGTTAGTATGAAATTTCATTCAGAAGATACCTCCTTTAGAGATATGACACATAATACTTCTATTCCAAATCAAATTTTTTCAATTTTGAGCTTATTTTTGGCTGAAATTAGTATGAAATTTAATTCAAAGGATACCTCCTTGAGACATATGACGTGTAACTCTTCAATTCAAAATCATAATGTCATGAGTTTTTTCTTATTGTTAGTTGAAATTGAGTATGAAATTTCCTTCAGAAGATACCTCCTTGAGAATTATGACACATAACACTTCTATTCCATTTCAATTTTTTCTCAATTTTGTGCTTATTTTTGGCTGAAATTAGTATGAACTTTCATCCAAAGGATACCTCCTTGAGAAATATGATGTGTAACTCTTCAATTCAAAATCATAACTCTTCAATTCAAACTTATAATTTCATGAATTTTTTGCTGATTGTTAGTTGAAATTGAGTATGAAATTTCATTCAAATGATACCTCCATGAGAAATATGACACATAACGCTTCAATTCCAAATCAAAGTTTTTCAATTTTGTTCTTATCTTTGGTTGAAATTAGTATGAATCTTCATTTAAACATACCTTATTGAGAAATATGACACATAACGCTTCAATTCCAAATCAAAATTTTACAATTTTTAGCTTATTATAGGCTGAAATTAGTATGAAATTTTATTCAAATGATACCTCCTTGAGAAATATGACACATGACACTTCTATTCAAAATCAAAATTTTTCAATTTTGTGCTTATTTTTGACTGAAATTAGTATGAGATTTCATTCAGAAGATACCTCCTTGAGAAATATGACACATAGCACTTCTATTCCAAATCAAATTTTCTCAATTTTGTGCTTATTTTTGGCTGAGATTTGTATGAAATTTCATTCAGGAGATACCTCCTGGAACAATATGACACATAACACTTCAATTCCAAATCAAATTTTTTTTAATTTTGTGCTTATTTTTTGCTGAAATTAGTATGTAATTTCACTCAAAAGATACCTCCTTGAGAAATATGACACATAACGCGTCTTTTCCAAATCAAATTTTCTCAATTTTGTGCTGATTTTTGGCTGAAATTAGTATGAAATTTCATTCAGAAGATACCGCCTTGAGAAATAGGACACATAACACTTCTATTCCAAATCAAATTTTCTCAATTTTGTGCTGATTTTTGGCTGAAATGAGTATGAAATTTCATTCAGAAGATACCTCCTTGGGAAATATGACACATAGCACTTCTATTCCAAATCAAAATTTCTTAAATTTTTTGCTGAAATTAGTATGAAATTTCATTAAAAAAAGACCCGCTTGTGAAATGAGACACATAACACTTCTATTCCAAATCCAATTTTTTCAATTTTGTGCTTATTTTTGGCTGAAATTAGAATGAACTCTCATTCAAGGGATACCTCCTTGAGACATATGACGTGTTACTCTTCAATTCAAAATGATAAGTTAATGTGTTTTTGCTTATTCTTAGTTGAAATTGAGTATGAAATTTCATTCAAATGATACCTCCTTGAGAAATATGACACATAACGCTTCTATTCAAAATCAAAATTTTTCAATTTTGTGCTTATTTTTGGCTGAAATTAGTATGAAATTTCATTCAAAAGATACCTCATTGAGAAATATGACACATAACACTTATATTCCAAATCAGAATTTTTCAATTTTGTGCTTACTTTTGGCTGAAATTAGTATGAAATTTCATTAAAAAAAGACCCTCTTGTGAAATAAGACACATAACACTTCTATTCCAAATCAAATTTTTTCATTTTGAGCTTATTTTTGGCTGAAATTAGTATGAACTTTCATTCAAAGGATACCTCCTTGAGACATATGACGTGTAACTCTTAAATTCAAAATCATAACTCTTCAATTCAAACTTATAGTTTTATGAATCTTTTGTTGATTGTTGGTTGAAATTGAGTATGAAATTTCATTCAAATGATACCTCCTTGAGAAATATGACACATAACGCTTCTATTCAAAATCAAAATTTTTCAATTTTGTGCTTATTTTTGGCTGAAATTAGTATGAAATTTCATTCAAAAGATGCTTCCTGGAACAATATGACACATAGCACTTCAATTCCAATTAAATAATTGTACAAATTTGCGCTTCTTTTTGGCTGAAATTAGTATGAGATTTCATTCAGAAGATACCTCCTTGAGAAATATGACACATAGCACTTCTATTCCAAATATAAATTTTTCAATTTTGTGCTTATTTTTGGCTGAGATTAGTATGAAATTTCATTCAGGAGATACCTCCTGGAACAATATGACACATAACACTTCTATTCCAAATCAAATTTTTTTTAATTTTGTGCTTATTTTTTGCTGAAATTAGTATGTAATTTCACTCAAAAGATACCTCCTTGAGAAATATGACACATAGCACTTCTATTCCAAATATAAATTTTTCAATTTTGTGCTTATTTTTGGCTGAAGTTAGTATGAAATTTCATTCAGGAGATACCTCCTGGAACAATATGACACATAACACTTCAATTCCAAATCAAATTTTTTTTAATTTTGTGCTTATTTTTTGCTGAAATTAGTATGTAATTTCACTCAAAAGATACCTCCTTGAGAAATATGACACATAACGCGTCTTTTCCAAATCAAAATTTTTCAATTTTGTGCTTATTTTTGGATGAAATTAGTATGAAATTTCATTTAGAAGATAATGCCTTGAGAAATAAGACACATAACACTTCTATTCCAAATCAAGTTTTTTCAATTTTGTGCTGATTTTTGGCTGAAATTAGTATGAAATTTCATTCAGAAGATACCTCCTTGAGAAATATGACACATAACACTTCTATTCCAAATCAAATTTTCTCAATTTTGTGCTGATTTTTGGCTGAAATGAGTATGAAATTTCATTCAGAAGATACCTCCTTGGGAAATATGACACATAACAAGTCAATTCCAAATCAAATTTTTTCAATTTTGTGCTGATTTTTGGCTGAAATTAGTATGAAATTTCATTCAGAAGATACCGCCTTGAGAAATAGGACACATAACACTTCTATTCCAAATCAAATTTTCTCAATTTTGTGCTGATTTTTGGCTGAAATGAGTATGAAATTTCATTCAGAAGATACCTCCTTGAGAGATATGACACATAACATTTCCATTCCAAATCAAATTTTCTCAATTTTGTGCTTTTTTTTGGCTGAAATTAGTATGAAATTTCATTCAAAAGATACCTCATTGAGAAATATGACACATAACACTTATATTCCAAATCAGAATTTTTCAATTTTGTGCTTACTTTTGGCTGAAATTAGTATGAAATTTCATTAAAAAAAGACCCTCTTGTGAAATAAGACACATAACACTTCTATTCCAAATCAAATTTTTTCATTTTGAGCTTATTTTTGGCTGAAATTAGTATGAACTTTCATTCAAAGGATACCTCCTTGAGACATATGACGTGTAACTCTTAAATTCAAAATCATAACTCTTCAATTCAAACTTATAGTTTTATGAATCTTTTGTTGATTGTTGGTTGAAATTGAGTATGAAATTTCATTCAAATGATACCTCCTTGAGAAATATGACACATAGCGCTTCTATTCAAAATCAAAATTTTTCAATTTTGTGCTTATTTTTGGCTGAAATTAGTATGAAATTTCATTCAAAAGATGCTTCCTGGAACAATATGACACATAGCACTTCAATTCCAATTAAATAATTGTACAAATTTGCGCTTCTTTTTGGCTGAAATTAGTATGAGATTTCATTCAGAAGATACCTCCTTGAGAAATATGACACATAGCACTTCTATTCCAAATATAAATTTTTCAATTTTGTGCTTATTTTTGGCTGAAATTAGTATGAAATTTCATTCAGGAGATACCTCCTGGAACAATATGACACATAACACTTCTATTCCAAATCAAATTTTTTTTAATTTTGTGCTTATTTTTTGCTGAAATTAGTATGTAATTTCACTCAAAAGATACCTCCTTGAGAAATATGACACATAGCACTTCTATTCCAAATATAAATTTTTCAATTTTGTGCTTATTTTTGGCTGAAGTTAGTATGAAATTTCATTCAGGAGATACCTCCTGGAACAATATGACACATAACACTTCAATTCCAAATCAAATTTTTTTTAATTTTGTGCTTATTTTTTGCTGAAATTAGTATGTAATTTCACTCAAAAGATACCTCCTTGAGAAATATGACACATAGCACTTCTATTCCAAATATACATTTTTCAATTTTGTGCTTATTTTTGGCTGAAGTTAGTATGAAATTTCATTCAGAAGATACCTCCTGGAACAATATGACACATAAAACTTCAATTCCAAATCAAATTTTTTTTAATTTTTAGCTTATTATAGGCTGAAATTAGTATGAAATTTTATTCAAAGGATACCTCCTTGAGACATATGACGTTTAACTCTTAAATTCAAAATCATAATGTCATGAGTTTTTTCTTATTGTTAGTTGAAATTGAGTATGAAATTTCCTTCAGAAGATACCTCCTTGAGAATTATGACACATAACACTTCTATTCCATTTCAATTTTTTCTCAATTTTGTGCTTATTTTTGGCTGAAATTAGTATGAACTTTCATCCAAAGGATACCTCCTTGAGAAATATGATGTGTAACTCTTCAATTCAAAATCATAACTCTTCAATTCAAACTTATAATTTCATGAATTTTTTGCTGATTGTTAGTTGAAATTAGTATGAAATTTCATTCAGAAGATACCGCCTTGAGAAATAGGACACATAACACTTCTATTCCAAATCAAATTTTCTCAATTTTGTGCTGATTTTTGGCTGAAATGAGTATGAAATTTCATTCAGAAGATACCTCCTTGGGAAATATGACACATAGCGGTTCTATTCCAAATCAAAATTTTTCAATTTTGTGCCTATTGTTGGCTGAAATTAGTATGAAATATCATTTAAAAGATACCTCCTTGAGAAATATGACACATAACACTCTTATTCCCAATCAAAATTTCTTAAATTTTTTGCTGAAATTAGTATGAAATTTCATTAAAAAAAGACCCGCTTGTGAAATGAGACACATAACACTTCTATTCCAAATCCAATTTTTTCAATTTTGTGCTTATTTTTGGCTAAAATTAGAATGAACTCTCATTCAAGGGATACCTCCTTGAGACATATGACGTGTAACTCTTCAATTCAAAATGATAAGTTAATGTGTTTTTGCTTATTCTTAGTTGAAATTGAGTATGAAATTTCATTCAAATGATACCTCCTTGAGAAATATGACACATAACGCTTCTATTCAAAATCAAAATTTTTCAATTTTGTGCTTATTTTTGGCTGAAATTAGTATGAAATTTCATTCAAAAGATACCTCATTGAGAAATATGACACATAACACTGATATTCCAAATCAGAATTTTTCAATTTTGTGCTTACTTTTGGCTGAAATTAGTATGAAATTTCATTAAAAAAAGACCCTCTTGTGAAATAAGACACATAACACTTCTATTCCAAATCAAATTTTTTCATTTTGAGCTTATTTTTGGCTGAAATTAGTATGAACTTTCATACAAAGGATACCTCCTTGAGACATATGACGTGTAACTCTTAAATTCAAAATCATAACTCTTCAATTCAAACTTATAGTTTCATGAATCTTTTGTTGATTGTTGGTTGAAATTGAGTATGAAATTTCATTCAAATGATACCTCCTTGAGAAATATGACACATAACGCTTCTATTCAAAATCAAAATTTTTCAATTTTGTGCCTATTGTTGGCTGAAATTAGTATGAAATATCATTTAAAAGATACCTCCTTGAGAAATATGACACATAACACTCTTATTCCCAATCAAAATTTCTTAAATTTTTTGCTGAAATTAGTATGAAATTTCATTAAAAAAAGACCCGCTTGTGAAATGAGACACATAACACTTCTATTCCAAATCCAATTTTTTCAATTTTGTGCTTATTTTTGGCTAAAATTAGAATGAACTCTCATTCAAGGGATACCTCCTTGAGACATATGACGTGTAACTCTTCAATTCAAAATGATAAGTTAATGTGTTTTTGCTTATTCTTAGTTGAAATTGAGTATGAAATTTCATTCAAATGATACCTCCTTGAGAAATATGACACATAACGCTTCTATTCAAAATCAAATTTTTCAATTTTGTGCTTATTTTTGGCTGAAATTAGTATGAAATTTCATTCAAAAGATACCTCATTGAGAAATATGACACATAACACTGATATTCCAAATCAGAATTTTTCAATTTTGTGCTTACTTTTGGCTGAAATTAGTATGAAATTTCATTAAAAAAAGACCCTCTTGTGAAATAAGACACATAACACTTCTATTCCAAATCAAATTTTTTCATTTTGAGCTTATTTTTGGCTGAAATTAGTATGAACTTTCATACAAAGGATACCTCCTTGAGACATATGACGTGTAACTCTTAAATTCAAAATCATAACTCTTCAATTCAAACTTATAGTTTCATGAATCTTTTGTTGATTGTTGGTTGAAATTGAGTATGAAATTTCATTCAAATGATACCTCCTTGAGAAATATGACACATAACGCTTCTATTCAAAATCAAAATTTTTCAATTTTGTGCTTATTTTTGGCTGAAATTAGTATGAAATTTCATTCAAAAGATGCTTCCTGGAACAATATGACACATAGCACTTCAATTCCAATTAAATAATTGTACAAATTTGCGCTTCTTTTTGGCTGAAATTAGTATGAGATTTCATTCAGAAGATACCTCCTTGAGAAATATGACACATAGCACTTCTATTCCAAATATAAATTTTTCAATTTTGTGCTTATTTTTGGCTGAAATTAGTATGAAATTTCATTCAGGAGATACCTCCTGGAACAATATGACACATAACACTTCTATTCCAAATCAAATTTTTTTTAATTTTGTGCTTATTTTTTGCTGAAATTAGTATGTAATTTCACTCAAAAGATACCTCCTTGAGAAATATGACACATAGCACTTCTATTCCAAATATAAATTTTAAAATTTTGTGCTAATTCTTGGCTGAAGTTAGTATGAAATTTCATTCAGGAGATACCTCCTGGAACAATATGACACATAACACTTCAATTCCAAATCAAATTTTTTTTAATTTTGTGCTTATTTTTTGCTGAAATTAGTATGTAATTTCACTCAAAAGATACCTCCTTGAGAAATATGACACATAACGCGTCTTTTCCAAATCAAAATTTTTCAATTTTGTGCTTATTTTTGGATGAAATTAGTATGAAATTTCATTTAGAAGATACCGCCTTGAGAAATAAGACACATAACACTTCTATTCCAAATCAAATTTTCTCAATTTTGTGCTGATTTTTGGCTGAAATGAGTATGAAATTTCATTCAGAAGATACCTCCTTGAGAGATATGACACATAACATTTCCATTCCAAATCAAATTTTCTCAATTTTGTGCTTTTTTTTGGCTGAAATTAGTATGAAATCTCATTCAAAAGATTCCTCCTTGAGAAATATGACACATAACACTTATATTCCAAATCAAAATTTCTCAAATTTGTTCTTACTTTTGGCTGAAATTACTATGAAATTTTATTCAAAAGATACCTCCTTGAAGAATATGACACATGACACTTCTAGTCCAAATCAGAATTTCTCAAAATTGTGCTTACTTTTGGCTGAAATTGCTATGAAATTTCATTCAAAAGATACCTCCTTGAGAAATATGACATATGAAACTTCTATTCCAAATTTAAATTTTTCAATTTTGTGCTTATTTTTGGCTGAGATTAGTATGAAATTTCATTAAAAAAAGACCCGCTTGTGAAATAAGACACATAACACTTCTATTCCAAATCAAATTTTTTCAATTTTGTGCTTATTTTTGGCTGAAATTAGAATAAACTTTTATTCAAAGGATACCTCCTTGAGACAAATGACGTGTAACTCTTCAATTCAAAATTATAATTTCATTTGTTTTTGCTTATTCTTAGTTGAAATTGAGTATGAAATTTCATTCAAATGACACCTCCTTCAGAAATATGACACATAACACTTCAATTCCAAATCAAATTTTTTCAATTTTGTGCTGATTTTTGGCTGAAATTAGTATGAAATTTCATTCAGAAGATACCGTCTTGAGAAATAGGACACATAACACTTCTATTCCAAATCAAATTTTCTCAATTTTGTGCCTATTTTTGGCTGAAATGAGTATGAAATTTCATTCAGAAGATACCTCCTTGGGAAATATGACACATAGCACTTCTATTCCAAATCAAAATTTTTCAATTTTGTGCCTATTGTTGGCTGAAATTAGTATGAAATATCATTTAAAAGATACCTCCTTGAGAAATATGACACATAACACTCTTATTCCCAATCAAAATTTCTTAAATTTTTTGCTGAAATTAGTATGAAATTTCATTAAAAAAAGACCCGCTTGTGAAATGAGACACATAACACTTCTATTCCAAATCCAATTTTTTCAATTTTGTGCTTATTTTTGGCTGAAATTAGAATGAACTCTCATTCAAGGGATACCTCCTTGAGACATATGACGTGTAACTCTTCAATTCAAAATGATAATTTAATGTGTTTTTGCTTATTCTTAGTTGAAATTGAGTATGAAATTTCATTCAAATGACACCTCCTTGAGAAATATGACACATAACACTTCAATTCCAAATAAAAAATTTTTCAATTTTGCGCCTATTTTTAGCCGAAATTAGTATGAAATTTTAGTCAAAAGATACCTCATTGAGAAATATGACACATAACACTTATATTCCAAATCAGAATTTTTCAATTTTGTGCTTACTTTTGGCTGAAATTAGTATGAAATTTCATACAAAAGATACCTCCTTGAGAAATATGACACATAACTCTTCTATTCCAAATCAAAATTTTTCAATTTTGTGCCTATTTTTGGCTGAGATTAGTATGAAACTTCATTCAAAAATACCTTATTGAGAAATATGACACGTAACACTTGTATTCCAAATCAAATTTTCTCAATTTTGTGCTCATTTTTGGCTAAAATTAGTATGAAATTTCATTCAAAAGATACTTCCTGGAACAATATGACACATAGCATTTCAATTCCAATTAAATAATTGTACAAATTTGCGCTTCTTTTTGGCTGAAATTAGTATGAGATTTCATTCAGAAGATATCTCCTTGAGAAATATGACACATAGCACTTCTATTCCAAATATAAATTTTTCAATTTTGTGCTTATTTTTGGCTGAAGTTAGTATGAAATTTCATTCAGAAGATACCTCCTTGGGAAATATGACACATAACACTTCTATTCCAAATATAAATTTTTCAATTTTGTGCCTATTTTTGGCTGAAATTAGTATGAAATTTCATTCAGAAGATACCTCCTTGAGAGATATGACACATAACACTTCTATTCCAAATATAAATTTTTCAATTTTGTGCCTATTTTTGGCTGAAATTAGTATGAAATTTCATTCAGAAGATACCTCCTTGAGAGATATGACACATAACACTTCTATTCCAAATCAAAATCTCTCAAATTTGTGCTTACTTTTGGTTGAAATTACTATGAAATTTCATTCACAAGATACCTCCTTGAGAAATATGACACATAACTCTTCTATTCCAAATCAAAATTTTTCAATTTTGTGCTAATTTTTGGCTGATATTAGTTTGAAATTTTATTCAAAAGATACCTCCTTGAGAAATATGACACATAACGCGTCTTTTCCAAATCAAAATTTCTCAATTTTGTGTTTATTTTTGGATGAAATTAGTATGAAATTTCATTCAGAAGATACCTCCTTGAGAAATATGACACATAACACTTTTATTGCAAATCAAAATTTTTCAATTTTGTGCTTATTTTTGGCTAAAATTAGTATGAAATTTCATTCAGAAGATACCTCCTTGAAAGATATGACACATAACATTTCCATTCCAAATCAAATTTTCTCAATTTTGTGCTTTTTTTGGCTGAAATTAGCATGAAATTTCATTCAAAAGATTCCTCATTGAGAAATATGACACATTACACTTCTTTTCCAAATAAGAATTCTTCAACTTTGTCTTATTTTTGGCTGAAATTAGTATGAAATTTCATTCAGAAAATACCTCCTTGAGAACACTATAAAAAGACCCTCTTGTAAAATATGACACATCACACTTCTATTCAAAATCAAATTTTTTCAATTTTGTGTTTATTTTTGGCCGAAATTACCACGAAATTTCATTCAAAAGATACCTCTTTAAGAAATATGACACATGACACTTCTAGTCCAGCGCAAAATTTCTCACATTTGTGCTTACTTTTGGCTGAAATTACTATGAAATTTCATTCAAAAGATACCTCCTTGAGAAATATGACACAAAACACCTCTATTCCAAATTAAAATTTTTCAATTTTGTGCCTATTTTTGGCTGAACTTAGTATGAAATTTCATTAAAAAAAGACCCTCTTGTGAAATAAGACACATAACACTTCTATTCCAAATCAAATTTTTTCATTTTGAGCTTATTTTTGGCTGAAATTAGTATGAACTTTCATTCAAAGGATACCTCCTTGAGACATATGACGTGTAACTCTTAAATTCAAAATCATAACTCTTCAATTCAAACTTATAGTTTCATGAATCTTTTGTTGATTGTTGGTTGAAATTGAGTATGAAATTTCATTCAAATGATACCTCCTTGAGAAATATGACACATAACGCTTCTATTCAAAATCAAAATTTTTCAATTTTGTGCTTATTTTTGGCTGAAATTAGTATGAAATTTCATTCAAAAGATGCTTCCTGGAACAATATGACACATAGCACTTCAATTCCAATTAAATAATTGTACAAATTTGCGCTTCTTTTTGGCTGAAATTAGTATGAGATTTCATTCAGAAGATACCTCCTTGAGAAATATGACACATAGCACTTCTATTCCAAATATAAATTTTTCAATTTTGTGCTTATTTTTGGCTGAAGTTAGTATGAAACTTCATTCAGGAGATACCTCCTGGAACAATATGACACATAACAATTCAATTCCAAATCAAATTTTTTTTAATTTTGTGCTTATTTTTTGCTGAAATTAGTATGTAATTTCACTCAAAAGATACCTCCTTGAGAAATATGACACATAGCACTTCTATTCCAAATATACATTTTTCAATTTTGTGCTTATTTTTGGCTGAAGTTAGTATGAAATTTCATTCAGAAGATACCTCCTTTAGAGATATGACACATAATACTTCTATTCCAAATCAAATTTTTTCAATTTTGAGCTTATTTTTGGCTGAAATTAGTATGAAATTTAATTCAAAGGATACCTCCTTGAGACATATGACGTGTAACTCTTCAATTCAAAATCATAATGTCATGAGTTTTTTCTTATTGTTAGTTGAAATTGAGTATGAAATTTCCTTCAGAAGATACCTCCTTGAGAATTATGACACATAACACTTCTATTCCATTTCAATTTTTTCTCAATTTTGTGCTTATTTTTGGCTGAAATTAGTATGAACTTTCATCCAAAGGATACCTCCTTGAGAAATATGATGTGTAACTCTTCAATTCAAAATCATAACTCTTCAATTCAAACTTATAATTTCATGAATTTTTTGCTGATTGTTAGTTGAAATTGAGTATGAAATTTCATTCAAATGATACCTCCATGAGAAATATGACACATAACGCTTCAATTCCAAATCAAAGTTTTTCAATTTTGTTCTTATCTTTGGTTGAAATTAGTATGAATCTTCATTTAAACATACCTTATTGAGAAATATGACACATAACGCTTCAATTCCAAATCAAAATTTTACAATTTTTAGCTTATTATAGGCTGAAATTAGTATGAAATTTTATTCAGATGATACCTCCTTGAGAAATATGACACATGACACTTCTATTCAAAATCAAAATTTTTCAATTTTGTGCTTATTTTTGACTGAATTTAGTATGAGATTTCATTCAGAAGATACCTCCTTGAGAAATATGACACATAGCACTTCTATTCCAAATCAAATTTTCTCAATTTTGTGCTTATTTTTGGCTGAGATTTGTATGAAATTTCATTCAGGAGATACCTCCTTGAGAAATATGACACATAACTCTTCTATTCCAAATCAAAATTTTTCAATTTTGTGCCTATTTTTGGCTGAGATTAGTATGAAACTTCATTCAAAAATACCTTATTGAGAAATATGACACGTAACACTTGTATTCCAAATCAAATTTTCTCAATTTTGTGCTCATTTTTGGCTAAAATTAGTATGAAATTTCATTCAAAAGATACTTCCTGGAACAATATGACACATAGCATTTCAATTCCAATTAAATAATTGTACAAATTTGCGCTTCTTTTTGGCTGAAATTAGTATGAGATTTCATTCAGAAGATATCTCCTTGAGAAATATGACACATAGCACTTCTATTCCAAATATAAATTTTTCAATTTTGTGCTTATTTTTGGCTGAAGTTAGTATGAAATTTCATTCAGAAGATACCTCCTTGGGAAATATGACACATAACACTTCTATTCCAAATATAAATTTTTCAATTTTGTGCCTATTTTTGGCTGAAATTAGTATGAAATTTCATTCAGAAGATACCTCCTTGAGAGATATGACACATAACACTTCTATTCCAAATATAAATTTTTCAATTTTGTGCCTATTTTTGGCTGAAATTAGTATGAAATTTCATTCAGAAGATACCTCCTTGAGAGATATGACACATAACACTTCTATTCCAAATCAAAATCTCTCAAATTTGTGCTTACTTTTGGTTGAAATTACTATGAAATTTCATTCACAAGATACCTCCTTGAGAAATATGACACATAACTCTTCTATTCCAAATCAAAATTTTTCAATTTTGTGCTAATTTTTGGCTGATATTAGTTTGAAATTTTATTCAAAAGATACCTCCTTGAGAAATATGACACATAACGCGTCTTTTCCAAATCAAAATTTCTCAATTTTGTGTTTATTTTTGGATGAAATTAGTATGAAATTTCATTCAGAAGATACCTCCTTGAGAAATATGACACATAACACTTTTATTGCAAATCAAAATTTTTCAATTTTGTGCTTATTTTTGGCTAAAATTAGTATGAAATTTCATTCAGAAGATACCTCCTTGAAAGATATGACACATAACATTTCCATTCCAAATCAAATTTTCTCAATTTTGTGCTTTTTTTGGCTGAAATTAGCATGAAATTTCATTCAAAAGATTCCTCATTGAGAAATATGACACATTACACTTCTTTTCCAAATAAGAATTCTTCAACTTTGTCTTATTTTTGGCTGAAATTAGTATGAAATTTCATTCAGAAAATACCTCCTTGAGAACACTATAAAAAGACCCTCTTGTAAAATATGACACATCACACTTCTATTCAAAATCAAATTTTTTCAATTTTGTGTTTATTTTTGGCCGAAATTACCACGAAATTTCATTCAAAAGATACCTCTTTAAGAAATATGACACATGACACTTCTAGTCCAGCGCAAAATTTCTCACATTTGTGCTTACTTTTGGCTGAAATTACTATGAAATTTCATTCAAAAGATACCTCCTTGAGAAATATGACACAAAACACCTTTATTCCAAATTAAAATTTTTCAATTTTGTGCCTATTTTTGGCTGAACTTAGTATGAAATTTCATTAAAAAAAGACCCTCTTGTGAAATAAGACACATAACACTTCTATTCCAAATCAAATTTTTTCATTTTGAGCTTATTTTTGGCTGAAATTAGTATGAACTTTCATTCAAAGGATACCTCCTTGAGACATATGACGTGTAACTCTTAAATTCAAAATCATAACTCTTCAATTCAAACTTATAGTTTCATGAATCTTTTGTTGATTGTTGGTTGAAATTGAGTATGAAATTTCATTCAAATGATACCTCCTTGAGAAATATGACACATAACGCTTCTATTCAAAATCAAAATTTTTCAATTTTGTGCTTATTTTTGGCTGAAATTAGTATGAAATTTCATTCAAAAGATGCTTCCTGGAACAATATGACACATAGCACTTCAATTCCAATTAAATAATTGTACAAATTTGCGCTTCTTTTTGGCTGAAATTAGTATGAGATTTCATTCAGAAGATACCTCCTTGAGAAATATGACACATAGCACTTCTATTCCAAATATAAATTTTTCAATTTTGTGCTTATTTTTGGCTGAAGTTAGTATGAAATTTCATTCAGGAGATACCTCCTGGAACAATATGACACATAACAATTCAATTCCAAATCAAATTTTTTTTAATTTTGTGCTTATTTTTTGCTGAAATTAGTATGTAATTTCACTCAAAAGATACCTCCTTGAGAAATATGACACATAGCACTTCTATTCCAAATATACATTTTTCAATTTTGTGCTTATTTTTGGCTGAAGTTAGTATGAAATTTCATTCAGAAGATACCTCCTTTAGAGATATGACACATAATACTTCTATTCCAAATCAAATTTTTTCAATTTTGAGCTTATTTTTGGCTGAAATTAGTATGAAATTTAATTCAAAGGATACCTCCTTGAGACATATGACGTGTAACTCTTCAATTCAAAATCATAATGTCATGAGTTTTTTCTTATTGTTAGTTGAAATTGAGTATGAAATTTCCTTCAGAAGATACCTCCTTGAGAATTATGACACATAACACTTCTATTCCATTTCAATTTTTTCTCAATTTTGTGCTTATTTTTGGCTGAAATTAGTATGAACTTTCATCCAAAGGATACCTCCTTGAGAAATATGATGTGTAACTCTTCAATTCAAAATCATAACTCTTCAATTCAAACTTATAATTTCATGAATTTTTTGCTGATTGTTAGTTGAAATTGAGTATGAAATTTCATTCAAATGATACCTCCATGAGAAATATGACACATAACGCTTCAATTCCAAATCAAAGTTTTTCAATTTTGTTCTTATCTTTGGTTGAAATTAGTATGAATCTTCATTTAAACATACCTTATTGAGAAATATGACACATAACGCTTCAATTCCAAATCAAAATTTTACAATTTTTAGCTTATTATAGGCTGAAATTAGTATGAAATTTTATTCAAATGATACCTCCTTGAGAAATATGACACATGACACTTCTATTCAAAATCAAAATTTTTCAATTTTGTGCTTATTTTTGACTGAAATTAGTATGAGATTTCATTCAGAAGATACCTCCTTGAGAAATATGACACATAGCACTTCTATTCCAAATCAAATTTTCTCAATTTTGTGCTTATTTTTGGCTGAGATTTGTATGAAATTTCATTCAGGAGATACCTCCTTGAGAAATATGACACATAACTCTTCTATTCCAAATCAAAATTTTTCAATTTTGTGCCTATTTTTGGCTGAGATTAGTATGAAACTTCATTCAAAAATACCTTATTGAGAAATATGACACGTAACACTTGTATTCCAAATCAAATTTTCTCAATTTTGTGCTCATTTTTGGCTAAAATTAGTATGAAATTTCATTCAAAAGATACTTCCTGGAACAATATGACACATAGCATTTCAATTCCAATTAAATAATTGTACAAATTTGCGCTTCTTTTTGGCTGAAATTAGTATGAGATTTCATTCAGAAGATATCTCCTTGAGAAATATGACACATAGCACTTCTATTCCAAATATAAATTTTTCAATTTTGTGCTTATTTTTGGCTGAAGTTAGTATGAAATTTCATTCAGAAGATACCTCCTTGGGAAATATGACACATAACACTTCTATTCCAAATATAAATTTTTCAATTTTGTGCCTATTTTTGGCTGAAATTAGTATGAAATTTCATTCAGAAGATACCTCCTTGAGAGATATGACACATAACACTTCTATTCCAAATATAAATTTTTCAATTTTGTGCCTATTTTTGGCTGAAATTAGTATGAAATTTCATTCAGAAGATACCTCCTTGAGAGATATGACACATAACACTTCTATTCCAAATCAAAATCTCTCAAATTTGTGCTTACTTTTGGTTGAAATTACTATGAAATTTCATTCACAAGATACCTCCTTGAGAAATATGACACATAACTCTTCTATTCCAAATCAAAATTTTTCAATTTTGTGCTAATTTTTGGCTGATATTAGTTTGAAATTTTATTCAAAAGATACCTCCTTGAGAAATATGACACATAACGCGTCTTTTCCAAATCAAAATTTCTCAATTTTGTGTTTATTTTTGGATGAAATTAGTATGAAATTTCATTCAGAAGATACCTCCTTGAGAAATATGACACATAACACTTTTATTGCAAATCAAAATTTTTCAATTTTGTGCTTATTTTTGGCTAAAATTAGTATGAAATTTCATTCAGAAGATACCTCCTTGAAAGATATGACACATAACATTTCCATTCCAAATCAAATTTTCTCAATTTTGTGCTTTTTTTGGCTGAAATTAGCATGAAATTTCATTCAAAAGATTCCTCATTGAGAAATATGACACATTACACTTCTTTTCCAAATAAGAATTTTTCAACTTTGTCTTATTTTTGGCTGAAATTAGTATGAAATTTCATTCAGAAAATACCTCCTTGAGAACAGTATAAAAAGACCCTCTTGTAAAATATGACACATCACACTTCTATTCAAAATCAAATTTTTTCAATTTTGTGTTTATTTTTGGCCGAAATTACCACGAAATTTCATTCAAAAGATACCTCTTTAAGAAATATGACACATGACACTTCTAGTCCAGCGCAAAATTTCTCACATTTGTGCTTACTTTTGGCTGAAATTACTATGAAATTTCATTCAAAAGATACCTCCTTGAGAAATATGACACATAACACTTCTATTCCAAATTAAAATTTTTCAATTTTGTGCCTATTTTTGGCTGAACTTAGTATGAAATTTCATTAAAAAAAGACCCTCTTGTGAAATAAGACACATAACACTTCTATTCCAAATCAAATTTTTTCATTTTGAGCTTATTTTTGGCTGAAATTAGTATGAACTTTCATTCAAAGGATACCTCCTTGAGACATATGACGTGTAACTCTTAAATTCAAAATCATAACTCTTCAAATCAAACTTATAGTTTCATGAATCTTTTGTTGATTGTTGGTTGAAATTGAGTATGAAATTTCATTCAAATGATACCTCCTTGAGAAATATGACACATAACGCTTCTATTCAAAATCAAAATTTTTCAATTTTGTGCTTATTTTTGGCTGAAATTAGTATGAAATTTCATTCAAAAGATGCTTCCTGGAACAATATGACACATAGCACTTCAATTCCAATTAAATAATTGTACAAATTTGCGCTTCTTTTTGGCTGAAATTAGTATGAGATTTCATTCAGAAGATACCTCCTTGAGAAATATGACACATAGCACTTCTATTCCAAATATAAATTTTTCAATTTTGTGCTTATTTTTGGCTGAAGTTAGTATGAAATTTCATTCAGGAGATACCTCCTGGAACAATATGACACATAACAATTCAATTCCAAATCAAATTTTTTTTAATTTTGTGCTTATTTTTTGCTGAAATTAGTATGTAATTTCACTCAAAAGATACCTCCTTGAGAAATATGACACATAGCACTTCTATTCCAAATATACATTTTTCAATTTTGTGCTTATTTTTGGCTGAAGTTAGTATGAAATTTCATTCAGAAGATACCTCCTTTAGAGATATGACACATAATACTTCTATTCCAAATCAAATTTTTTCAATTTTGAGCTTATTTTTGGCTGAAATTAGTATGAAATTTAATTCAAAGGATACCTCCTTGAGACATATGACGTGTAACTCTTCAATTCAAAATCATAATGTCATGAGTTTTTTCTTATTGTTAGTTGAAATTGAGTATGAAATTTCCTTCAGAAGATACCTCCTTGAGAATTATGACACATAACACTTCTATTCCATTTCAATTTTTTCTCAATTTTGTGCTTATTTTTGGCTGAAATTAGTATGAACTTTCATCCAAGGGATACCTCCTTGAGAAATATGATGTGTAACTCTTCAATTCAAAATCATAACTCTTCAATTCAAACTTATAATTTCATGAATTTTTTGCTGATTGTTAGTTGAAATTGAGTATGAAATTTCATTCAAATGATACCTCCATGAGAAATATGACACATAACGCCTCAATTCCAAATCAAAGTTTTTCAATTTTGTTCTTATCTTTGGTTGAAATTAGTATGAATCTTCATTTAAACATACCTTATTGAGAAATATGACACATAACGCTTCAATTCCAAATCAAAATTTTACAATTTTTAGCTTATTATAGGCTGAAATTAGTATGAAATTTTATTCAAATGATACCTCCTTGAGAAATATGACACATGACACTTCTATTCAAAATCAAAATTTTTCAATTTTGTGCTTATTTTTGACTGAAATTAGTATGAGATTTCATTCAGAAGATACCTCCTTGAGAAATATGACACATAGCACTTCTATTCCAAATCAAATTTTCTCAATTTTGTGCTTATTTTTGGCTGAAATTTGTATGAAATTTCATTCAGGAGATACCTCCTTGAGAAATAGGACACATAACACTTCTATTCCAAATCAAATTTTCTCAATTTTGTGCTGATTTTTGGCTGAAATGAGTATGAAATTTCATTCAGAACATACCTCCTTGAGAGATATGACACATAACATTTCCATTCCAAATCAAATTTTCTCAATTTTGTGCTTTTTTTTGGCTGAAATTAGTATGAAATCTCATTCAAAAGATTCCTCCTTGAGAAATATGACACATAACACTTATATTCCAAATCAAAATTTCTCAAATTTGTTCTTACTTTTGGCTGAAATTACTATGAAATTTTATTCAAAAGATACCTCCTTGAAGAATATGACACATGACACTTCTAGTCCAAATCAGAATTTCTCAAAATTGTGCTTACTTTTGGCTGAAATTGCTATGAAATTTCATTCAAAAGATACCTCCTTGAGAAATATGACATATGAAACTTCTATTCCAAATTTAAATTTTTCAATTTTGTGCTTATTTTTGGCTGAGATTAGTATGAAATTTCATTAAAAAAAGACCCGCTTGTGAAATAAGACACATAACACTTCTATTCCAAATCAAATTTTTTCAATTTTGTGCTTATTTTTGGCTGAAATTAGAATAAACTTTTATTCAAAGGATACCTCCTTGAGACAAATGACGTGTAACTCTTCAATTCAAAATTATAATTTCATTTGTTTTTGCTTATTCTTAGTTGAAATTGAGTATGAAATTTCATTCAAATGACACCTCCTTCAGAAATATGACACATAACACTTCAATTCCAAATCAAATTTTTTCAATTTTGTGCTGATTTTTGGCTGAAATTAGTATGAAATTTCATTCAGAAGATACCGTCTTGAGAAATAGGACACATAACACTTCTATTCCAAATCAAATTTTCTCAATTTTGTGCCTATTTTTGGCTGAAATGAGTATGAAATTTCATTCAGAAGATACCTCCTTGGGAAATATGACACATAGCACTTCTATTCCAAATCAAAATTTTTCAATTTTGTGCCTATTGTTGGCTGAAATTAGTATGAAATATCATTTAAAAGATACCTCCTTGAGAAATATGACACATAACACTCTTATTCCCAATCAAAATTTCTTAAATTTTTTGCTGAAATTAGTATGAAATTTCATTAAAAAAAGACCCGCTTGTGAAATGAGACACATAACACTTCTATTCCAAATCCAATTTTTTCAATTTTGTGCTTATTTTTGGCTGAAATTAGAATGAACTCTCATTCAAGGGATACCTCCTTGAGACATATGACGTGTAACTCTTCAATTCAAAATGATAAGTTAATGTGTTTTTGCTTATTCTTAGTTGAAATTGAGTATGAAATTTCATTCAAATGACACCTCCTTGAGAAATATGACACATAACACTTCAATTCCAAATAAAAAATTTTTCAATTTTGCGCCTATTTTTAGCCGAAATTAGTATGAAATTTTAGTCAATAGATACCTCATTGAGAAATATGACACATAACACTTATATTCCAAATCAGAATTTTTCAATTTTGTGCTTACTTTTGGCTGAAATTAGTATGAAATTTCATTCAAAAGATACCTCCTTGAGAAATATGACACATAACTCTTCTATTCCAAATCAAAATTTTTCAATTTTGTGCCTATTTTTGGCTGAGATTAGTATGAAACTTCATTCAAAAATACCTTATTGAGAAATATGACACGTAACACTTGTATTCCAAATCAAATTTTCTCAATTTTGTGCTCATTTTTGGCTAAAATTAGTATGAAATTTCATTCAAAAGATACTTCCTGGAACAATATGACACATAGCATTTCAATTCCAATTAAATAATTGTACAAATTTGCGCTTCTTTTTGGCTGAAATTAGTATGAGATTTCATTCAGAAGATATCTCCTTGAGAAATATGACACATAGCACTTCTATTCCAAATATAAATTTTTCAATTTTGTGCTTATTTTTGGCTGAAGTTAGTATGAAATTTCATTCAGAAGATACCTCCTTGGGAAATATGACACATAACACTTCTATTCCAAATATAAATTTTTCAATTTTGTGCCTATTTTTGGCTGAAATTAGTATGAAATTTCTCTCAGAAGATACCTCCTTGAGAGATATGACACATAACACTTCTATTCCAAATATAAATTTTTCAATTTTGTGCCTATTTTTGGCTGAAATTAGTATGAAATTTCATTCAGAAGATACCTCCTTGAGAGATATGACACATAACACTTCTATTCCAAATCAAAATCTCTCAAATTTGTGCTTACTTTTGGTTGAAATTACTATGAAATTTCATTCACAAGATACCTCCTTGAGAAATATGACACATAACTCTTCTATTCCAAATCAAAATTTTTCAATTTTGTGCTAATTTTTGGCTGATATTAGTTTGAAATTTTATTCAAAAGATACCTCCTTGAGAAATATGACACATAACGCGTCTTTTCCAAATCAAAATTTCTCAATTTTGTGTTTATTTTTGGATGAAATTAGTATGAAATTTCATTCAGAAGATACCTCCTTGAGAAATATGACACATAACACTTTTATTGCAAATCAAAATTTTTCAATTTTGTGCTTATTTTTGGCTAAAATTAGTATGAAATTTTATTCAGAAGATACCTCCTTGAAAGATATGACACATAACATTTCCATTCCAAATCAAATTTTCTCAATTTTGTGCTTCTTTTGGCTGAAATTAGCATGAAATTTCATTCAAAAGATTCCTCATTGAGAAATATGACACATTACACTTCTTTTCCAAATAAGAATTTTTCAACTTTGTCTTATTTTTGGCTGAAATTAGTATGAAATTTCATTCAGAAAATACCTCCTTGAGAACAGTATAAAAAGACCCTCTTGTAAAATATGACACATCACACTTCTATTCAAAATCAAATTTTTTCAATTTTGTGTTTATTTTTGGCCGAAATTACCACCAAATTTCATTCAAAAGATACCTCTTTAAGAAATATGACACATGACACTTCTAGTCCAGCGCAAAATTTCTCACATTTGTGCTTACTTTTGGCTGAAATTACTATGAAATTTCATTCAAAAGATACCTCCTTGAGAAATATGACACATAACACTTCTATTCCAAATTAAAATTTTTCAATTTTGTGCCTATTTTTGGCTGAACTTAGTATGAAATTTCATTAAAAAAAGACCCTCTTGTGAAATAAGACACATAACACTTCTATTCCAAATCAAATTTTTTCATTTTGAGCTTATTTTTGGCTGAAATTAGTATGAACTTTCATTCAAAGGATACCTCCTTGAGACATATGACGTGTAACTCTTAAATTCAAAATCATAACTCTTCAATTCAAACTTATAGTTTCATGAATCTTTTGTTGATTGTTGGTTGAAATTGAGTATGAAATTTCATTCAAATGATACCTCCTTGAGAAATATGACACATAACGCTTCTATTCAAAATCAAAATTTTTCAATTTTGTGCTTATTTTTGGCTGAAATTAGTATGAAATTTCATTCAAAAGATGCTTCCTGGAACAATATGACACATAGCACTTCAATTCCAATTAAATAATTGTACAAATTTGCGCTTCTTTTTGGCTGAAATTAGTATGAGATTTCATTCAGAAGATACCTCCTTGAGAAATATGACACATAGCACTTCTATTCCAAATATAAATTTTTCAATTTTGTGCTTATTTTTGGCTGAAGTTAGTATGAAATTTCATTCAGGAGATACCTCCTGGAACAATATGACACATAACAATTCAATTCCAAATCAAATTTTTTTTAATTTTGTGCTTATTTTTTGCTGAAATTAGTATGTAATTTCACTCAAAAGATACCTCCTTGAGAAATATGACACATAGCACTTCTATTCCAAATATACATTTTTCAATTTTGTGCTTATTTTTGGCTGAAGTTAGTATGAAATTTCATTCAGAAGATACCTCCTTAAGAGATATGACACATAATACTTCTATTCCAAATCAAATTTTTTCAATTTTGAGCTTATTTTTGGCTGAAATTAGTATGAAATTTAATTCAAAGGATACCTCCTTGAGACATATGACGTGTAACTCTTCAATTCAAAATCATAATGTCATGAGTTTTTTCTTATTGTTAGTTGAAATTGAGTATGAAATTTCATTCAGAAGATACCTCCTTGAGAGATATGACACATAACATTTCCATTCCAAATCAAATTTTCTCAATTTTGTGCTTTTTTTTGGCTGAAATTAGTATGAAATCTCATTCAAAAGATTCCTCCTTGAGAAATATGACACATAACACTTATATTCCAAATCAAAATTTCTCAAATTTGTTCTTACTTTTGGCTGAAATTACTATGAAATTTTATTCAAAAGATACCTCCTTGAAGAATATGACACATGACACTTCTAGTCCAAATCAAAATTTCTCAAAATTGTGCTTACTTTTGGCTGAAATTGCTATGAAATTTCATTCAAAAGATACCTCCTTGAGAAATATGACATATGAAACTTCTATTCCAAATTAAAATTTTTCAATTTTGTGCCTATTTTTGGCTGAACTTAGTATGAAATTTCATTAAAAAAAGACCCTCTTGTAAAATAAGACACATAACACTTCTATTCCAAATCAAATTTTTTCATTTTGAGCTTATTTTTGGCTGAAATTAGTATGAACTTTCATTCAAAGGATACCTCCTTGAGACATATGACGTGTAACTCTTAAATTCAAAATCATAACTCTTCAATTCAAACTTATAGTTTCATGAATCTTTTGTTGATTGTTGGTTGAAATTGAGTATGAAATTTCATTCAAATGATACCTCCTTGAGAAATATGACACATAACGCTTCTATTCAAAATCAAAATTTTTCAATTTTGTGCTTATTTTTGGCTGAAATTAGTATGAAATTTCATTCAAAAGATGCTTCCTGGAACAATATGACACATAGCACTTCAATTCCAATTAAATAATTGTACAAATTTGCGCTTCTTTTTGGCTGAAATTAGTATGAGATTTCATTCAGAAGATACCTCCTTGAGAAATATGACACATAGCACTTCTATTCCAAATATAAATTTTTCAATTTTGTGCTTATTTTTGGCTGAAGTTAGTATGAAATTTCATTCAGGAGATACCTCCTGGAACAATATGACACATAACAATTCAATTCCAAATCAAATTTTTTTTAATTTTGTGCTTATTTTTTGCTGAAATTAGTATGTAATTTCACTCAAAAGATACCTCCTTGAGAAATATGACACATAACACTTCTATTCCAAATATACATTTTTCAATTTTGTGCTTATTTTTGGCTGAAGTTAGTATGAAATTTCATTCAGAAGATACCTCCTTTAGAGATATGACACATAATACTTCTATTCCAAATCAAATTTTTTCAATTTTGAGCTTATTTTTGGCTGAAATTAGTATGAAATTTAATTCAAAGGATACCTCCTTGAGACATATGACGTGTAACTCTTCAATTCAAAATCATAATGTCATGAGTTTTTTCTTATTGTTAGTTGAAATTGAGTATGAAATTTCATTCAGAAGATACCTCCTTGAGAGATATGACACATAACATTTCCATTCCAAATCAAATTTTCTCAATTTTGTGCTTTTTTTTGGCTGAAATTAGTATGAAATCTCATTCAAAAGATTCCTCCTTGAGAAATATGACACATAACACTTATATTCCAAATCAAAATTTCTCAAATTTGTTCTTACTTTTGGCTGAAATTACTATGAAATTTTATTCAAAAGATACCTCCTTGAAGAATATGACACATGACACTTCTAGTCCAAATCAAAATTTCTCAAAATTGTGCTTACTTTTGGCTGAAATTGCTATGAAATTTCATTCAAAAGATACCTCCTTGAGAAATATGACATATGAAACTTCTATTCAAAATTTAAATTTTTCAATTTTGTGCTTATTTTTTGGCTGAGATTAGTATGAAATTTCATTAAAAAAAGACCCGCTTGTGAAATAAGACACATAACACTTCTATTCCAAATCAAATTTTTTCAATTTTGTGCTTATTTTTGGCTGAAATTAGAATAAACTTTTATTCAAAGGATACCTCCTTGAGACAAATGACGTGTAACTCTTCAATTCAAAATTATAATTTCATTTGTTTTTGCTTATTCTTAGTTGAAATTGAGTATGAAATTTCATTCAAATGACACCTCCTTGAGAAATATGACACATAACACTTCAATTCCAAATAAAAAATTTTTCAATTTTGCGCCTATTTTTAGCCGAAATTAGTATGAAATTTTAGTCAAAAGATACCTCATTGAGAAATATGACACATAACACTTATATTCCAAATCAGAATTTTTCAATTTTGTGCTTACTTTTGGCTGAAATTAGTATGAAATTTCATTCAAAATTTACCTCCTTGAGAAATATGACACATAACTCTTCTATTCCAAATCAAAATTTTTCAATTTTGTGCCTATTTTTGGCTGAGATTAGTATGAAACTTCATTCAAAAATACCTTATTGAGAAATATGACACGTAACACTTGTATTCCAAATCAAATTTTCTCAATTTTGTGCTCATTTTTGGCTAAAATTAGTATGAAATTTCATTCAAAAGATACTTCCTGGAACAATATGACACATAGCATTTCAATTCCAATTAAATAATTGTACAAATTTGCGCTTCTTTTTGGCTGAAATTAGTATGAGATTTCATTCAGAAGATATCTCCTTGAGAAATATGACACATAGCACTTCTATTCCAAATATAAATTTTTCAATTTTGTGCTTATTTTTGGCTGAAGTTAGTATGAAATTTCATTCAGAAGATACCTCCTTGGGAAATATGACACATAACACTTCTATTCCAAATATAAATTTTTCAATTTTGTGCCTATTTTTGGCTGAAATTAGTATGAAATTTCATTCAGAAGATACCTCCTTGAGAAATATGACACATAACACTTCTATTCCAAATATAAATTTTTCAATTTTGTGCCTATTTTTGGCTGAAATTAGTATGAAATTTCATTCAGAAGATACCTCCTTGAGAGATATGACACATAACACTTCTATTCCAAATCAAAATCTCTCAAATTTGTGCTTACTTTTGGTTGAAATTACTATGAAATTTCATTCACAAGATACCTCCTTGAGAAATATGACACATAACTCTTCTATTCCAAATCAAAATTTTTCAATTTTGTGCTAATTTTTGGCTGATATTAGTTTGAAATTTTATTCAAAAGATACCTCCTTGAGAAATATGACACATAACGCGTCTTTTCCAAATCAAAATTTCTCAATTTTGTGTTTATTTTTGGATGAAATTAGTATGAAATTTCATTCAGAAGATACCTCCTTGAGAAATATGACACATAACACTTTTATTGCAAATCAAAATTTTTCAATTTTGTGCTTATTTTTGGCTAAAATTAGTATGAAATTTCATTCAGAAGATACCTCCTTGAAAGATATGACACATAACATTTCCATTCCAAATCAAATTTTCTCAATTTTGTGCTTTTTTTGGCTGAAATTAGCATGAAATTTCATTCAAAAGATTCCTCATTGAGAAATATGACACATTACACTTCTTTTCCAAATAAGAATTTTTCAACTTTGTCTTATTTTTGGCTGAAATTAGTATGAAATTTCATTCAGAAAATACCTCCTTGAGAACAGTATAAAAAGACCCTCTTGTAAAATATGACACATCACACTTCTATTCAAAATCAAATTTTTTCAATTTTGTGTTTATTTTTGGCCGAAATTACCACGAAATTTCATTCAAAAGATACCTCTTTAAGAAATATGACACATGACACTTCTAGTCCAGCGCAAAATTTCTCACATTTGTGCTTACTTTTGGCTGAAATTACTATGAAATTTCATTCAAAAGATACCTCCTTGAGAAATATGACACATAACACTTCTATTCCAAATTAAAATTTTTCAATTTTGTGCCTATTTTTGGCTGAACTTAGTATGAAATTTCATTAAAAAAAGACCCTCTTGTGAAATAAGACACATAACACTTCTATTCCAAATCAAATTTATTCATTTTGAGCTTATTTTTGGCTGAAATTAGTATGAACTTTCATTCAAAGGATACCTCCTTGAGACATATGACGTGTAACTCTTAAATTCAAAATCATAACTCTTCAATTCAAACTTATAGTTTCATGAATCTTTTGTTGATTGTTGGTTGAAATTGAGTATGAAATTTCATTCAAATGATACCTCCTTGAGAAATATGACACATAACGCTTCTATTCAAAATCAAAATTTTTCAATTTTGTGCTTATTTTTGGCTGAAATTAGTATGAAATTTCATTCAAAAGATGCTTCCTGGAACAATATGACACATAGCACTTCAATTCCAATTAAATAATTGTACAAATTTGCGCTTCTTTTTGGCTGAAATTAGTATGAGATTTCATTCAGAAGATACCTCCTTGAGAAATATGACACATAGCACTTCTATTCCAAATATAAATTTTTCAATTTTGTGCTTATTTTTGGCTGAAGTTAGTATGAAATTTCATTCAGGAGATACCTCCTGGAACAATATGACACATAACAATTCAATTCCAAATCAAATTTTTTTTAATTTTGTGCTTATTTTTTGCTGAAATTAGTATGTAATTTCACTCAAAAGATACCTCCTTGAGAAATATGACACATAGCACTTCTATTCCAAATATACATTTTTCAATTTTGTGCTTATTTTTGGCTGAAGTTAGTATGAAATTTCATTCAGAAGATACCTCCTGGAACAATATGACACATAACACTTCAATTCCAAATCAAATTTTTTTTAATTTTGTGCTTATTTTTGGCTGAAATTAGTATGTAATTTCACTCAAAAGATACCTCCTTGAGACATATGACGTTTAACTCTTCAATTCAAAATGATAATTTCATGTGTTTTTGCTTTTTGTTAGTTGAAATTGAGTATGAAATTTCATTCAGAAGATACCTCCTTTAGAGATATGACACATAATACTTCCATTCCAAATCAAATTTTTTCAATTTTGAGCTTATTTTTGGCTGAAATTAGTATGAAATTTAATTCAAAGGATACCTCCTTGAGACATATGACGTGTAACTCTTCAATTCAAAATCATAATGTCATGAGTTTTTTCTTATTGTTAGTTGAAATTGAGTATGAAATTTCCTTCAGAAGATACCTCCTTGAGAATTATGACACATAACACTTCTATTCCATTTCAATTTTTTCTCAATTTTGTGCTTATTTTTGGCTGAAATTAGTATGAACTTTCATCCAAAGGATACCTCCTTGAGAAATATGATGTGTAACTCTTCAATTCAAAATCATAACTCTTCAATTCAAACTTATAATTTCATGAATTTTTTGCTGATTGTTAGTTGAAATTGAGTATGAAATTTCATTCAAATGATACCTCCATGAGAAATATGACACATAACGCTTCAATTCCAAATCAAAGTTTTTCAATTTTGTTCTTATCTTTGGTTGAAATTAGTATGAATCTTCATTTAAACATACCTTATTGAGAAATATGACACATAACGCTTCAATTCCAAATCAAAATTTTACAATTTTTAGCTTATTATAGGCTGAAATTAGTATGAAATTTTATTCAAATGATACCTCCTTGAGAAATATGACACATAACACTTCTATTCCAAATCACAATTTTTCAATTTTGTGCTTATTTTTGGCTGAAATTAGTATGAAATTTCATTCAAAAGATGCTTCCTGGAACAATATGACACATAGCACTTCAATTCCAATTAAATAATTGTACAAATTTGTGCTTATTTTTGGCTGAGATTTTTATGAAATTTCATTGAGAAGATACCTCCTGGAACAATATGACACATAACACTTCTATTGCAAATCAAATTTTCTCAATTTTGTGCTTTTTTTGGCTGAAATTAGTAAGAAATATCATTCAAAAGATACCTCCTTGAGAAATATGACACACAACACTTCTATTCCAAATATAAATTTTTCAATTTTGTTCTTATTTTTGGCTGAAATTAGTATGAAATTTCATTCAGAAGATACCTCCTTGAGAGATATGACACAAAACACTTCTATTCCAAATCAAAATCTCTCAAATTTGTGCTTAGTTTTGGTTGAAATTACTATGAAATTTCATTCACAAGATACCTCCTTGAGAAATTTGACACATAACTCTTCTATTCCCAATCAAAAATTTTCAAATTTGTGCTTACTTTTGGTTGAAATTACTATGAAATTTCATTCAGAAGATACCTCCTTGAGAAATATGACACATAACACTATTTTTGCAAATCAAAATTTTTCAATTTTGTGCTTATTTTTGGCTGAAATTAGTATGAAATTTCATTCAGAAGATACCTCCTTGAGAGATATGACACATAACATTTCCATTCCAAATCAAATTTTCTCAATTTTGTGCTTTTTTTGGCTGAAATTAGTATGAAATCTCATTCAAAAGATTCCTCATTGAGAAATATGACACATTACACTTCTTTTCCAAATAAAAATTTTTCAACTTTGTGCTTATTTTTGGCTGAAATTAGTATGAAATTTCATTCAGAAAATACCTCCTTGAGAAATATGACACATAACACTTCTATTCCAAATATAAATTTCTCAAATTTGTTCTTACTTTTGGCTGAAATTACTATGAAATTTTATTCAAAAGATACCTCCTTGAAGAATATGACACATGACACTTCTAGTCCAAATCAAAATTTCTCAAAATTGTGCTTACTTTTGGCTGAAATTGCTATGAAATTTCATTCAAAAGATACCTCCTTGAGAAATATGACATATGAAACTTCTATTCCAAATTTAAATTTTTCAATTTCGTGCTTATTTTTGGCTGAGATTAGTATTAAATTTCATTAAAAAAAGACCCGCTTGTGAAATGAGACACATAACACTTCTATTCCAAATCCAATTTTTTCAATTTTGTGCTTATTTTTGGCTGAAATTAGAATGAACTCTCATTCAAGGGATACCTCCTTGAGACATATGACGTGTAACTCTTCAATTCAAAATGATAAGTTAATGTGTTTTTGCTTATTCTTAGTTGAAATTGAGTATGAAATTTCATTCAAATGACACCTCCTTGAGAAATATGACACATAACACTTCAATTCCAAATAAAAAATTTTTCAATTTTGCGCCTATTTTTAGCCGAAATTAGTATGAAATTTTAGTCAAAAGATACCTCGTTGAGAAATATGACACATAACACTTATATTCCAAATCAGAATTTTTCAATTTTGTGCTTACTTTTGGCTGAAATTAGTATGAAATTTCATTCAAAAGATACCTCCTTGAGAAATATGACACATAACTCTTCTATTCCAAATCAAAATTTTTCAATTTTGTGCCTATTTTTGGCTGAGATTAGTATGAAACTTCATTCAAAAATACCTTATTGAGAAATATGACACGTAACACTTGTATTCCAAATCAAATTTTCTCAATTTTGTGCTCATTTTTGGCTAAAATTAGTATGAAATTTCATTCAAAAGATACTTCCTGGAACAATATGACACATAGCATTTCAATTCCAATTAAATAATTGTACAAATTTGCGCTTCTTTTTGGCTGAAATTAGTATGAGATTTCATTCAGAAGATATCTCCTTGAGAAATATGACACATAGCACTTCTATTCCAAATATAAATTTTTCAATTTTGTGCTTATTTTTGGCTGAAGTTAGTATGAAATTTCATTCAGAAGATACCTCCTTGGGAACAGTATAAAAAGACCCTCTTGTAAAATATGACACATCACACTTCTATTCAAAATCAAATTTTTTCAATTTTGTGTTTATTTTTGGCCGAAATTACCACGAAATTTCATTCAAAAGATACCTCTTTAAGAAATATGACACATGACACTTCTAGTCCAGCGCAAAATTTCTCACATTTGTGCTTACTTTTGGCTGAAATTACTATGAAATTTCATTCAAAAGATACCTCCTTGAGAAATATGACACATAACACTTCTATTCCAAATTAAAATTTTTCAATTTTGTGCCTATTTTTGGCTGAACTTAGTATGAAATTTCATTAAAAAAAGACCCTCTTGTGAAATAAGACACATAACACTTCTATTCCAAATCAAATTTTTTCATTTTGAGCTTATTTTTGGCTGAAATTAGTATGAACTTTCATTCAAAGGATACCTCCTTGAGACATATGACGTGTAACTCTTAAATTCAAAATCATAACTCTTCAATTCAAACTTATAGTTTCATGAATCTTTTGTTGATTGTTGGTTGAAATTGAGTATGAAATTTCATTCAAATGATACCTCCTTGAGAAATATGACACATAACGCTTCTATTCAAAATCAAAATTTTTCAATTTTGTGCTTATTTTTGGCTGAAATTAGTATGAAATTTCATTCAAAAGATGCTTCCTGGAACAATATGACACATAGCACTTCAATTCCAATTAAATAATTGTACAAATTTGCGCTTCTTTTTGGCTGAAATTAGTATGAGATTTCATTCAGAAGATACCTCCTTGAGAAATATGACACATAGCACTTCTATTCCAAATATAAATTTTTCAATTTTGTGCTTATTTTTGGCTGAAGTTAGTATGAAATTTCATTCAGGAGATACCTCCTGGAACAATATGACACATAACAATTCAATTCCAAATCAAATTTTTTTTAATTTTGTGCTTATTTTTTGCTGAAATTAGTATGTAATTTCACTCAAAAGATACCTCCTTGAGAAATATGACACATAACACTTCTATTCCAAATATACATTTTTCAATTTTGTGCTTATTTTTGGCTGAAGTTAGTATGAAATTTCATTCAGAAGATACCTCCTTTAGAGATATGACACATAATACTTCTATTCCAAATCAAATTTTTTCAATTTTGAGCTTATTTTTGGCTGAAATTAGTATGAAATTTAATTCAAAGGATACCTCCTTGAGACATATGACGTGTAACTCTTCAATTCAAAATCATAATGTCATGAGTTTTTTCTTATTGTTAGTTGAAATTGAGTATGAAATTTCATTCAGAAGATACCTCCTTGAGAGATATGACACATAACATTTCCATTCCAAATCAAATTTTCTCAATTTTGTGCTTCTTTTTGGCTGAAATTAGTATGAAATCTCATTCAAAAGATTCCTCCTTGAGAAATATGACACATAACACTTATATTCCAAATCAAAATTTCTCAAATTTGTTCTTACTTTTGGCTGAAATTACTATGAAATTTTATTCAAAAGATACCTCCTTGAAGAATATGACACATGACACTTCTAGTCCAAATCAAAATTTCTCAAAATTGTGCTTACTTTTGGCTGAAATTGCTATGAAATTTCATTCAAAAGATACCTCCTTGAGAAATATGACATATGAAACTTCTATTCAAAATTTAAATTTTTCAATTTTGTGCTTATTTTTTGGCTGAGATTAGTATGAAATTTCATTAAAAAAAGACCCGCTTGTGAAATAAGACACATAACACTTCTATTCCAAATCAAATTTTTTCAATTTTGTGCTTATTTTTGGCTGAAATTAGAATAAACTTTTATTCAAAGGATACCTCCTTGAGACAAATGACGTGTAACTCTTCAATTCAAAATTATAATTTCATTTGTTTTTGCTTATTCTTAGTTGAAATTGAGTATGAAATTTCATTCAAATGACACCTCCTTGAGAAATATGACACATAACACTTCAATTCCAAATAAAAAATTTTTCAATTTTGCGCCTATTTTTAGCCGAAATTAGTATGAAATTTTAGTCAAAAGATACCTCATTGAGAAATATGACACATAACACTTATATTCCAAATCAGAATTTTTCAATTTTGTGCTTACTTTTGGCTGAAATTAGTATGAAATTTCATTCAAAATTTACCTCCTTGAGAAATATGACACATAACTCTTCTATTCCAAATCAAAATTTTTCAATTTTGTGCCTATTTTTGGCTGAGATTAGTATGAAACTTCATTCAAAAATACCTTATTGAGAAATATGACACGTAACACTTGTATTCCAAATCAAATTTTCTCAATTTTGTGCTCATTTTTGGCTAAAATTAGTATGAAATTTCATTCAAAAGATACTTCCTGGAACAATATGACACATAGCATTTCAATTCCAATTAAATAATTGTACAAATTTGCGCTTCTTTTTGGCTGAAATTAGTATGAGATTTCATTCAGAAGATATCTCCTTGAGAAATATGACACATAGCACTTCTATTCCAAATATAAATTTTTCAATTTTGTGCTTATTTTTGGCTGAAGTTAGTATGAAATTTCATTCAGAAGATACCTCCTTGGGAAATATGACACATAACACTTCTATTCCAAATATAAATTTTTCAATTTTGTGCCTATTTTTGGCTGAAATTAGTATGAAATTTCATTCAGAAGATACCTCCTTGAGAAATATGACACATAACACTTCTATTCCAAATATAAATTTTTCAATTTTGTGCCTATTTTTGGCTGAAATTAGTATGAAATTTCATTCAGAAGATACCTCCTTGAGAGATATGACACATAACACTTCTATTCCAAATCAAAATCTCTCAAATTTGTGCTTACTTTTGGTTGAAATTACTATGAAATTTCATTCACAAGATACCTCCTTGAGAAATATGACACATAACTCTTCTATTCCAAATCAAAATTTTTCAATTTTGTGCTAATTTTTGGCTGATATTAGTTTGAAATTTTATTCAAAAGATACCTCCTTGAGAAATATGACACATAACGCGTCTTTTCCAAATCAAAATTTCTCAATTTTGTGTTTATTTTTGGATGAAATTAGTATGAAATTTCATTCAGAAGATACCTCCTTGAGAAATATGACACATAACACTTTTATTGCAAATCAAAATTTTTCAATTTTGTGCTTATTTTTGGCTAAAATTAGTATGAAATTTCATTCAGAAGATACCTCCTTGAAAGATATGACACATAACATTTCCATTCCAAATCAAATTTTCTCAATTTTGTGCTTTTTTTGGCTGAAATTAGCATGAAATTTCATTCAAAAGATTCCTCATTGAGAAATATGACACATTACACTTCTTTTCCAAATAAGAATTTTTCAACTTTGTCTTATTTTTGGCTGAAATTAGTATGAAATTTCATTCAGAAAATACCTCCTTGAGAACAGTATAAAAAGACCCTCTTGTAAAATATGACACATCACACTTCTATTCAAAATCAAATTTTTTCAATTTTGTGTTTATTTTTGGCCGAAATTACCACGAAATTTCATTCAAAAGATACCTCTTTAAGAAATATGACACATGACACTTCTAGTCCAGCGCAAAATTTCTCACATTTGTGCTTACTTTTGGCTGAAATTACTATGAAATTTCATTCAAAAGATACCTCCTTGAGAAATATGACACATAACACTTCTATTCCAAATTAAAATTTTTCAATTTTGTGCCTATTTTTGGCTGAACTTAGTATGAAATTTCATTAAAAAAAGACCCTCTTGTGAAATAAGACACATAACACTTCTATTCCAAATCAAATTTATTCATTTTGAGCTTATTTTTGGCTGAAATTAGTATGAACTTTCATTCAAAGGATACCTCCTTGAGACATATGACGTGTAACTCTTAAATTCAAAATCATAACTCTTCAATTCAAACTTATAGTTTCATGAATCTTTTGTTGATTGTTGGTTGAAATTGAGTATGAAATTTCATTCAAATGATACCTCCTTGAGAAATATGACACATAACGCTTCTATTCAAAATCAAAATTTTTCAATTTTGTGCTTATTTTTGGCTGAAATTAGTATGAAATTTCATTCAAAAGATGCTTCCTGGAACAATATGACACATAGCACTTCAATTCCAATTAAATAATTGTACAAATTTGCGCTTCTTTTTGGCTGAAATTAGTATGAGATTTCATTCAGAAGATACCTCCTTGAGAAATATGACACATAGCACTTCTATTCCAAATATAAATTTTTCAATTTTGTGCTTATTTTTGGCTGAAGTTAGTATGAAATTTCATTCAGGAGATACCTCCTGGAACAATATGACACATAACAATTCAATTCCAAATCAAATTTTTTTTAATTTTGTGCTTATTTTTTGCTGAAATTAGTATGTAATTTCACTCAAAAGATACCTCCTTGAGAAATATGACACATAGCACTTCTATTCCAAATATACATTTTTCAATTTTGTGCTTATTTTTGGCTGAAGTTAGTATGAAATTTCATTCAGAAGATACCTCCTGGAACAATATGACACATAACACTTCAATTCCAAATCAAATTTTTTTTAATTTTGTGCTTATTTTTGGCTGAAATTAGTATGTAATTTCACTCAAAAGATACCTCCTTGAGACATATGACGTTTAACTCTTCAATTCAAAATGATAATTTCATGTGTTTTTGCTTTTTGTTAGTTGAAATTGAGTATGAAATTTCATTCAGAAGATACCTCCTTTAGAGATATGACACATAATACTTCTATTCCAAATCAAATTTTTTCAATTTTGAGCTTATTTTTGGCTGAAATTAGTATGAAATTTAATTCAAAGGATACCTCCTTGAGACATATGACGTGTAACTCTTCAATTCAAAATCATAATGTCATGAGTTTTTTCTTATTGTTAGTTGAAATTGAGTATGAAATTTCCTTCAGAAGATACCTCCTTGAGAATTATGACACATAACACTTCTATTCCATTTCAATTTTTTCTCAATTTTGTGCTTATTTTTGGCTGAAATTAGTATGAACTTTCATCCAAAGGATACCTCCTTGAGAAATATGATGTGTAACTCTTCAATTCAAAATCATAACTCTTCAATTCAAACTTATAATTTCATGAATTTTTTGCTGATTGTTAGTTGAAATTGAGTATGAAATTTCATTCAAATGATACCTCCATGAGAAATATGACACATAACGCTTCAATTCCAAATCAAAGTTTTTCAATTTTGTTCTTATCTTTGGTTGAAATTAGTATGAATCTTCATTTAAACATACCTTATTGAGAAATATGACACATAACGCTTCAATTCCAAATCAAAATTTTACAATTTTTAGCTTATTATAGGCTGAAATTAGTATGAAATTTTATTCAAATGATACCTCCTTGAGAAATATGACACATAACACTTCTATTCCAAATCACAATTTTTCAATTTTGTGCTTATTTTTGGCTGAAATTAGTATGAAATTTCATTCAAAAGATGCTTCCTGGAACAATATGACACATAGCACTTCAATTCCAATTAAATAATTGTACAAATTTGTGCTTATTTTTGGCTGAGATTTGTATGAAATTTCATTGAGAAGATACCTCCTGGAACAATATGACACATAACACTTCTATTGCAAATCAAATTTTCTCAATTTTGTGCTTTTTTTGGCTGAAATTAGTAAGAAATATCATTCAAAAGATACCTCCTTGAGAAATATGACACACAACACTTCTATTCCAAATATAAATTTTTCAATTTTGTTCTTATTTTTGGCTGAAATTAGTATGAAATTTCATTCAGAAGATACCTCCTTGAGAGATATGACACAAAACACTTCTATTCCAAATCAAAATCTCTCAAATTTGTGCTTAGTTTTGGTTGAAATTACTATGAAATTTCATTCACAAGATACCTCCTTGAGAAATTTGACACATAACTCTTCTATTCCCAATCAAAAATTTTCAAATTTGTGCTTACTTTTGGTTGAAATTACTATGAAATTTCATTCAGAAGATACCTCCTTGAGAAATATGACACATAACACTATTTTTGCAAATCAAAATTTTTCAATTTTGTGCTTATTTTTGGCTGAAATTAGTATGAAATTTCATTCAGAAGATACCTCCTTGAGAGATATGACACATAACATTTCCATTCCAAATCAAATTTTCTCAATTTTGTGCTTTTTTTGGCTGAAATTAGTATGAAATCTCATTCAAAAGATTCCTCATTGAGAAATATGACACATTACACTTCTTTTCCAAATAAAAATTTTTCAACTTTGTGCTTATTTTTGGCTGAAATTAGTATGAAATTTCATTCAGAAAATACCTCCTTGAGAAATATGACACATAACACTTCTATTCCAAATATAAATTTCTCAAATTTGTTCTTACTTTTGGCTGAAATTACTATGAAATTTTATTCAAAAGATACCTCCTTGAAGAATATGACACATGACACTTCTAGTCCAAATCAAAATTTCTCAAAATTGTGCTTACTTTTGGCTGAAATTGCTATGAAATTTCATTCAAAAGATACCTCCTTGAGAAATATGACATATGAAACTTCTATTCCAAATTTAAATTTTTCAATTTCGTGCTTATTTTTGGCTGAGATTAGTATTAAATTTCATTAAAAAAAGACCCGCTTGTGAAATGAGACACATAACACTTCTATTCCAAATCCAATTTTTTCAATTTTGTGCTTATTTTTGGCTGAAATTAGAATGAACTCTCATTCAAGGGATACCTCCTTGAGACATATGACGTGTAACTCTTCAATTCAAAATGATAAGTTAATGTGTTTTTGCTTATTCTTAGTTGAAATTGAGTATGAAATTTCATTCAAATGACACCTCCTTGAGAAATATGACACATAACACTTCAATTCCAAATAAAAAATTTTTCAATTTTGCGCCTATTTTTAGCCGAAATTAGTATGAAATTTTAGTCAAAAGATACCTCGTTGAGAAATATGACACATAACACTTATATTCCAAATCAGAATTTTTCAATTTTGTGCTTACTTTTGGCTGAAATTAGTATGAAATTTCATTCAAAAGATACCTCCTTGAGAAATATGACACATAACTCTTCTATTCCAAATCAAAATTTTTCAATTTTGTGCCTATTTTTGGCTGAGATTAGTATGAAACTTCATTCAAAAATACCTTATTGAGAAATATGACACGTAACACTTGTATTCCAAATCAAATTTTCTCAATTTTGTGCTCATTTTTGGCTAAAATTAGTATGAAATTTCATTCAAAAGATACTTCCTGGAACAATATGACACATAGCATTTCAATTCCAATTAAATAATTGTACAAATTTGCGCTTCTTTTTGGCTGAAATTAGTATGAGATTTCATTCAGAAGATATCTCCTTGAGAAATATGACACATAGCACTTCTATTCCAAATATAAATTTTTCAATTTTGTGCTTATTTTTGGCTGAAGTTAGTATGAAATTTCATTCAGAAGATACCTCCTTGGGAAATATGACACATAACACTTCTATTCCAAATATAAATTTTTCAATTTTGTGCCTATTTTTGGCTGAAATTAGTATGAAATTTCATTCAGAAGATACCTCCTTGAGAAATATGACACATAACACTTCTATTCCAAATATAAATTTTTCAATTTTGTGCCTATTTTTGGCTGAAATTAGTATGAAATTTCATTCAGAAGATACCTCCTTGAGAGATATGACACATAACACTTCTATTCCAAATCAAAATCTCTCAAATTTGTGCTTACTTTTGGTTGAAATTACTATGAAATTTCATTCACAAGATACCTCCTTGAGAAATATGACACATAACTCTTCTATTCCAAATCAAAATTTTTCAATTTTGTGCTAATTTTTGGCTGATATTAGTTTGAAATTTTATTCAAAAGATACCTCCTTGAGAAATATGACACATAACGCGTCTTTTCCAAATCAAAATTTCTCAATTTTGTGTTTATTTTTGGATGAAATTAGTATGAAATTTCATTCAGAAGATACCTCCTTGAGAAATATGACACATAACACTTTTATTGCAAATCAAAATTTTTCAATTTTGTGCTTATTTTTGGCTAAAATTAGTATGAAATTTCATTCAGAAGATACCTCCTTGAAAGATATGACACATAACATTTCCATTCCAAATCAAATTTTCTCAATTTTGTGCTTTTTTTGGCTGAAATTAGCATGAAATTTCATTCAAAAGATTCCTCATTGAGAAATATGACACATTACACTTCTTTTCCAAATAAGAATTTTTCAACTTTGTCTTATTTTTGGCTGAAATTAGTATGAAATTTCATTCAGAAAATACCTCCTTGAGAACAGTATAAAAAGACCCTCTTGTAAAATATGACACATCACACTTCTATTCAAAATCAAATTTTTTCAATTTTGTGTTTATTTTTGGCCGAAATTACCACGAAATTTCATTCAAAAGATACCTCTTTAAGAAATATGACACATGACACTTCTAGTCCAGCGCAAAATTTCTCACATTTGTGCTTACTTTTGGCTGAAATTACTATGAAATTTCATTCAAAAGATACCTCCTTGAGAAATATGACACATAACACTTCTATTCCAAATTAAAATTTTTCAATTTTGTGCCTATTTTTGGCTGAACTTAGTATGAAATTTCATTAAAAAAAGACCCTCTTGTGAAATAAGACACATAACACTTCTATTCCAAATCAAATTTATTCATTTTGAGCTTATTTTTGGCTGAAATTAGTATGAACTTTCATTCAAAGGATACCTCCTTGAGACATATGACGTGTAACTCTTAAATTCAAAATCATAACTCTTCAATTCAAACTTATAGTTTCATGAATCTTTTGTTGATTGTTGGTTGAAATTGAGTATGAAATTTCATTCAAATGATACCTCCTTGAGAAATATGACACATAACGCTTCTATTCAAAATCAAAATTTTTCAATTTTGTGCTTATTTTTGGCTGAAATTAGTATGAAATTTCATTCAAAAGATGCTTCCTGGAACAATATGACACATAGCACTTCAATTCCAATTAAATAATTGTACAAATTTGCGCTTCTTTTTGGCTGAAATTAGTATGAGATTTCATTCAGAAGATACCTCCTTGAGAAATATGACACATAGCACTTCTATTCCAAATATAAATTTTTCAATTTTGTGCTTATTTTTGGCTGAAGTTAGTATGAAATTTCATTCAGGAGATACCTCCTGGAACAATATGACACATAACAATTCAATTCCAAATCAAATTTTTTTTAATTTTGTGCTTATTTTTTGCTGAAATTAGTATGTAATTTCACTCAAAAGATACCTCCTTGAGAAATATGACACATAGCACTTCTATTCCAAATATACATTTTTCAATTTTGTGCTTATTTTTGGCTGAAGTTAGTATGAAATTTCATTCAGAAGATACCTCCTGGAACAATATGACACATAACACTTCAATTCCAAATCAAATTTTTTTTAATTTTGTGCTTATTTTTGGCTGAAATTAGTATGTAATTTCACTCAAAAGATACCTCCTTGAGACATATGACGTTTAACTCTTCAATTCAAAATGATAATTTCATGTGTTTTTGCTTTTTGTTAGTTGAAATTGAGTATGAAATTTCATTCAGAAGATACCTCCTTTAGAGATATGACACATAATACTTCTATTCCAAATCAAATTTTTTCAATTTTGAGCTTATTTTTGGCTGAAATTAGTATGAAATTTAATTCAAAGGATACCTCCTTGAGACATATGACGTGTAACTCTTCAATTCAAAATCATAATGTCATGAGTTTTTTCTTATTGTTAGTTGAAATTGAGTATGAAATTTCCTTCAGAAGATACCTCCTTGAGAATTATGACACATAACACTTCTATTCCATTTCAATTTTTTCTCAATTTTGTGCTTATTTTTGGCTGAAATTAGTATGAACTTTCATCCAAAGGATACCTCCTTGAGAAATATGATGTGTAACTCTTCAATTCAAAATCATAACTCTTCAATTCAAACTTATAATTTCATGAATTTTTTGCTGATTGTTAGTTGAAATTGAGTATGAAATTTCATTCAAATGATACCTCCATGAGAAATATGACACATAACGCTTCAATTCCAAATCAAAGTTTTTCAATTTTGTTCTTATCTTTGGTTGAAATTAGTATGAATCTTCATTTAAACATACCTTATTGAGAAATATGACACATAACGCTTCAATTCCAAATCAAAATTTTACAATTTTTAGCTTATTATAGGCTGAAATTAGTATGAAATTTTATTCAAATGATACCTCCTTGAGAAATATGACACATAACACTTCTATTCCAAATCACAATTTTTCAATTTTGTGCTTATTTTTGGCTGAAATTAGTATGAAATTTCATTCAAAAGATGCTTCCTGGAACAATATGACACATAGCACTTCAATTCCAATTAAATAATTGTACAAATTTGTGCTTATTTTTGGCTGAGATTTGTATGAAATTTCATTGAGAAGATACCTCCTGGAACAATATGACACATAACACTTCTATTGCAAATCAAATTTTCTCAATTTTGTGCTTTTTTTGGCTGAAATTAGTAAGAAATATCATTCAAAAGATACCTCCTTGAGAAATATGACACACAACACTTCTATTCCAAATATAAATTTTTCAATTTTGTTCTTATTTTTGGCTGAAATTAGTATGAAATTTCATTCAGAAGATACCTCCTTGAGAGATATGACACAAAACACTTCTATTCCAAATCAAAATCTCTCAAATTTGTGCTTAGTTTTGGTTGAAATTACTATGAAATTTCATTCACAAGATACCTCCTTGAGAAATTTGACACATAACTCTTCTATTCCCAATCAAAAATTTTCAAATTTGTGCTTACTTTTGGTTGAAATTACTATGAAATTTCATTCAGAAGATACCTCCTTGAGAAATATGACACATAACACTATTTTTGCAAATCAAAATTTTTCAATTTTGTGCTTATTTTTGGCTGAAATTAGTATGAAATTTCATTCAGAAGATACCTCCTTGAGAGATATGACACATAACATTTCCATTCCAAATCAAATTTTCTCAATTTTGTGCTTTTTTTGGCTGAAATTAGTATGAAATCTCATTCAAAAGATTCCTCATTGAGAAATATGACACATTACACTTCTTTTCCAAATAAAAATTTTTCAACTTTGTGCTTATTTTTGGCTGAAATTAGTATGAAATTTCATTCAGAAAATACCTCCTTGAGAAATATGACACATAACACTTCTATTCCAAATATAAATTTCTCAAATTTGTTCTTACTTTTGGCTGAAATTACTATGAAATTTTATTCAAAAGATACCTCCTTGAAGAATATGACACATGACACTTCTAGTCCAAATCAAAATTTCTCAAAATTGTGCTTACTTTTGGCTGAAATTGCTATGAAATTTCATTCAAAAGATACCTCCTTGAGAAATATGACATATGAAACTTCTATTCCAAATTTAAATTTTTCAATTTCGTGCTTATTTTTGGCTGAGATTAGTATTAAATTTCATTAAAAAAAGACCCGCTTGTGAAATGAGACACATAACACTTCTATTCCAAATCCAATTTTTTCAATTTTGTGCTTATTTTTGGCTGAAATTAGAATGAACTCTCATTCAAGGGATACCTCCTTGAGACATATGACGTGTAACTCTTCAATTCAAAATGATAAGTTAATGTGTTTTTGCTTATTCTTAGTTGAAATTGAGTATGAAATTTCATTCAAATGACACCTCCTTGAGAAATATGACACATAACACTTCAATTCCAAATAAAAAATTTTTCAATTTTGCGCCTATTTTTAGCCGAAATTAGTATGAAATTTTAGTCAAAAGATACCTCGTTGAGAAATATGACACATAACACTTATATTCCAAATCAGAATTTTTCAATTTTGTGCTTACTTTTGGCTGAAATTAGTATGAAATTTCATTCAAAAGATACCTCCTTGAGAAATATGACACATAACTCTTCTATTCCAAATCAAAATTTTTCAATTTTGTGCCTATTTTTGGCTGAGATTAGTATGAAACTTCATTCAAAAATACCTTATTGAGAAATATGACACGTAACACTTGTATTCCAAATCAAATTTTCTCAATTTTGTGCTCATTTTTGGCTAAAATTAGTATGAAATTTCATTCAAAAGATACTTCCTGGAACAATATGACACATAGCATTTCAATTCCAATTAAATAATTGTACAAATTTGCGCTTCTTTTTGGCTGAAATTAGTATGAGATTTCATTCAGAAGATATCTCCTTGAGAAATATGACACATAGCACTTCTATTCCAAATATAAATTTTTCAATTTTGTGCTTATTTTTGGCTGAAGTTAGTATGAAATTTCATTCAGAAGATACCTCCTTGGGAAATATGACACATAACACTTCTATTCCAAATATAAATTTTTCAATTTTGTGCCTATTTTTGGCTGAAATTAGTATGAAATTTCATTCAGAAGATACCTCCTTGAGAGATATGACACATAAAACTTCTATTCAAAATATAAATTTTTCAATTTTGTGCCTATTTTTGGCTGAAATTAGTATGAAATTTCATTCAGAAAATACCTCCTTGAGAAATATGACACATAACACTTTTATTGCAAATCAAAATTTTTCAATTTTGTGCTTATTTTTGGCTAAAATTAGTATGAAATTTCATTCAGAAGATACCTCCTTGAAAGATATGACACATAACATTTCCATTCCAAATCAGATTTTCTCAATTTTGTGCTTTTTTTTGCTGAAATTAGCATGAAATTTCATTCAAAAGATTCCTCATTGAGAAATATGACACATTACATTTCTTTTCCAAATAAGAATTTTTCAACTTTGTCTTATTTTTGGCTGAAATTAGTATGAGATTTCATTCAGAAAATACCTCCTTGAGAACAGTAAAAAAAGACCCTCTTGTAAAATATGACACATCACACTTCTATTCAAAATCAAATTTTTTCAATTTTGTGTTTATTTTTGGCCGAAATTACCACGAAATTTCATTCAAAAGATACCTCTTTAAGAAATATGACACATGACACTTCTAGTCCAGCGCAAAATTTCTCAAATTTGTGCTTACTTTTGGCTGAAATTACTATGAAATTTCATTCAAAAGATACCTCCTTGAGAAATATGACACATAACACTTCTATTCCAAATTTAAATTTTTCAATTTTGTGCCTATTTTTGGCTGAACTTAGTATGAAATTTCATTAAAAAAAGACCCTCTTGTGAAATAAGACACATAACACTTCTATTCCAAATCAAATTTTTTCATTTTGAGCTTATTTTTGGCTGAAATTAGTATGAAATTTCATTCAAAAGATGCTTCCTGGAACAATATGACACAGAGCACTTCAATTCCAATTAAATAATTGTACAAATTTGCGCTTCTTTTTGGCTGAAATTAGTATGAGATTTCATTCAGAAGATACCTCCTTGAGAAATATGACACATAGCACTTCTATTCCAAATATAAATTTTTCAATTTTGTGCTTATTTTTGGCTGAAGTTAGTATGAAATTTCATTCATGAGATACCTCCTGGAACAATATGACACATAACACTTCAATTCCAAATCAAATTTTTTTTAATTTTGTGCTCATTTTTTGCTGAAATTAGTATGTAATTTCACTCAAAAGATACCTCCTTGGGAAATATGACACATAACACTTCTATTCCAAATATAAATTTTTCAATTTTGTGCCTATTTTTGGCTGAAATTAGTATGAAATTTCATTCAGAAGATACCTCCTTGAGAGATATGACACATAACACTTCTATTCAAAATATAAATTTTTCAATTTTGTGCCTATTTTTGGCTGAAATTAGTATGAAATTTCATTCAGAAAATACCTCCTTGAGAAATATGACACATAACACTTTTATTGCAAATCAAAATTTTTCAATTTTGTGCTTATTTTTGGCTAAAATTAGTATGAAATTTCATTCAGAAGATACCTCCTTGAAAGATATGACACATAACATTTCCATTCCAAATCAGATTTTCTCAATTTTGTGCTTTTTTTTGCTGAAATTAGCATGAAATTTCATTCAAAAGATTCCTCATTGAGAAATATGACACATTACATTTCTTTTCCAAATAAGAATTTTTCAACTTTGTCTTATTTTTGGCTGAAATTAGTATGAGATTTCATTCAGAAAATACCTCCTTGAGAACAGTAAAAAAAGACCCTCTTGTAAAATATGACACATCACACTTCTATTCAAAATCAAATTTTTTCAATTTTGTGTTTATTTTTGGCCGAAATTACCACGAAATTTCATTCAAAAGATACCTCTTTAAGAAATATGACACATGACACTTCTAGTCCAGCGCAAAATTTCTCAAATTTGTGCTTACTTTTGGCTGAAATTACTATGAAATTTCATTCAAAAGATACCTCCTTGAGAAATATGACACATAACACTTCTATTCCAAATTTAAATTTTTCAATTTTGTGCCTATTTTTGGCTGAACTTAGTATGAAATTTCATTAAAAAAAGACCCTCTTGTGAAATAAGACACATAACACTTCTATTCCAAATCAAATTTTTTCATTTTGAGCTTATTTTTGGCTGAAATTAGTATGAAATTTCATTCAAAAGATGCTTCCTGGAACAATATGACACAGAGCACTTCAATTCCAATTAAATAATTGTACAAATTTGCGCTTCTTTTTGGCTGAAATTAGTATGAGATTTCATTCAGAAGATACCTCCTTGAGAAATATGACACATAGCACTTCTATTCCAAATATAAATTTTTCAATTTTGTGCTTATTTTTGGCTGAAGTTAGTATGAAATTTCATTCATGAGATACCTCCTGGAACAATATGACACATAACACTTCAATTCCAAATCAAATTTTTTTTAATTTTGTGCTTATTTTTTGCTGAAATTAGTATGTAATTTCACTCAAAAGATACCTCCTTGGGAAATATGACACATAACACTTCTATTCCAAATATAAATTTTTCAATTTTGTGCCTATTTTTGGCTGAAATTAGTATGAAATTTCATTCAGAAGATACCTCCTGGAACAATATGACACATAAAACTTCAATTCCAAATCAAATTTTTTTTAATTTTTAGCTTATTATAGGCTGAAATTAGTATGAAATTTTATTCAAAGGATACCTCCTTGAGACATATGACGTTTAACTCTTAAATTCAAAATCATAATGTCATGAGTTTTTTCTTATTGTTAGTTGAAATTGAGTATGAAATTTCCTTCAGAAGATACCTCCTTGAGAATTATGACACATAACACTTCTATTCCATTTCAATTTTTTCTCAATTTTGTGCTTATTTTTGGCTGAAATTAGTATGAACTTTCATCCAAAGGATACCTCCTTGAGAAATATGATGTGTAACTCTTCAATTCAAAATCATAACTCTTCAATTCAAACTTATAATTTCATGAATTTTTTGCTGATTGTTAGTTGAAATTGAGTATGAAATTTCATTCAAATTATACCTCCATGAGAAATATGACACATAACGCTTCAATTCCAAATCAAAGTTTTTCAATTTTGTGCTTATCTTTGGTTGAAATTAGTATGAATCTTCATTTAAACATACCTTATTGAGAAATATGACACATAACGCTTCAATTCCAAATCAAAATTTTACAATTTTTAGCTTATTATAGGCTGAAATTAGTATGAAATTTTATTCAAATGATACCTCCTTGAGAAATATGACACATAGCACTTCTATTCCAAATATACATTTTTCAATTTTGTGCTTATTTTTGGCTGAAGTTAGTATGAAATTTCATTCAGAAGATACCTCCTGGAACAATATGACACATAAAACTTCAATTCCAAATCAAATTTTTTTTAATTTTTAGCTTATTATAGGCTGAAATTAGTATGAAATTTTATTCAAAGGATACCTCCTTGAGACATATGACGTTTAACTCTTAAATTCAAAATCATAATGTCATGAGTTTTTTCTTATTGTTAGTTGAAATTGAGTATGAAATTTCCTTCAGAAGATACCTCCTTGAGAATTATGACACATAACACTTCTATTCCATTTCAATTTTTTCTCAATTTTGTGCTTATTTTTGGCTGAAATTAGTATGAACTTTCATCCAAAGGATACCTCCTTGAGAAATATGATGTGTAACTCTTCAATTCAAAATCATAACTCTTCAATTCAAACTTATAATTTCATGAATTTTTTGCTGATTGTTAGTTGAAATTGAGTATGAAATTTCATTCAAATTATACCTCCATGAGAAATATGACACATAACGCTTCAATTCCAAATCAAAGTTTTTCAATTTTGTGCTTATCTTTGGTTGAAATTAGTATGAATCTTCATTTAAACATACCTTATTGAGAAATATGACACATAACGCTTCAATTCCAAATCAAAATTTTACAATTTTTAGCTTATTATAGGCTGAAATTAGTATGAAATTTTATTCAAATGATACCTCCTTGAGAAATATGACACATGACACTTCTATTCAAAATCAAAATTTTTCAATTTTGTGCTTATTTTTGACTGAAATTAGTATGAAATTTCATTCAAAAGATGCTTCCTGGAACAATATGACACATAGCACTTCAATTCCAATTAAATAATTGTACAAATTTGCGCTTCTTTTTGGCTGAAATTAGTATGAGATTTCATTCAGAAGATACCTCCTTGAGAAATATGACACATAGCACTTCTATTCCAAATATAAACTATTCAATTTTGTGCTTATCTTTGGCTGAAGTTAGTATGAAATTTCATTCAGAAGATACCTTCTGGAACAATATGACACATAACACTTCAATTCAAAATCATAATTTCATGTGTTTTTGCTTTTTGTTAGTTGAAATTGAGTGTGAAATTTCATTCAGAAGATACCTCCTTGATAGATATGACACATAATACTTCTATTCCAAAACAAATTTTTTCAATTTTGTGCTCATTTTTGGCTGAAATTAGTATGAACTTTCATCCAAAGGATACCTCCTTGATAAATATGATGTGTAACTCTTCAATTAAAAATCATAACTCTTCAATTCAAACTTATAATTTCATGAATTTTTTGCTGATTGTTAGTTGAAATTGAGTATGAAATTTCATTCAAATGATACCTCCTTGAGAAATATGACACATAACACTTCTTTTCCAAATAAAAATTTCTCAATTTTTTGCTTATTTTTGGCTGAAATTAGTATGAAATTTCATTCAGAAGATACCTCCTGGAGAGATATGACACATAACATTTCCATTCCAAATCAAATTTTCTCAATTTTGTGCTTTTTTTGGCTGAAATTAGTATGAAATTTCATTCAAAAGATTCCTCATTGAGAAATATGACACATAACACTTCTTTTCCAAATAAAAATTTTTCAATTTTGTGCTTATTTTTGGCTGAAATTAGTATGAAATTTCATTCAGAAAATACCTCCTTGAGAAATATGACACATAACACTTCTATTCCAAATATAAATTTTCCAATTTTGTGCTTATTTTTGGCTGAAATTAGTATGAAATTTCAGTAAAAAAAGACCCTCTTGTGAAATAAGACACATAACACTTCTATTCCAAATCAAATTTATTCAATTTTGTGCTTATTTTTGGCTGAAATTAGTAGGAACTTTCATTCAAAGGATACCTCCTTGAGAAATATGACGTGTAACTCTTTAATTCCAAATCATAACTCTTCAATTCAAAATCAAAATTTCATGAACTTTTTGCTGATTGTTAGTTGAAATTGAGTATGAAATTTCATTTAAATGACACCTCCTTGAGAAATATGACACATAACACTTGAATTCAAAATCAAAATTTTTCAATTTTGTGCTTATTTTTGGCTGAAATTAGTATGAAATTTCATTCAAAGCATACCACTTTGAGACACATGACGTGTAACTCTTCAATTCAAAATCATAATTTCATGAGTTCTTACTTATTTTTAGTTGAAATTGAGTATGAAATTTCATTCAAAGGATACCTCCTTGAGAAATATGACGTGTAACTCTTCTATTCCAACTCAAATTTTCTCAATTTTGTGTATATTTTTGGCTGAAATTTGTATGAAATTTCATTGAGAAGATACCTCCTGGAACAATATGACACATAACACTTCTATTGCAAATCAAATTTTCTCAGTTTTGTGCTTTTTTTGGCTGAAATTAGTATAAAATATCATTCAAAGAATACCTCCTTGAGAAATATGATGTGTAACTCTTCAATTCAAAATCATAACTCTTCAATTCAAACTTATAATTTCATGAATTTTTTGCTGATTGTTAGTTTAAATTGAGTATGAAATTTCATTCAAATGATACCTCCTTGAGAAATATAACACATAACGCTTCAATTCAAAATCAAAGTTTTCCAATTTTGTGCTTATCTTTGGTTGAAATTAATATGAATCTTCATTTAAACATACCTTATTGAGAAATATGACATAACGCTTCAATTCCAAATCAAAATTTTACAATTTTTAGCTTATTTTAGGCTGAAATTAGTATGAAATTTTATTCAAAAGATACCTCCTTGAGAAATATGACACATAACACTTCTATTCCAAATCAAAACTTTTCAATTTTGTGCTTATTTTTGGCTGAAATTAGTATGAAATTTCATTCAAAAGATGCTTCCTGGAACAATATGACACATAGCACTTCAATTCCAATTAAAAAAATTGTACAAATTTGCGCTTCTTTTTGGCTGAAATTAGTATGAGATTTCATTCAGAAGATATCTCCTTGAGAAATATGACACATAGCACTTCTTTTCCAAATAAAAATTTTTCAATTTTGTGCTTATTTTTGGCTGATATTAGTATGAAATTTCAGTAAAAAAAGACCCTCTTGTGAAATAAGACACATAACACTTCTATTCAAAATCAAATATTTTCAATTTTGTGCTTATTTTTGGCTGAAATTAGTATGAACTTTCATTCAAAGGATACCTCCTTGAGAAATATGACGTGTAACTCTTTAATTCCAAATCATAACTCTTCAATTCCAAATCATAATTTCATGGATTTTTTGCGGATTGTTAGTTGAAATTGAGTATGAAATTTCATTCAAATGACACCTCTTTGAGAAATATGACACATAACACTTCTATTCCAAATCAAAATTTTTTCAATTTTGTGCCTATTTTTGGCTGAAACTAGTATGAAATTTCACTAGGAAAGACCCTCTTGTGAAATAAGACAATTAACACTTCTATTGCAACTCAAATTTTTTTCAATTTTGTGCTTATTTTTGGCTGAAATTAGTATGAAATTTCATTTAAAGATACTCTCTGGAGAATTATGACACATAACACTTTTATTCCAAATCAAAATTTCTCAAATTTATACTTACTTTTGGCTGAGATTACTGTGAAATTTCAATCAAAAGATACCTCCTTGAGAAATATGACACATAACACGTCTTTTCAAAATCAAAATATTCAAATTTTTTGTTCTTATTTTTTGGCTGAAATTAGTATGAAATATCATTCAAAAGATACCTCCTTGAGAAATATGACACATAACACTTCTATCCCAAATATAAATTTTTCAATTTTGTGCTTATTATTGGCTGAAATTAGTATGAAATTTCAGTAAAAAAAGACCCTTATGTAAAATAAGACACATAACACTTCTATTCCAAATCAAATTTTTTCAATTTTGTGCTTATTTTTGTCTGAAATTAGTATGAACTTTCATTCAAAGAATACCTCCTTGAGAAATATGACGTTTAACTCTTTAATTCCAAATCATAACTCTTCAATTCGAAATCATAATTTCATGAATTATTTGCTGATTGTTAGTTGAAATTGAGTATGAAATTTCATTCAAATGATACCTCCTTGCTAAATATGACACATAACACTTCAATTCCAAATCAAAATTTCTCAATTTTGTGCTTATTTTTGGCTGAAATTAGTATGAAATTTCATTCAAAGGATACCTCCTTGAGACATATGACGTGTAACTCTTCAATTCAAAATCATAATTTCATGAGTTTTTACTGATTTTTAGTTGAAATTGAGTTTGAAATTTCATTCAGAAGATACCTCTTTGAGAAATATGACACATAACACTTTTATTCCAAATCAAAATTTTTCAATTTTGTGCTTATTTTTGGCTGAAATTAGTATGAAATTTCATTCAGAAGATACCTCCTTCAAAGATATGACACAAAACATTTCTATTCCAAATCAAAATTTTTTCAATTTTGTGCCTATTTTTGGCTGAAACTAGTATGAAATTTCACTAGGAAAGACCCTCTTGTGAAATAAGACAATTAACACTTTTATTCCAAATCAAATTTTTTCAATTTTGTGCTTATTTTTGGCTGAAATTAGTATGAAATCTCATTAAATAAAGCCCTCTTGTAAAATAAGACACATAACACTTCTATTACAACTCAAATTTTTTTCAATTTTGTGCTTATTTTTGGCTGAAATTAGTATGAAATTTCATTTAAAGATACTCTCTGGAGAATTATGACACATAACACTTTTATTCCAAATCAAAATTTCTCAAATTTATACTTACTTTTGGCTGAGATTACTGTGAAATTTCATTCAAAAGATACCTCCTTGAGAAATATGACACATAACACGTCTTTTCAAAATCAAAATATTCAAATTTTTTGTTCTTATTTTTTGGCTGAAATTAGTATGAAATATCATTCAAAAGATACCTCCTTGAGAAATATGACACATAACACTTCTATCCCAAATATAAATTTTTCAATTTTGTGCTTATTATTGGCTGAAATTAGTATGAAATTTCAGTAAAAAAAGACCCTTATGTAAAATAAGACACATAACACTTCTATTCCAAATCAAATTTTTTCAATTTTGTGCTTATTTTTGTCTGAAATTAGTATGAACTTTCATTCAAAGAATACCTCCTTGAGAAATATGACGTTTAATTCTTTAATTCCAAATCATAACTCTTCAATTCAAAATCATAATTTCATGAATTATTTGCTGATTGTTAGTTGAAATTGAGTATGAAATTTCATTCAAATGATACCTCCTTGTTAAATATGACACATAACACTTCAATTCCAAATCAAAATTTCTCAATTTTGTGCTTATTTTTGGCTGAAATTAGTATGAAATTTCATTCAAAGGATACCTCCTTGAGACATATGACGTGTAACTCTTCAATTCAAAATCATAATTTCATGAGTTTTTACTGATTTTTAGTTGAAATTGAGTATGAAATTTCATTCAGAAGATACCTCCTTGAGAAATATGACACATAACACTTTTATTCCAAATCAAAATTTTTCAATTTTGTGCTTATTTTTGGCTGAAATTAGTATGAAATTTCATTCAGAAGATACCTCCTTCAAAGATATGACACAAAACATTTCAATTCCAAATCAAATTTTCTCAATTTTGTGCTTTTTTGGCTGAAATTAGTATGAAATTTCAGTAAAAAAAGAGCCTCTTGTGAAATAAGACACATAACACTTCTATTCCAAATCAGATTTTTTCAATTTTCTGCTTATTTTTGGCTGAAATTAGTATGAAATCTCATTAAATAAAGCCCTCTTGTGAAATAAGACACATAACACTTCTATTGCAACTCAAATTTTTTTCAATTTTGTGCTTATTTTTGGCTGAAATTAGTATGAAATTTCATTTAAAGATACTCTCTGGAGAATTATGACACATAACACTTTTATTCCAAATCAAAATTTCTCAAATTTATACTTACTTTTGGCTGAGATTACTGTGAAATTTCAATCAAAAGAGACCTCCTTGAGAAATATGACACATAACACGTCTTTTCAAAATCAAAATATTCAAATTTTTTGTTCTTATTTTTTGGCTGAAATTAGTATGAAATATCATTCAAAAGATACCTCCTTGAGAAATATGACACATAACACTTCTATCCCAAATATAAATTTTTCAATTTTGTGCTTATTTTTGGCTGAAATTAGTATGAAATTTCAGTAAAAAAAGACCCTTATGTAAAATAAGACACATAACACTTCTATTCCAAATCAAATTTTTTCAATTTTGTGCTTATTTTTGTCTGAAATTAGTATGAACTTTCATTCAAAGAATACCTCCTTGAGAAATATGACGTTTAACTCTTTAATTCCAAATCATAACTCTTCAATTCAAAATCATAATTTCATGAATTATTTGCTGATTGTTAGTTGAAATTGAGTATGAAATTTCATTCAAATGATACCTCCTTGTTAAATATGACACATAACACTTCAATTCCAAATCAAAATTTCTCAATTTTGTGCTTATTTTTGGCTGAAATTAGTATGAAATTTCATTCAAAGGATACCTCCTTGAGACATATGACGTGTAACTCTTCAATTCAAAATCATAATTTCATGAGTTTTTACTGATTTTTAGTTGAAATTGAGTATGAAATTTCATTCAGAAGATACCTCCTTGAGAAATATGACACATAACACTTTTATTCCAAATCAAAATTTTTCAATTTTGTGCTTATTTTTGGCTGAAATTAGTATGAAATTTCATTCAGAAGATACCTCCTTCAAAGATATGACACAAAACATTTCTATTCCAAATCAAAATTTTTTCAATTTTGTGCCTATTTTTGGCTGAAACTAGTATGAAATTTCACTAGGAAAGACCCTCTTGTGAAATAAGACAATTAACACTTTTATTCCAAATCAAATTTTTTCAATTTTGTGCTTATTTTTGGCTGAAATTAGTATGAAATCTCATTAAATAAAGCCCTCTTGTAAAATAAGACACATAACACTTCTATTACAACTCAAATTTTTTTCAATTTTGTGCTTATTTTTGGCTGAAATTAGTATGAAATTTCATTTAAAGATACTCTCTGGAGAATTATGACACATAACACTTTTATTCCAAATCAAAATTTCTCAAATTTATACTTACTTTTGGCTGAGATTACTGTGAAATTTCATTCAAAAGATACCTCCTTGAGAAATATGACACATAACACGTCTTTTCAAAATCAAAATATTCAAATTTTTTGTTCTTATTTTTTGGCTGAAATTAGTATGAAATATCATTCAAAAGATACCTCCTTGAGAAATATGACACATAACACTTCTATCCCAAATATAAATTTTTCAATTTTGTGCTTATTATTGGCTGAAATTAGTATGAAATTTCAGTAAAAAAAGACCCTTATGTAAAATAAGACACATAACACTTCTATTCCAAATCAAATTTTTTCAATTTTGTGCTTATTTTTGTCTGAAATTAGTATGAACTTTCATTCAAAGAATACCTCCTTGAGAAATATGACGTTTAATTCTTTAATTCCAAATCATAACTCTTCAATTCAAAATCATAATTTCATGAATTATTTGCTGATTGTTAGTTGAAATTGAGTATGAAATTTCATTCAAATGATACCTCCTTGTTAAATATGACACATAACACTTCAATTCCAAATCAAAATTTCTCAATTTTGTGCTTATTTTTGGCTGAAATTAGTATGAAATTTCATTCAAAGGATACCTCCTTGAGACATATGACGTGTAACTCTTCAATTCAAAATCATAATTTCATGAGTTTTTACTGATTTTTAGTTGAAATTGAGTATGAAATTTCATTCAGAAGATACCTCCTTGAGAAATATGACACATAACACTTTTATTCCAAATCAAAATTTTTCAATTTTGTGCTTATTTTTGGCTGAAATTAGTATGAAATTTCATTCAGAAGATACCTCCTTCAAAGATATGACACAAAACATTTCAATTCCAAATCAAATTTTCTCAATTTTGTGCTTTTTTGGCTGAAATTAGTATGAAATTTCAGTAAAAAAAGAGCCTCTTGTGAAATAAGACACATAACACTTCTATTCCAAATCAGATTTTTTCAATTTTCTGCTTATTTTTGGCTGAAATTAGTATGAAATCTCATTAAATAAAGCCCTCTTGTGAAATAAGACACATAACACTTCTATTGCAACTCAAATTTTTTTCAATTTTGTGCTTATTTTTGGCTGAAATTAGTATGAAATTTCATTTAAAGATACTCTCTGGAGAATTATGACACATAACACTTTTATTCCAAATCAAAATTTCTCAAATTTATACTTACTTTTGGCTGAGATTACTGTGAAATTTCAATCAAAAGAGACCTCCTTGAGAAATATGACACATAACACGTCTTTTCAAAATCAAAATATTCAAATTTTTTGTTCTTATTTTTTGGCTGAAATTAGTATGAAATATCATTCAAAAGATACCTCCTTGAGAAATATGACACATAACACTTCTATCCCAAATATAAATTTTTCAATTTTGTGCTTATTTTTGGCTGAAATTAGTATGAAATTTCAGTAAAAAAAGACCCTTATGTAAAATAAGACACATAACACTTCTATTCCAAATCAAATTTTTTCAATTTTGTGCTTATTTTTGTCTGAAATTAGTATGAACTTTCATTCAAAGAATACCTCCTTGAGAAATATGACGTTTAACTCTTTAATTCCAAATCATAACTCTTCAATTCAAAATCATAATTTCATGAATTATTTGCTGATTGTTAGTTGAAATTGAGTATGAAATTTCATTCAAATGATACCTCCTTGTTAAATATGACACATAACACTTCAATTCCAAATCAAAATTTCTCAATTTTGTGCTTATTTTTGGCTGAAATTAGTATGAAATTTCATTCAAAGGATACCTCCTTGAGACATATGACGTGTAACTCTTCAATTCAAAATCATAATTTCATGAGTTTTTACTGATTTTTAGTTGAAATTGAGTATGAAATTTCATTCAGAAGATACCTCCTTGAGAAATATGACACATAACACTTTTATTCCAAATCAAAATTTTTCAATTTTGTGCTTATTTTTGGCTGAAATTAGTATGAAATTTCATTCAGAAGATACCTCCTTGAAAGATATGACACAAAACATTTCAATTCCAAATCAAATTTTCTCAATTTTGTGCTTTTTTGGCTGAAATTAGTATGAAATTTCAGTAAAAAAAGAGCCTCTTGTGAAATAAGACACATAACACTTCAATTCCAAATCAGATTTTTTCAATTTTGTGCTTATTTTTGGCTGAAATTAGTAGGAACTTTCATTCAAAGGATACCTCCTTGAGAAATATGACGTGTAACTCTTTAATTCCAAATCATAACTCTTCAATTCAAAATCATAATTTCATGAACTTTTTGCTGATTGTTAGTTGAAATTGAGTATGAAATTTCATTTAAATGACACCTCCTTGAGAAATATGACACATAACACTTTTATTCCAAATCAAAATTTTTCAATTTTTAGCTTATTTTAGGCTGAAATTAGTATGAAATTTTATTCAGAAGATACCTCCTTGAGAGATATGACGCAAAGCATTTCAATTCCAAATCAAATTTTCTCAAGTTTGTGCTTTTTTGGCTGAAATTAGTATGAAATTTCATTCAAAAGATTCCTCAATGAGAAATATGTCACATAACACTTCTTTTCCAAATACAAATTTTTTTAATTTTGTGCTAATTTTTGACTGAAATTAGTATGAAATTTCATTCAGAAGACACCTCCTTGAGAAATATGACACATAACACTTCTATTCCAAATATAAATTTTCCAATTTTGTGCTTATTTTTGGCTGAAATTAGTATGAAATTTCAGTAAAAAAAGACCCTCTTGTGAAATAAGACACATAACACTTCTATTCAAAATCAAATTTTTTCAATTTTGTGCTTATTTTTGGCAGAAATTAGTATGAACTTTCATTCAAAGGATACCTCCTTGAGAAATATGACGTGTAACTCTTTATTTCCAAATCATAACTCTTCAATTCCAAATCATAATTTCATGGATTTTTTGCGGATTGTTAGTTGAAATTGAGTATGAAATTTCATTCAAATGACACCTCTTTGAGAAATATGACACATAACACTTCAATTCCAAATCAAAATTTTTCAATTTTGTGCTTATTTTTGGCTGATATTAGTACGAAATTTCATTAAAAGGATACCTCCTTGAGACATATGACGTGTAACTCTTCAATTCAAAATCATAATTTCATGAGTTTTTACCGATTTTTAGTTGAAATTGAGTATGAAATTTCATTCAGAAGATACCTCCTTGAGAACTATGACCTTAACACTTCTATTCAAAATCAAAATTTTTTCAATTTTGTGCCTATTTTTGGCTGAAACTAGTATGAAATTTCACTAGGAAAGACCCTCTTGTGAAATAAGACACATAACACTTCAATTCCAAATCAAATTTTTTTTAATTTTGTGCTTATTTTTTGCTGAAATTCGTATGTAATTTCACTCAAAAGATACCTCCTTGAGACATATGACGTTTAACTCTTCAATTCAAAATGATAATTTCATGTGTTTTTGCTTTTTGTTAGTTGAAATTGAGTATGAAATTTCATTCAGAAGATACCTCCTTGAGAATTATGACACATAACACTTCTATTCCATTTCAATTTTTTCTCAATTTTGTGCTTATTTTTGGCTGAAATTAGTATGAACTTTCATCCAAAGGATACCTCCTTGAGAAATATGATGTGTAACTCTTCAATTCAAAATCATAACTCTTCAATTCAAACTTATAATTTCATGAATTTTTTGCTGATTGTTAGTTGAAATTGAGTATGAAATTTCATTCAGAAGATGCCTCCTTGAGAGATATGACACATAATACTTCTATTCCAAATCAAATTTTTTCAATTTTGAGCTTATTTTTGGCTGAAATTAGTATGAAATTTAATTCAAAGGATACCTCCTTGAGACATATGACGTGTAACTCTTCAATTCAAAATCATAATTTCATGAGTTTTTTCTTATTGTTAGTTGAAATTGAGTATGAAATTTCATTCAGAAGATACCTCCTTGAGAATTATGACACATAACACTTCTATTCCATTTCAATTTTTTCTCAATTTTGTGCTTATTTTTGGCTGAAATTAGTATGAGCTTTCATCCGAAGGATACCTCCTTGAGAAATATGATGTGTAACTCTTCAATTCAAAATCATAACTCTTCAATTCAAACTTATAATTTCATGAATTTTTTGCTGATTGTTAGTTGAAATTGAGTATGAAATTTCATTCAAATGATACCTCCTTGAGAAATATGACACATAACGCTTCAATTCAAAATCAAAGTTTTTCAATTTTGTGCTTATCTTTGGTTGAAATTAGTATGAATCTTCATTTAAACATACCTTATTGAGAAATATGACACATAACGCTTCAATTCCAAATCAAAATTTTACAATTTTTAGCTTATTATAGGCTGAAATTAGTATGAAATTTTATTCAAAAGATACCTCCTTGAGAAATATGACACATAACACTTCTATTCCAAATCACAATTTCTCAATTTTGTGCTTATTTTTGACTGAAATTAGTATGAAATTTCATTCAAAAGATGCTTCCTGGAACAATATGACACATAGCACTTCAATTCCAATTAAATAATTGTAAAAATTTGCGCTTCTTTTTGGCTGAAATTAGTATGAGATTTCATTCAGAAGATACCTCCTTGAGAAATATGACACATAGCACTTCTATTCCAAATATAAATTTTTCAATTTTGTGCTTATTTTTGGCTGAAGTTAGTATGAAATTTCATTCAGAAGATACCTCCTGGAACAATATGACACATAACACTTCAATTCCAAACCAAATTTTTTTTAATTTTGTGCTTATTTTTGGCTGAAATTAGTATGTAATTTCACTCAAAAGATACCTCCTTGAGACATATGACGTTTAACTCTTCAATTCAAAATCATAATTTCATGTGTTTTTGCTTTTTGATAGTTGAAATTGAGTATGAAATTTCATTCAGAAGATACCTCCTTGATAGATATGACACATAACACTTTTATTCCATATCAAAATTTTTCAATTTTGTGCTTATTTTTGGCTGAAATTAGTATGAAATTTCATTCAGAAGATACCTCCTTGAGAGATATGACACAAAGCATTTCAATTCCAAATCAAATTTTCTCAAGTTTGTGCTTTTTTGGCTGAAATTAGTATGAAATTTCATTCAAAAGATTCCTCAATGAGAAATATGTCACATAACACTTCTTTTCCAAATAAAGATTTTTCAATTTTGTGCTAATTTTTGGCTGAAATTAGTATGAAATTTCATTCAGAAGACACCTCCTTGAAAAATATAACACATAACACTTCTATTCCAAATATAAATTTTCCAATTTTGTGCTTATTTTTGGATGAAATTAGTATGAAATTTCAGTAAAAAGAGACCCTCTTGTGAAATAACACACATAACACTTCTATTCAAAATCAAATTTTTTCAATTTTGTGCTTATTTTTGGCTGAAATTAGTATGAACCTTCATTCAAAGGATACCTCCTTGAGAAATATGACGTGTAACTCTTTAATTCCAAATCATAACTCTTCAATTCCAAATCATAATTTCATGGATTTTTTGCGGATTGTTAGTTGAAATTGAGTATGAAATTTCATTCAAATGACACCTCTTTGAGAAATATGACACATAACAATTCAATTCCAAATCAAAATTTTTCAATTTTGTGCTTATTTTTGGCTGATATTAGTACGAAATTTCATTAAAAGGATACCTCCTTGAGACATATGACGTGTAACTCTTCAATTCAAAATCATAATTTCATGAGTTTTTACTGATTTTTAGTTGAAATTGAGTATGAAATTTCATTCAGAAGATACCTCCTTGAGAACTATGACCTTAACACTTCTATTCCAAATCAAAATTTTTTCAATTTTGTGCCTATTTTTGGCTGAAACTAGTATGAAATTTCACTAGGAAAGACCCTCTTGTGAAATAAGACAATTAACACTTCTATTCCAAATCAAATTTTTTCAATTTTGTGCTTATTTTTGGCTGAAATTAGTATGAAATTTCATTTAAAGATACTCTCTGGAGAATTATGACACATAACACTTTTATTCCAAATCAAAATTTCTCAAATTTATACTTACTTTTGGCTGAGATTACTGTGAAATTTCATTCAAAACATACCTCCTTGAGAAATATGACACATAACACGTCTTTTCAAAATCAAAATATTTAAATTTTTTGTTCTTATTTTTTGGCTGAAATTAGTATGAAATATCATTCAAAATATACCTCCTTGAGAAATATGACACATAACACTTCTATCCCAAATATAAATTTTTCAATTTTGTGCTTATTTTTAGCTGAAATTAGTATGAAATTTCAGTAAAAAAAGACCCTTATGTGAAATAAGACACATAACACTTCTATTCCAAATCAAATTTTTTCAATTTTGTCCTTATTTTTGTCTGAAATTAGTATGAACTTTCATTCAAAGAATACCTCCTTGAGAAATATGACGTTTAACTCTTTAATTCCAAATCATAACTCTTCAATTCAAAATCATAATTTCATGAGTTTTTACTGATTTTTAGTTGAAATTGAGTATGAAATTTCATTCAGAAGATACCTCCTTGAGAAATATGACACATAACACTTCCATTCCAAGTCAAAATTTTTTCAATTTTGTGCCTATTTTTGGCTGAAACTAGTATGAAATTTCACTAGGAAAGACCCTCTTGTGAAATAAGACAATTAACACTTCTATTCCAAATCAAATTTTTTCAATTTTGTGCTTATTTTTGGCTGAAATTAGTATGAAATATCATTTAAATGACACCTCCTTGAGAAATATGACACATAACACTTTTATTCCAAATCAAAAGTTTTCAATTTTGTGCTTATTTTTGGCTGAAATTAGTATGAAATCTCATTCAGAAGATACCTCCTTGAAAGATATGACACAAAACATTTCAATTCCAAATCAAATTTTCTCAATTTTGTGCTTTTTTGGCTGAAATTAGTATGAAATTTCAGTAAAAAAAGAGCCTCTTGGGAAATAAGACACATAACACTTCTATTCCAAATCAGATTTTTTCAATTTTGTGCTTATTTTCGGCTGAAATTAGTAGGAACTTTCATTCAAAGGATACCTCCTTGAGAAATATGACGTGTAACTCTTTAATTCCAAATCATAACTCTTCAATTCAGAATCATAATTTCATGAACTTTTTGCTGATTGTTAGTTGAAATTGAGTATGAAATTTCATTTAAATGACACCTCCTTGAGAAATATGACACATAACACTTTTATTCCAAATCAAAATTTTTCAATTTTGTGCTTATTTTTGGCTGAAATTAGTATGAAATTTCATTCAGAAGATACCTCCTTGAGAGATATGACACAAAGCATTTCAATTCCAAATCAAATTTTCTCAAGTTTGTGCTTTTTTGGCTGAAATTAGTATGAAATTTCATTCAAAAGATTCCTCAATGAGAAATATGTCACATAACACTTCTTTTCCAAAAACAAATTTTTTTAATTTTGTGCTAATTTTTGGCTGAAATTAGTATGAAATTTCATTCAAAAGATTCCTCAGTGAGAAATATGTCACATAACACTTCTTTTCCAAATAAAAATTTCTCAATTTTGTGCTAATTTTTGGCTGAAATTAGTATGAAATTTCATTCAGAAGATACCTCCTTGAAAAATATGACACATAACACTTCTATTCCAAATATAAATTTACCAATTTTGTGCTTATTTTTGGCTGAAATTAGTATGAAATTTCAGTAAAAAAAGACCCTCTTGTGAAATAAGACACATAACACTTCTATTCAAAATCAAATTTTCTCAATTTTGTGCTTATTTTTGGCTGAAATTAGTATGAACTTTCATGCAAAGGATACCTCTTTGAGAAATATGACGTGTAACTCTTTAATTCCAAATCATAACTCTTCAATTCCAAATCATAATTTCAAGGATTTTTTGCGGATTGTTAGTTGAAATTGAGTATGAAATTTCATTCAAATGACACCTCTTTGAGAAATATGACACGTAACACTTCAATTCCAAATCAAAATTTTTCAATTTTTTGCTTATTTTTGGCTGATATTAGTACAAAATTTCATTAAAAGGATACCTCCTTGAGACATATGACGTGTAACTCTTCAATTCAAAATCATAATTTCATGAGTATTTACTGATTTTTAGTTGAAATTGAGTATGAAATTTCATTCAGAAGATACCTTCTTGAGAACTATGACCTTAACACTTCTATTCCAAATCAAAATTTTTTCAATTTTGTGCCTATTTTTGGCTGAAACTAGTATGAAATTTCACTAGCAAAGACCCTCTTGTGAAATAAGACAATTAACACTTCTATCCCAAATCAAATTTTTTCAATTTTGTGCTTATTTTTGGCTGAAATTAGTATGAAATTTCATTTAAAGATACTCTCTGGAGAATTATGACACATAACAATTTTATTCCAAATCAAAATTTCTCAAATTTATACTTACTTTTGGCTGAGATTACTGTGAAATTTCATTCAAAACATACCTCCTTGAGAAATATGACACATAACACGTCTTTTCAAAATCAAAATATTTAAATTTTTTGTTCTTATCTTTTGGCTGAAATTAGTATGAAATTTCATTCAAAAGATTCCTAAATGAGAAATATGTCAAATAGCACTTCTTTTCCAAATAAAAATTTTTCAATTTTGTGCTAATTTTTGGCTGAAATTAGTATGAAATTTTATTCAGAAGACACTTCCTTGAGAAATATGACACATAACACTTCTATTCCAAATATAAATTTTCCAATTTTGTGCTTATTTTTGGCTGAAATTAGTATGAAATTTCAGTAAAAAAAGACCCTCTTGTGAAATAAGACACATAACACTTCTATTCAAAATCAAATTTTTTCAATTTTGTTCTTATTTTTGGCTGAAATTAGTATGAACTTTCATTCAAAGGATACCTCCTTGAGAAATATGACGTGTAACTCTTTAATTCCAAATCATAACTCTTCAATTCCAAATCATAATTTCATGGATTTTTTGCGGATTGTTAGTTGAAATTGAGTATAAAATTTCATTCAAATGACACCTCTTTGAGAAATATGACACATAACACTTCAATTCCAAATCAAAATTTTTCAATTTTGTGCTTATTTTTGGCTGATATTAGTACGAAATTTCATTAAAAGGATACCTCCTTGAGACATATGACGTGTAACTCTTCAATTCAAAATCATAATTTCATGAGTATTTACTGATTTTTAGTTGAAATTGAGTATGAAATTTCATTCAGAAGATACCTTCTTGAGAACTATGACCTTAACACTTCTATTCCAAATCAAAACTTTTTCAATTTTGTGCCTATTTTTGGCTGAAACTAGTATGAAATTTCACTAGGAAAGACCCACTTGTGAAATAAGACAATTAACACTTCTATTCCAAATCAAATTTTTTCAATTTTGTGCTTATTTTTGGCTGAAATTAGTATGAAATTTCATTTAAAGACACTCTCTGGAGAATTATGACACATAACACTTTTATTCCAAATCAAAATTTCTCAAATTTATACTTACTTTTGGCTGAGATTACTGTGAAATTTCATTCAAAACATACCTCCTTGAGAAATATGACACATAACACGTCTTTTCAAAATCAAAATATTTAAATTTTTTGTTCTTATTTTTTGGCTGAAATTAGTATGAAATTTCATTCAAAAGATTCCTAAATGAGAAATGTGTCAAATAACACTTCTTTTCCAAATAAAAATTTTTCAATTTTGTGCTAATTTTTGGCTGAAATTAGTATGAAATTTTATTCAGAAGACACCTCCTTGAGAAATATGACACATAACACTTCTATTCCAAATATAAATTTTCCAATTTTGTGCTTATTTTTGGCTGAAATTAGTATGAAATTTCAGTAAAAAAAGACCCTCTTGTGAAATAAGACACATAACACTTCTATTCAAAATCAAATTTTTTCAATTTTGTTCTTATTTTTGGCTGAAATTAGTATGAACTTTCATTCAAAGGATATCTCCTTGAGAAATATGACGTGTAACTCTTTAATTCCAAATCATAACTCTTCAATTCCAAATCATAATTTCATGGATTTTTTGCGGATTGTTAGTTGAAATTGAGTATGAAATTTCATTCAAATGACACCTCTTTGAGAAATATGACACATAACACTTCAATTCCAAATCAAAATTTTTCAATTTTGTGCTTATTTTTGGCTGATATTAGTACGAAGTTTCATTAAAAGGATACCTCTTTGAGACATATGACATGTAACTCTTCAATTCAAAATCATAATTTCATGAGTTTTTACTGATTTTTAGTTGAAATTGAGAATGAAATTTCATTCAGAAGATACCTCCTTGAGAACTATGACCTTAACACTTCTATTCCAAATCAAAATTTTTTCAATTTTGTGCCTATTTTTGGCTGAAACTAGTATGAAATTTCACTAGGAAAGACCCTCTTGTGAAATAAGACACATAACACTTCAATTCCAAATCAAATTTTTTTTAATTTTGTGCTTATTTTTTGCTGAAATTAGTATGTAATTTCACTCAAAAGATACCTCCTTGAGACATATGACGTTTAACTCTTCAATTCAAAATGATAATTTCATGTGTTTTTGCTTTTTGTTAGTTGAAATTGAGTATGAAATTTCATTCAGAAGATACCTCCTTGAGAAATATGACACATAACACTTCTATTCCAAATCAAAATTTTTTCAATTTTGTGCCTATTTTTGGCTGAAACTAGTATGAAATTTCACTAGGAAAGACCCTCTTGTGAAATAAGACACATAACACTTCAATTCCAAATCAAATTTTTTTTAATTTTGTGCTTATTTTTTGCTGAAATTAGTATGTAATTTCACTCAAAAGATACCTCCTTGAGACATATGACGTTTAACTCTTCAATTCAAAATGATAATTTCATGTGTTTTTGCTTTTTGTTAGTTGAAATTGAGTATGAAATTTCATTCAGAAGATACCTCCTTGAGAAATATGACACTTAACACTTCTATTCCAAATCAAATTTTTTCAATTTTGTGCTTATTTTTTGCTGAAATTAGTATGTAATTTCACTCAAAAGATACCTCCTTGAGACATATGACGTTTAACTCTTCAATTCAAAATGATAATTTCATGTGTTTTTGCTTTTTGTTAGTTGAAATTGAGTATGAAATTTCATTCAGAAGATACCTCCTTGAGAAATATGACACTTAACACTTCTATTCCAAATCAAATTTTTTTCAATTTTGTGCTTATTTTTTGCTGAAATTAGTATGTAATTTCACTCAAAAGATACCTCCTTGAGACATATGACGTTTAACTCTTCAATTCAAAATGATAATTTCATGTGTTTTTGCTTTTTGTTAGTTGAAATTGAGTATGAAATTTCATTCAGAAGATACCTCCTTGAGAATTATGACACATAACACTTCTATTCCATTTCAATTTTTTCTCAATTTTGTGCTTATTTTTGGCTGAAATTAGTATGAACTTTCATCCAAAGGATACCTCCTTGAGAAATATGATGTGTAACTCTTCAATTCAAAATCATAACTCTTCAATTCAAACTTATAATTTCATGAATTTTTTGCTGATTGTTATTTGAAATTGAGTATGAAATTTCATTCAAATGATACCTCCTTGAGAAATATGACACATAACGCTTCAATTCCAAATCAAATTTTTTCAATTTTGTGCTTATCTTTTGTTGAAATTAGTATGAATCTTCATTTAAACATACCTTATTGAGAAATATGACACATAACGCTTCAATTCCAAATCAAAATTTTACAATTTTTCGCTTATTATAGGCTGAAATTAGTATGAAATTTTCTTCAAAAGAAACCTCCTTGAGAAATATGACACATAACACTTCTATTCCAAATCACAATTTTTCAATTTTGTGCTTATTTTTGACTGAAATTAGTATGAAATTTCATTCAAAAGATGCTTCCTGGAACAATATGACACATAGCACTTCAATTCCAATTAAATATTTGTAAAAATTTGCGCTTCTTTTTGGCTGAAATTAGTATGAGATTTCATTCAGAAGATACCTCCTTGAGAAATATGACACATAGCACTTCTATTCCAAGTATAAATTTTTCAATTTTGTGCTTATTTTTGGCTGAAGTTAGTATGAAATTTCATTCAGAAGATACCTCCTGGAACAATATGACACATTACACTTCAATTCCAAACCAAATTTTTTTTTATTTTGTGCTTATTTTTGGCTGAAATTAGTATGTAATTTCACTCAAAAGATACCTCCTTGAGACATATGACGTTTAACTCTTCAATTCAAAATCATAATTTCATGTGTTTTTGCTTTTTGATAGTTGAAATTGAGTATGAAATTTCATTCAGAAGATACCTCCTTGATAGATATGACACATAATACTTCTATTCCAAAACAAATTTTTTCAATTTTGTGCTTATTTTTGGCTGAAATTAGTATGAACTTTCATCCAAAGGATACCTCCTTGAGAAATATGATGTGTAACTCTTCAATTCAAAATCATAACTGTTCAATTCAAACTTATAATTTCATGAATTTTTTGCTGATTGTTAGTTGAAATTGAGTATGAAATTTCATTCAGAAGATACCTCCTGGAACAATATGACACATAACACTTCAATTCCAAATTAAAATTTTTCAATTTTGTGCTTATTTTTGGCTGATATTAGTACGAAATTTCATTAAAAGGAGACCTCCTTGAGACATATGACGTGTAACTCTTCAATTCAAAATCATAATTTCATGAGTTTTTACTGATTTTTAGTTGAAATTGAGTATGAAATTTCATTCAGAAGATACCTCCTTGAGAACTATGACCTTAACACTTCTATTCCAAATCAAATTTTTTTCAATTTTGTGCCTATTTTTGGCTGAAACTAGTATGAAATTTCACTAGGAAAGACCCTCTTGTGAAATAAGACAATTAACACTTCTATTCCAAATCAAATTTTTTAATTTTGTGCTTATTTTTGGCTGAAATTAGTATGAAATTTCATTTAAAGATACTCTCTGGAGAATTATGACACATAACACTTTTATTCCAAATCAAAATTTCTCAAATTTATACTTACTTTTGGCTGAGATTACTGTGAAATTTCATTCAAAACATACCTCCTTGAGAAATATGACACATAACACGTCTTTTCAAAATCAAAATATTTAAATTTTTTGTTCTTATTTTTTGGCTGAAATTAGTATGAAATATCATTCAAAAGATACCTCCTTGAGAAATATGACACATAACACTTCTATCCCAAATATAAATTTTTCAATTTTGTGCTTATTTTTAGCTGAAATTAGTATGAAATTTCAGTAAAAAAAGACCCTTATGTGAAATAAGACACATAACACTTCTATTCCAAATCAAATTTTTTCAATTTTGTCCTTATTTTTGTCTGAAATTAGTATGAACTTTCATTCAAAGAATACCTCCTTGAGAAATATGACGTTTAACTCTTTAATTCCAAATCATAACTCTTCAATTCAAAATCATAATTTCATGAGTTTTTACTGATTTTTAGTTGAAATTGAGTATGAAATTTCATTCAGAAGATACCTCCTTGAGAAATATGACACATAACACTTCTATTCCAAATCAAAATTTTTTCAATTTTGTGCCTATTTTTGGCTGAAACTAGTATGAAATTTCACTAGGAAAGACCCTCTTGTGAAATAAGACAATTAACACTTCTATTCCAAATCAAATTTTTTCAATTTTGTGCTTATTTTTGGCTGAAATTAGTATGAAATATCATTTAAATGACACCTCCTTGAGAAATATGACACATAACACTTTTATTCCAAATCAAAATTTTTCAATTTTGTGCTTATTTTTGGCTGAAATTAGTATGAAATTTCATTCAGAAGATACCTCCTTGAAAGATATGACGTGTAACTCTTTAATTCCAAATCATAACTCTTCAATTCAAAATCATAATTTCATGAACTTTTTGCTGATTGTTAGTTGAAATTGAGTATGAAATTTCATTTAAATGACACCTCCTTGAGAAATATGACACATAACACTTTTATTCCAAATCAAAATTTTTCAATTTTGTGCTTATTTTTGGCTGAAATTAGTATGAAATTTCATTCAGAAGATACCTCCTTGAGAGATATGACACAAAGCATTTCAATTCCAAATCAAATTTTCTCAAGTTTGTGCTTTTTTGGCTGAAATTAGTATGAAATTTCATTCAAAAGATTCCTCAATGAGAAATATGTCACATAACACTTCTTTTCCAAATACAAATTTTTTTAATTTTGTGCTAATTTTTGGCTGAAATTAGTATGAAATTTCATTCAAAAGATTCCTCAGTGAGAAATATGTCACATAACACTTCTTTTCCAAATAAAAATTTCTCAATTTTGTGCTAATTTTTGGCTGAAATTAGTATGAAATTTCATTCAGAAGATACCTCCTTGAAAAATATGACACATAACACTTCTATTCCAAATATAAATTTTCCAATTTTGTGCTTATTTTTGGCTGAAATTAGTATGAAATTTCAGTAAAAAAAGACCCTCTTGTGAAATAAGACAATTAACACTTCTATTCCAAATCAAATTTTTTCAATTTTGTGCTTATTTTTGGCTGAAATTAGTATGAAATATCATTTAAATGACACCTCCTTGAGAAATATGACACATAACACTTTTATTCCAAATCAAAATTTTTAAATTTTGTGCTTATTTTTGGCTGAAATTAGTATGAAATTTCATTCAGAAGATACCTCCTTGAAAGATATGACGTGTAACTCTTTAATTCCAAATCATAACTCTTCAATTCAAAATCATAATTTCATGAACTTTTTGCTGATTGTTAGTTGAAATTGAGTATGAAATTTCATTTAAATGACACCTCCTTGAGAAATATGACACATAACACTTTTATTCCAAATCAAAATTTTTCAATTTTGTGCTTATTTTTGGCTGAAATTAGTATGAAATTTCATTCAGAAGATACCTCCTTGAGAGATATGACACAAAGCATTTCAATTCCAAATCAAATTTTCTCAAGTTTGTGCTTTTTTGGCTGAAATTAGTATGAAATTTCATTCAAAAGATTCCTCAATGAGAAATATGTCACATAACACTTCTTTTCCAAATACAAATTTTTTTAATTTTGTGCTAATTTTTGGCTGAAATTAGCATGAAATTTCATTCAAAAGATTCCTCAGTGAGAAATATGTCACATAACACTTCTTTTCCAAATAAAAATTTCTCAATTTTGTGCTAATTTTTGGCTGAAATTAGTATGAAATTTCATTCAGAAGATACCTCCTTGAAAAATATGACACATAACACTTCTATTCCAAATATAAATTTTCCAATTTTGTGCTTATTTTTGGCTGAAATTAGTATGAAATTTCAGTAAAAAAAGACCCTCTTGTGAAATAAGACACGTAACACTTCTATTCAAAATCAAATTTTTTCAATTTTGTGCTTATTTTTGGCTGAAATTAGTATGAACTTTCATTCAAAGGATACCTCTTTGAGAAATATGACGTGTAACTCTTTAATTCCAAATCATAACTCTTCAATTCCAAATCATAATTTCAAGGATTTTTTGCGGATTGTTAGTTGAAATTGAGTATGAAATTTCATTCAAATGACACCTCTTTGAGAAATATGACACGTAACACTTCAATTCCAAATCAAAATTTTTCAATTTTTTGCTTATTTTTGGCTGATATTAGTACGAAATTTCATTAAAAGGATACCTCCTTGAGACATATGACGTGTAACTCTTCAATTCAAAATCATAATTTCATGAGTTTTTACTGATTTTTAGTTGAAATTGAGTATGAAATTTCATTCAGAAGATACCTTCTTGAGAACTATGACCTTAACACTTCTATTCCAAATCAAAATTTTTTCAATTTTGTGCCTATTTTTGGCTGAAACTAGTATGAAATTTCACTAGCAAAGACCCTCTTGTGAAATAAGACAATTAACACTTCTATTCCAAATCAAATTTTTTCAATTTTGTGCTTATTTTTGGCTGAAATTAGTATGAAATTTCATTTAAAGACACTCTCTGGAGAATTATGACACATAACACTTTTATTCCAAATCAAAATTTCTCAAATTTATACTTACTTTTGGCTGAGATTACTGTGAAATTTCATTCAAAACATACCTCCTTGAGAAATATGACACATAACACGTCTTTTCAAAATCAAAATATTTAAATTTTTTGTTCTTATTTTTTGGCTGAAATTAGTATGAAATTTCATTCAAAAGATTCCTAAATGAGAAATGTGTCAAATAACACTTCTTTTCCAAATAAAAATTTTTCAATTTTGTGCTAATTTTTGGCTGAAATTAGTATGAAATTTTATTCAGAAGACACCTCCTTGAGAAATATGACACATAACACTTCTATTCCAAATATAAATTTTCCAATTTTGTGCTTATTTTTGGCTGAAATTAGTATGAAATTTCAGTAAAAAAAGACCCTCTTGTGAAATAAGACACATAACACTTCTATTCAAAATCAAATTTTTTCAATTTTGTTCTTATTTTTGGCTGAAATTAGTATGAACTTTCATTCAAAGGATATCTCCTTGAGAAATATGACGTGTAACTCTTTAATTCCAAATCATAACTCTTCAATTCCAAATCATAATTTCATGGATTTTTTGCGGATTGTTAGTTGAAATTGAGTATGAAATTTCATTCAAATGACACCTCTTTGAGAAATATGACACATAACACTTCAATTCCAAATCAAAATTTTTCAATTTTGTGCTTATTTTTGGCTGATATTAGTACGAAGTTTCATTAAAAGGATACCTCTTTGAGACATATGACATGTAACTCTTCAATTCAAAATCATAATTTCATGAGTTTCTACTGATTTTTAGTTGAAATTGAGAATGAAATTTCATTCAGAAGATACCTCCTTGAGAACTATGACCTTAACACTTCTATTCCAAATCAAAATTTTTTCAATTTTGTGCCTATTTTTGGCTGAAACTAGTATGAAATTTCACTAGGAAAGACCCTCTTGTGAAATAAGACACATAACACTTCAATTCCAAATCAAATTTTTTTTAATTTTGTGCTTATTTTTTGCTGAAATTAGTATGTAATTTCACTCAAAAGATACCTCCTTGAGACATATGACGTTTAACTCTTCAATTCAAAATGATAATTTCATGTGTTTTTGCTTTTTGTTAGTTGAAATTGAGTATGAAATTTCATTCAGAAGATACCTCCTTGAGAAATATGACACATAACACTTCTATTCCAAATCAAAATTTTTTCAATTTTGTGCCTATTTTTGGCTGAAACTAGTATGAAATTTCACTAGGAAAGACCCTCTTGTGAAATAAGACACATAACACTTCAATTCCAAATCAAATTTTTTTTAATTTTGTGCTTATTTTTTGCTGAAATTAGTATGTAATTTCACTCAAAAGATACCTCCTTGAGACATATGACGTTTAACTCTTCAATTCAAAATGATAATTTCATGTGTTTTTGCTTTTTGTTAGTTGAAATTGAGTATGAAATTTCATTCAGAAGATACCTCCTTGAGAAATATGACACTTAACACTTCTATTCCAAATCAAATTTTTTTCAATTTTGTGCTTATTTTTTGCTGAAATTAGTATGTAATTTCACTCAAAAGATACCTCCTTGAGACATATGACGTTTAACTCTTCAATTCAAAATGATAATTTCATGTGTTTTTGCTTTTTGTTAGTTGAAATTGAGTTTGAAAGTTCATTCAGAAGATGCCTCCTTGAGAGATATGACACATAATACTTCTATTCCAAATCAAATTTTTTCAATTTTGAGCTTATTTTTGGCTGAAATTAGTATGAAATTTAATTCAAAGGATACCTCCTTGAGACATATGACGTGTAACTCTTCAATTCAAAATCATAATGTCATGAGTTTCTTCTTATTGTTAGTTGAAATTGAGTATGAAATTTCATTCAGAAGATACCTCTTTGAGAATTATGACACATAACACTTCTATTCCATTTCAATTTTTTCTCAATTTTGTGCTTATTTTTGGCTGAAATTAGTATGAACTTTCATCCAAAGGATACCTCCTTGAGAAATATGATGTGTAACTCTTCAATTCAAAATCATAACTCTTCAATTCAAACTTATAATTTCATGAATTTTTTGCTGATTGTTATTTGAAATTGAGTATGAAATTTCATTCAAATGATACCTCCTTGAGAAATATGACACATAACGCTTCAATTCCAAATCAAAGTTTTTCAATTTTGTGCTTATCTTTTGTTGAAATTAGTATGAATCTTCATTTAAACATACCTTATTGAGAAATATGACACATAACGCTTCAATTCCAAATCAAAATTTTACAATTTTTCGCTTATTATAGGCTGAAATTAGTATGAAATTTTATTCAAAAGATACCTCCTTGAGAAATATGACACATAACACTTCTATTCCAAATCACAATTTTTCAATTTTGTGCTTATTTTTGACTGAAATTAGTATGAAATTTCATTCAAAAGATGCTTCCTGGAACAATATGACACATAGCACTTCAATTCCAATTAAATAATTGTAAAAATTTGCGCTTCTTTTTGGCTGAAATTAGTATGAGATTTCATTCAGAAGATACCTCCTTGAGAAATATGACACATAGCACTTCTATTCCAAATATAAATTTTTCAATTTTGTTCTTATTTTTGGCTGAAGTTAGTATGAAATTTCATTCAGAAGATACCTCCTGGAACAATATGACACATAACACTTCAATTCCAAACCAAATTTTTTTTAATTTTGTGCTTATTTTTGGCTGAAATTAGTATGTAATTTCACTCAAAAGATACCTCCTTGAGACATATGACGTTTAACTCTTCAATTCAAAATCATAATTTCATGTGTTTTTGCTTTTTGATAGTTGAAATTGAGTATGAAATTTCATTCAGAAGATACCTCCTTGATAGATATGACACATAATACTTCTATTCCAAAACAAATTTTTTCAATTTTGTGCTTATTTTTGGCTGAAATTAGTATGAACTTTCATCCAAAGGATACCTCCTTGATAAATATGATGTGTAACTCTTCAATTCAAAATCATAACTCTTCAATTCAAACTTATAATTTCATGAATTTTTTGCTGATTGTTAGTTGAAATTGAGTTTGAAATTTCATTCAAATGACATCTCGTTGAGAAATATGACAAATAACACTTCAATTCAAAATCAAAACTGTTCAATTTTGTGCTAATTTTTGGCTGAAATTAGTATGAAATTTCATTCAAAATATTCCTCATTGAGAAATATGACGTGTAACTCTTTAATTCCAAATCATAACTCTTCAATTCAAAATCATAATTTCATGAACTTTTTGCTGATTGTTAGTTGAAATTGAGTATGAAATTTCATTTAAATGACACCTCCTTGAGAAATATGACACATAACACTTGAATTCAAAATCAAAATTTTTCAATTTTGTGCTGATTTTTAGTTGAAATTGAGTATGAAATTTCATTCAAATGATACCTCCTTGAGAAATATAACACATAACGCTTCAATTCAAAATCAAAGTTTTACAATTTTGTGCTCATCTTTGGTTGAAATTAGTATGAATCTTCATTTAAACATACCTTATTGAGAAATATGACATAACGCTTCAATTCCAAATCAAATTTCCTCAATTTTGTGCTTTTTTTGGCTGAAATTAGTATGAAATTTCATTCAAAAGATTACTCATTGAGAAATATGACACATAACACTTCTTTTCCAAATAAAAATTTTTCAATTTTGTGCTTATTTTTTGCTGAAATTAGTATGAAATTTCATTAAAAAGACCCTCTTGTGAAATAAGACACATAACACTTCTATTCCAAATCAGATTTTTTCAATTTTGTGCTTATTTTTGGCTGTAATTAGTAGGAACTTTCATTCAAAGGATACCTCCTTGAGAAATATGACGTGTAACTCTTTAATTCCAAATCATAACTCTTCAATTCAAAATCATAATTTCATGAATTTTTTGCTGATTGTTAGTTGAAATTGAGTATGAAATTTCATTTAAATGACATCTCCTTGAGAAATATGACAAATGACACTTCAATTCAAAATCAAAACTTTTCAATATTGTGCTTATTTCTCGCTGAAATTAGTATGAAATTTCATTCAAAGGATACCACCTTGAGACATATGACGTGTAACTCTTCAATTCAAAATCAAAATTTCATGAGTTTTTACTTATTTTTAGTTGAAATTGAGTATGAAATTTCATTCAGAAGATACCTCCTTGAGAACTATGACCTTAACACTTCTATTCCAAATCAAATTTTTTTCAATTTTGTGCCTATTTTTGGCTGAAACTAGTATGAAATTTCACTAGGAAAGACCCTCTTGTGAAATAAGACAATTAACACTTCTATTCCAAATCAAATTTTTTCAATTTTGTGCTTATTTTTGGCTGAAATTAGTATGAAATTTCATTTAAAGATACTCTCTGGAGAATTATGACACATAACACTTTTATTCCAAATCAAAATTTCTCAAATTTATACTTACTTTTGGCTGAGATTACTGTGAAATTTCATTCAAAACATACCTCCTTGAGAAATATGACACATAACACTTCTATCCCAAATATAAATTTTCCAATTTTGTGCTTATTTTTAGCTGAAATTAGTATGAAATTTCAGTAAAAAAAGACCCTCTTGTGAAATAAGACACATAACACTTCTATTCAAAATCAAATTTTTTCAATTTTGTGCTTATTTTTGGCTGAAATTAGTATGAACTCTCATTCAAAGGATACCTCCTTGAGAAATATGACGTGTAACTCTTTAATTCCAAATCATAACTCTTCAATTCCAAATCATAATTTCAAGGATTTTTTGCGGATTGTTAGTTGAAATTGAGTATGAAATTTCATTCAAATGACACCTCTTTGAGAAATATGACACGTAACACTTCAATTCCAAATCAAAATTTTTCAATTTTTTGCTTATTTTTGGCTGATATTAGTACGAAATTTCATTAAAAGGATACCTCCTTGAGACATATGACGTGTAACTCTTCAATTCAAAATCATAATTTCATGAGTTTTTACTGATTTTTAGTTGAAATTGAATATGAAATTTCATTCAGAAGATACCTTCTTGAGAACTATGACCTTAACACTTCTATTCCAAATCAAAATTTTTTCAATTTTGTGCCTATTTTTGGCTGAAACTAGTATGAAATTTCACTAGCAAAGACCCTCTTGTGAAATAAGACAATTAACACTTCTATTCCAAGTCAAATTTTTTCAATTTTGTGCTTATTTTTGGCTGAAATTAGTATGAAATTTCATTTAAAGATACTCTCTGGAGAATTATGACACATAACACTTTTATTCCAAATCAAAATTTCTCAAATTTATACTTACTTTTGGCTGAGATTACTGTGAAATTTCATTCAAAACATACCTCCTTGAGAAATATGACACATAACACGTCTTTTCAAAATCAAAATATTTAAATTTTTTGTTCTTATTTTTTGGCTGAAATTAGTATGAAATTTCATTCAAAAGATTCCTAAATGAGAAATATGTCAAATAACACTTCTTTTCCAAATAAAAATTTTTCAATTTTGTGCTAATTTTTGGCTGAAATTAGTATGAAATTTTATTCAGAAGACACCTCCTTGAGAAATATGACACATAACACTTCTATTCCAAATATAAATTTTCCAATTCTGTGCTTATTTTTGGCTGAAATTAGTATGAAATTTCAGTAAAAAAAGACCCTCTTGTGAAATAAGACACATAACACTTCTATTCAAAATCAAATTTTTTCAATTTTGTTCTTATTTTTGGCTGATATTAGTACGAAATTTCATTAAAAGGATACCTCCTTGAGACATATGACATGTAACTCTTCAATTCAAAATCATAATTTCATGAGTTTTTACTGATTTTTAGTTGAAATTGAGAATGAAATTTCATTCAGAAGATACCTCCTTGAGAACTATGACCTTAAAACTTCTATACCAAATCAAAATTTTTTCAATTTTGTGCCTATTTTTGGCTGAAACTAGTATGAAATTTCACTAGGAAAGACCCTCTTGTGAAATAAGACACATAACACTTCAATTCCAAATCAAATTTTTTTTAATTTTGTGCTTATTTTTTGCTGAAATTAGTATGTAATTTCACTCAAAAGATACCTCCTTGAGACATATGACGTTTAACTCTTCAATTCAAAATGATAATTTCATGTGTTTTTGCTTTTTCTTAGTTGAAATTGAGTATGAAATTTCATTCAGAAGATACCTCCTTGAGAAATATGACACATAACACTTCTATTCCAAATCAAAATTTTTTCAATTTTGTGCCTATTTTTGGCTGAAACTAGTATGAAATTTCACTAGGAAAGACCCTCTTGTGAAATAAGACACATAACACTTCAATTCCAAATCAAATTTTTCTTAATTTTGTGCTTATTTTTTGCTGAAATTAGTATGTAATTTCACTCAAAAGATACCTCCTTGAGACATATGACGTTTAACTCTTCACTTCAAAATGATAATTTCATGTGTTTTTGCTTTTTGTTAGTTGAAATTGAGTATGAAATTTCATTCAGAAGATACCTCCTTGAGAAATATGACACATAACACTTCTATTCCAAATCAAAATTTTTTCAATTTTGTGCCTATTTTTGGCTGAAACTAGTATGAAATTTCACTAGGAAAGACCCTCTTGTGAAATAAGACACATAACACTTCAATTCCAAATCAAATTTTTTTTAATTTTGTGCTTATTTTTTGCTGAAATTAGTATGTAATTTCACTCAAAAGATACCTCCTTGAGACATATGACGTTTAACTCTTCACTTCAAAATGATAATTTCATGTGTTTTTGCTTTTTGTTAGTTGAAATTGAGTATGAAATTTCATTCAGAAGATACCTCCTTGAGAAATATGACACATAACACTTCTATTCCAAATCAAAATTTTTTCAATTTTGTGCCTATTTTTGGCTGAAACTAGTATGAAATTTCACTAGGAAAGACCCTCTTGTGAAATAAGACACATAACACTTCAATTCCAAATCAAATTTTTTTTAATTTTGTGCTTATTTTTTGCTGAAATTAGTATGTAATTTCACTCAAAAGATACCTCCTTGAGACATATGACGTTTAACTCTTCAATTCAAAATGATAATTTCATGTGTTTTTGCTTTTTGTTAGTTGAAATTGAGTATGAAATTTCATTCAGAAGATACCTCCTTGAGAAATATGAAACTTAACACTTCTATTCCAAATCAAATTTTTTTCAATTTTGTGCTTATTTTTTGCTGAAATTAGTATGTAATTTCACTCAAAAGATACCTCCTTGAGACATATGACGTTTAACTCTTCAATTCAAAATGATAATTTCATGTGTTTTTGCTTTTTGTTAGTTGAAATTGAGTATGAAATTTCATTCAGAAGATACCTCCTTGAGAATTATGACACATAACACTTCTATTCCATTTCAATTTTTTCTCAATTTTGTGCTTATTTTTGGCTGAAATTAGTATGAACTTTCATCCAAAGGATACCTCCTTGAGAAATATGATGTGTAACTCTTCAATTCAAAATCATAACTCTTCAATTCAAACTTATAATTTCATGAATTTTTTGCTGATTGTTATTTGAAATTGAGTATGAAATTTCATTCAAATGATACCTCCTTGAGAAATATGACACATAACGCTTCAATTCCAAATCAAAATTTTACAATTTTTCGCTTATTATAGGCTGAAATTAGTATGAAATTTTATTCAAAAGATACCTCCTTGAGAAATATGACACATAACACTTCTATTCCAAATCACAATTTTTCAATTTTGTGCTTATTTTTGACTGAAATTAGTATGAAATTTCATTCAAAAGATGCTTCCTGGAACAATATGACACATAGCACTTCAATTCCAATTAAATAATTGTAAAAATTTGCGCTTCTTTTTGGCTGAAATTAGTATGAGATTTCATTCAGAAGATACCTCCTTGAGAAATATGACACATAGCACTTCTATTCCAAATATAAATTTTTCAATTTTGTGCTTATTTTTGGCTGAAGTTAGTATGAAATTTCATTCAGAAGATACCTCCTGGAACAATATGACACATAACACTTCAATTCCAAACCAAATTTTTTTTAATTTTGTGCTTATTTTTGGCTGAAATTAGTATGTAATTTCACTCAAAAGATACCTCCTTGAGACATATGACGTTTAACTCTTCAATTCAAAATCATAATTTCATGTGTTTTTGCTTTTTGATAGTTGAAATTGAGTATGAAATTTCATTCAGAAGATACCTCCTTGATAGATATGACACATAATACTTCTATTCCAAAACAAATTTTTTCAATTTTGTGCTTATTTTTGGCTGAAATTAGTATGAACTTTCATCCAAAGGATACCTCCTTGATAAATATGATCTGTAACTCTTCAATTCAAAATCATAACTCCTCAATTCAAACTTATAATTTCATGAATTTTTTGCTGATTGTTAGTTGAAATTGAGTTTGAAATTTCATTCAAATGACATCTCCTTGAGAAATATGACAAATAACACTTCTATTCCAAATCAAATTTTCTCAATTTTGTGTTTTTTTTTGGCTGAGATTTGTATGAAATTTCATTGAGAAGATACCTCCTGGAACAATATGACACATAACACTTCTATTGCAAATCAAATTCTCTCAATTTTGTGCTTTTTTTGGCTGAAATTAGTAAGAAATATCATTCAAAAGATACCTCCTTGAGAAATATGACACATAACACTTTTATTCCAAATATAAATTTTTCAATTTTGTGCTTATTTTTGGCTGAAATTAGTATGAAATTTCAGTAAAAAAAGACCCTCTTGTGAAATAAGACACATAACACTTCTATTCCAAATCAGATTTTTTCAATTTTGTGCTTATTTTTGGCTGAAATTAGTAGGAACTTTCATTCAAAGGATACCTCCTTGAGAAATATGACGTGTAACTCTTTAATTCCAAATCATAACTCTTCAATTCAAAATCATAATTTCATGAACTTTTTGCTGATTGTTAGTTGAAATTGAGTATGAAATTTCATTTAAATGACACCTCCTTGAGAAATATGACACATAACACTTGAATTCAAAATCAAAATTTTTCAATTTTGTGCTGATTTTTAGTTGAAATTGAGTATGAAATTTCATTCAAATGATACCTCCTTGAGAAATATAACACATAACGCTTCAATTCAAAATCAAAGTTTTACAATTTTGTGCTCATTATTGGTTGAAATTAGTATGAATCTTCATTTAAACATACCTTATTGAGAAATATGACATAACGCTTCAATTCCAAATCAAAATTTTACAATTTTAAGCTTATTTTAGGCTGAAATTAGTATGAAATTTTATTCAAAAGATACCTCCTTGAGAAATATGACACATAACACTTCTATTCCAAATAAAAATTTTTCAATTTTGTGCTTATTTTTGGCTGAAATTAGTATGAAATTTCATTCAGAAGATACCTCCTTGAGAGATATGACACATAACATTTCCATTCCAAATCAAATTTCCTCAATTTTGTGCTTTTTTTGGCTGAAATTAGTATGAAATTTCATTCAAAAGATTACTCATTGAGAAATATGACACATAACACTTCTTTTCCAAATAGCAATTTTTCAATTTTGTGCTTATTTTTGGCTGAAATTAGTATGAAATTTCAGTAAAAAAAGACCCTCTTGTGAAATAAGACACATAACACTTCTATTCCAAATCAGATTTTTTCAATTTTGTGCTTATTTTTGGCTGAAATTAGTAGGAACTTTCATTCAAAGGATACCTCCTTGAGAAATATGACGTTTAACTCTTTAATTCCAAATCATAACTCTTCAATTCAAAATCATAATTTGATGAATTTTTTGCTGATTGTTAGTTGAAATTGAGTATGAAATTTCATTTAAATGACATCTTCTTGAGAAATATGACAAATGACACTTCAATTCAAAATCAAAACTTTTCAATTTTGTGCTTATTTCTCGCTGAAATTAGTATGAAATTTCATTCAAAGGATACCACCTTGAGACATATGACGTGTAACTCTTCAATTCACAATCAAAATTTCATGAGTTTTTACTTATTTTTAGTTGAAATTGAGTATGAAATTTCATTCAGAAGATACCTCCTTGAGAGATATGACACATAACACTTCTATTCCAAATCAAATTTTCTCAATTTTGTGCTTATTTTTAGCTGAGATTTGTATGAAATTTCATTGAGAAGATACCTCCTGGAACAATATGACACATAAATCTTCTATTGCAAATCAAATTTTCTCAATTTTGTGCTTATTTTTGGCTGAAATTAGTAGGAACTTTCATTCAAAGGATACATCCTTGAGAAATATGACGTGTAACTCTTTAATTCCAAGTCATAACTCTTCAATTCAAAATCATAATTTCATGAACTTTTTGCTGATTGTTAGTTGAAATTGAGTATGAAATTTCATTTAAATGACACCTCCTTGAGAAATATGACACATAACACTTTTATTCCAAATCAAAATTTTTCAATTTTGTGCTTATTTTTGGCTGAAATTAGTATGAAATTTCATTCAGAAGATATCTCCTTGAGAGATATGACACAAAGCATTTCAATTCCAAATCAAATTTTCTCAAGTTTGTGCTTTTTTGGCTGAAATTAGTATGAAATTTCATTCAAAAGATTCCTCAATGAGAAATATGTCACATAACACTTCTTTTCCAAATACAAATTTTTTTAATTTTGTGCTAATTTTTGGCTGAAATTAGTATGAAATTTCATTCAAAAGATTCCTCAATGAGAAATATGTCACATAACACTTCTTTTCCAAATAAAAATTTTTCAATTTTGTGCTAATTTTTGGCTGAAATTAGTATGAACTTTCATCCAAAGGATACCTCCTTGATAAATATGATGTGTAACTCTTCAATTCAAAATCATAACTCTTCAATTCAAACTTATAATTTCATGAATTTTTTGCTGATTGTTAGTTGAAATTGAGTTTGAAATTTCATTCAAATGACATCTCCTTGAGAAATATGACAAATAACACTTCTATTCCAAATCAAATTTTCTCAATTTTGTGTTTTTTTTTGGCTGAGATTTGTATGAAATTTCATTGAGAAGATACCTCCTGGAACAATATGACACATAACACTTCTATTGGAAATCAAATTCTCTCAATTTTGTGCTTTTTTTGGCTGAAATTAGTAAGAAATATCATTCAAAAGATACCTCCTTGAGAAATATGACACATAACACTTTTATTCCAAATATAAATTTTTCAATTTTGTGCTTATTTTTGGCTGAAATTAGTATGAAATTTCAGTAAAAAAAGACCCTTTTGTGAAATAAGACACATAACACTTCTATTCCAAATCAGATTTTTTCAATTTTGTGCTTATTTTTGGCTGAAATTAGTAGGAACTTTCATTCAAAGGATACCTCCTTGAGAAATATGACGTGTAACTCTTTAATTCCAAATCATAACTCTTCAATTCAAAATCATAATTTCATGAACTTTTTGCTGATTGTTAGTTGAAATTGAGTATGAAATTTCATTTAAATGACACCTCCTTGAGAAATATGACACATAACACTTGAATTCAAAATCAAAATTTTTCAATTTTGTGCTGATTTTTAGTTGAAATTGAGTATGAAATTTCATTCAAATGATACCTCCTTGAGAAATATAACACATAACGCTTCAATTCAAAATCAAAGTTTTACAATTTTGTGCTCATTATTGGTTGAAATTAGTATGAATCTTCATTTAAACATACCTTATTGAGAAATATGACATAACGCTTCAATTCCAAATCAAAATTTTACAATTTTAAGCTTATTTTAGGCTGAAATTAGTATGAAATTTTATTCAAAAGATACCTCCTTGAGAAATATGACACATAACACTTCTATTCCAAATAAAAATTTTTCAATTTTGTGCTTATTTTTGGCTGAAATTAGTATGAAATTTCATTCAGAAGATACCTCCTTGAGAGATATGACACATAACATTTCCATTCCAAATCAAATTTCCTCAATTTTGTGCTTTTTTTGGCTGAAATTAGTATGAAATTTCATTCAAAAGATTACTCATTGAGAAATATGACACATAACACTTCTTTTCCAAATAGCAATTTTTCAATTTTGTGCTTATTTTTGGCTGAAATTAGTATGAAATTTCAGTAAAAAAAGACCCTCTTGTGAAATAAGACACATAACACTTCTATTCCAAATCAGATTTTTTCAATTTTGTGCTTATTTTTGGCTGAAATTAGTAGGAACTTTCATTCAAAGGATACCTCCTTGAGAAATATGACGTGTAACTCTTTAATTCCAAATCATAACTCTTCAATTCAAAATCATAATTTGATGAATTTTTTGCTGATTGTTAGTTGAAATTGAGTATGAAATTTCATTTAAATGACATCTTCTTGAGAAATATGACAAATGACACTTCAATTCAAAATCAAAACTTTTCAATTTTGTGCTTATTTCTCGCTGAAATTAGTATGAAATTTCATTCAAAGGATACCACCTTGAGACATATGATGTGTAACTCTTCAATTCACAATCAAAATTTCATGAGTTTTTACTTATTTTTAGTTGAAATTGAGTATGAAATTTCATTCAGAAGATACCTCCTTGAGAGATATGACACATAACACTTCTATTCCAAATCAAATTTTCTCAATTTTGTGCTTATTTTTAGCTGAGATTTGTATGAAATTTCATTGAGAAGATACCTCCTGGAACAATATGACACATAAATCTTCTATTGCAAATCAAATTTTCTCAATTTTGTGCTTATTTTTGGCTGAAATTAGTAGGAACTTTCATTCAAAGGATACCTCCTTGAGAAATATGACGTGTAACTCTTTAATTCCAAGTCATAACTCTTCAATTCAAAATCATAATTTCATGAACTTTTTGCTGATTGTTGGTTGAAATTGAGTATGAAATTTCATTTAAATGACACCTCCTTGAGAAATATGACACATAACACTTTTATTCCAAATCAAAATTTTTCAATTTTGTGCTTATTTTTGGCTGAAATTAGTATGAAATTTCATTCAGAAGATATCTCCTTGAGAGATATGACACAAAGCATTTCAATTCCAAATCAAATTTTCTCAAGTTTGTGCTTTTTTGGCTGAAATTAGTATGAAATTTCATTCAAAAGATTCCTCAATGAGAAATATGTCACATAACACTTCTTTTCCAAATACAAATTTTTTTAATTTTGTGCTAATTTTTGGCTGAAATTAGTATGAAATTTCATTCAAAAGATTCCTCAATGAGAAATATGTCACATAACACTTCTTTTCCAAATAAAAGTTTTTCAATTTTGTGCTAATTTTTGGCTGAAATTAGTATGAAATTTCATTCAGAAGATACCTCCTTGAGAAATATGACACATAACACTTCTATTCCAAATATAAATTTTCCAATTTTGTGCTTATTTTTGGCTGAAATTAGTATAAAATTTCAGTAAAAAAAGACCCTCTTGTGAAAAAAGACATATAACACTTCTATTCAAAATCAAATTTTTTCAATTTTGTGCTTATTTTTGGCTGAAATTAGTATGAACTTTCATTCAAAGGATACCTCCTTGAGAAATATGACGTGTAACTTTTTAATTCCAAATCATAACTCTTCAATTCCAAATCATAATTTCATGGATTTTTTGCGGATTGTTAGTTGAAATTGAGTATGAAATTTCATTCAAATGACACCTCTTTGAGAAATATGACACATAACACTTCAATTCCAAATCAAAATTTTTCAATTTTGTGCTTATTTTTGGCTGATATTAGTACGAAATTTCATTAAAAGGATACCTCCTTGAGACATATGACGTGTAACTCTTCAATTCAAAATCATAATTTCATGAGTTTTTACTGATTTTTAGTTGAAATTGAGTATGAAATTTCATTCAGAAGATTCCTCCTTGAGAACTATGACCTTAACACTTCTATTCCAAATCAAATTTTCTCAATTTTGTGCTTATTTTTGGCTGAAATTAGTAGGAACTTTCATTCAAAGGATACCTCCTTGAGAAATATGACGTGTAACTCTTTAATTCCAAGTCATAACTCTTCAATTCAAAATCATAATTTCATGAACTTTTTGCTGATTGTTAGTTGAAATTGAGTATGAAATTTCATTTAAATAACACCTCCTTGAGAAATATGACACATAACACTTTTATTCCAAATCAAAATTTTTCAATTTTGTGCTTATTTTTGGCTGAAATTAGTATGAAATTTCATTCAGAAGATATCTCCTTGAGAGATATGACACAAAGCATTTCAATTCCAAATCAAATTTTCTCAAGTTTGTGCTTTTTTGACTGAAATTAGTATGAAATTTCATTCAAAAGATTCCTCAATGAGAAATATGTCACATAACACTTCTTTTCCAAATACAAATTTTTTTAATTTTGTGCTAATTTTTGGCTGAAATTAGTATGAAATTTCATTCAAAAGATTCCTCAATGAGAAATACGTCACATAACATTTCTTTTCCAAATAAAAATTTTTCAATTTTGTGCTAATTTTTGGCTGAAATTAGTATGAAATTTCATTCAGAAGATACCTCCTTGAGAAATATGACACATAACACTTCTATTCCAAATATAAATTTTCCAATTTTGTGCTTATTTTTGGCTGAAATTAGTATGAAATTTCAGTAAAAAAAGACCCTCTTGTGAAATAAGACACATGACACTTCTATTCAAAATCAAATTTTTTCAATTTTGTGCTTATTTTTGGCTGAAATTAGTATGAACTTTCATTCAAAGGATACCTCCTTGAGAAATATGACGTGTAACTCTTTAATTCCAAATCATAACTCTTCAATTCCAAATCATAATTTCATGGATTTTTTGCGGATTGTTAGTTGAAATTGAGTATGAAATTTCATTCAAATGACACCTCTTTGAGAAATATGACACATAACACTTCAATTCCAAATCAAAATTTTTCAATTTTGTGCTTATTTTTGGCTGATATTAGTACGAAATTTCATTAAAAGGATACCTCCTTGAGACATATGACGTGTAACTCTTCAATTCAAAATCATAATTTCATGAGTTTTTACTGATTTTTAGTTGAAATTGAGTATGAAATTTCATTCAGAAGATTCCTCCTTGAGAACTATGACCTTAACACTTCTATTCCAAATCAAATTTTCTCAATTTTGTGCTTATTTTTGGCTGAAATTAGTATGAACTTTCATTCAAAGGATACCTCCTTGAGAAATATGACGTGTAACTCCTTAATTCCAAATCATAACTCTTCAATTCCAAATCATAATTTCATGGATTTTTTGCGGATTGTTAGTTGAAATTGAGTATGAAATTTCATTCAAATGACACCTCTTTGAGAAATATGACACATAACACTTCAATTCCAAATCAAAATTTTTCAATTTTGTGCTTATTTTTGGCTGATATTAGTACGAAATTTCATTAAAAGGATACCTCCTTGAGACATATGACGTGTAACTCTTCAATTCAAAATCATAATTTCATGAGTTTTTACTGATTTTTAGTTGAAATTGAGTATGAAATTTCATTCAGAAGATTCCTCCTTGAGAACTATGACCTTAACACTTCTATTCCAAATCAAATTTTCTCAATTTTGTGCTTATTTTTGGCTGAAATTAGTAGGAACTTTCATTCAAAGGATACCTCCTTGAGAAATATGACGTGTAACTCTTTAATTCCAAGTCATAACTCTTCAATTCAAAATCATAATTTCATGAACTTTTTGCTGATTGTTAGTTGAAATTGAGTATGAAATTTCATTTAAATGACACCTCCTTGAGAAATATGACACATAACACTTTTATTCCAAATCAAAATTTTTCAATTTTGTGCTTATTTTTGGCTGAAATTAGTATGAAATTTCATTCAGAAGATATCTCCTTGAGAGATATGACACAAAGCATTTCAATTCCAAATCAAATTTTCTCAAGTTTGTGCTTTTTTGGCTGAAATTAGTATGAAATTTCATTCAAAAGATTCCTCAATGAGAAATATGTCACATAACACTTCTTTTCCAAATACAAATTTTTTTAATTTTGTGCTAATTTTTGGCTGAAATTAGTATGAAATTTCATTCAAAAGATTCCTCAATGAGAAATATGTCACATAACACTTCTTTTCCAAATAAAAATTTTTCAATTTTGTGCTAATTTTTGGCTGAAATTAGTATGAAATTTCATTCAGAAGATACCTCCTTGAGAAATATGACACATAACACTTCTATTTCAAATATAAATTTTCCAATTTTGTGCTTATTTTTGGCTGAAATTAGTATGAAATTTCAGTAAAAAAAGACCCTCTTGTGAAATAAGACACATGACACTTCTATTCAAAATCAAATTTTTTCAATTTTGTGCTTATTTTTGGCTGAAATTAGTATGAACTTTCATTCAAAGGATACCTCCTTGAGAAATATGACGTGTAACTCTTTAATTCCAAATCATAACTCTTCAATTCCAAATCATAATTTCATGGATTTTTTGCGGATTGTTAGTTGAAATTGAGTATGAAATTTCATTCAAATGACACCTCTTTGAGAAATATGACACATAACACTTCAATTCCAAATCAAAATTTTTCAATTTTGTGCTTATTTTTGGCTGATATTAGTACGAAATTTCATTAAAAGGATACCTCCTTGAGACATATGACGTGTAACTCTTCAATTCAAAATCATAATTTCATGAGTTTTTACTGATTTTTAGTTGAAATTGAGTATGAAATTTCATTCAGAAGATTCCTCCTTGAGAACTATGACCTTAACACTTCTATTCCAAATCAAATTTTTTTCAATTTTGTGCCTATTTTTGGCTGAAACTAGTATGAAATTTCAGTAGGAAAGACCCTCTTGTGAAATAAGACAATTAACACTTCTATTCCAAATCAAATTTTTTCAATTTTGTGCTTATTTTTGGCTGAAATTAGTATGAAATTTCATTTAAAAATACTCCCTGGAGAATTATGACACATAACACTTTTATTCCAAATCAAAATTTCTCAAATTTATACTTACTTTTGGCTGAGATTACTGTGAAATTTCATTCAAAACATACCTCCTTGAGAAATATGACACATAACACGTCTTTTCAAAATCAAAATATTTAAATTTTTTGCTAATTTTTGGCTGAAATTAGTATGAAATTTCATTCAGAAGATACCTCCTTGAAAAATATGACACATAACACTTCTATTCCAAATATAAATTTTCCAATTTTGTGCTTATTTTTGGCTGAAATTAGTATGAAATTTCAGTAAAAAAAGACCCTCTTGTGAAATAAGACACATAACACTTCTATTCAAAATCAAATTTTTTCAATTTTGTGCTTATTTTTGGCTGAAATTAGTATGAACTTTCATTCAAAGGATACCTCCTTGAGAAATATGACGTGTAACTCTTTAATTCCAAATCATAACTCTTCAATTCCAAATCATAATTTCATCGATTTTTTGCGGATTGTTAGTTGAAATTGAGTATGAAATTTCATTCAAATGACACCTCTTTGAGAAATATGACACGTAACACTTCAATTCCAAATCAAAACTTTTCAATTTTTTGCTTATTTTTGGCTGATATTAGTACGAAATTTCATTAAAAGGATACCTCCTTGAGACATATGACGTGTAACTCTTCAATTCAAAATCATAATTTCATGAGTTTTTACTGATTTTTAGTTGAAATTGAGTATGAAATTTCATTCAGAAGATACCTTCTTGAGAACTATGACCTTAACACTTCTATTCCAAATCAAAATTTTTTCAATTTTGTGCCTATTTTTGGCTGAAACTAGTATGAAATTTCACTAGCAAAGACCCTCTTGTGAAATAAGACAATTAACACTTCTATTCCAAATCAAATTTTTTCAATTTTGTGCTTATTTTTGGCTGAAATTAGTATGAAATTTCATTTAAAGATACTCTCTGGAGAATTATGAAAAATAACACTTTTATTCCAAATCAAAATTTATCAAATTTATACTTACTTTTGGCTGAGATTACTGTGAAATTTCATTCAAAACATACCTCCTTGAGAAATATGACACATAACACGTCTTTTCAAAATCAAAATATTTAAATTTTTTGTTCTTATTTCTTGGCTGAAATTAGTATGAAATATCATTCAAAAGATACCTCCTTGAGAAATATGACACATAACACTTCTATCCCAAATATAAATTTTTCAATTTTGTGCTTATTTTTGGCTGAAATTAGTATGAAATTTCAGTAAAAAAAGACCCTTATGTGAAATAAGACACATAACACTTCTATTCCAAATCAAATTTTTTCAATTTTGTGCTTATTTTTGTCTGAAATTAGTATGAACTTTCATTCAAAGAATACCTCCTTGAGAAATATGACGTTTAACTCTTTAATTCCAAATCATAACTCTTCAATTCAAAATCATAATTTCATGAATTATTTGCTGATTGTTAGTTGAAATTGAGTATGAAATTTCATTCAAATGATACCTCCTTGTTAAATATGACACATAACACTTCAATTCCAAATCAAAATTTTTCAATTTTGTGCCTATTTTTGGCTGAAATTAGTATGAAATTTCATTCAAAGGATACCTCCTTGAGACATATGACGTGTAACTCTTCAATTCAAAATCATAATTTCATGAGTTTTTACTGATTTTTAGTTGAAATTGAGTATGAAATTTCATTCAGAAGATACCTCCTTGAGAAATATGACACATAACACTTCTATTCCAAATCAAAATTTTTTCAATTTTGTGCCTATTTTTGGCTGAAACTAGCATGAAATTTCACTAGGAAAGACCCTCTTGTGAAATAAGACAATTAACACTTCTATTCCAAATCAAATTTTTTCAATTTTGTGCTTATTTTTGGCTGAAATTAGTATGAAATTTCATTCAGAAGATACCTCCTTGAAAGATATGACACAAAACATTTCAATTCCAAATCAAATTTTCTCAAGTTTGTGCTTTTTTGGCTGAAATTAGTATGAAATTTCATTCAAAAGATTCCTCAATGAGAAATATGTCACATAACACTTCTTTTCCAAATACAAATTTTTTTAATTTTGTGCTAATTTTTGGCTGAAATTAGTATGAAATTTCATTCAAAAGATTCCTCAATGAGAAATATGTCACATAACACTTCTTTTCCAAATAAAAATTTTTCAATTTTGTGCTAATTTTTGGCTGAAATTAGTATGAAATTTCATTCAGAAGATACCTCCTTGAAAAATATGACACATAACACTTCTATTCCAAATATAACTTTTCCAATTTTGTGCTTATTTTTGGCTGAAATTAGTATGAAATTTCAGTAAAAAAAGACCCTCTTGTGAAATAAGACACATAACACTTCTATTCAAAATCAAATTTTTTCAATTTTGTGCTTATTTTTGGCTGAAATTAGTATGAACTTTCATTCAAAGGATACCTCCTTGAGAAATATGACGTGTAACTCTTTAATTCCAAATCATAATTTCATGAATTTTTACTGATTTTTAGTTGAAATTGAGTATGAAATTTCATTCAGAAGATACCTTCTTGAGAACTATGACCTTAACACTTCTATTCCAAATCAAAATTTTTTCAATTTGGTGCCTATTTTTGGCTGAAACTAGTATGAAATTTCCTTAGCAAAGACCCTCTTGTGAAATAAGACAATTAACACTTCTATTGCAACTCAAATTTTTTTCAATTTTGTGCTTATTTTTGGCTGAAATTAGTATGAAATTTCATTTAAAGATACTCTCTGGAGACTTATGACACATAACACTTTTATTCCAAATCAAAATTTCCCAAATTTATACTTACTTTTGGCTGAGATTACTGTGAAATTTCATTCAAAAGATACCTCCTTGAGAAATATGACACATAACACGTCTTTTCAAAATCAAAATATTTAAATTTTTTGTTCTTATTTTTTGGCTGAAATTAGTATGAAATATCATTCAAAAGATACCTCCTTGAGAAATATGACACATAACACTTCTATCCCAAATATAAATTTTTCAATTTTGTGCTTATTTTTGGCTGAAATTAGTATGAAATTTCAGTAAAAAAAGACCCTTATGTGAAATAAGACACATAACACTTCTATTCCAAATCAAATTTTTTGAATATTGTGCTTATTTTTGGCTGAAATTAGTATGAAACTTCATTCAAAGGATACCTCCTTGAGACATATGACGTGTAACTCTTCAATTCAAAATCATAATTTCATGAGTTTCTACTGATTTTTAGTTGAAATTGAGTATGAAATTTCATTCAGAAGATACCTCCTTGAGAAATATGACACATAACACTTTTATTCCAAATCAAAATTTTTCAATTTTGTGCTTATTTTTGGCTGAAATTAGTATGAAATTTCATTCAGAAGATACCTCCTTGAAAGATATGACACAAAACATTTCAATTCCAAATCAAATTTTCTCAATTTTGTGCTTTTTTGGCTGAAATTAGTATGAAATTTCATTCAAAAGATTCCTCAATGAGAAATATGTCACATAACACTTCTTTTCCAAATAAAAATTTTTCAATTCTGTGCTAATTCTTGGCTGAAATTAGTATGAAATTTAAGTAAAAAAAGACCCTCTTGTGAAATAAGACACATAACACTTCTATTCAAAATCAAATTTATTCAATTTTGTGCTAATTTTTGGCTGAAATTAGTATGAACTTTCATTCAAAGGATACCTCCTTGAGAAATATGACGTGTAATTCTTTAATTCCAAATCATAACTCTTCAATTCAAAATCATAATTTCATGAACTTTTTGCTGATTGTTAGTTGAAATTGAGTATGAAATTTCATTTAAATGACACCTCCTTCAGAAATATGACACATAACACTCCAATTCAAAATCAAAATTTTTCAATTTTGTGCTTATTTTTGGCTGAAATTAGTATGAAATTTCATTAAAAGGATACCTCCTTGAGACATATGACGTGTAACTCTTCAATTCAAAATCATAATTTCATGAGTTTTTACTGATTTTTAGTTGAAATTGAGTATGAAATTTCATTCAAAAGATACCTCCTTGAGAACTATGACCTTAACACTTCTATTCCAAATCAAAATTTTTCAATTTTGTGCCTATTTTTGGCTAAAATTAGTATGAAATTTTACTAAGGAAAGACCCTCTTGTGAAATAAGACAAAAAACACTTCTATTCCAAATCAAATTTTTTCAATTTTGTGCTTATTTTTGGCTGAAATTAGTATGAAAACTCATTAAATAAGGCCCTCTTGTAAATTAAGACACATAACACTTCTATTGCATCTCAAATTTTTTTTAATTTTGTGCTTATTTTTGGCTGAAATTAGTATGAAATTTCATTTAAAGATACTCTCTGGAGAATTATGACACATAACACTTTTCTTCCAAATCAAAATTTTTCAAATTTATACTTACTTTTGGCTAAAATTACTGTGAAATTTCATTCAAAAGATACCTCCTTGAGAAATATGACACATAACACGTCTTTTCAAAATCAAAATTTTTAAATTTTTTGTTCTTATTTTTTGGCTGAAATTAGTATGAAATTTCATTCAGAAGATACCTTCTTGAGAAATATGACTCAGAACACTTCTATTCCAAATAAAAATTTTTCAATTTTGTGCTTATTTTTGGCTGAAATTAGTATGAAATTTCAGTAAAAAAAGACCCTCTTGTGAAATAAGACACATAACACTTCTATTCAAAATCAACTTTTTTCAATTGAGTGCTTATTTTTGGCTGAAATTAGTATGAACTCTCATTCAAAGGATACCTCCTTGAAAAATATGACGTGTAATTCTTTAATTCCAAATCATAACTCTTCAATTAAAAATCATAATTTCATGAACTTTTTGCTGATTGTTTGTTGAAATTGATTATGAAATTTCATTTAAATGACACCTCCTTGAGAGATATGACACATAACACTTCTATTCCAAATCAAATTTTTCCAATTTTGTGCTGATTTTTGGCTGAAATTAGTATGAAATTTCATTCAGAAGATACCTCCTTGAGAAATATGACACATAACACTTCTATTCCAAATATAAATTTTTCAATTTTGTGCTTATTTTTGGCTGAAATTAGTATGAAATTTCAGTAAAAAAAGACCCTCTTTTGAAATAAGACACATAACACTTCTATTCCGGATCAAATTCTTTCAATTTTGTGCTTATTTTAGGCTGAAATTAGTATGAACTTTCATTCAAAGGATACCTCCTTGAGAAATATGACGTGTAACTCTTAAATTCAAAATCATAATTTCATGAGTTTTTACTGATTTTTAGTTGAAATTGAGTATGAAATTTCATTCAGAAGATACCTCCTTGACAGATATGACACATAACACTTCTATTCCAAATCAAATTCTTTCAATTTTGTGCCTATTTTTGGCTGAAATTAGTATGAAATTTCATTAAGGAAAGACCCTCTTTTGAAATAAGACACATAATACTTCTATTCCGGATCAAATTCTTTCAATTTTGTGCTTATTTTAGGCTGAAATTAGTATGAACTTTCATTCAAAGGATACCTCCTTGAGAAATATGACGTGTAACTCTTAAATTCAAAATCATAATTTCATGAGTTTTTACTGATTTTTAGTTGAAATTGAGTATGAAATTTCATTCAGAAGATACCTCCTTGACAGATATGACACATAACACTTCTATTCCAAATCAAATTCTTTCAATTTTGTGCCTATTTTTGGCTGAAATTAGTATGAAATTTCATTAAGGAAAGACCCTCTTATGAAATAAGACAAATAACACTTCTATTCCAAATCAAATTCTTTCACTTTTGTGCTTATTTTTGGCTGAAATTAGTATGAAATTTCATTTAAAGATACCCTATGGAGAAATATGACACAAATCACTTCTATTCCAAATCAAAATTTTTCAAATTTATACTTACCTTTGGCTGAAATTAATGTGAAATTTCATTCAAAAGATACCTCCTTGAGAAATATGACACATAACACGTCTTTTTCAAATCAAAACTTTTAAACTTTTTGTTCTTATTTTTTGGCTGAAATTAGTATGAAATTTCATTCATAAGATACCTCCTTGAGAAATATGACACATAGCATTTCTATTCCATATCAAATTTTCTCAATTTTGTGCTTATTTTTGGATGAAATTAGTATGAAAAATCATTCAAAAGATTCCTCAATGAGAAATATGTCACATAACACTTCTTTTCCAAATAAAAATTTTTCAATTCTGTGCTAATTCTTGGCTGAAATTAGTATGAAATTTAAGTAAAAAAAGACCCTCTTGTGAAATAAGACACATAACACTTCTATTCAAAATCAAATTTATTCAATTTTGTGCTAATTTTTGGCTGAAATTAGTATGAACTTTCATTCAAAGGATACCTCCTTGAGAAATATGACGTGTAATTCTTTAATTCCAAATCATAACTCTTCAATTCAAAATCATAATTTCATGAACTTTTTGCTGATTGTTAGTTGAAATTGAGTATGAAATTTCATTTAAATGACACCTCCTTCAGAAATATGACACATAACACTCCAATTCAAAATCAAAATTTTTCAATTTTGTGCTTATTTTTGGCTGAAATTAGTATGAAATTTCATTAAAAGGATACCTCCTTGAGACATATGACGTGTAACTCTTCAATTCAAAATCATAATTTCATGAGTTTTTACTGATTTTTAGTTGAAATTGAGTATGAAATTTCATTCAAAAGATACCTCCTTGAGAACTATGACCTTAACACTTCTATTCCAAATCAAAATTTTTCAATTTTGTGCCTATTTCTGGCTAAAATTAGTATGAAATTTTACTAAGGAAAGACCCTCTTGTGAAATAAGACAAAAAACACTTCTATTCCAAATCAAATTTTTTCAATTTTGTGCTTATTTTTGGCTGAAATTAGTATGAAAACTCATTAAATAAGGCCCTCTTGTAAATTAAGACACATAACACTTCTATTGCATCTCAAATTTTTTTTAATTTTGTGCTTATTTTTGGCTGAAATTAGTATGAAATTTCATTTAAAGATACTCTCTGGAGAATTATGACACATAACACTTTTCTTCCAAATCAAAATTTTTCAAATTTATACTTACTTTTGGCTAAAATTACTGTGAAATTTCATTCAAAAGATACCTCCTTGAGAAATATGACACATAACACGTCTTTTCAAAATCAAAATTTTTAAATTTTTTGTTCTTATTTTTTGGCTGAAATTAGTATGAAATTTCATTCAGAAGATACCTTCTTGAGAAATATGACTCAGAACACTTCTATTCCAAATAAAAATTTTTCAATTTTGTGCTTATTTTTGGCTGAAATTAGTATGAAATTTCAGTAAAAAAAGACCCTCTTGTGAAATAAGACACATAACACTTCTATTCAAAATCAACTTTTTTCAATTGAGTGCTTATTTTTGGCTGAAATTAGTATGAACTCTCATTCAAAGGATACCTCCTTGAAAAATATGACGTGTAATTCTTTAATTCCAAATCATAACTCTTCAATTAAAAATCATAATTTCATGAACTTTTTGCTGATTGTTTGTTGAAATTGATTATGAAATTTCATTTAAATGACACCTCCTTGAGAAATATGACACATAACACTTCAATTCAAAATCAAAATTTTTCAATTTTGTGCTTATTTTTGGCTGAAATTAGTATGAAATTTCATTCAAAGGATACCACCTTGAGACATATGACGTGTAACTCTTCAATTCAAAATCATAATTTTATGAGTTTTTACTTATTTTTAGTTGAAATTGAGTATGAAATTTCATTCAGAAGATACCTCCTTGAGAGATATGACACATAACACTTCTATTCCAAATCAAATTTTTCCAATTTTGTGCTGATTTTTGGCTGAAATTAGTATGAAATTTCATTCAGAAGATACCTCCTTGAGAAATATGACACATAACACTTCTATTCCAAATATAAATTTTTCAATTTTGTGCTTATTTTTGGCTGAAATTAGTATGAAATTTCAGTAAAAAAAGACCCTCTTTTGAAATAAGACACATAACACTTCTATTCCGGATCAAATTCTTTCAATTTTGTGCTTATTTTAGGCTGAAATTAGTATGAACTTTCATTCAAAGGATACCTCCTTGAGAAATATGACGTGTAACTCTTAAATTCAAAATCATAATTTCATGAGTTTTTACTGATTTTTAGTTGAAATTGAGTATGAAATTTCATTCAGAAGATACCTCCTTGACAGATATGACACATAACACTTCTATTCCAAATCAAATTCTTTCAATTTTGTGCCTATTTTTGGCTGAAATTAGTATGAAATTTCATTAAGGAAAGACCCTCTTTTGAAATAAGACACATAATACTTCTATTCCGGATCAAATTCTTTCAATTTTGTGCTTATTTTAGGCTGAAATTAGTATGAACTTTCATTCAAAGGATACCTCCTTGAGAAATATGACGTGTAACTCTTAAATTCAAAATCATAATTTCATGAGTTTTTACTGATTTTTAGTTGAAATTGAGTATGAAATTTCATTCAGAAGATACCTCCTTGACAGATATGACACATAACACTTCTATTCCAAATCAAATTCTTTCAATTTTGTGCCTATTTTTGGCTGAAATTAGTATGAAATTTCATTAAGGAAAGACCCTCTTATGAAATAAGACAAATAACACTTCTATTCCAAATCAAATTCTTTCACTTTTGTGCTTATTTTTGGCTGAAATTAGTATGAAATTTCATTTAAAGATACCCTATGGAGAAATATGACACAAATCACTTCTATTCCAAATCAAAATTTTTCAAATTTATACTTACCTTTGGCTGAAATTAATGTGAAATTTCATTCAAAAGATACCTCCTTGAGAAATATGACACATAACACGTCTTTTTCAAATCAAAACTTTTAAACTTTTTGTTCTTATTTTTTGGCTGAAATTAGTATGAAATTTCATTCATAAGATACCTCCTTGAGAAATATGACACATAGCATTTCTATTCCATATCAAATTTTCTCAATTTTGTGCTTATTTTTGGATGAAATTAGTATGAAAAATCATTCAGAAGATACCGCCTTGAGAAATAAGACACATAACACTTCTATTCCAAATCAAAATTTTTCAGTTTTGTGCTAATTTTTGGCTGAAATTAGTTTGAAATTTCATGCAAAAGATACCTCCTTGAGAAATATGACACATAACAAGTCTTTTCCAAATCAAAATTTTTCAATTTTGTGCTGATTTTTGGCTGAGATTAGTATGAGATTTTATTCAGAAGATACCTCCTTGAGAAATATGACACATAACCCGTCTTTTCCAAATCAAAATTTTTCAATTTTGTGCTTATTTTTGGCTGAAATTAGTATGAAATTTCATTCAGAAGATACCTCCTTGAGAAATATAACGTGTAACTCTTTAATTCCAAATCATAACTCTTCAATTCAAAGTCATAATATCATGAATTTTTTGCTGATTGTTAGTTGACATTGAGTATGAAATTTCATTCAAAGGATACCTCCTTGAGACATATAACGTGTTACTCTTCCATTCAAAATCATAAGTTCATGAGTTTTTACTTATTTTTAGTTGAAATTGAGTATGAAATTTCATTCTAAAGATACCTCCTTGAGAGATATGACAAATGACACTTCTATTCCAAATCAAATTTTTTCAATTTTGTGCTGATTTTCGGCTGAAATTAGTATGAAATTTCATTCAGAAGATACCTCCTTGAGAAATATGACACATAACACTTTCAATCCAAATAAAAATTTTTCAATTTTGTGCTTATTTTTGGCTGAAATTAGTATGAAATTTTATTCAGAAGATACCTCCTTGAGAGATATGACACATAACACTTCTTTTCCAAATAAAAATTTTTCAATTTTGTGCTTATTTTTGGCTGAAATTAGTATGAAATTTCATTCAGAAGATACCTCCTTGAGAGATATGACACATAACATTTCCATTCCAAATCAAATTTTCTCACTTTTGTGCTTTTTTTGGCTGAAATTAGTATGAAATTTCATTCAAAAGATCCCTCATTGAGAAATATGACACATAACACTTCTTTTCCAAATAAAAATTTTTCAATTTTGAGCTTATTTTTGGCTGAAATTAGTATGAAATTTCAGTAAAAAAAGACCCTCTTGTGAAATAAGACACATAACACTTCTATTCCTAATCAAATTTTTTCAATTTTGTGCTTATTTTTGGCTTAAATTAGTAGGAATTTTCATTCAAAGGATAGCTCCTTGAGAAATATGACGTGTAACTCTCTAATACCATATCATAACTCTTCAATTCAAAATCATAATTTCATGAATTTTTTGCTGATTGTTAGTTGAAATTGAGTATGAAATTTCATTTAAATGACACCTCCTTGAGAAATATGACACATAACACTTCAATTCAAAATAAAAATTTTTCAATTTTGTGCTCATTTTTTGCTGAAATTAGTATGAACTTTCATTCAAAGGATACCTCCTTGAGAAATATGACGTGTAACTCCTAAATTCCAAATCATAACTCTTCAATTCAAAGTCATAATTTCATGAATTTTTTGCTGATTGTTAGTTGAAATTGTGTATGAAATTTCATTCAAAGGATACCTCCTTGAGACATATGACGTGTAACTCTTCAATTCAAAATCATAAGTCTTCAATTCAAAATCATAGACTCATGAATTTTTTGCTGATTGTTAGTTGAAATTGAGTATGAAATTTCATTTAAATGACACCTCCTTGAGAAATATGACACATAACACTTCAATTCAAAACCAAATTTTTTCAATTTTGTGCTGATTTTCGGCTGAAATTAGTATGAGATTTCATTCAAAAGATACCTCTTTGAGAAATATGACACATAACACTTTAATTCCAAATCAAAATTTTTCAATTTTGTGCTTATTTTTGGCTGAAATTAGTATGAAATTTCATTCAGAAGATACCTCCTTGAGAGATATGATACATAACACTTCTTTTGAAAATAAAAATTTTTCAACTTTGTGCTTATTTTTGGCTGAAATTAGTATGAAATTTTATTAAGAAGATACCTCCTTGAGAGATATGACACATAACATTTCAATTCCAAATAAAATTTTCTCAATTTTGTGCTTTTTTGGCTGAAATTAGTATGAAATTTCATTCAAAAGATTCCTTATTGAGAAATATGTCACATAACACTTCTTTTCCAAATAAAAATTTTTCAATTTTGTGCTAATTTTTGGGTGAGATTAGTATGAGATTTTATTCAGAAGATACCTCCTTGAGAAATATGACACATAACCCGTCTTTTCCAAATCAAAAATTTTCAATTTTGTGCTTATTTTTGGCTGAAATTAGTATGAAATTTCATTCAGAAGATACCTCCTTGAGAAATATAACGTGTAACTCTTTAATTCCAAATCATAACTCTTCAATTCAAAGTCATAATATCATGAATTTTTTGCTGATTGTTAGTTGACATTGAGTATGAAATTTCATTCAAAGGATACCTCCTTGAGACATATGACGTGTTACTCTTCCATTCAAAATCATAAGTTCATGAGTTTTTACTTATTTTTAGTTGAAATTGAGTATGAAATTTCATTCAAAAGATACCTCCTTGAGAGATATGACAAATGACACTTCTATTCCAAATCAAACTTTTTCAATTTTGTGCTGATTTTCGGCTGAAATTAGTATGAAATTTCATTCAGAAGATACCTCCTTGAGAAATATGACACATAACACTTTTAATCCAAATAAAAATTTTTCAATTTTGTGCTTATTTTTGGCTGAAATTAGTATGAAATTTTATTCAGAAGATACCTCCTTGAGAGATATGACACATAACACTTCTTTTACCAATAAAAATTTTTCAATTTTGTGCTTATTTTTGGCTGAAATTAGTATGAAATTTCATTCAGAAGATACCTCCTTGAGAGATATGACACATAACATTTCCATTCCAAATCAAATTTTCTCAATTTTGTGCTTTTTTTGGCTGAAATTAGTATGAAATTTCATTCAAAAGATCCCTCATTGAGAAGTATGACACATAACACTTCTTTCCCAAATAAAAATTTTTCAATTTTGTGCTTATTTTTGGCTGAAATTAGTATGAAATTTCAGTAAAAAAAGACACTCTTGTGAAATAAGACACATAACACTTCTATTCCAAATCAAATTTTTTCAATTTTGTGCTTATTTTTGGCTGAAATTAGTATGAAATTTCATTCAAAAGATCCCTCATTGAGAAGTATGACACATAACACTTCTTTCCCAAATAAAAATTTTTCAATTTTGTGCTTATTTTTGGCTGAAATTAGTATGAAATTTCAGTAAAAAAAGACACTCTTGTGAAATAAGACACATAACACTTCTATTCCAAATCAAATTTTTTCAATTTTGTGCTTATTTTTGGCTTAAATTAGTAGGAATTTTCATTCAAAGGATAGCTCCTTGAGAAATATGACGTGTAACTCCTCAATTCCAAATCATAACTCTTCAATTCAAAGTCATAATTTCATGAATTTTTTGCTGATTGTTAGTTGAAATTGTGTATGAAATTTCATTCAAAGGATACCTCCTTGAGACATATGACGTGTAACTCTTCAATTCAAAATCATAAGTCTTCAATTCCAAATCAAATTTTCTCAATTTTGTGCTTTTTTTGGCTGAAATTAGTATGAAATTTCATTCAGAAGATACCTCCTTGAGAGATATGACACATAACATTTCAATTCCAAATCAAATTTTCTCAATTTTGTGCTTTTTTTGGCTGAAATTAGTATGAAATTTCATTCAGAAGATACCTCTTTGAGAAATATGACACATAACACTTTAATTCCAAATCAAAATTTTTCAATTTTGTGCTTATTTTTGGCTGAAATTAGTATGAAATTTCATTCAGAAGATACCTCCTTGAGAGATATGATACATAACACTTCTTTTGAAAATAAAAATTTTTCAATTTTGTGCTTATTTTTGGCTGAAATTAGTATGAAATTTTATTAAGAAGATACCTCCTTGAGAGATATGACACATAACATTTCCATTCTAAATCAAATTTTCTCAATTTTGTGCTTTTTTTGGCTGAAATTAGTATGAAATTTCATTCAAAAGATTCCTTATTGAGAAATATGTCACATAACACTTCTTTTCCAAATAAAAATTTTTCAATTTTGTGCTAATTTTTGGGTGAAATTATTATGAAATTTCATTCAGAAGATACCTCCTTGAGAAATATGACACATAACACTTCTATTTCAAATATAAATTTTTCAATTTTGTGCATATTTTTGGCTGATATTAGTATGAAATTTCATTCAAAGGATACCTCCTTGAGACATATGACGTGTAACTCTTCAATTCAAAATCATAATTTCATGAGTTTTTACTGATTTTTAGTTAAAATTGAGTATGAAATCTCATTCAGAAGATACCTTCTTGAGAACTATGACCTTAACACTTCTACTATAAATCAAAATTTTTCAATTTTGTGCCTATTTTTGACTGAAATTAGTATGAAATTTCATTCAGAAGATACCGCCTTGAGATATAAGACACATAACACTTCTATTCCAAATCAAATTTTCTCAATTTTGTGCTTATTTTTGGCTCAAATTAGTATGAAATTTCATTTAGAAGATACCGCCTTGAGAAATAAGACACATAACACTTCTATTCCAAATCAAGTTTTTTCAATTTTGTGCTGATTTTTGGCTGAAATTAGTATGAAGTTTCATTCAGAAGATACCTCCTTGAGAAATATGACACATAACACTTCTATTCCAACTCAAAATTTCTCAATTTTGTGCTAATTTTTAGCTGAAATTAGTTTGAAATTTTATTCAAAAGATACCTCATTGAGAAATATGACACATAACGTGTCTTTTCCAAATCAAAATTTTTCAATTTTGTGCTTATTTTTGGATGAAATTAGTATGAAATTTCATTTAGAAGATACTGCCTTGAGAAATAAGACACATAACACTTCTATTCCAAATCAAGTTTTTTCAATTTTGTGCTGATTTTTGGCTGAAATTAGTATGAAGTTACATTCAGAAGATACCTCCTTGAGAAATATGACACATAACACTTCTATTCCAACTGAAAATTTTTCAATTTTGTGCTCATTTTTGGCTGAGATTAGTATGAACTTTCATTCAAAGGATACCTCCTTGAGAAATATGACGTGTAACTCCTCAATTCCAAATCATAACTCTTCAATTCAAAGTCATAATTTCATGAATTTTTTGCTGATTGTTAGTTGAAATTGAGTATGAAATTTCATTCAAAGGATACCTCCTTGAGACATATGACGTGTAACTCTTCAATTCAAAATCATAAGTCTTCAATTCAAAATCATAGATTCATGAATTTTTTGCTGATTGTTAGTTGAAATTGAGTATGAAATTTCATTTAAATGACACCTCCTTGAGAAATATGACACATAACACTTCAATTCAAAACCAAATTTTTTCAATTTTGTGCTGATTTTCGGCTGAAATTAGTATGAGATTTCATTCAGAAGATACCTCTTTGAGAAATATGACACATAACACTTTAATTCCAAATCAAAATTTTTCAATTTTGTGCTTATTTTTGGCTGAAATTAGTATGAAATTTCATTCAGAAGATACCTCCTTGAGAGATATGATACATAACACTTCTTTTCAAAATAAAAATTTTTCAATTTTGTTCTTATTTTTGGCTGAAATTAGTATGAAATTTTATTAAGAAGATACCTCCTTGAGAGATATGACACATAACATTTCCATTCCAAATCAAATTTTCTCAATTTTGTGCTTTTTTTGGCTGAAATTAGTATGAAATTTCATTCAGAAGATACCTCCTTGAGAGATATGACACATAACATTTCAATTCCAAATCAAATTTTCTCAATTTTGTGCTTTTTTGGCTGAAATTAGTATGAAATTTCATTCAAAAGATTCCTTATTGAGAAATATGACACATAACACTTCTATTCCAACTCAAAATTTCTCAATTTTGTGCTAATTTTTGGCTGAAATTAGTTTGAAATTTTATTCAAAAGATACCTCCTTGAGAAATATGACACATAACGTGTCTTTTCCAAATCAAAATTTCTCAAATTTGTTCTTACTTTTGGCTGAAATTACTATGAAATTTTATTCAAAAGATACCTCCTTGAAGAATATGACACATGACACTTCTAGTCCAAATCAAAATTTCTCAAAATTGTGCTTACTTTTGGCTGAAATTACTATGAAATTTCATTCAAAAGATACCTCCTTGAGAAATATGACATATGACACTTCTATTCCAAAGTTAAATTTTTCAATTTTGTGCTTATTTTTGGCTGAAATTAGTATGAAATTTCATTAAAAAAAAACCCGCTTGTGAAATTAGACACATAACACTTCTATTCCAAATCAAATTTTTTCAATTTTGTGCTTATTTTTGGCTGAAATTAGAATGAACTTTTATTCAAAGGATACCTCCTTGAGACATATGACGTGTAACTCTTCAATTCAAAATTATAATTTCATTTGTTTTTGCTTATTCTTAGTTGAAATTGAGTATGAAATTTCATTCAAATGACACCTCCTTGAGAAATATGACACATAACACTTCTATTCCAAATCAAATTTTTTCAATTTTGTGCTGATTTTTGGCTGAAATTAGTATGAAGTTTCATTCAGAAGATACCTCCTTGAGAAATATGACACATAACACTTCTATTCCAACAGAAAATTTCTCAATTTTGTGCTAATTTTTGGCTGAAATTAGTTTGAAATTTCATTCAAAAGATACCTCCTTGAGAAATATGACATATGACACTTCTATTCCAAAGTTAAATTTTTCAATTTTGTGCTAATTTTTGGCTGAAATTAGTTTGAAATTTCATTCAAAAGATACCTTCTTGAGAAATATGACACATAACGCGTCTTTTCCAAATCAAAATTTTTCAATTTTGTGCTTATTTTTGGATGAAATTAGTATGAAATTTCATTTAGAAGATACTGCCTTGAGAAATAAGACACATAATACTTCTATTCCAACTGAAAATTTCTCAATTTTGTGCTAATTTTTGGCTGAAATTAGTTTGAAATTTCATTCAAAAGATACTTTCTTGAGAAATATGACACATAACGCGTCCTTTCCAACTCAAAATTTCTCAATTTTGTGCTAATTTTTGGCTGAAATTAGTTTGAAATTTTATTCAAAAGATACCTCCTTGAGAAATATGACACATAACGTGTCTTTTCCAAATCAAAATTTCTCAAATTTGTTCTTACTTTTGGCTGAAATTACTATGAAATTTTATTCAAAAGATACCTCCTTGAAGAATATGACATATGACACTTCTAGTCCAAATCAAAATTTCTCAAAATTGTGCTTACTTTTGGCTGAAATTACTATGAAATTTCATTCAAAAGATACCTCCTTGAGAAATATGACATATGACACTTCTATTCCAAAGTTAAATTTTTCAATTTTGTGCTTATTTTTGGCTGAAATTAGTATGAAATTTCATTAAAAAAAAACCCGCTTGTGAAATTAGACACATAACACTTCTATTCCAAATCAAATTTTTTCAATTTTGTGCTTATTTTTGGCTGAAATTAGAATGAACTTTTATTCAAAGGATACCTCCTTGAGACATATGACGTGTAACTCTTCAATTCAAAATTATAATTTCATTTGTTTTTGCTTATTCTTAGTTGAAATTGAGTATGAAATTTCATTCAAATGACACCTCCTTGAGAAATATGACACATAACACTTCTATTCCAAATCAAATTTTTTCAATTTTGTGCTGATTTTTGGCTGAAATTAGTATGAAGTTTCATTCAGAAGATACCTCCTTGAGAAATATGACACATAACACTTCTATTCCAACAGAAAATTTCTCAATTTTGTGCTAATTTTTGGCTGAAATTAGTTTGAAATTTCATTCAAAAGATACCTCCTTGAGAAATATGACATATGACACTTCTATTCCAAAGTTAAATTTTTCAATTTTGTGCTAATTTTTGGCTGAAATTAGTTTGAGATTTCATTCAAAAGATACCTTCTTGAGAAATATGACACATAACGCGTCTTTTCCAAATCAAAATTTTTCAATTTTGTGCTTATTTTTGGATGAAATTAGTATGAAGTTTCATTCAGAAGATACCTCCTTGAGAAATATGACACATAACACTTCTATTCCAACTGAAAATTTCTCAATTTTGTGCTAATTTTTGGCTGAAATTAGTTTGAAATTTCATTCAAAAGATACCTCCTTGAGAAATATGACACATAACGCATCTTTTCCAAATCAAAATTTTTCAATTTTGTGCTTATTTTTGCATGAAATTAGTTTGAAATTTCATTCAAAAGATACCTTCTTGAGAAATATGACACATAACACTTCTTTTCCAAATCAAAATTTTTCAATTTTGTGCTTATTTTTGGCTGAAATTAGTATGAAGTTTCATTCAGAAGATACCTCCTTGAGAAATATGACACATAACACTTCTATTCCAACAGAAAATTTCTCAATTTTGTGCTAATTTTTGGCTGAAATTAGTTTGAAATTTCATTCAAAAGATACCTCCTTGAGAAATATGACATATGACACTTCTATTCCAAAGTTAAATTTTTCAATTTTGTGCTAATTTTTGGCTGAAATTAGTTTGAAATTTCATTCAAAAGATACCTTCTTGAGAAATATGACACATAACGCGTCTTTTCCAAATCAAAATTTTTCAATTTTGTGCTTATTTTTGGATGAAATTAGTATGAAATTTCATTTAGAAGATACTGCCTTGAGAAATAAGACACATAATACTTCTATTCCAACTGAAAATTTCTCAATTTTGTGCTAATTTTTGGCTGAAATTAGTTTGAAATTTCACTCAAAAGATACCTTCTTGAGAAATATGACACATAACGCGTCCTTTCCAAATCAAAATTTTTCAATTTTGTGCTTATTTTTGGATGAAATTAGTATGAAATTTTATTTAGAAGATACTGCCTTGAGAAATAAGACACATAACACTTCTATTCCAAATCAAGTTTTTTCAATTTTGTGCTGATTTTTGGCTGAAATTAGTATGAAGTTTCATTCAGAAGATACCTCCTTGAGAAATATGACACATAACACTTCTATTCCAACTGAAAATTTCTCAATTTTGTGCTAATTTTTGGCTGAAATTAGTTTGAAATTTCATTCAAAAGATACCTCCTTGAGAAATATGACACATAACGCATCTTTTCCAAATCAAAATTTTTCAATTTTGTGCTTATTTTTGGATGAAATTAGTATGAAATTTCATTTAGAAGATACTGCCTTGAGAAATAAGACACATAACACTTTTATTCCAAATCAAGTTTTTTCAATTTTGTGCTGATTTTTGGCTGAAATTAGTATGAAGTTTCATTCAGAAGATACCTCCTTGAGAAATATGACACATAACACTTCTATTCCAACTGAAAATTTCTCAATTTTGTGCTAATTTTTGGCTGAAATTAGTTTGAAATTTCATTCAAAAGATACCTCCTTGAGAAATATGACACATAACGCGTCTTTTCCAAATCAAAATTTTTCAATTTTGTGCTTGTTTTTGGATGAAATTAGTATGAAATTTCATTTAGAAGATACCGCCTTGAGAAATAAGACACATAACACTTCTATTCCAAATCAAAATTTTTCAATTTTGTGCTTATTTTTGGCTGAAATTAGTATGAAATTTCATTCAGAAGAAGCCTCCTTGAGACATATGACACATAACATTTCCATTCCAAATCAAATTCTCTCAATTTTGTGCTTTTTTTGGCTGAAATTAGTATGAAATCTCATTCAAAAGATTCCTCATTGAGAAATATGACACATTACACTTCTTTTCCAAATAAAAATTTTTCAACTTTGTGCTTATTTTTGGCTGAGATTAGTATGAAATTTCATTCAAAAGATACCTCCTTGAGAATAATGACACATAACACTTATATTCCAAATCAAAATTTCTCAAATTTGTTCTTACTTTTGGCTAAAATTACTATGAAATTTTATTCAAAAGATACCTCCTTGAAGAATATTACACATGACACTTTTAGTCCAAATCAAAATTTCTCAAAATTGTGCTTACTTTTGGCTGAAATTACTATGAAATTTCATTCAAAAGATACCTCCTTGAGAAATATGACATATGACACTTCTATTCCAAATTTAAATTTTTCAATTTTGTGCTTATTTTTGGCTGAGATTAGTATGAAATTTCATTAAAAAAAGACCCGCTTGTGAAATATGACACATAACACTTCTATTCCAAATCAAATTTTTTCAATTTTGTGCTTAATTTTGGCTGAAATTAGAATGAACTTTTATTCAAAGGATACCTCCTTGAGACATATGATGTGTAACTCTTCAATTCAAAATTATAATTTCATTTGTTTTTGCTTATTCTTAGTTGAAATTGAGTATGAAATTTCATTCAAATGACACCTCCTTGAGAAATATGACACATAACACTTCTATTCCAAATCAAATTTTTTCAATTTTGTGCTGATTTTTGGCTGAAATTAGTATGAAGTTTCATTCAGAAGATACCTCCTTGAGAAATATGACACATAACACTTCTATTCCAACTGAAAATTTCTCAATTTTGTGCTAATTTTTGGCTGAAATTAGTTTGAAATTTCATTCAAAAGATACCTCCTTGAGAAATATGACATATGACACTTCTATTCCAAAGTTAAATTTTTCAATTTTGTGCTAATTTTTGGCTGAAATTAGTTTGAAATTTCATTCAAAAGATACCTTCTTGAGAAATATGACACATAACGCGTCTTTTCCAAATCAAAATTTTTCAATTTTGTGCTTATTTTTGGATGAAATTAGTATGAAATTTCATTTAGAAGATACTGCCTTGAGAAATAAGACACATAACACTTCTATTCCAACTGAAAATTTCTCAATTTTGTGCTAATTTTTGGCTGAAATTAGTTTGAAATTTCATTCAAAAGATACCTTCTTGAGAAATATGACACATAACGCGTCCTTTCCAAATCAAAATTTTTCAATTTTGTGCTTATTTTTGGATGAAATTAGTATGAAATTTTATTTAGAAGATACTGCCTTGAGAAATAAGACACATAACACTTCTATTCCAAATCAAGTTTTTTCAATTTTGTGCTGATTTTTGGCTGAAAATAGTATGAAGTTTCATTCAGAAGATACCTCCTTGAGAAATATGACACATAACACTTCTATTCCAACTGAAAATTTCTCAATTTTGTGCTAATTTTTGGCTGAAATTAGTTTGAAATTTCATTCAAAAGATACCTCCTTGAGAAATATGACACATAACGCATCTTTTCCAAATCAAAATTTTTCAATTTTGTGCTTATTTTTGGATGAAATTAGTATGAAATTTCATTTAGAAGATACTGCCTTGAGAAATAAGACACATAACACTTTTATTCCAAATCAAGTTTTTTCAATTTTGTGCTGATTTTTGGCTGAAATTAGTATGAAGTTTCATTCAGAAGATACCTCCTTGAGAAATATGACACATAACACTTCTATTCCAACTGAAAATTTCTCAATTTTGTGCTAATTTTTGGCTGAAATTAGTTGGAAATTTCATGTAAAAGATACCTCCTTGAGAAATATGACACATAACGCATCTTTTCCAAATCAAAATTTTTCAATTTTGTGCTTATTTTTGGATGAAATTAGTATGAAATTTCATTTAGAAGATACTGCCTTGAGAAATAAGACACATAACACTTTTATTCCAAATCAAGTTTTTTCAATTTTGTGCTGATTTTTGGCTGAAATTAGTATGAAGTTTCATTCAGAAGATACCTCCTTGAGAAATATGACACATAACACTTCTATTCCAACTGAAAATTTCTCAATTTTGTGCTAATTTTTGGCTGAAATTAGTTTGAAATTTCATTCAAAAGATACCTCCTTGAGAAATATGACACATAACGCGTCTTTTCCAAATCAAAATTTTTCAATTTTGTGCTTATTTTTGGATGAAATTAGTATGAAATTTCATTTAGAAGATACCGCCTTGAGAAATAAGACACATAACACTTCTATTCCAAATCAAGTTTTTTCAATTTTGTGCTGATTTTTGGCTGAAATTAGTATGAAATTTCATTCAGAAGATACCTCCTTGAGAAATATGACACATAACACTATTATTGCAAATCAAAATTTTTCAATTTTGTGCTTATTTTTGGCTGAAATTAGTATGAAATTTCATTCAGAAGAAGCCTCCTTGAGAGATATGACACATAACATTTCCATTCCAAATCAAATTCTCTCAATTTTGTGCTTTTTTTGGCTGAAATTAGTATGAAATCTCATTCAAAAGATTCCTCATTGAGAAATATGACACATTACACTTCTTTTCCAAATAAAAATTTTTCAACTTTGTGCTTATTTTTGGCTGAGATTAGTATGAAATTTCATTCAAAAGATACCTCCTTGAAGAATATTACACATGACACTTTTAGTCCAAATCAAAATTTCTCAAAATTGTGCTTACTTTTGGCTGAAATTACTATGAAATTTCATTCAAAAGATACCTCCTTGAGAAATATGACATATGACACTTCTATTCCAAATTTAAATTTTTCAATTTTGTGCTTATTTTTGGCTGAGATTAGTATGAAATTTCATTAAAAAAAGACCCGCTTGTGAAATATGACACATAACACTTCTATTCCAAATCAAATTTTTTCAATTTTGTGCTTAATTTTGGCTGAAATTAGAATGAACTTTTATTCAAAGGATACCTCCTTGAGACATATGACGTGTAACTCTTCAATTCAAAATTATAATTTCATTTGTTTTTGCTTATTCTTAGTTGAAATTGCGTATGAAATTTCATTCAAATGACACCTCCTTGAGAAATATGACACATAACACTTCAATTCCAAATCAAATTTTTTCAATTTTGTGCTGATTTTTGGCTGAAATTAGTATGAAATTTCATTCAGAAGATACCGCCTTGAGAAATAAGACACATAACACTTCTATTCCAAATCAAATTTTCTCAATTTTGTGCTGACTTTTGGCTGAAATTAGTATGAAATTTCATTCAGAAGATACCTCCTTGGGAATAATGACACATAGCACTTCTATTCCAAATCAAAATTTTTCAATTTTGTGCTTATTTTTGGCTGAAATTAGAATGAACTTTTATTCAAAGGATACCTCCTTGAGACATATGACGTGTAACTCTTCAATTCATTATTATAATTTCATTTGTTTTTGCTTATTCTTAGTTGAAATTGAGTATGAAATTTCATTCAAATGACACCTCCTTGAGAAATATGACACATAACACTTCAATTCCAAATCAAATTTTTTCAATTTTGTGCTTATTTTTGGCTGAAATTAGAATGAACTTTTATTCAAAGGATACCTCCTTGAGACATATGACGTGTAACTCTTCAATTCAAAATCATAATTTTTCAATTTTGTGCTTATTATTGGCTGAAATTAGTATGAAATATCATTTAGAAGATACCTCCTTGAGAAATATGACACATAACACTTCAATTCAAAACCAAATTTTTTCAATTTTGTGCTGATTTTCGGCTGAAATTAGTATGAGATTTTTTTCAGAACATATCTCTTTGAGAAATAAGACTTATAACACTTCTATTCCAAATCAAGTTTTTTCAATTTTGTGCTGATTTTTGGCTGAAATTAGTATGAAGTTTCATTCAGAAGATACCTCCTTGAGAATTATGACACATAACACTTCTATTCCAACTCAAAATTTCTCAATTTTGTGCTTTTTTTGGCTGAAATTAGAATGAAATCTCATTCAAAAGATTCCTCATTGAGAAATATGACACATTACACTTCTTTTCCAAATAAAAATTTTTCAACTTTGTGCTTACTTTTGGCTGAAATTAGTATGAAATTTCATTCAGAAAATACCTCCTTGAGAAAAATGACACATAACACTTATATTCCTAATTAAAATTTCTCAAAATTGTGCTTACTTTTGGCTGAAATTACTATGAAATTTCATTCAAAAGATACCTCCTTGAGAAATATGACATATGACACTTCTATTCCAAATTTAAATTTTTCAATTTTGTGCTTATTTTTGGCTGAAATTAGTATGAAATTTCATTAAAAAAAGACCCGCTTGTGAAATAAGACACATAACACTTCTATTCAAAATCAAATTTTTTCAATTTTGTGCTTATTTTTGGCTGAAATTAGAATGAACTTTTATTCAAAGGATACCTCCTTGAGACATATGACGTGTAACTCTTCAATTCAAAATCATAATTTTTCAATTTTGTGCTTATTATTGGCTGAAATTAGTATGAAATATCATTTAGAAGATACCTCCTTGAGAAATATGACACATAACACTTTTATTCCCAATCAAAATTTCTTAAATTTTTTGCTGAAATTAGTATGAAATTTCATTCAAAAAATACCCTCTTGAGAAATATGACACATAGCACTTCTATTCCAAATTTAAATTTTTTAATTTTGTGCTTATTTTTGGCTGAAATTAGTATGAAATTTCATTAAAAAAAGACCCGCTTGTGAAATAAGACACATAACACTTCTATTCCAAATCCAATTTTTTCAATTTTGTGCTTATTTTTGGCTGAAATTAGAATGAACTTTCATTCAAAGGATACCTCCTTGAGACATATGACGTGTAACTCTTCAATTCAAAATGATAAGTTAATGTGTTTTTGCTTATTCTTAGTTGAAATTGAGTATGAAATTTCATTCAAATGACACCTCCTTGAGAAATATGACACATAACACTTCAATTCCAAATAAAAATTTTTCAATTTTGCGCCTATTTTTAGCCGAAATTAGTATGAAATTTTAGTCAAAAGATACCTCGCTGAGAAATATGACGTGTAACTCATAAATTCAAAATCATAATTTCATAAGCTTTTCCTTATTGTTAGTTGAAATTGAATATGAAATTTCATTCAGAAGATACCTCCTTGAGAGATATGACACATAACACTTCTATTCCAAATCAAATTTTCTCAATTTTGTGCTTATGTTTGGCTCAAATTAGTATGAAATTTCATTGAGAAGATACCGCCCTGAGAAAAAAGACACATAAACACTTCTGTTCCAGATCAAAATTTTTTAATTTTGTGCTTACTTTTGGCTGAAGTTGAGTATGAAATTTCATTGAGAAGATACCGCCTTGAGAAATAAGACACATAACACTTCAATTCCAAATCAAAATTTTTCAATTTTGTGCTTATTTTTGGCTGAAATTAGTATGAGATTTCGTTCAAAGAATACCTTCTTGAGACATATGACGTGTAACTCTTAAATTCAAAATCATAATTTCATGAGTTTTTCCTTATTGTTAGTTGAAATTGAGTATGAAATTTCATTGAGAATATACCGCCTTGAGAAATAAGACACATAACACTTCTATTCCAAATCACAATTTTTTAATTTTGTGCTTACTTTTGGCTGAAATTAGTTTGAAATTTCATTCAAAAGATACCTCCTTGAGAGATATGACACATTACGTGTTTATTGCAAATCAAAATTTTTCAATTTTGTGCTTATTTTTGGCTGAAATTAGAATGAACTTTCATTTAGAAGATACCGCCTTGAGAAATAAGACACATAACACTTCTATTCCAAATCAAGTTTTTTCAATTTTGTGCTGATTTTTGGCTGAAATTAGTATGAAATTTCATTCAGAAGAAGCCTCCTTGAGAGATATGACACATAACATTTCCATTCCAAATCAAAATCTCTCAATTTTGTGCTTTCTTTGGCTGAAATTAGTATGAAATCTCATTCAAAAGATTCCTCATTGAGAAATATGACACATTACACTTCTTTTCCAAATAAAAATTTTTCAACTTTGTGCTTATTTTTGGCTGAGATTAGTATGAAATTTCATTCAGAAAATACCTCCTTGAGAAATATGACACATAACACTTCTATTCCAAATATAAATTTCTCACATTTGTTCTTACTTTTGGCTGAAATTACTTTGAAATTTCATTCAAAAGATACCTCCTTGAGAAATATGACACATAACACTTATATTCCAAATCAAAATTTCTCAAATTTGTTCTTACTTTTGGCTGAAATTACTATGAAATTTTATTCAAAAGATACCTCCTTGAAGAATATTACACATAACACTTCTATTCCAAATCAAGTTTTTTCAATTTTGTGCTGATTTTTGGCTGAAATTAGTATGAAGTTTCATTCAGAAGATACCTCCTTGAGAAATATGACACATAACACTTCTATTCCAAATCAAGTTTTTTTAATTTTGTGCTTACTTTTGGCTGAAATTAGTTTGAAATTTCATTCAAAAGATACCTCCTTGAGAGATATGACACATAACGTGTTTATTGCAAATCAAAATTTTTCAATTTTGTGCTTATTTTTGGCTGAAATTAGAATGAACTTTCATTTAGAAGATACCGCCTTGAGAAATAAGACACATAACACTTCTATTCCAAATCAAGTTTTTTCAATTTTGTGCTGATTTTTGGCTGAAATTAGTATGAAATTTCATTCAGAAGAAGCCTCCTTGAGAGATATGACACATAACATTTCCATTCCAAATCAAAATCTCTCAATTTTGTGCTTTTTTTGGCTGAAATTAGTATGAAATCTCATTCAAAAGATTCCTCATTGAGAAATATGACACATTACACTTCTTTTCCAAATAAAAATTTTTCAACTTTGTGCTTATTTTTGGCTGAGATTAGTATGAAATTTCATTCAGAAAATACCTCCTTGAGAAATATGACACATAACACTTCTATTCCAAATATAAATTTCTCACATTTGTTCTTACTTTTGGCTGAAATTACTTTGAAATTTCATTCAAAAGATACCTCCTTGAGAAATATGACACATAACACTTATATTCCAAATCAAAATTTCTCAAATTTGTTCTTACTTTTGGCTGAAATTACTATGAAATTTTATTCAAAAGATACCTCCTTGAAGAATATTACACATAACACTTCTATTCCAAATCAAGTTTTTTCAATTTTGTGCTGATTTTTGGCTGAAATTAGTATGAAGTTTCATTCAGAAGATACCTTCTTGAGAAATAAGACACATAACACTTCTATTCCAAATCAAGTTTTTTCAATTTTGTGCTGATTTTTGGCTGAAATTAGTATGAAATTTCATTCAGAAGAAGCCTCCTTGAGAGATATGACACATAACATTTCCATTCCAAATCAAAATCTCTCAATTTTGTGCTTTTTTTGGCTGAAATTAGTATGAAATCTCATTCAAAAGATTCCTCATTGAGAAATATGACACATTACACTTCTTTTCCAAATAAAAATTTTTCAACTTTGTGCTTATTTTTGGCTGAGATTAGTATGAAATTTCATTCAGAAAATACCTCCTTGAGAAATATGACACATAACACTTCTATTCCAAATATAAATTTCTCACATTTGTTCTTACTTTTGGCTGAAATTACTTTGAAATTTCATTCAAAAGATACCTCCTTGAGAAATATGACACATAACACTTATATTCCAAATCAAAATTTCTCAAATTTGTTCTTACTTTTGGCTGAAATTACTATGAAATTTTATTCAAAAGATACCTCCTTGAAGAATATTACACATAACACTTCTATTCCAAATCAAGTTTTTTCAATTTTGTGCTGATTTTTGGCTGAAATTAGTATGAAGTTTCATTCAGAAGATACCTCCTTGAGAAATATGACACATAACACTTCTATTCCAAATTTAAATTTTTCAATTTTGTGCTTATTTTTGGCTGAAATTAGTATGAAATTTCATTAAAAAAAGACCCGCTTGTGAAATATGACACATAACACTTCTATTCCAAATCAAAATCTCTCAAATTTGTTCTTACTTTTGGCTGAAATTACTATGAAATTTTATTCAAAAGATACTTCCTTGAAGAATATGACACATGACACTTCTAGTCCAAATCAAAATTTCTAAAATTGTGCTTACTTTTGGCTGAAATTACTATGAAATTTCATTCAAAAGATACCTCCTTGAGAAATATGACATATGACACTTCTATTCCAGATTTAAATTTTTCAATTTTGTGCTTATTTTTGGCTGAAATTAGTATGAAATTTCACTAAAAAAGACCCGCTTGTAAAATAAGACACATAACACTTCTATTCCAAATCAAATTTTTTTCAATTTTGTGCTTATTTTTGGCTGAAATTAGAATGAACTTTTATTCAAAGGATACCTCCTTGAGACATATGACGTGTAACTCTTCAATTCAAAATCATAATGTCATTTGTTTTTGCTTATTCTTAGTTGAAATTGAGTATGAAATTTCATTCAAATGACACCTCCTTGAGAAATATGACACATAACACTTCAATTCCAAATCAAATTTTTTCAATTTTGAGCTGATTTTTGGCTGAAATTAGTATGAAATTTCATTCAGAAGATACCTCCTTGAAAAATATGACACATAACACTTCTATTCCAACTCAAAATTTCTTAATTTTGTGCTAATTTTTGGCTGAAATTAGTTTGAAATTTTATTCAAAAGATACCTCCTTGAGAAATATGACACATAACGTGTCTTTTCCAAATCAAAATTTTTCAATTTTATGCTTATTTTCGGATGAAATTAGTATAAAATTTCATTTAGAAGATACTGCCTTGAGAAATAAGACACATAACACTTTTATTCCAAATCAAGTTTTTTTAATTTTGTGCTGATTTTTGGCTGAAATTAGTATGAAGTTTCATTCAGAAGATACCTCCTTAATTAATTTGAAATTTCATTCAGAAGATACCTCCTTGAGAGATATGACACATAACATTTCCATTCCAAATCAAATTTTCTCAATTTTGTGCTCTTTTAGGCTGAAATTAGTATGAAATCTCATACAAAAGATTCCTCATTGAGAAATATGACACATTACACTTCTTTTCCAAATAAAAATTTTTCAACTTTGTGCTTATTTTTGGCTGAGATTAGTATGAAATTTCATTCAGAAAATACCTCCTTGAGAAATATGACACATAACACTTCTATTCCAAATATAAATTTCTCAAATTTGTTCTTACTTTTGGCTGAAATTACTATGAAATTTCATTCAAAAGATACCTCCTTGAGAAATATGACACATAACACTTATATTCCAAATCAAAATTTCTCAAATTTGTTCTTACTTTTGGCTGAAATTACTATGAAATTTTATTCAAAAGATACCTCCTTGAAGAATATGACACATGACACTTCTAGTCCAAATCAAAATTTTTCAAAATTGTGCTTACTTTTGGCTGAAATTACTATGAAATTTCATTCAAAAGATACCTCCTTGAGAAATATGACATATGACACTTCTATTCCAAATTTAATTTTTTCAATTTTGTGCTTATTTTTGGCTGAAATTAGTATGAAATTTCATTAAAAAAGACCCGCTTGTGAAATAAGACACATAACACTTCTATTCCAAATCAAATTTTTTTCAATTTTGTGCTTATTTTTGGCTGAAATTAGAATGAACTTTTATTCAAAGGATACCTCCTTGAGACATATGACGTGTAACTCTTCAATTCAAAATCATAATTTCATTTGTTTTTGCTTATTCTTAGTTGAAATTGAGTATGAAATTTCATTCAAATGACACCTCCTTGAGAAATATGACACATAACACTTCAATTCCAAATCAAATTTTTTCAATTTTGAGCTGATTTTTGGCTGAAATTAGTATGAAATTTCATTCAGAAGATACCGCCTTGAGAAATAAGACACATAACACTTCTATTCCAAATCAAATTTTCTCAATTTTGTGCTGATTTTTGGCTGAAATTAGTATGAAATTTCATTCAGAAGATACCTCCTTGGGAAACATGACACATAGAACTTCTATTCCAAATCAAAATTTTTCAATTTTGTGCCTATTATTGGCTGAAATTAGTATGAAATATCATTTAGAAGATACCTCCTTGAGAAATATGACACATAACACTTTTATTCCCAATCAAAATTTCTTAAATTTTTTGCTGAAATTAGTATGAAATTTCATTCAAAAAATACCCTCTTGAGAAATATGACACACAGCACTTCTATTCCAAATTTAAATTTTTTAATTTTGTGCTTATTTTTGGCTGAAATTAGTATGAAATTTCATTAAAAAAAGACCCGCTTGTGAAATAAGACACATAACACTTCTATTCCAAATCCAATTTTTTCAATTTTGTGCTTATTTTTGGCTGAAATTAGAATGAACTTTCATTCAAAGGATACCTCCTTGAGACATATGACTTGTAACTCTTCAATTCAAAATGATAAGTTAATGTGTTTTTGCTTATTCTTAGTTGAAATTGAGTATGAAATTTCATTCAAATGACACCTCCTTGAGAAATATGACACATAACACTTCAATTCCAAATAAAAATTTTTCAATTTTGCGCCTATTTTTAGCCGAAATTAGTATGAAATTTTAGTCAAAAGATACCTCGCTGAGAAATATGACGTGTAACTCATAAATTCAAAATCATAATTTCATAAGCTTTTCCTTATTGTTAGTTGAAATTGAATATGAAATTTCATTCAGAAGATACCTCCTTGAGAGATATGACACATAACACTTCTATTCCAAATCAAATTTTCTCAATTTTGTGCTTATTTTTGGCTCAAATTAGTATGAAATTTCATTGAGAAGATACCGCCCTCAGAAAAAAGACACATAACACTTCTGCTCCAAATCAAAATTTTTTAATTTTGTGCTTACTTTTGGCTGAAGTTGAGTATGAAATTTCATTGAGAAGATACCGCCCTGAGAAATAAGACACATAACACTTCAATTCCAAGTCAAAATTTTTCAATTTTGTGCTTATTTTTGGCTGAAATTAGTATGAAATTTCGTTCAAAGAATACCTTCTTGAGACATATGACGTGTAACTCTTAAATTCAAAATCATAATTTCATGAGTTTTTCCTTATTGTTAGTTGAAATTGAGTATAAAATTTCATTGAGAATATACCGCCTTGAGAAATAAGACACATAACACTTCTATTCCAAATCAAAATTTTTTAATTTTGTGCTTACTTTTGGCTGAAATTAGTTTGAAATTTCATTCAAAAGATACCTCCTTGAGAGATATGACACATAACGTGTTTATTGCAAATCAAAATTTTTCAATTTTGTGCCTATTTTTGGCTGAAATTAGAATGAACTTTCATTCAAAGAATACCTCCTTGAGAAATATGACACATAACCCGTCTTTTCCAAATCAAAATTTTTCAATTTTGTGCCTATTTTTGGCTCAAATTAGTATGAAATTTCATTGAGAAGATACCGCCCTGAGAAATAAGACACATAACACTTCTGTTCCAAATCAAAATTTTTTAATTTTGTGCTTACTTTTGGCTGAAGTTGAGTATGAAATTTCATTGAGAAGATACCGCCCTGAGAAATAAGACACATAACACTTCAATTCCAAATCAAAATTTTTCAATTTTGTGCTTATTTTTGGCTGAAATTAGTATGAAATTTCGTTCAAAGAATACCTTCTTGAGACATATGACGTGTAACTCTTAAATTCAAAATCATAATTTCATGAGTTTTTCCTTATTGTTAGTTGAAATTGAGTATGAAATTTCATTGAGAATATACCGCCTTGAGAAATAAGACACATAACGCTTCTATTCCAAATCAAAATTTTTTAATTTTGTGCTTACATTTGGCTGAAATTAGTTTGAAATTTCATTCAAAAGATACCTCCTTGAGAGATATGACACATAACGCGCTTATTGCAAATCAAAATTTTTCAATTTTGTGCTTATTTTTGGCTGAAATTAGAATGAACTTTCATTCAAAGAATACCTCCTTGAGAAATATGACACATAACCCGTCTTTTCCAAATCAAAATTTTTCAATTTTGTGCTTATTTTTGGCTGAAATTAGTATGAAATTTCATTCAGAAGATTCCTCCTTGAGAAATATGACACATAACACTTTTATTCCAAATCAAATTTTCTCAATTTTGTCCTTTTTTTGGCTGAAATTAGTATGAAATTTTATTCAAAAGATTCCTCATTGAGAAATATGACACATAACACTTCTTTTCCAAATAAAAATTTTTCAATTTTGTGCTTATTTTTGGCTGAAATTAGTATGAAATTTCAGTAAAAAAAGACCCTCTTGTGAAATAAGACACATAACACTTCTATTCCAAATCAAATTTTTTCAATTTTGTGCTTATTTTTGGCTTAAATTAGTAGGAATTTTCATTCAAAGGATACCTCCTTGAGACATATGACGTGTAACTCTACAATTCAAAATCATAATTTCATGAATTTTTTGTTGATTGTTAGTTGAAATTGAGTATGAAATTTCATTTAAATGACTCCTCCTTGAGAAATATGACACATAACACTTCAATTCAAAACCAAATTTTTTCAATTTTGTGCTGATTTTCGGCTGAAATTAGTATGAGATTTTATTCAGAACATATCTCTTTGAGAAATAAGACTTATAACACTTCTATTCCAAATCAAGTTTTTTCAATTTTGTGCTGATTTTTGGCTGAAATTAGTATGAAGTTTCATTCAGAAGATACCTCCTTGAGAAATATGACACATAACACTTCTATTCCAAATTTAAATTTTTCAATTTTGTGCTTATTTTTGGCTGAAATTAGTATGAAATTTCATTAAAAAAAGACCCGCTTGTGAAATATGACACATAACACTTCTATTCCAAATCAAAATCTCTCAAATTTGTTTTTACTTTTGGCTGAAATTACTATGAAATTTTATTCAAAAGATACTTCTTTGAAGAATATGACACATGACACTTCTAGTCCAAATCAAAATTTCTAAAATTGTGCTTACTTTTGGCTGAAATTACTATGAAATTTCATTCAAAAGATACCTCCTTGAGAAATATGACATATGACACTTCTAATCCAGATTTAAATTTTTCAATTTTGTGCTTATTTTTGGCTGAAATTAGTATGAAATTTCATTAAAAAAGACCCGCTTGTAAAATAAGACACATAACACTTCTATTCCAAATCAAATTTTTTTCAATTTTGTGCTTATTTTTGGCTGAAATTAGAATGAACTTTTATTCAAAGGATACCTCCTTGAGACATATGACGTGTAACTCTTCAATTCAAAATCATAATGTCATTTGTTTTTGCTTATTCTTAGGTGAAATTGAGTATGAAATTTCATTCAAATGACACCTCCTTGAGAAATATGACACATAACACTTCAATTCCAAATCAAATTTTTTAAATTTTGAGCTGATTTTTGGCTGAAATTAGTATGAAATTTCATTCAGAAGATACCTCCTTGAGAAATATGACACATAACACTTCTATTCCAACTCAAAATTTCTTAATTTTGTGCTAATTTTTGGCTGAAATTAGTTTGAAATTTTATTCAAAAGATACCTCCTTGAGAAATATGACACATAACGTGTCTTTTCCAAATCAAAATTTTTCAATTTTGTGCTTATTTTCGGATGAAATTAGTATAAAATTTCATTTAGAAGATACTGCCTTGAGAAATAAGACACATAACACTTCTATTCCAAATCAAGTTTTTTTAATTTTGTGCTGATTTTTGGCTGAAATTAGTATGAAGTTTCATTCAGAAGATACCTCCTTAATTAATTTGAAATTTCATTCAGAAGATACCTCCTTGAGAGATATGACACATAACATTTCCATTCCAAATCAAATTTTCTCAATTTTGTGCTTTTTTTGGCTGAAATTAGTATGAAATCTCATACAAAAGATTCCTCATTGAGAAATATGACACATTACACTTCTTTTCCAAATAAAAATTTTTCAACTTTTTGCTTATTTTTGGCTGAGATTAGTATGAAATTTCATTCAGAAAATACCTCCTTGAGAAATATGACACATAACACTTCTATTCCAAATATAAATTTCTCAAATTTGTTCTTACTTTTGGCTGAAATTACTATGAAATTTCATTCAAAAGATACCTCCTTGAGAAATATGACACATAACACTTATATTCCAAATCAAAATTTCTCAAATTTGTTCTTACTTTTGGCTGAAATTACTATGAAATTTTATTCAAAAGATACCTCCTTGAAGAATATGACACATGACACTTCTAGTCCAAATCAAAATTTTTCAAAATTGTGCTTACTTTTGGCTGAAATTACTATGAAATTTCATTCAAAAGATACCTCCTTGAGAAATATCACATATGACACTTCTATTCCAAATTTAATTTTTTCAATTTTGTGCTTATTTTTGGCTGAAATTAGTATGAAATTTCATTAAAAAAGACCCGCTTGTGAAATAAGACACATAACACTTCTATTCCAAATCAAATTTTTTTCAATTTTGTGCTTATTTTTGGCTGAAATTAGAATGAACTTTTATTCAAAGGATACCTCCTTGAGACATATGACGGGTAACTCTTCAATTCAAAATTATAATTTCATTTGTTTTTGCTTATTCTTAGTTGAAATTGAGTATGAAATTTCATTCAAATGACACCTCCTTGAGAAATATGACACATAACACTTCAATTCCAAATCAAATTTTTTCAATTTTGAGCTGATTTTTGGCTGAAATTAGTATGAAATTTCATTCAGAAGATACCGCCTTGAGAAATAAGACACATAACACTTCTATTCCAAATCAAATTTTCTCAATTTTGTGCTGATTTTTGGCTGAAATTAGTATGAAATTTCATTCAGAAGATACCTCCTTGGGAAACATGACACATAGAACTTCTATTCCAAATCAAAATTTTTCAATTTTGTGCCTATTATTGGCTGAAATTAGTATGAAATATCATTTAGAAGATACCTCCTTGAGAAATATGACACATAAAACTTTTATTCCCAATCAAAATTTCTTAAATTTTTTGCTGAAATTAGTATGAAATTTCATTCAAAAAATACCCTCTTGAGAAATATGACACACAGCACTTCTATTCCAAATTTAAATTTTTTAATTTTGTGCTTATTTTTGGCTGAAATTAGTATGAAATTTCATTAAAAAAAGACCCGCTTGTGAAATAAGACACATAACACTTCTATTCCAAATCCAATTTTTTCAATTTTGTGCTTATTTTTGGCTGAAATTAGAATGAACTTTCATTCAAAGGATACCTCCTTGAGACATATGACTTGTAACTCTTCAATTCAAAATGATAAGTTAATGTGTTTTTGCTTATTCTTAGTTGAAATTGAGTATGAAATTTCATTCAAATGACACCTCCTTGAGAAATATGACACATAACACTTCAATTCCAAATAAAAATTTTTCAATTTTGCGCCTATTTTTAGCCGAAATTAGTATGAAATTTTAGTCAAAAGATACCTCGCTGAGAAATATGACGTGTAACTCATAAATTCAAAATCATAATTTCATAAGCTTTTCCTTATTGTTAGTTGAAATTGAATATGAAATTTCATTCAGAAGATACCTCCTTGAGAGATATGACACATAACACTTCTATTCCAAATCAAATTTTCTCAATTTTGTGCTTATTTTTGGCTCAAATTAGTATGAAATTTCATTGAGAAGATACCGCCCTCAGAAAAAAGACACATAACACTTCTGTTCCAAATCAAAATTTTTTAATTTTGTGCTTACTTTTGGCTGAAGTTGAGTATGAAATTTCATTGAGAAGATACCGCCCTGAGAAATAAGACACATAACACTTCAATTCCAAGTCAAAATTTTTCAATTTTGTGCTTATTTTTGGCTGAAATTAGTATGAAATTTCGTTCAAAGAACACCTTCTTGAGACATATGACGTGTAACTCTTAAATTCAAAATCATAATTTCATGAGTTTTTCCTTATTGTTAGTTGAAATTGAGTATGAAATTTCATTGAGAATATACCGCCTTGAGAAATAAGACACATAACACTTCTATTCCAAATCAAAATTTTTTAATTTTGTGCTTACTTTTGGCTGAAATTAGTTTGAAATTTCATTCAAAAGATACCTCCTTGAGAGATATGACACATAACGTGTTTATTGCAATTCAAAATTTTTCAATTTTGTGCTTATTTTTGGCTGAAATTAGAATGAACTTTCATTCAAAGAATACCTCCTTGAGAAATATGACACATAACCCGTCTTTTACAAATCAAAATTTTTCAATTTTGTGCTTATTTTTGGCTCAAATTAGTATGAAATTTCATTGAGAAGATACCGCCCTGAGAAATAAGACACATAACACTTCTGTTCCAAATCAAAATTTTTTAATTTTGTGCTTATTTTTGGCTGAAATTAGTATGAAATTTCATTAAAAAAAGACCCGCTTGTGAAATAAGACACATAACACTTCTATTCCAAATCCAATTTTTTCAATTTTGTGCTTATTTTTGGCTGAAATTAGAATGAACTTTCATTCAAAGGATACCTCCTTGAGACATATGACTTGTAACTCTTCAATTTAAAATGATAAGTTAATGTGTTTTTGCTTATTCTTAGTTGAAATTGAGTATGAAATTTCATTCAAATGACACCTCCTTGAGAAATATGACACATAACACTTCAATTCCAAATAAAAATTTTTCAATTTTGCGCCTATTTTTAGCCGAAATTAGTATGAAATTTTAGTCAAAAGATACCTCGCTGAGAAATATGACGTGTAACTCATAAATTCAAAATCATAATTTCATAAGCTTTTCCTTATTGTTAGTTGAAATTGAATATGAAATTTCATTCAGAAGATACCTCCTGGAGAGATATGACACATAACACTTCTATTCCAAATCAAATTTTCTCAATTTTGTGCTTATTTTTGGCTCAAATTAGTATGAAATTTCATTGAGAAGATACCGCCCTCAGAAAAAGGACACATAACACTTCTGTTCCAAATCAAAATTTTTTAATTTTGTGCTTACTTTTGGCTGAAGTTGAGTATGAAATTTCATTGAGAAGATACCGCCCTGAGAAATAAGACACATAACACTTCAATTCCAAGTCAAAATTTTTCAATTTTGTGCTTATTTTTGGCTGAAATTAGTATGAAATTTCGTTCAAAGAATACCTTCTTGAGACATATGACGTGTAACTCTTAAATTCAAAATCATAATTTCATGAGTTTTTCCTTATTGTTAGTTGAAATTGAGTATGAAATTTCATTGAGAATATACCGCCTTGAGAAATAAGACACATAACACTTCTATTCCAAATCAAAATTTTTTAATTTTGTGCTTACTTTTGGCTGAAATTAGTTTGAAATTTCATTCAAAAGATACCTCCTTGAGAGATATGACACATAACGTGTTTATTGCAAATCAAAATTTTTCAATTTTGTGCTTATTTTTGGCTGAAATTAGAATGAACTTTCATTCAAAGAATACCTCCTTGAGAAATATGACACATAACCCGTCTTTTCCAAATCAAAATTTTTCAATTTTGTGCTTATTTTTGGCTCAAATTAGTATGAAATTTCATTGAGAAGATACCGCCCTGAGAAATAAGACACATAACACTTCTGTTCCAAATCAAAATTTTTTAATTTTGTGCTTACTTTTGGCTGAAGTTGAGTATGAAATTTCATTGAGAAGATACCGCCCTGAGAAATAAGACACATAACACTTCAATTCCAAATCAAAATTTTTCAATTTTGTGCTTATTTTTGGCTGAAATTAGTATGAAATTTCGTTCAAAGAATACCTTCTTGAGACATATGACGTGTAACTCTTAAATTCAAAATCATAATTTCATGAGTTTTTCCTTATTGTTAGTTGAAATTGAGTATGAAATTTCATTGAGAATATACCGCCTTGAGAAATAAGACACATAACGCTTCTATTCCAAATCAAAATTTTTTAATTTTGTGCTTACTTTTGGCTGAAATTAGTTTGAAATTTCATTCAAAAGATACCTCCTTGAGAGATATGACACATAACGCGCTTATTGCAAATCAGAATTTTTCAATTTTGTGCTTATTTTTGGCTGAAATTAGAATGAACTTTCATTCAAAGAATACCTCCTTGTGAAATATGACACATAACCCGTCTTTTCCAAATCAAAATTTTTCAATTTTGTGCTTATTTTTGGCTCAAATTAGTATGAAATTTCATTGAGAAGATACCGCCCTGAGAAATAAGACACATAACACTTCTGTTCCAAATCAAAATTTTTTTTATTTTGTGCTTACTTTTGGCTGAAGTTGAGTATGAGATTTCATTGAGAAGATACCGCCCTGAGAAATAAGACACATAACACTTCAATTCCAAATCAAAATTTTTCAATTTTGTGCTTATTTTTGGCTGAAATTAGTATGAAATTTTAGCAAAAAAAGACCCTCTTGTGAAATAAGACACATAACACTTCTATTCCAAATCAAATTTTTTCAATTTTGTGCTTATTTTTGGCTTAAATTAGTAGGAATTTTCATTCAAAGGATAGCTCCTTGAGAAATATGACGTGTAACTCTTTAATTCCATATCATAACTCTTCAATTCGAAATCATAATTTCATGAATTTTTTGCTGATTTTTAGTTGATATTGAGTATGAAATTTCATTCAAAGGATACCTCCTTGAGACATATGACGTGTAACTCTACAATTCAAAATCATAATTTCATGAATTTTTTGCTGATTGTTAGTTGAAATTGAGTATGAAATTTCATTTAAATGACTCCTCCTTGAGAAATATGACACATAACACTTCAATTCAAAACCAAATTTTTTCAATTTTGTGCTGATCTTCGGCTGAAATTAGTATGAGATTTTATTCAGAACATATCTCTTTGAGAAATAAGACTTATAACACTTCTATTCCAAATCAAGTTTTTTCAATTTTGTGCTGATTTTTGGCTGAAATTAGTATGAAGTTTCATTCAGAAGATACCTCCTTGAGAATTATGACACATAACACTTCTATTCCAACTCAAAATTTCTCAATTTTGTGCTTTTTTTGGCTGAAATTAGAATGAAATCTCATTCAAAAGATTCCTCATTGAGAAATATGACACATTACACTTCTTTTCCAAATAAAAATTTTTCAACTTTGTGCTTACTTTTGGCTGAAATTAGTATGAAATTTCATTCAGAAAATACCTCCTTGAGAAAAATGACACATAACACTTATATTCCTAATTAAAATTTCTCAAAATTGTGCTTACTTTTGGCTGAAATTACTATGAAATTTCATTCAAAAGATACCTCCTTGAGAAATATGACATATGACACTTCTATTCCAAATTTAAATTTTTCAATTTTGTGCTTATTTTTGGCTGAAATTAGTATGAAATTTCATTAAAAAAAGACCCGCTTGTGAAATAAGACACATAACACTTCTATTCAAAATCAAATTTTTTCAATTTTGTGCTTATTTTTGGCTGAAATTAGAATGAACTTTTATTCAAAGGATACCTCCTTGAGACATATGACGTGTAACTCTTCAATTCAAAATCATAATTTCATTTGTTTTTGCTTATTCTTAGTCGAAATTGAGTATGAAATTTCATTCAAATGACACCTCCTTGAGAAATATGACACATAACACTTCAATTCCAAATCAAATTTTTTCAATTTTGTGCTGATTTTTGGCTGAAATTAGTATGAAATTTCATTCAGAAGATACCGCCTTGAGAAATAAGACACATAACACTTCTAATCCAAATCAAATTTTCTCAATTTTGTGCTGATTTTTGGCTGAAATTAGTATGAAATTTCATTCAGAAGATACCTCCTTGGGAAATATGACACATAGCACTTCTATTCCAAATCAAAATTTTTCAATTTTGTGCCTATTGTTGGCTGAAATTAGTATGAAATATCATTTAGAAGATACCTCCTTGAGAAATATGACACATAACACTTTTATTCCCAATCAAAATTTCTTAAATTTTTTGCTGAAATTAGTATGAAATTTCATTCAAAAAATACCCTCTTGAGAAATATGACACATAGCACTTCTATTCCAAATTTAAATTTTTCAATTTTGTGCTTATTTTTGGCTGAAATTAGTATGAAATTTCATTAAAAAAAGACCCGCTTGTGAAATAAGACACATAACACTTCTATTCCAAATCAAATTTCCTCAATTTTGTGCTAATTTTTGGCTGAAATTATTTTGAAATTTCATTCAAAAGATACCTCCTTGAGAAATATGACACATAACGCGCCTTTTCCAAATCAAAATTTTTCAATTTTGTGCTTATTTTTGGATGAAATTAGTATGAAATTTCATTTAGAAGATACCACCTTGAGAAATAAGACACATAACACTTCTATTCAAAATCCAATTTTTTCAATTTTGTGCTTATTTTTGGCTGAAATTAGAATGAACTTTCATTCAAAGGATACCTCCTTGAGACATATGACGTGTAACTCTTCAATTCAAAATGATAAGTTAATGTGTTTTGGCTTATTCTTAGTTGAAATTGAGTATGAAATTTCATTCAAATGACACCTCCTTGAGAAATATGACACATAAAACTTCAATTCCAAATAAAAATTTATCAATTTTTCGCTTATTTTTAGCCGAAATTAGTATGAAATTTCATTCAAAAGATACCTCCTTGAGAAATATGACACATAACGCGTCTTTTCCAAATCAAAATTTTTCAATTTTGTGCTTATTTTTGGATGAAATTAGTATGAAATTTCATTTAGAAGATACCACCTTGAGAAATAAGACACATAACACTTCTATTCCGAATCAAGTTTTTTCAATTTTGTGCTGATTTTTGGCTGAAATTAGTATGAAATTTCATTCAGAAGATACCTCCTTGGGAAATATGACACATAGCACTTCTATTCCAAATCAAAATTTTTCAATTTTGTGCCTATTGTTGGCTGAAATTAGTATGAAATATAATTTCGAAGATACCTCCTTGAGAAATATGACATATAACACTTTTATTCCCAATCAAAATTTCTTAAATTTTTTGCTGAAATTAGTATGAAATTTCATTCAAAAAATACCCTCTTGAGAAATATGACACATAGCACTTCTATTCTAAATTTAAATTTTTCAATTTTGTGCTTAATTTTGGCTGAAATTAGTATGAAATTTCATTAAAAAAAGACCCGCTTGTGAAATAACACACATAACATTTCTATTCAAAATCCAATTTTTTCAATTTTGTGCTTATTTTTGGCTGAAATTAGAATGAACTTTCATTCAAAGGATACCTCCTTGAGACATATGACGTGTAACTCTTCAATTCAAAATGATAAGTTAATGTGTTTTGGCTTATTCTTAGTTGAAATTGAGTATGAAATTTCATTCAAATGACACCTCCTTGAGAAATATGACATATAAAACTTCAATTCCAAATAAAAATTTTTCAATTTTTCGCTTATTTTTAGCCGAAATTAGTATGAAATTTCGTTCAAAAGATACCTCCTTGAGAAATATGACACATAACGCGTCTTTTCCAAATCAAAATTTTTCAATTTTGTGCTTATTTTTGGATGAAATTAGTATGAAATTTCATTTAGAAGATACCACCTTGAGAAATAAGACACATTACACTTCTATTCCAAATCAAGTTTTTTCAATTTTGTGCTGATTTTTGGCTGAAATTAGTATGAAATTTCATTCAGAAGATACCTCCTTGAGAAATATGACACATAACACTATTTTTGCAAATCAAAATTTTTCAATTTTGTGCTTATTTTTGGCTGAAATTAGTATGAAATTTCATTCAGAAGATACCTCCTTGAGAGATATGACACATAACAATTCCATTCCAAATCAAATTTTCTCAATTTTGTGCTTTTTTTGGCTGAAATTAGTATGAAATCTCATTCAAAAGATTCCTCATTGAGAAATATGACACATTACACTTCTTTTCCAAATAAAAATTTTTCAACTTTGTGCTTATTTTTGGCTGAAATTAGTATGAAATTTCATTCAGAAAATACCTCCTTGAGAAATATGACACATAACACTTCTATTCCAAATAAAAATTTTTCAATTTTGCGCCTATTTTTAGCCGAAATTAGTATGAAATTTTAGTCAAAAGATACCTCGTTGAGAAATATGACACATAACACTTATATTCCAAATCAAAATTTTTCAATTTTGTGCTTACTTTTGGCTGAAATTACTATGAAATTTCATTCAAAAGATACCTCCTTGAGAAATAGGACATATGACACTTCTATTCCAAATTTAAATTTTTCAATTTTGTGCTTATTTTTGGCTGAAATTAGTATGAAATTTCATTAAAAAAAGACCCGCTTGTGAAATAAGACACATAACACTTCTATTCAAAATCAAATTTTTTCAATTTTGTGCTTATTTTTGGCTGAAATTAGAATGAACTTTTATTCAAAGGATACCTCCTTGAGACATATGACGTGTAACTCTTCAATTCAAAATCATAATTTCATTTGTTTTTGCTTATTCTTAGTCGAAATTGAGTATGAAATTTCATTCAAATGACACCTCCTTGAGAAATATGACACATAACACTTCAATTCCAAATCAAATTTTTTCAATTTTGTGCTGATTTTTGGCTGAAATTAGTATGAAATTTCATTCAGAAGATACCGCCTTGAGAAATAAGACACATAACACTTCTAATCCAAATCAAATTTTCTCAATTTTGTGCTGATTTTTGGCTGAAATTAGTATGAAATTTCATTCAGAAGATACCTCCTTGGGAAATATGACACATAGCACTTCTATTCCAAATCAAAATTTTTCAATTTTGTGCCTATTGTTGGCTGAAATTAGTATGAAATATCATTTAGAAGATACCTCCTTGAGAAATATGACACATAACACTTTTATTCCCAATCAAAATTTCTTAAATTTTTTGCTGAAATTAGTATGAAATTTCATTCAAAAAATACCCTCTTGAGAAATATGACACATAGCACTTCTATTCCAAATTTAAATTTTTCAATTTTGTGCTTATTTTTGGCTGAAATTAGTATGAAATTTCATTAAAAAAAGACCCGCTTGTGAAATAAGACACATAACACTTCTATTCCAAATCAAATTTCCTCAATTTTGTGCTAATTTTTGGCTGAAATTATTTTGAAATTTCATTCAAAAGATACCTCCTTGAGAAATATGACACATAACGCGTCTTTTCCAAATCAAAATTTTTCAATTTTGTGCTTATTTTTGGATGAAATTAGTATGAAATTTCATTTAGAAGATACCACCTTGAGAAATAAGACACATAACACTTCTATTCCAAATCAAGTTTTTTCAATTTTGTGCTGATTTTTGGCTGAAATTAGTATGAAATTTCATTCAGAAGATACCTCCTTGGGAAATATGACACATAGCACTTCTATTCCAAATCAAAATTTTTCAATTTTGTGCCTATTGTTGGCTGAAATTAGTATGAAATATAATTTCGAAGATACCTCCTTGAGAAATATGACATATAACACTTTTATTCCCAATCAAAATTTCTTAAATTTTTTGCTGAAATTAGTATGAAATTTCATTCAAAAAATACCCTCTTGAGAAATATGACACATAGCACTTCTATTCTAAATTTAAATTTTTCAATTTTGTGCTTAATTTTGGCTGAAATTAGTATGAAATTTCATTAAAAAAAGACCCGCTTGTGAAATAACACACATAACATTTCTATTCAAAATCCAATTTTTTCAATTTTGTGCTTATTTTTGGCTGAAATTAGAATGAACTTTCATTCAAAGGATACCTCCTTGAGACATATGACGTGTAACTCTTCAATTCAAAATGATAAGTTAATGTGTTTTGGCTTATTCTTAGTTGAAATTGAGTATGAAATTTCATTCAAATGACACCTCCTTGAGAAATATGACATATAAAACTTCAATTCCAAATAAAAATTTTTCAATTTTTCGCTTATTTTTAGCCGAAATTAGTATGAAATTTCGTTCAAAAGATACCTCCTTGAGAAATATGACACATAACGCGTCTTTTCCAAATCAAAATTTTTCAATTTTGTGCTTATTTTTGGATGAAATTAGTATGAAATTTCATTTAGAAGATACCACCTTGAGAAATAAGACACATTACACTTCTATTCCAAATCAAGTTTTTTCAATTTTGTGCTGATTTTTGGCTGAAATTAGTATGAAATTTCATTCAGAAGATACCTCCTTGAGAAATATGACACATAACACTATTTTTGCAAATCAAAATTTTTCAATTTTGTGCTTATTTTTGGCTGAAATTAGTATGAAATTTCATTCAGAAGATACCTCCTTGAGAGATATGACACATAACAATTCCATTCCAAATCAAATTTTCTCAATTTTGTGCTTTTTTTGGCTGAAATTAGTATGAAATCTCATTCAAAAGATTCCTCATTGAGAAATATGACACATTACACTTCTTTTCCAAATAAAAATTTTTCAACTTTGTGCTTATTTTTGGCTGAAATTAGTATGAAATTTCATTCAGAAAATACCTCCTTGAGAAATATGACACATAACACTTCTATTCCAAATAAAAATTTTTCAATTTTGCGCCTATTTTTAGCCGAAATTAGTATGAAATTTTAGTCAAAAGATACCTCGTTGAGAAATATGACACATAACACTTATATTCCAAATCAAAATTTTTCAATTTTGTGCTTACTTTTGGCTGAAATTACTATGAAATTTCATTCAAAAGATACCTCCTTGAGAAATATGACAAATAACACTTATATTCCAAATCAAAATTTCTCAAATTTGTTCTTACTTTTGGCTGAAATTAGTATGAAATTTCATTAAAAAAAGACCCGCTTGTGAAATAAGACACATAACACTTCTATTCAAAATCAAATTTTTTCAATTTTGTGCTTATTTTTGGCTGAAATTAGAATGAATTTTTATTCAAAGGATACCTCCTTGAGACATATGACGTGTAACTCTTCAATTCAAAATGATAATTTCATATGTTTTTGCTTATTCTTAGTCGAAATTGAGTATGAAATTTCATTCAAATGACACCTCCTTGAGAAATATGACACATAACACTTCAATTCCAAATCAAATTTTTTCAATTTTGTGCTGATTTTTGGCTGAAATTAGTATGAAATTTCATTCAGAAGATACCGCTTTGAGAAATAAGACACATAACACTTCTATTCCAAATCAAATTTTCTCAATTTTGTGCTGATTTTTGGCTGAAATTAGTATGAAATTTCATTCAGAAGATACCTCCTTGGGAAATATGACACATAGCACTTCTATTCCAAATCAAAATTTTTCAATTTTGTGCCTATTGTTGGCTGAAATTAGTATGAAATATCATTTAGAAGATACCTCCTTGAGAAATATGACACATAACACTTTTATTTCCAATCAAAATTTCGTAAATTTTTTGCTGAAATTAGTATGAAATTTCATTCAAAAAAGACCCGCTTGTGAAATAAGACACATAACACTTCTATTCAAAATCCAATTTTTTCAATTTTGTGCTTATTTTTGGCTGAAATTAGAATGAACTTTCATTCAAAGGATACCTCCTTGAGACATATGACGTGTAACTCTTCAATTCAAAATGATAAGTTAATGTGTTTTGGCTTATTCTTAGTTGAAATTGAGTATGAAATTTCATTCAAATGACACCTCCTTGAGAAATATGACACATAAAACTTCAATTCCAAATAAAAATTTTTCAATTTTTCGCTTATTTTTAGCCGAAATTAGTATGAAATTTCATTCAAAAGATACCTCCTTGAGAAATATGACACATAACGCGTCTTTTCCAAATCAAAATTTTTCAATTTTGTGCTTATTTTTGGATGAAATTAGTATGAAATTTCATTTAGAAGATACCACCTTGAGAAATAAGACACATAACACTTCTATTCCCAATCAAGTTTTTTCAATTTTGTGCTGATTTTTGGCTGAAATTAGTATGAAATTTCATTCAGAAGATACCTCCTTGAGAAATATGACACATAACACTATTTTTGCAAATCAAAATTTTTCAATTTTGTGCTTATTTTTGGCTGAAATTAGAATGAATTTTTATTCAAAGGATACCTCCTTGAGACATATGACGTGTAACTCTTCAATTCAAAATGATAATTTCATTTGTTTTTGCTTATTCTTAGTCGAAATTGAGTATGAAATTTCATTCAAATGACACCTCCTTGAGAAATATGACACATAACACTTCAATTCCAAATCAAATTTTTTCAATTTTGTGCTGATTTTTGGCTGAAATTAGTATGAAATTTCATTCAGAAGATACCGCCTTGAGAAATAAGACACATAACACTTCTATTCCAAATCAAATTTTCTCAATTTTGTGCTGATTTTTGGCTGAAATTAGTATGAAATTTCATTCAGAAGATACCTCCTTGGGAAATATGACACATAGCACTTCTATTCCAAATCAAAATTTTTCAATTTTGTGCCTATTGTTGGCTGAAATTAGTATGAAATATCATTTAGAAGATACCTCCTTGAGAAATATGACACATAACACTTTTATTTCCAATCAAAATTTCGTAAATTTTTTGCTGAAATTAGTATGAAATTTCATTCAAAAAATACCCTCTTGAGAAATATGACACATAGCACTTCTATTCCAAATTTAAATTTTTCAATTTTGTGCTTATTTTTGGCTGAAATTAGTATGAAATTTCATTAAAAAAAGACCCGCTTGTGAAATAAGACACATAACACTTCTATTCAAAATCCAATTTTTTCAATTTTGTGCTTATTTTTGGCTGAAATTAGAATGAACTTTCATTCAAAGGATACCTCCTTGAGACATATGACGTGTAACTCTTCAATTCAAAATGATAAGTTAATGTGTTTTGGCTTATTCTTAGTTGAAATTGAGTATGAAATTTCATTCAAATGACACCTCCTTGAGAAATATGACACATAAAACTTCAGTTCCAAATAAAAATTTTTAAATTTTTCGCTTATTTTTAGCCGAAATTAGTATGAAATTTCATTCAAAAGATACCTCCTTGAGAAATATGACACATAACGCGTCTTTTCCAAATCAAAATTTTTCAATTTTGTGCTTATTTTTGGATGAAATTAGTATGAAATTTCATTTAGAAGATACCGCCCTGAGAAATAAGACACCTAACACTCCTGTTCCAAATCAAAATTTTTTAATTTTGTGCTTACTTTTGGCTAAAGTTGAGTATGAAATTTCACTGAGAAGATACCGCCCTGAGAAATAAGACACATAACACTTAAATTCCAAATCAAATTTTCTCAATTTTGTGCTGATTTTTGGCTGAAATTAGTATGAAATTTTATTCAAAAGATACCTCCTTGAAGAATATGACATATGACACTTCTATTCCAAATTTAAATTTTTCAATTTTGTGCTTATTTTTGGCTGAAATTAGTATGAAATTTCATTAAAAAAAGACCCGCTTGTGAAAAAAGACACATGACACTTCTAGTCCAAATCAAAATTTCTCAAAATTGTGCTTACTTTTGGCTGAAATTACTATGAAATTTCATTAAAAAGATACCTCCTTGAGAAATATGACATATGACACTTCTATTCCAAATTTAAATTTTTCAATTTTGTGCTTATTTTTGGCTGAAATTAGTATGAAATTCCATTAAAAAAAGACCCGCTTGTGAAATAAGACACATAACACTTCTATTCCAAATCAAATTTTTTCAATTTTGTGCTTATTTTTGGCTGAAATTAGAATGAACTTTTATTCAAAGGATACCTCCTTGAGACATATGACGTGTAACTCTTCAATTCAAAATTATAATTTCATTTGTTTTTGCTTATTCTTAGTTGAAATTGAGTATGAAATTTCATTCAAATGATACCTCCTTGGGAAATATGACACATAGCACTTCTATTCCAAATCAAAATTTTTCAATTTTGTGCCTATTGTTGGCTGAAATTAGTTTGAAATTTCATTCAAATGACACCTTCTTGAGAAATATGACACATAACACTTCAATTCCAAATAAAAATTTTTCAATTTTTCGCCTATTTTTAGCCGAAATTAGTATGAAATTTTAGTCAAAGGATACCTCCTTGAGAAATATGACGTGTAACTCCTCAATTTCAAATCATAACTCTTCAATTCAAAGTCATAATTTCATGAATTTTTTGCTGATTGTTAGTTGAAATTGAGTATGAAATTTCATTCAAAGGATACCTCCTTGAGACATATGACGTGTAACTCTTCAATTCAAAATCATAAGTCTTCAATTCAAAATCATAATTTCATGAATTTTTTGCTGATTGTTAGTTGAAATTGAGTATGAAATTTCATTTAAATGACTCCTCCTTGAGAAATATGACACATAACACTTCAATTCAAAACCAAATTTTTTCAATTTTGTGCTGATTTTCGGCTGAAATTAGTATGAGATTTTATTCAGAACATATCTCTTTGAGAAATATGACACATAACACTTCAATTCCAAATCAAAATTTTTCAATTTTGTGCTTATTTTTGGCTGAAATTAGTATGAAATTTCATTCAGAAGATACCTCCTTGAGAGATATGATACATAACACTTCTTTTCCAAATAAAAATTTTTCAATTTTGTGCTTATTTTTGGCTGATATTAGTATGAAATTTCATTCAAAGGATACCTTCTTGAGACATATGACGTGTAACTCTTGAATTCAAAATCATAATTTCATGATTTTTTACTGATTTTTAGTTTAAATTGAGTATGAAATTTCATTCAGAAGATACCTTCTTGAGAACTATGACCCTAACACTTCTACTATAAATCAAAATTTTTCAATTTTGTGCCTATTTTTGGCTGAAATTAGTATGAAATTTCAATAAGGAAAGACCCTCTTGTAAAATAAGAAAAATAACACTTCTATTCCAAATCAAATTTTTTCAATTTTGTGCTTATTTTTGGCTGAAATTAGTATGAAATTTCATTAAAAAAAGACCCGCTTGTGAAAAAAGACACATGACACTTCTAGTCCAAATCAAAATGTCTCAAAATTGTGCTTACTTTTGGCTGAAATTACTATGAAATTTCATTCAAAAGATACCTCCTTGAGAAATATGACATATGACACTTCTATTCCAAATTTAAATTTTTCAATTTTGTGCTTATTTTTGGCTGAAATTAGTATGAAATTTCATTAAAAAAAGACCCGCTTGTGAAATAAGACACATAACACTTCTATTCCAAATCAAATTTTTTCAATTTTGTGCTTATTTTTGGCTGAAATTAGAATGAACTTTTATTCAAAGGATACCTCCTTGAGACATATGACGTGTAACTCTTCAATTCAAAATTATAATTTCATTTGTTTTTGCTTATTCTTAGTTGAAATTGAGTTTGAAATTTCATTCAAATGACACCTTCTTGAGAAATATGACACATAACACTTCAATTCCAAATAAAAATTTTTCAATTTTTCGCCTATTTTTAGCCGAAATTAGTATGAAATTTTAGTCAAAGGATACCTCCTTGAGAAATATGACGTGTAACTCCTCAATTTCAAATCATAACTCTTCAATTCAAAGTCATAATTTCATGAATTTTTTGCTGATTATTAGTTGAAATTGAGTATGAAATTTCATTCAAAGGATACCTCCTTGAGACATATGACGTGTAACTCTTCAATTCAAAATCATAAGTCTTCAATTCAAAATCATAATTTCATGAATTTTTTGCTGATTGTTAGTTGAAATTGAGTATGAAATTTCTTTTAAATGACTCCTCCTTGAGAAATATGACACATAACACTTCAATTCAAAACCAAATTTTTTCAATTTTGTGCTGATTTTCGGCTGAAATTAGTATGAGATTTTATTCAGAACATATCTCTTTGAGAAATATGACACATAACACTTCAATTCCAAATCAAAATTTTTCAATTTTGTGCTTATTTTTGGCTGAAATTAGTATGAAATTTCATTCAGAAGATACCTCCTTGAGAGATATGATACATAACACTTCTTTTCCAAATAAAAATTTTTCAATTTTGTGCTTATTTTTGGCTGATATTAGTATGAAATTTCATTCAAAGGATACCTTCTTGAGACATATGACGTGTAACTCTTCAATTCAAAATCATAATTTCATGATTTTTTACTGATTTTTAGTTGAAATTGAGTATGAAATTTCATTCAGAAGATACCTTCTTGAGAACTATGACCTTAACACTTCTACTATAAATCAAAATTTTTCAATTTTGTGCCTATTTTTTGCTGAAATTAGTATGAAATTTCAATAAGGAAAGACCCTCTTGTAAAATAAGAAAAATAACACTTCTATTCCAAATCAAATTTTTTCAATTTTGTGCTTATTTTTGGCTGAAATTAGTATGAAGTTTCATTCAGAAGATACCGCCTTGAGAAATAAGACACATAACACTTCTATTCCAAATCAAATTTTCTCAATTTTGTGCTTATTTTTGGCTCAAATAAGTATGAAATTTCATTTAGAAGATACCGCCTTGAGAAATAAGACACATAACACTTCTATTCCAAATCAAGTTTTTTCAATTTTGTGCTGATTTTTGGCTGAAATTAGTATGAAGTTTCATTCAGAAGATACCTCCTTGAGAAATATGATACATAACACTTCTATTCCAACTCAAAATTTCTCAATTTTGTGCTAATTTTTGGCAGAAATTAGTTTGAAATTTGATTCAAAAGATACCTCCTTGAGAAATATGACACATAATGTGTCCTTTCCAAATCAAAATTTTTCAATTTTGTGCTTTTTTTTGGATGAAATTAGTATGAAATTTCATTTAGAAGATACCGCCTTGAGAAATAAGACTTATAACACTTCTATTCCAAATCAAGTTTTTTCAATTTTGTGCTGATTTTTGGCTGAAATTAGTATGAAGTTTCATTCAGAAGATACCTCCTTGAGAAATATGACACATAACACTTCTATTCCAACTCAAAATTTCTCAATTTTTTTTGGCTGAAATTAGTATGAAATCTCATTCAAAAGATTCCTCATTGAGAAATATGACACATTACACTTCTTTTCCAAATAAAAATTTTTCAACTTTGTGCTTATTTTTGGCTAAAATTAGTATGAAATTTCATTCAGAAAATACCTCCTTGAGAAAAATGACACATAACACTTCTATGCCAAATATAAATTTCTCCAATTTGTTCTTACTTTTGGCTGAAATTACTATGAAATTTCATTCAAAAGATACCTCCTTAAGAAATATGACACATAACACTTATATTCCAAATTAAAATTTCTCAAATTTGTTCTTACTTTTGGCTGAAATTACTATGAAATTTTATTCAAAAGATACCTCCTTGAAGAATATGACACATGACACTTCTAGTCCAAATCAAAATTTCTCAAAATTGTGCTTACTTTTGGCTGAAATTACTATGAAATTTCATTCAAAAGATACCTCCTTGAGAAATATGACATATGACACTTCTATTCCAAATTTAAATTTTTCAATTTTGTGCTTATTTTTGGATGAAATTAGTATGAAATTTCATCTAGAAGATACCTCCTTGAGAAATATGACACATAACGCGTCTTTTCCAAATCAAAATTTTTCAATTTTGTGCTTATTTTTGGCTGAAATTAGTGTGAAATTTCATTCAGAAGATACCTCCTTGAGAGATATGACACATAACATTTCCATTCCAAATCAAATTTTCTCAATTTTGTGCTTTTTTTGGCTGAAATTAGTATGAAATCTCATTCAAAAGATTCCTCATTGAGAAATATGACACATTACACTTCTTTTCCAAATAAAAATTTTTCAACTTTGTGCTTATTTTTGGCTGAAATTAGTATGAAATTTCATTCAGAAAATACCTCCTTGAGAAATATGACACATAACACTTCTATTCCAAATAAAAATTTTTCAATTTTGCGCCTATTTTTAGCCGAAATTAGTATGAAATTTTAGTCAAAAGATACCTCCTTGAGAAATATGACAAATAACACTTATATTCCAAATCAAAATTTCTCAAATTTGTTCTTACTTTTGGCTGAAATTACTATGAAATTTTATTCAAAAGATACCTCCTTGAAGAATATGACAGATGACACTTCTAGTCCAAATCAAAATTTCTCAAAATTGTGCTTACTTTTGGCTGAAATTGCTATGAAATTTCATTCAAAAGATACCTCCTTGAAAAATATGACATATGAAACTTCTATTCCAAATTTAAATTTTTCAATTTTGTGCTTATTTTTGGCTGAAATTAGTATGAAATTTCATTAAAAAAAGACCCGCTTGTGAAATAAGACACATAACACTTCTATTCCAAATCAAATTTTTTCAATTTTGTGCTTATTTTTGGCTGAAATTAGAATGAACTTTTATTCAAAGGATACCTCCTTGAGACATATGACGTGTAACTATTCAATTCAAAATTATAATTTCATTTGTTTTTGCTTATTCTTAGTTGAAATTGAGTATGATATTTCATTCAGATGACACCTCCTTGAGAAATATGACACATAACACTTCAATTCCAAATCAAATTTTTTTAATTTTGTGCTGATTTTTGGCTGAAATTAGTATGAAATTTCATTCAGAAGATACCGCCTTGAGAAATAAGACACATAACACTTCTATTCCAAATCAAATTTTCTCAATTTTGTGCTGATTTTTGGCTGAAATTAGTATGAAATTTCATTCAGAAGATACCTCCTTGGGAAATATGACACATAGCACTTCTATTCCAAATCAAAATTTTTCAATTTTGTGCCTATTGTTGGCTGAAATTAGTATGAAATATCATTTAGAAGATACCTCCTTGAGAAATATGACACATAACACTTTTATTCCCAATAAAAATTTCTTAAATTTTTTGCTGAAATTAGTATGAAATTTCATTCAAAAAATACCCTCTTGAGAAATATGACACATAGCACTTCTATTCGAAATTTAAATTTTTCAATTTTGTGCTTATTTTTGGCTGAAATTAGTATGAAATTTAATTAAAAAAAGACCCGCTTGTGAAATAAGACAGATAACACTTCTATTCAAAATCCAATTTTTTCAATTTTGTGCTTATTTTTGGCTGAAATTAGAATGAACTTTCATTCAAAGGATACCTCCTTGAGACATATGACGTGTAACTCCTCAATTCAAAATGATAAGTTAATGTGTTTTTGCTTATTCTTAGTTGAAATTGAGTATGAAATTTCATTCAAATGACACCTCTTTGAGAAATATGACACATAACACTTCAATTCCAAATAAAAATTTTTCAATTTTGCGCTTATTTTTAGCCGAAATTAGTATGAAATTTTAGTCAAAAGATACCTCGTTGAGAAATCTGACACATAACACTTCTATTCCAAATCAAAATTTTTCAATTTTGTGCTTACTGTTGGCTGAAATCACTATGAAATTTCATTCAAAGAATACCTTCTTGAGACATATGACGTGTAACTCTTAAATTCAAAATCATAATTTCATGAGCTTTTCCTTATCGTTAGTTGAAATTGAATATGAAATTTCATTCAGAAGATACCTCCTTGAGAGATATGACACATAACACTTCTATTCCAAATCAAATTTTCTCAATTTTGTGGTTATTTTTGGCTCAAATTAGTATGAGATTTCATTGAGAAGATACCGCCCTGAGAAATAAGACACCTAACACTTCTGTTCCAAATCCAAATTTCTTAATTTTGTGCTTACTTTTGGCTAAAGTTGAGTATGAAATTTCACTGAGAAGATACCGCCCTGAGAAATAAGACACATAACACTTAAATTCCAAATCAAATTTTCTCAATTTTGTGCTGATTTTTGGCTGAAATTAGTATGAAATTTTATTCAAAAGATACCTCCTTGAAGAATATGACACATGACACTTCTAGTCTAAATCAAAATTTCTCAAAATTGTGCTTACTTTTGGCTGAGATTACTATGAAATTTCATCCAAAAAATACCTCCTTGAGAAATATGACATATGACACTTCTATTCCAAATTTAAATTTTTCAATTTTGTGCTTATTTTTGGCTGAAATTAGTATGAAATTTCATTAAAAAAAGACCCGCTTGTGAAAAAAGACATATGACACTTCTAGTCCAAATCAAAATTTCTCAAAATTGTGATTACTTTTGGCTGAAATTACTATGAAATTTCATTCAAAAGATACCTCCTTGAGAAATATGACATATGACACTTCTATTCCAAATTTAAATTTTTCAATTTTCTGCTTATTTTTGGCTGAAATTAGTATGAAATTTCATTAAAAAAAGACCCGCTTGTGAAATAAGACACATAACACTTCTATTCCAAATCAAATTTTTTCAATTTTGTGCTTATTTTTGGCTGAAATTAGAATGAACTTTTATTCAAAGGATACCTCCTTGAGACATATGACGTGTAACTCTTCAATTCAAAATTATAATTTCATTTGTTTTTGCTTATTCTTAGTTGAAATTGAGTATGAAATTTCACTCAAATGATACCTCCTTGGGAAATATGACACATAGCACTTCTATTCCAAATCAAAATTTTTCAATTTTGTGCCTATTGTTGGCTGAAATTAGTATGAAATATCATTTAAAAGATACCTCCTTGAGAAATATGACACATAACACTTTTATTCCCAATCAAAATTTTTTAAATTTTTTGCTGAAATTAGTATGAAATTTCATTCAAGAAATACCCTCTTGAGAAATATGACACATAACACTTATATTCCAAATCAAAATTTTTCAATTTTGTGCTTACTTTTGGCTGAAATTACTATGAAATTTCATTCAAAAGATACCTCCTTGAGAAATATGACACATAACACTTCTTTTCCAAATCAAAATTTTTCAATTTTGTGCTTATTTTTGGCTGAAATTAGTATGAAATTTCGTTCAAAGAATACCTTCTTGAGACATATGACGTGTAACTCCTAAATTCAAAATCATAATTTCATGAGTTTTTCCTTATTGTTAGTTGAAATTGAGTGTGAAATTTCATTCAGAAGATACCTCCTTCAGAGATATGACACATAACACTTCTATTCCAAATCAAATTTTCTCAATTTTGTGCTTATTTTTGCCTGAAATTAGTATGAAATTTCATTGAGAAGATACCTGCTGGAACAATATGACACATAACACTTCAATTCCAAATCAAAATTTTCAATTTTGTGCTTATTTTTGGCTGAAATTAGTATGAAATTTCGTTCAAAAAATACCTTCTTGAGACATATGACGTGTAACTCATAAATTCAAAATCATAATTTCATGAGCTTTTCCTTATTGTTAGTTGAAATTGAATATGAAATTTAATTCAGAAGATACCTCCTTGAGAGATATGACACATAACACTTCTATTCCAAATCAAATTTTCTCAATTTTGTGCTTATTTTTGGCTCAAATTAGTATGAAATTTCATTGAGAAGATACCGCCCTGAGAAATAAGACACATAACACTTTAATTCCAAATCAAAATTTTTCAATTTTGTGCTTATTTTTGGCTGAAATTAGTATGAAATTTCGTTCAAAGAATACCTTCTTGAGACATATGACGTGTAACTCTTAAATTCAAAATCATAATTTCATGAGTTTTTCCTTATTGTTAGTTGAAATTGAATATGAAATTTAATTCAGAAGATACCTCCTTGAGAGATATGACACATGACACTTCTATTCCAAATCAAATTTTCTCAATTTTGTGCTTATTTTTGGCTCAAATTAGTATGAAATTTCATTGAGAAGATACCGCCCTGAGAAATAAGACACATAACACTTCAATTCCAAATCAAAATTTTTCAATTTTGTGCTTATTTTTGGCTGAAATTAGTATGAAATTTCATTCAGAAGATACCTCCTTGAGAGATATGATACATAACACTTCTTTTCCAAATAAAAATTTTTCAATTTTGTGCTTATTTTTGGCTGATATTAGTATGAAATTTCATTCAAAGGATACCTTCTTGAGACATATGACGTGTAACTCTTGAATTCAAAATCATAATTTCATGATTTTTTACTGATTTTTAGTTGAAATTGAGTATGAAATTTCATTCAGAAGATACCTTCTTGAGAACTATGACCTTAACACTTCTACTATAAATCAAAATTTTTCAATTTTGTGCCTATTTTTTGCTGAAATTAGTATGAAATTTCAATAAGGAAAGACCCTCTTGTAAAATAAGAAAAATAACACTTCTATTCCAAATCAAATTTTTTCAATTTTGTGCTTATTTTTGGCTGAAATTAGTATGAAATTTCATTAAAAAAAGACCCACTTGTGAAAAAAGACACATGACACTTCTAGTCCAAATCAAAATTTCTCAAAATTGTGCTTACTTTTGGCTGAAATTACTATGAAATTTCATTCAAAAGATACCTCCTTGAGAAATATGACATATGACACTTCTATTCCAAATTTAAATTTTTCAATTTTGTGCTTATTTTTGGCTGAAATTAGTATGAAATTTCATTAAAAAAAGACCCGCTTGTGAAAAAAGACACATGACACTTCTAGTCCAAATCAAAATTTCTCAAAATTGTGCTTACTTTTGGCTGAAATTACTATGAAATTTCATTCAAAAGATACCTCCTTGAGAAATATGACATATGACACTTCTATTCCAAATTTAAATTTTTCAATTTTGTGCTTATTTTTGGCTGAAATTAGTATGAAATTTCATTAAAAAAAGACCCGCTTGTGAAATAAGACACATAACACTTCTATTCCAAATCAAATTTTTTCAATTTTGTGCTTATTTTTGGCTGAAATTAGAATGAACTTTTATTCAAAGGATACCTCATTGAGACATATGACGTGTAACTCTTCAATTCAAAATTATAATTTCATTTGTTTTTGCTTATTCTTAGTTGAAATTGAGTATGAAATTTAATTCAAATGATACCTCCTTGGGAAATATGACACATAGCACTTCTATTCCAAATCAAAATTTTTCAATTTTGTGCCTATTGTTGGCTGAAATTAGTTTGAAATTTCATTCAAATGACACCTTCTTGAGAAATATGACACATAACACTTCAATTCCAAATAAAAATTTTTCAATTTTTCGCCTATTTTTAGCCGAAATTAGTATGAAATTTTAGTCAAAGGATACCTCCTTGAGAAATATGACGTGTAACTCCTCAATTTCAAATCATAACTCTTCAATTCAAAGTCATAATTTCATGAATTTTTTGCTGATTGTTAGTTGAAATTGAGTATGAAATTTCATTCAAAGGATACCTCCTTGAGACATATGACGTGTAACTCTTCAATTCAAAATCATAAGTCTTCAATTCAAAATCATAATTTCATGAATTTTTTGCTGATTGTTAGTTGAAATTGAGTATGAAATTTCATTTAAATGACTCCTCCTTGAGAAATATGACACATAACACTTCAATTCAAAACCAAATTTTTTCAATTTTGTGCTGATTTTCGGCTGAAATTAGTATGAGATTTTATTCAGAACATATCTCTTTGAGAAATATGACACATAACACTTCAATTCCAAATCAAAATTTTTCAATTTTGTGCTTATTTTTGGCTGAAATTAGCATGAAATTTCATTCAGAAGATACCTCCTTGAGAGATATGATACATAACACTTCTTTTCCAAATAAAAATTTTTCAATTTTGTGCTTATTTTTGGCTGATATTAGTATGAAATTTCATTCAAAGGATACGTTCTTGAGACATATGGCGTGTAACTCTTCAATTCAAAATCATAATTTCATGATTTTTTACTGATTTTTAGTTGAAATTGAGTATGAAATTTCATTCAGAAGATACCTTCTTGAGAACTATGACCTTAACACTTCTACTATAAATCAAAATTTTTCAATTTTGTGCCTATTTTTTGCTGAAATTAGTATGAAATTTCAATAAGGAAAGACCCTCTTGTAAAATAAGAAAAATAACACTTCTATTCCAAATCAAATTTTTTCAATTTTGTGCTTATTTTTGGCTGAAATTAGTATGAAGCTTCATTCAGAAGATACCGCCTTGAGAAATAAGAAAAATAACACTTCTATTCCAAATCAAATTTTTTCAATTTTGTGCTTATTTTTGGCTGAAATTAGTATGAAATTTCATTTAGAAGATACCGCCTTGAGAAATAAGACACATAACACTTCTATTCCAAATCAAGTTTTTTCAATTTTGTGCTGATTTTTGGCTGAAATTAGTATGAAGTTTCATTCAGAAGATACCTCCTTGAGAAATATGACACATAACACTTCTATTCCAACTCAAAATTTCTCAATTTTGTGCTAATTTTTGGCAGAAATTAGTTTGAAATTTGATTCAAAAGATACCTCCTTGAGAAATATGACACATAACGTGTCCTTTCCAAATCAAAATTTTTCAATTTTGTGCTTTTTTTTGGATGAAATTAGTATGAAATTTCATTTAGAAGATACCGCCTTGAGAAATAAGACTTATAACACTTCTATTCCAAATCAAGTTTTCTCAATTTTGTGCTGATTTTTGGCTGAAATTAGTATGAAGTTTCATTCAGAAGCTACCTCCTTGAGAAATATGACACATAACACTTCTATTCCAACTCAAAATTTCTCAATTTTTTTTTGGCTGAAATTAGTATGAAATCTCTATCAAAAGATTCCTCATTGAGAAATATGACACATTACACTTCTTTTCCAAATAAAAATTTTTCAACTTTGTGCTTATTTTTGGCTAAAATTAGTATGAAATTTCATTAAGAAAATACCTCCTTGAGAAAAATGACACATAACACTTCTATTCCAAATATAAATTTCTCCAATTTGTTCTTACTTTTGGCTGAAATTACTATGAAATTTCATTCAAAAGATACCTCCTTAAGAAATATGACACATAACACTTATATTCCAAATTAAAATTTCTCAAATTTGTTCTTACTTTTGGCTGAAATTACTATGAAATTTTATTCAAAAGATACCTCCTTGAAGAATATGACACATGACACTTCTAGTCCAAATCAAAATTTCTCAAAATTGTGCTTACTTTTGGCTGAAATTACTATGAAATTTCATTCAAAAGATACCTCCTTGAGAAATATGACATATGACACTTCTATTCCAAATTTAAATTTTTCAATTTTGTGCTTATTTTTGGATGAAATTAGTATGAAATTCCATCTAGAAGATACCTCCTTGAGAAATATGACACATAACGCGTCTTTTCCAAATCAAAATTTTTCAATTTTGTGCTTACTTTTGGCTGAAATTAGTGTGAAATTTCATTCAGAAGATACCTCCTTGAGAGATATGACACATAACATTTCCTTTCCAAATCAAATTTTCTCAATTTTGTGCTTTTTTTGGCTGAAATTAGTATGAAATCTCATTCAAAAGATTCTTCATTGAGAAATATGACACATTACACTTCTTTTCCAAATAAGAATTTTTCAACTTTGTGCTGATTTTTGGCTGAAATTAGTATGAAATTTCATTCAGAAGATACCTCCTTGGGAAATATGACACATAGCACTGCTATTCCAAATCAAAATTCTTCAATTTTGTGCCTATTGTTGGCTGAAATTAGTATGAAATATCATTTAGAAGATACCTCCTTGAGAAATATGACACATAACACTTTTATTCCCAATAAAAATTTCTTAAATTTTTTGCTGAAATTAGTATGAAATTTCATTCAAAAAATACCCTCTTGAGAAATATGACACATAGCACTTCTATTCCAAATTTAAATTTTTCAATTTTGTGCTTATTTTTGGCTGAAATTAGTATGAAATTTAATTAAAAAAAGACCCGCTTGTGAAATAAGACAGATAACACTTCTATTCAAAATCCAATTTTTTCAATTTTGTGCTTATTTTTGGCTAAAATTAGAATGAACTTTCATTCAAAGGATACCTCCTTGAGACATATGACGTGTAACTCCTCAATTCAAAATGATAAGTTAATGTGTTTTTGCTTATTCTTAGTTGAAATTGAGTATGAAATTTCATTCAAATGACACCTCCTTGAGAAATATGACACATAACACTTCAATTCCAAATAAAAATTTTTCAATTTTGCGCTTATTTTTAGCCGAAATTAGTATGAAATTTTAGTCAAAAGATACCTCGTTGAGAAATATGACACATAACACTTCTATTCCAAATCAAAATTTTTCAATTTTGTGCTTACTGTTGGCTGAAATCACTATGAAATTTCATTCAAAAGATACCTCCTTGAGAAATATGACACATAACACTTCTTTTCCAAATAAAAATTTTTCAATTTTGTGCTGTTTTTTGGCTGAAATTAGTATGAAATTTCGTTCAAAGAATACCTTCTTGAGACATATGACGTGTAACTCTTAAATTCAAAATCATAATTTCATGAGCTTTTCCGTATCGTTAGTTGAAATTGAATATGAAATTTCATTCAGAAGATACCTCCTTGAGAGATATGACACATAACACTTCTATTCCAAATCAAATTTTCTCAATTTTGTGGTTATTTTTGGCTCAAATTAGTATGAAATTTCATTGAGAAGATACCGCCCTGAGAAATAAGACACCTAACACTTCTGTTCCAAATCAAAATTTCTTAATTTTGTGCTTACTTTTGGCTAAAGTTGAGTATGAAATTTCACTGAGAAGATACCGCCCTGAGAAATAAGACACATAACACTTATATTCCAAATCAAATTTTCTCAATTTTGTGCTGATTTTTGGCCGAAATTAGTATGAAATTTTTTTCAAAAGATACCTCCTTGAAGAATATGACACATGACACTTCTAGTCCAAATCAAAATTTCTCAAAATTGTGCTTACTTTTGGCTGAAATTACTATGAAATTTCATCCAAAAAATACCTCCTTGAGAAATATGACATATGACACTTCTATTCCAAATTTAAATTTTTCAATTTTGTGCTTATTTTTGGCTGAAATTAGTATGAAATTTCATTAAAAAATGACCCGCTTGTGAAAAAAGACACATGACACTTCTAGTCCAAATCAAAATTTCTCAAAATTGTGATTACTTTTGGCTGAAATTACTATGAAATTTCATTCAAAAGATACCTCCTTGAGAAATATGACATATGACACTTCTATTCCAAATTTAAATTTTTCAATTTTCTGCTTATTTTTGGCTGTAATTAGTATGAAATTTCATTAAAAAAAGACCCGCTTGTGAAATAAGACACATAACACTTCTATTCCAAATCAAATTTTTTCAATTTTGTGCTTATTTTTGGCTGAAATTAGAATGAACTTTTATTCAAAGGATACCTCCTTGAGACATATGACGTGTAACTCTTCAATTCAAAATTATAATTTCATTTGTTTTTGCTTATTCTTAGTTGAAATTGAGTATGAAATTTCATTCAAATGATACCTCCTTGGGAAATATGACACATAGCACTTCTATTCCAAATCAAAATTTTTCAATTTTGTGCCTATTGTTGGCTGAAATTAGTATGAAATATCATTTAAAAGATACCTCCTTGAGAAATATGACACATAACACTTTTATTCCCAATCAAAATTTTTTAAATTTTTTGCTGAAATTAGTATGAAATTTCATTCAAGAAATACCCTCTTGAGAAATATGACACATAGCACTTCTATTCCAAATTTAAATTTTTCAATTTTGTGCTTATTTTTGGCTGAAATTAGTATGAAATTTCATTAAAAAAAGACCCGCTTGTGAAATAAGACACATAACACTTCTATTCCAAATCCAATTTTTTCAATTTTGCGCTTATTTTTAGCCGAAATTAGTATGAAATTTTAGTCAAAAGATACCTCGTTGAGAAATATGACACATAACACTTCTATTCCAAATCAAAATTTTTCAATTTTGTGCTTACTGTTGGCTGAAATCACTATGAAATTTCATTCAAAAGATACCTCCTTGAGAAATATGACACATAACACTTCTTTTCCAAATAAAAATTTTTCAATTTTGTGCTTATTTTTGGCTGAAATTAGTATGAAATTTCGTTCAAAGAATACCTTCTTGAGACATATGACGTGTAACTCTTAAATTCAAAATCATAATTTCATGAGCTTTTCCGTATCGTTAGTTGAAATTGAATATGAAATTTCATTCAGAAGATACCTCCTTGAGAGATATGACACATAACACTTCTATTCCAAATCAAATTTTCTCAATTTTGTGGTTATTTTTGGCTCAAATTAGTATGAAATTTCATTGAGAAGATACCACCCTGAGAAATAAGACACCTAACACTTCTGTTCCAAATCAAAATTTCTTAATTTTGTGCTTACTTTTGGCTAAAGTTGAGTATGAAATTTCACTGAGAAGATACCGCCCTGAGAAATAAGACACGTAACACTTATATTCCAAATCAAATTTTCTCAATTTTGTGCTGATTTTTGGCTGAAATTAGTATGAAATTTTATTCAAAAGATACCTCCTTGAAGAATATGACACATGACACTTCTAGTCCAAATCAAAATTTCTCAAAATTGTGCTTACTTTTGGCTGAAATTACTATGAAATTTCATCCAAAAAATACCTCCTTGAGAAATATGACATATGACACTTCTATTCCAAATTTAAATTTTTCAATTTTGTGCTTATTTTTGGCTGAAATTAGTATGAAATTTCATTAAAAAATGACCCGCTTGTGAAAAAAGACACATGACACTTCTAGTCCAAATCAAAATTTCTCAAAATTGTGATTACTTTTGGCTGAAATTACTATGAAATTTCATTCAAAAGATACCTCCTTGAGAAATATGACATATGACACTTCTATTCAAAATTTAAATTTTTCAATTTTCTGCTTATTTTTGGCTGAAATTAGTATGAAATTTCATTAAAAAAAGACCCGCTTGTGAAATAAGACACATAACACTTCTATTCCAAATCAAATTTTTTCAATTTTGTGCTTATTTTTGGCTGAAATTAGAATGAACTTTTATTCAAAGGATACCTCCTTGAGACATATGACGTGAAACTCTTCAATTCAAAATTATAATTTCATTTGTTTTTGCTTATTCTTAGTTGAAATTGAGTATGAAATTTCATTCAAATGATACCTCCTTGGGAAATATGACACATAGCACTTCTATTCCAAATCAAAATTTTTCAATTTTGTGCCTATTGTTGGCTGAAATTAGTATGAAATATCATTTAAAAGATACCTCCTTGAGAAATATGACACATAACACTTTTATTCCCAATCAAAGTTTTTTAAATTTTTTGCTGAAATTAGTATGAAATTTCATTCAAGAAATACCCTCTTGAGAAATATGACACATAGCACTTCTATTCCAAATTTAAATTTTTCAATTTTGTGCTTATTTTTGGCTGAAATTAGTATGAAATTTCATTAAAAAAAGACCCGCTTGTGAAATAAGACACATAACACTTCTATTCCAAATCCAATTTTTTCAATTTTGTGCTTATTTTTCGCTGAAATTAGAATGAACTTTCATTCAAGGGATACCTCCTTGAGACATATGACGTGTAACTCTTCAATTCAAAATGATAAGTTAATGTCTTTTTGCTTATTCTTAGTTGAAATTGAGTATGAAATTTCATTCAAATGACACCTCCTTGAAAAATATGACACATAACACTTCAATTACAAAAAAAAATTTTTCAATTTTTCGCCTATTTTTAGCCGAAATTAGTATGAAATTTTAGTCAAAAGATACCTCGTTGAGAAATATGACACATAACACTTATATTCCAAATCAAAATTTTTCAATTTTGTGCTTACTTTTGGCTGAAATTACTATGAAATTTCATTCAAAAGATACCTCCTTGAGAAATATGACACATAACACTTCTTTTTCAAATCAAAATTTTTCAATTTTGTGCTTATTTTTGGCTGAAATTAGTATGAAATTTCGTTCAAAGAATACCTTCTTGAGACATATGACGTGTAACTCTTAAATTCAAAATCATAATTTCATGAGTTTTTCCTTATTGTTAGTTGAAATTGAGTGTGAAATTTCATTCAGAAGATACCTCCTTCAGAGATATGACACATAACACTTCTATTCCAAATCAAATTTTCTCAATTTTGTGCTTATTTTTGCCTGAAATTAGTATGAAATTTCATTGAGAAGATACCTGCTGGAACAATATGACACATAACACTTCAATTCCAAATCAAAATTTTTCAATTTTGTGCTTATTTTTGGCTGAAATTAGTATGAAATTTCGTTCAAAAAATACCTTCTTGAGACATATGACGTGTAACTCATAAATTCAAAATCATAATTTCATGAGCTTTTCCTTATTGTTAGTTGAAATTGAATATGAAATTTAATTCAGAAGATACCTCCTTGAGAGATATGACACTTAACACTTCTATTCCAAATCAAAATTTTTTAATTTTGTGCTTACTTTTGGCTGAAATTAGTTTGAAATTTCATTCAAAAGATACCTCCTTGAGAGATATGACACATAACGCGTTTATTGCAAATCAAAATTTTTCAATTTTGTGCTTATTTTTGGCTGAAATTAGAATGAACTTTCATTCAAAGGATACCTCCTTGAGAAATATGACACATAACCCGTCTTTTCCAAATCAAAACTTTTCAATTTTGTGCTTATTTTTGGCTGAGATTAGTATGAAATTTCATTCAGAAGATTCCTCCTTGAGAAATATGACACATAACACTTTTATTCAAAATCAAAATTTGTCAATTTTGTGCTTAGTTTTGGCTGAAATTAGAATGAAATTTCATTCAGAAGATACCTCCATGAGAGATATGACACATAACATTTCCATTCCAAATCAAATTTTCTCATTTTTGTGCTTTTTTTGGCTGAAATTAGTATGAACTTTCATTCAAAAGATTCCACATTTAAAATATGACACATAACACTTCTTTTCCAAATAAAAATTTTTCAATTTTATGCTCATTTTTGGCTGAAATTAGAATGAATTTTCATTCAGAAGATACCTCCTTGAGAAATATGACACATAACACTTCTATTCCTAATATAAATTTTCCAATTTTCTGCTGATTTTCGGCTGAAATTAGTATGAAATTTCATTCAGACGATACCTCCTTGAGAAACATGACACATAACACTTTCAATCCAAATAAAAATTTTTCAATTTTGTGCTTATTTTTGGCTGAAATTAGTATGAAATTTTATTCAGAAGATACCTCCTTGAGAGATATGACACATAACACGTCTTTTCCAAATAAAAATTTTTCAATTTTGTGCTTATTTTTGGCTGAAATTAGTATGAAATTTCAGTAAAAAAAGACCCTCTTGTGAAATAAGACAGATAACACTTCTATTCCAAATCAAATTTTTTCAATTTTGTGCTTATTTTTGGCTTAAATTATTAGGAATTTTCATTCAAAGGATAGCTCCTTGAGAAATATGACACATAACACTTCTATTCCTAATATAAATTTTCCAATTTTCTGCTGATTTTCGGCTGAAATTAGTATGAAATTTCATTCAGACGACACCTCCTTGAGAAATATGACACATAACACTTTCAATCCAAATAAAAATTTTTCAATTTTGTGCTTATTTTTGGCTGAAATTAGTATGAAATTTTATTCAGAGGATACCTCCTTGAGAGATATGACACATAACACGTCTTTTCCAAATAAAAATTTTTCAATTTTGTTCTTATTTTTGGCTGAAATTAGTATGAAATTTCAGTAAAAAAAGACCCTCTTGTGAAATAAGACACATAACACTTCTATTCCAAATCAAATTTTTTCAATTTTGTGCTTATTTTTGGCTTAAATTAGTAGGAATTTTCATTCAAAGGATAGCTCCTTGAGAAATATGACGTGTAACTCTTTAATTCCATATCATAACTCTTCAATTCAAAATCATAATTTCATGAATTTTTTGCTGATTGTTAGTTGAAATTGAGTATGAAATTTCATTTAAATGACACCTCCTTGAGAAATATGACACATAACACTTTAATTCAAAATAAAAATTTTTCTATTTTGTGCTCATTTTTGGCTGAAATTAGTATGAACTTTCATTCAAAGGATACCTCCTTGAGAAATATGACGTGTAACTCCTCAATTCCAAATCATAACTCTTCAATTCAAAGTCATAATTTCATGAATTTTTTGCTGATTGTTAGTTGAAATTGAGTATGAAATTTCATTTAAATGACACCTCCTTGAGAAATATGACACATAACACTTCAATTCAAAACCAAATTCTTTCAATTTTGTGCTGATTTTCGGCTGAAATTAGTATGAGATTTCATTCAGAACATATCTCTTTGAGAAATATGACACATAACACTTTAATTCCAAATCAAATTTTTTCAATTTTGTGCTTATTTTTGGCTGATATTAGTATGAAATTTCATTCAAAGGATACCTCCTTGAGACATATGACGTGTAACTCTTCAATTCAAAATCATAATTTCATGAGTTTTTACTGATCTTTAGTTGAAATTGAGTATGAAATTTCATTCAGAAGATACCTTCTTGAGAACTATGACCTTAACACTTCTACTATAAATCAAAATTTTTCAATTTTGTGCCTATTTTTGGCTGAAATTAGTATGAAATTTCAATAAGGAAAGACCCTTTTGTAAAATAAGAAAAATAACACTTCTATTCAAAATCAAATTTTTTCAATTTTGTGCTTATTTTTGGCTGAAATTAGTTTGAAATTTTATTCAAAAGATACCTCATTGAAAAATATGACACATAACGTGTCTTTTCAAAATCAAAATTTTTCAATTTTGTGCTTATTTTTGGATGAAATTAGTATGAAATTTCATTTAGAAGATACCGCCTTGAGAAATAAGACACATAACACTTCTATTCCAAATCAAGTTTTTTCAATTTTGTGGTGATTTTTGGCTGAAATTAGTATGAGGTTTCATACAAAAGATACCCCCTTGAGAAATATGACACATAACAATTCTATTCCAAATATAAATTTCTCAATTTTGTTCTTATTTTTGGCTGAAATTAGTATGAAATTTCATTCAAAGGGTACCACCTTGAGACATATGACGTGTAACTCTTCAATTCAAAATCATAATTTCATGAGTTTTTACTTATTTTTAGTTGAAATTGAGTATGAAATTTCATTCAGAAGATACCTCCTTGAGAGATATAACACATAACATTTCCATTCCAAATCAAATTTTCTCAATTTTGTGTTTTTTTTGGCTGAAATTAGTATGAAATTTCATTCAAAAGATTCCTCATTGAGAAATATGACACATAACACTTCTTTTCCAAATAAAAATTTTTCAATTTTGTGCTTATTTTCGGCTGTAATTAGTATGAAATTTCAGTAAAAAAAGACCCTCTTGTGAAATAAGACACATAACACTTCTATTCCAAATCAAATTTTTTCAATTTTGTGCTTCTTTTGGCTTAAATTAGTAGGAATTTTCATTCAAAGGATAGCTCCTTGAGAAATATGACGTGTAACTCTTTAATTCCATATCATAACTCTTCAATTCAAAATCATAATTTCATGAATTTTTTGCTGATTGTTAGATGAAATTGAGTATGAAATTTCATTTAAAAGACCCTCTTGTGAAATAAGACACATAACACTTCTATTCCAAATCAAATTTTTTCAATTTTGTGCTTATTTTTGGCTTAAATTAGTAGGAATTTTCATTCAAAGGATAGCTCCTTGAGAAATATGACACATAACACTTCTATTCCTAATATAAATTTTCCAATTTTCTGCTGATTTTCGGCTGAAATTAGTATGAAATTTCATTCAGACGATACCTCCTTGAGAAATATGACACATAACACTTTCAATCCAAATAAAAATTTTTCAATTTTGTGCTTATTTTTGGCTGAAATTAGTATGAAATTTTATTCAGAGGATACCTCCTTGAGAGATATGACACATAACACGTCTTTTCCAAATAAAAATTTTTCAATTTTGTGCTTATTTTTGGCTGAAATTAGTATGAAATTTCAGTAAAAAAAGACCCTCTTGTGAAATAAGACACATAACACTTCTATTCCAAATCAAATTTTTTCAATTTTGTGCTTATTTTTGGCTTAAATTAGTAGGAATTTTCATTCAAAGGATAGCTCCTTGAGAAATATGACGTGTAACTCTTTAATTCCATATCATAACTCTTCAATTCAAAATCATAATTTCATGAATTTTTTGCTGATTGTTAGTTGAAATTGAGTATGAAATTTCATTTAAATGACACCTCCTTGAGAAATATGACACATAACACTTAAATTCAAAATAAAAATTTTTCTATTTTGTGCTCATTTTTGGCTGAAATTAGTATAAACTTTCATTCAAAGGATACCTCCTTGAGAAATATGACGTGTAACTCCTCAATTCCAAATCATAACTCTTCAATTCAAAGTCATAATTTCATGAATTTTTTGCTGATTGTTAGTTGAAATTGAGTATGAAATTTCATTTAAATGACACCTCCTTGAGAAATATGACACATAACACTTCAATTCAAAACCAAATTCTTTCAATTTTGTGCTGATTTTCGGCTGAAATTAGTATGAGATTTCATTCAGAACATATCTCTTTGAGAAATATGACACATAACACTTTAATTCCAAATCAAAATTTTTCAATTTTGTGCTTATTTTTGGCTGATATTAGTATGAAATTTCATTCAAAGGATACCTCCTTGAGACATATGACGTGTAACTCTTCAATTCAAAATCATAATTTCATGAGTTCTTACTGATCTTTAGTTGAAATTGAGTATGAAATTTCATTCAGAAGATACCTTCTTGAGAACTATGACCTTAACACTTCTACTATAAATCAAAATTTTTCAATTTTGTGCCTATTTTTGGCTGAAATTAGTATGAAATTTCAATAAGGAAAGACCCTTTTGTAAAATAAGAAAAATAACACTTCTATTCAAAATCAAATTTTTTCAATTTTGTGCTTATTTTTGGCTGAAATTAGTTTGAAATTTTATTCAAAAGATACCTCATTGAGAAATATGACACATAAAGTGTCTTTTCAAAATCAAAATTTTTCAATTTTGTGCTTATTTTTGGATGAAATTAGTATGAAATTTCATTTAGAAGATACCGCCTTGAGAAATAAGACACATAACACTTCTATTCCAAATCAAGTTTTTTCAATTTTGTGGTGATTTTTGGCTGAAATTAGTATGAAGTTTCATACAAAAGATACCCTCTTGAGAAATATGACACATAACAATTCTATTTCAAATATAAATTTCTCAATTTTGTTCTTATTTTTGGCTGAAATTAGTATGAAATTTCATTCAAAGGGTACCACCTTGAGACATATGACGTGTAACTCTTCAATTCAAAATCATAATTTCATGAGTTTTTACTTATTTTTAGTTGAAATTGAGTATGAAATTTCATTCAGAAGATACCTCCTTGAGAGATATAACACATAAAATTTCCATTCCAAATCAAATTTTCTCAATTTTGTGCTTTTTTTGGCTGAAATTAGTATGAAATTTCATTCAAAAGATTCCTCATTGAGAAATATGACACATAACACTTCTTTTCCAAATAAAAATTTTTCAATTTTGTGCTTATTTTCGGCTGTAATTAGTATGAGATTTCAGTAAAAATAGACCCTCTTGTGAAATAAGACACATAACACTTCTATTCCAAATCGAATTTTTTCAATTTTGAGCTTCTTTTGGCTTAAATTAGTAGGAATTTTCATTCAAAGGATAGCTCCTTGAGAAATATGACGTGTAACTCTTTAATTTTATATCATAACTCTTCAATTCAAAATCATAATTTCATGAATTTTTTGCTGATTGTTAGATGAAATTGAGTATGAAATTTCATTTAAATGACACCTCCTTGAGAAATATGACACATAACACTTCAATTCAAAATAAAAATTTTTCAATTTTGTGCTTATTTTTGGCTGAAATTAGTATGAAATTTCATTAAAAAAAGACCCGCTTGTGAAATAAGACACATAACACTTCTATTCCAAATCAAATTTTTTCAATTTTGTGCTTATTTTTGGCTGAAATTAGAATGAACTTTTATTCAAAGGATACCTCCTTGAGACATATGACGTGTAACTCTTCAATTCAAAATTATAATTTCATTTGTTTTTGCTTATTCTTAGTTGAAATTGAGTATGAAATTTCATTCAAATGATACCTCCTTGGGAAATATGACACATAGCACTTCTATTCCAAATCAAAATTTTTCAATTTTTTGCCTATTGTTGGCTGAAATTAGTATGAAATATCATTTAAAAGATACCTCCTTGAGAAATATGACACATAACACTTTTATTCCCAATCAAAATTTTTTAAATTTTTTGCTGAAATTAGTATGAAATTTCATTCAAGAAATACCCTCTTGAGAAATATGACACATAGCACTTCTATTCCAAATTTAAATTTTTCAATTTTGTGCTTATTTTTGGCTGAAATTAGTATAAAATTTCATTGAAAAAAGACCCGCTTGTGAAATAAGACACATAACACTTCTATTCCAAATCCAATTTTTTCAATTTTGTGCTTATTTTTGGCTGAAATTAGAATGAACTTTCATTCAAGGGATACCTCCTTGAGACATATGACGTGTAACTCTTCAATTCAAAATGATAAGTTAATGTGTTTTTCCTTATTCTTAGTTGAAATTGAGTATGAAATTTCATTCAAATGACACCTCCTTGAGAAGTATGACACATAACATTTCAATTCCAAATAAAAATTTTTCAATTTTTCGCCTATTTTTAGCCGAAATTAGTATGAAATTTTAGTCAAAAGATACCTCGTTGAGAAATATGACACATAACACTTATATTCCAAATCAAAATTACTCAATTTTATGCTCACTTTTGGCTGAAATTACTATGAAATTTCATTCAAAAGATACCTCATTGAGAAATATGACACATAACGTGTCTTTTCAAAATCAAAATTTTTCAATTTTGTGCTTATTTTTGGATGAAATTAGTATGAAATTTCATTTAGAAGGTACCGCCTTGAGAAATAAGACACATAACACTTCTATTCCAAATCAAGTTTTTTCAATTTTGTGATGATTTTTGGCTGAAATTAGTATGAGGTTTCATACAAAAGATACCCCCTTGAGAAATATGACACATAACAATTCTATTCCAAATATAAATTTCTCAATTTTGTTCTTATTTTTGGCTGAAATTAGTATGAAATTTCATTCAAAGGGTACCACCTTGAGACATATGACGTGTAACTCTTCAATTCAAAATCATAATTTCATGAGTTTTTACTTATTTTTAGTTGAAATTGAGTATGAAATTTCATTCAGAAGATACCTCCTTGAGAGATATAACACATAACATTTCCATTCCAAATCAAATTTTCTCAATTTTGTGTTTCTTTTGGCTGAAATTAGTATGAAATTTCATTCAAAAGATTCCTCATTGAGAAATATGACACATAACACTTCTTTTCCAAATAAAAATTTTTCAATTTTGTGCTTATTTATCGGCTGTAATTAGTATGAAATTTCAGTAAAAAAAGACCCTCTTGTGAAATAAGACACATAACACTTCTATTCCAAATCAAATTTTTTCAATTTTGTGCTTCTTTTGGCTTAAATTAGTAGGAATTTTCATTCAAAGGATAGCTCCTTGAGAAATATGACGTGTAACTCTTTAATTCCATATCATAACTCTTCAATTCAAAATCATAATTTCATGAATTTTTTGCTGATTGTTAGTTGAAATTGAGTATGAAATTTCATTTAAATGACACCTCCTTGAGAAATATGACACATAACACTTTAATTCAAAATAAAAATTTTTCTATTTTGTGCTCATTTTTGGCTGAAATTAGTATGAACTTTCATTCAAAGGATACCTCCTTGAGAAATATGACGTGTAACTCCTCAATTCCAAATCATAACTCTTCAATTCAAAGTCATAATTTCATGAATTTTTTGCTGATTGTTAGTTGAAATTGAGTATGAAATTTCATTTAAATGACACCTCCTTGAGAAATATGACACATAACACTTCAATTCAAAATAAAAATTTTTCAATTTTGTGCTTATTTTTGGCTGAAATTAGTATGAAATTTCATTAAAAAAAGACCCGCTTGTGAAATAAGAAAAATAACACTTCTATTCAAAATCAAATTTTTTCAATTTTGTGCTTATTTTTGGCTGAAATTAGTTTGAAATTTTATTCAAAAGATACCTCATTGAAAAATATGACACATAACGTGTCTTTTCAAAATCAAAATTTTTCAATTTTGTGCTTATTTTTGGATGAAATTAGTATGAAATTTCATTTAGAAGATACCGCCTTGAGAAATAAGACACATAACACTTCTATTCCAAATCAAGTTTTTTCAATTTTGTGGTGATTTTTGGCTGAAATTAGTATGAAGTTTCATACAAAAGATACCCTCTTGAGAAATATGACACATAACAATTCTATTCCAAATATAAATTTCTCAATTTTGTTCTTATTTTTGGCTGAAATTAGTATGAAATTTCATTCAAAGGGTACCACCTTGAGACATATGACGTGTAACTCTTCAATTCAAAATCATAATTTCATGAGTTTTTACTTATTTTTAGTTGAAATTGAGTATGAAATTTCATTCAGAAGATACCTCCTTGAGAGATATAACACATAACATTTCCATTCCAAATCAAATTTTCTCAATTTTGTGCTTTTTTTGGCTGAAATTAGTATGAAATTTCATTCAAAAGATTCCTCATTGAGAAATATGACACATAACACTTCTTTTCCAAATAAAAATTTTTCAATTTTGTGCTTATTTTCGGCTGTAATTAGTATGAGATTTCAGTAAAAATAGACCCTCTTGTGAAATAAGACACATAACACTTCTATTCCAAATCGAATTTTTTCAATTTTGAGCTTCTTTTGGCTTAAATTAGTAGGAATTTTCATTCAAAGGATAGCTCCTTGAGAAATATGACGTGTAACTCTTTAATTTTATATCATAACTCTTCAATTCAAAATCATAATTTCATGAATTTTTTGCTGATTGTTAGATAAAATTGAGTATGAAATTTCATTTAAATGACACCTCCTTGAGAAATATGACACATAACACTTCAATTCAAAATAAAAATTTTTCAATTTTGTGCTTATTTTTGGCTGAAATTAGTATGAAATTTCATTAAAAAAAGACCCGCTTGTGAAATAAGACACATAACACTTCTATTCCAAATCAAATTTTTTCAATTTTGTGCTTATTTTTGGCTGAAATTAGAATGAACTTTTATTCAAAGGATACCTCCTTGAGACATATGACGTGTAACTCTTCAATTCAAAATTATAATTTCATTTGTCTTTGCTTATTCTTAGTTGAAATTGAGTATGAAATTTCATTCAAATGATACCTCCTTGGGAAATATGACACATAGCACTTCTATTCCAAATCAAAATTTTTCAATTTTTTGCCTATTGTTGGCTGAAATTAGTATGAAATATCATTTAAAAGATACCTCCTTGAGAAATATGACACATAACACTTTTATTCCCAATCAAAATTTTTTAAATTTTTTGCTGAAATTAGTATGAAATTTCATTCAAGAAATACCCTCTTGAGAAATATGACACATAGCACTTCTATTCCAAATTTAAATTTTTCAATTTTGTGCTTATTTTTGGCTGAAATTAGTATAAAATTTCATTGAAAAAAGACCCGCTTGTGAAATAAGACACATAACACTTCTATTCCAAATCCAATTTTTTCAATTTTGTGCTTATTTTTGGCTGAAATTAGAATGAACTTTCATTCAAGGGATACCTCCTTGAGACATATGACGTGTAACTCTTCAATTCAAAATGATAAGTTAATGTGTTTTTCCTTATTCTTAGTTGAAATTGAGTATGAAATTTCATTCAAATGACACCTCCTTGAGAAGTATGACACATAACATTTCAATTCCAAATAAAAATTTTTCAATTTTTCGCCTATTTTTAGCCGAAATTAGTATGAAATTTTAGTCAAAAGATACCTCGTTGAGAAATATGACACATAACACTTATATTCCAAATCAAAATTTTTCAATTTTATGCTCACTTTTGGCTGAAATTACTATGAAATTTCATTCAAAAGATACCTCATTGAGAAATATGACACATAACGTGTCTTTTCAAAATCAAAATTTTTCAATTTTGTGCTTATTTTTGGATGAAATTAGTATGAAATTTCATTTAGAAGGTACCGCCTTGAGAAATAAGACACATAACACTTCTATTCCAAATCAAGTTTTTTCAATTTTGTGGTGATTTTTGGCTGAAATTAGTATGAGGTTTCATACAAAAGATACCCCCTTGAGAAATATGACACATAACAATTCTATTCCAAATATAAATTTCTCAATTTTGTTCTTATTTTTGGCTGAAATTAGTATGAAATTTCATTCAAAGGGTACCACCTTGAGACATATGACGTGTAACTCTTCAATTCAAAATCATAATTTCATGAGTTTTTACTTATTTTTAGTTGAAATTGAGTATGAAATTTCATTCAGAAGATACCTCCTTGAGAGATATAACACATAACATTTCCATTCCAAATCAAATTTTCTCAATTTTGTGTTTCTTTTGGCTGAAATTAGTATGAAATTTCATTCAAAAGATTCCTCATTGAGAAATATGACACATAACACTTCTTTTCCAAATAAAAATTTTTCAATTTTGTGCTTATTTATCGGCTGTAATTAGTATGAAATTTCAGTAAAATAAGACCCTCTTGTGAAATAAGACACATAACACTTCTATTCCAAATCAAATTTTTTCAATTTTGTGCTTCTTTTGGCTTAAATTAGTAGGAATTTTCATTCAAAGGATAGCTCCTTGAGAAATATGACGTGTAACTCTTTAATTCCATATCATAACTCTTCAATTCAAAATCATAATTTCATGAATTTTTTGCTGATTGTTAGTTGAAATTGAGTATGAAATTTCATTTAAATGACACCTCCTTGAGAAATATGACACATAACACTTTAATTCAAAATAAAAATTTTCTATTTTGTGCTCATTTTTGGCTGAAATTAGTATGAACTTTCATTCAAAGGATACCTCCTTGAGAAATATGACGTGTAACTCCTCAATTCCAAATCATAACTCTTCAATTCAAAGTCATAATTTCATGAATTTTTTGCTGATTGTTAGTTGAAATTGAGTATGAAATTTCATTTAAATGACACCTCCTTGAGAAATATGACACATAACACTTCAATTCAAAACCAAATTCTTTCAATTTTGTGCTGATTTTCGGCTGAAATTAGTATGAGATTTCATTCAGAACATATCTCTTTGAGAAATATGACACATAACACTTTAATTCCAAATCAAAATTTTTCAATTTTGTGCTTATTTTTGGCTGATATTAGTATGAAATTTCATTCAAAGGATACCTCCTTGAGACATATGACGTGTAACTCTTCAATTCAAAATCATAATTTCATGAGTTTTTACTGATCTTTAGTTGAAATTGAGTATGAAATTTCATTCAGAAGATACCTTCTTGAGAACTATGACCTTAACACTTCTACTATAAATCAAAATTTTTCAATTTTGTGCCTATTTTTGGCTGAAATTAGTATGAAATTTCAATAAGGAAAGACCCTTTTGTAAAATAAGAAAAATAACACTTCTATTCAAAATCAAATTTTTTCAATTTTGTGCTTATTTTTGGCTGAAATTAGTTTGAAATTTTATTCAAAAGATACCTCATTGAAAAATATGACACATAACGTGTCTTTTCAAAATCAAAATTTTTCAATTTTGTGCTTATTTTTGGATGAAATTAGTATGAAATTTCATTTAGAAGATACCGCCTTGAGAAATAAGACACATAACACTTCTATTCCAAATCAAGTTTTTTCAATTTTGTGCTGATTTTTGGCCGAAATTAGTATGAGGTTTCATACAAAAGATACCCCCTTGAGAAATATGACACATAACAATTCTATTCCAAATATAAATTTCTCAATTTTGTTCTTATTTTTGGCTGAAATTAGTATGAAATTTCATTCAAAGGGTACCACCTTGAGACATATGACGTGTAACTCTTCAATTCAAAATCATAATTTCATGAGTTTTTACTTATTTTTAGTTGAAATTGAGTATGAAATTTCATTCAGAAGATACCTCCTTGAGAGATATAACACATAACATTTCCATTCCAAATCAAATTTTCTCAATTTTGTGTTTTTTTTGGCTGAAATTAGTATGAAATTTCATTCAAAAGATTCCTCATTGAGAAATATGACACATAACACTTCTTTTCCAAATAAAAATTTTTCAATTTTGTGCTTATTTTCGGCTGTAATTAGTATGAAATTTCAGTAAAAAAAGACCCTCTTGTGAAATAAGACACATAACACTTCTATTCCAAATCAAATTTTTTCAATTTTGTGCTTCTTTTGGCTTAAATTAGTAGGAATTTTCATTCAAAGGATAGCTCCTTGAGAAATATGACGTGTAACTCTTTAATTTTATATCATAACTCTTCAATTCAAAATCATAATTTCATGAATTTTTTGCTGATTGTTAGATGAAATTGAGTATGAAATTTCATTTAAATGACACCTCCTTGAGAAATATGACACATATCACTTCAATTCAAAATAAAAATTTTTCAATTTTGTGCTTATTTTTGGCTGAAATTAGTATGAAATTTCATTAAAAAAAGACCCGCTTGTGAAATAAGACACATAACACTTCTATTCCAAATCAAATTTTTTCAATTTTGTGCTTATTTTTGGCTGAAATTAGAATGAACTTTTATTCAAAGGATACCTCCTTGAGACATATGACGTGTAACTCTTCAATTCAAAATTATAATTTCATTTGTTTTTGCTTATTCTTAGTTGAAATTGAGTATGAAATTTCATTCAAATGATACCTCCTTGGGAAATATGACACATAGCACTTCTATTCCAAATCAAAATTTTTCAATTTTTTGCCTATTGTTGGCTGAAATTAGTATGAAATATCATTTAAAAGATACCTCCTTGAGAAATATGACACATAACACTTTTATTCCCAATCAAAATTTTTTAAATTTTTTGCTGAAATTAGTATGAAATTTCATTCAAGAAATACCCTCTTGAGAAATATGACACATAGTACTTCTATTCCAAATTTAAATTTTTCAATTTTGTGCTTATTTTTGGCTGAAATTAGTATAAAATTTCATTAAAAAAAGACCCGCTTGTGAAATAAGACACATAACACTTCTATTCCAAATCCAATTTTTTCAATTTTGTGCTTATTTTTGGCTGAAATTAGAATGAACTTTCATTCAAGGGATACCTCCTTGAGACATATGACGTGTAACTCTTCAATTCAAAATGATAAGTTAATGTGTTTTTGCTTATTCTTAGTTGAAATTGAGTATGAAATTTCATTCAAATGACACCTCCTTGAGAAGTATGACACATAACATTTCAATTCCAAATAAAAATTTTTCAATTTTTCGCCTATTTTTAGCCGAAATTAGTATGAAATTTTAGTCAAAAGATACCTCGTTGAGAAATATGACACATAACACTTATATTCCAAATCAAAATTTTTCAATTTTATGCTCACTTTTGGCTGAAATTACTATGAAATTTCATTCAAAAGATACCTCTTTGAGAAATATGACACATAACACTTTAATTCCCAATCAAAATTTTTTAAATTTTTTGCTGAAATTAGTATGAAATTTCATTCAAAAAATACCCTCTTGAGAAATATGACACATAGCACTTCTATTCCAAATTTAAATTTTTCAATTTTGTGCTTATTTTTGGCTGAAATTAGTATGAAATTTCATTAAAAAAAGACCCGCTTGTGAAATAAGACACATAACACTTCTATTCTAAATCCAATTTTTTCAATTTTGTGCTTATTTTTGGCTGAAATTAGAATGAACTTTCATTCAAGGGATACCTCTTTGAGACATATGACGTGTAACTCTTAAATTCAAAATGATAAGTTAATGTGTTTTTGCTTATTCTTAGTTGAAATTGAGTATGAAATTTCATTCAAATGACACCTCCTTGAGAAATATGACACATAACACTTCAATTCCAAATAAAATTTTTTCAATTTTTCGCCTATTTTTAGCCGAAATTAGTATGAAAATTTAGTCAAAAGATACCTCGTTGAGAAATATGACACATAACACTTATATTCCAAATCAAAATTTTTCAATTTTGTGCTTACTTTTGGCTGAAATTACTATGAAATTTCATTCAAAAGATACCTCCTTGAGAAATATGACACATAACACTTCTTTTCCAAATCAAAATTTTTCAATTTTGTGCTTATTTTTGGCTGAAATTAGTATGAAATTTCGTTCAAAGAATACCTTCTTGAGACATATGACGTGTAACTCTTAAATTCAAAATCATAATTTCATGAGTTTTTCCTTATTGTTAGTTGAAATTGAGTGTGAAATTTCATTCAGAAGATACCTCCTTCAGAGATATGACACATAACACTTCTATTCCAAATCAAATTTTCTCAATTTTGTGCTTATTTTTGCCTGAAATTAGTATGAAATTTCATTGAGAAGATACCTGCTGGAACAATATGACACATAACACTTCAATTCCAAATCAAAATTTTTCAATTTTGTGCTTATTTTTGGCTGAAATTAGTATGAAATTTCGTTCAAAAAATACCTTCTTGAGACATATGACGTGTAACTCAAAAATTCAAAATCATAATTTCATGAGCTTTTCCTTATTGTTAGTTGAAATTGAATATGAAATTTAATTCAGAAGATACCTCCTTGAGAGATATGACACATAACACTTCTATTCCAAATCAAATTTTCTCAATTTTGTGCTTATTTTTGGCTGAAATTAGTATGAAATATCATTTAAAAGATACCTCCTTGAGAAATATGACACATAACACTTTTATTCCCAATCAAAATTTTTTAAATTTTTTGCTGAAATTAGTATGAAATTTCATTCAAGAAATACCCTCTTGAGAAATATGACACATAGCACTTCTATTCCAAATTTAAATTTTTCAATTTTGTGCTTATTTTTGGCTGAAATTAGTTTGAAATTTCATTTAGAAGATACCGCCTTGAGAAATAAGACACATAACACTTCTATTCCAAATCAAGTTTTTTCAATTTTGTGGTGATTTTTGGCTGAAATTAGTATGAAGTTTCATACAAAAGATACCCTCTTGAGAAATATGACACATAACAATTCTATTCCAAATATAAATTTCTCAATTTTGTTCTTATTTTTGGCTGAAATTAGTATGAAATTTCATTCAAAGGGTACCACCTTGAGACATATGACGTGTAACTCTTCAATTCAAAATCATAATTTCATGAGTTTTTACTTATTTTTAGTTGAAATTGAGTATGAAATTTCATTCAGAAGATACCTCCTTGAGAGATATAACACATAACATTTCCATTCCAAATCAAATTTTCTCAATTTTGTGCTTTTTTTGGCTGAAATTAGTATGAAATTTCATTCAAAAGATTCCTCATTGAGAAATATGACACATAACACTTCTTTTCCAAATAAAAATTTTTCAGTTTTGTGCTTATTTTCGGCTGTAATTAGTATGAGATTTCAGTAAAAATAGACCCTCTTGTGAAATAAGACACATAACACTTCTATTCCAAATCGAATTTTTTCAATTTTGAGCTTCTTTTGGCTTAAATTAGTAGGAATTTTCATTCAAAGGATAGCTCCTTGAGAAATATGACGTGTAACTCTTTAATTTTATATCATAACTCTTCAATTCAAAATCATAATTTCATGAATTTTTTGCTGATTGTTAGATGAAATTGAGTATGAAATTTCATTTAAATGACACCTCCTTGAGAAATATGACACATAACACTTCAATTCAAAATAAAAATTTTTCAATTTTGTGCTTATTTTTGGCTGAAATTAGTATGAAATTTCATTAAAAAAAGACCCGCTTGTGAAATAAGACACATAACACTTCTATTCCAAATCCAATTTTTTCAATTTTGTGCTTATTTTTGGCTGAAATTAGAATGAACTTTCATTCAAGGGATACCTCCTTGAGACATATGACGTGTAACTCTTCAATTCAAAATGATAAGTTAATGTCTTTTTGCTTATTCTTAGTTGAAATTGAGTATGAAATTTCATTCAAATGACACCTCCTTGAGAAATATGACACATAACACTTCAATTACAAATCCAATTTTTTCAATTTTGTGCTTATTTTTGGCTGAAATTAGAATGAACTTTCATTCAAGGGATACCTCCTTGAGACATATGACGTGTAACTCTTCAATTCAAAATGATAAGTTAATGTGTTTTTGCTTATTCTTAGTTGAAATTGAGTATGAAATTTCATTCAAATGACACCTCCTTGAGAAGTATGACACATAACATTTCAATTCCAAATAAAAATTTTTCAATTTTTCGCCTATTTTTAGCCGAAATTAGTATGAAATTTTAGTCAAAAGATACCTCGTTGAGAAATATGACACATAACACTTATATTCCAAATCAAAATTTTTCAATTTTATGCTCACTTTTGGCTGAAATTACTATGAAATTTCATTCAAAAGATACCTCTTTGAGAAATATGACACATAACACTTTAATTCCCAATCAAAATTTTTTAAATTTTTTGCTGAAATTAGTATGAGATTTCATTCAAAAAATACCCTCTTGAGAAATATGACACATAGCACTTCTATTCCAAATTTAAATTTTTCAATTTTGTGCTTATTTTTGGCTGAAATTAGTATGAAATTTCATTAAAAAAAGACCCGCTTGTGAAATAAGACACATAACACTTCTATTCTAAATCCAATTTTTTCAATTTTGTGCTTATTTTTGGCTGAAATTAGAATGAACTTTCATTCAAGGGATACCTCTTTGAGACATATGACGTGTAACTCTTAAATTCAAAATGATAAGTTAATGTGTTTTTGCTTATTCTTAGTTGAAATTGAGTATGAAATTTCATTCAAATGACACCTCCTTGAGAAATATGACACATAACACTTCAATTCCAAATAAAATTTTTTCAATTTTTCGCCTATTTTTAGCCGAAATTAGTATGAAAATTTAGTCAAAAGATACCTCGTTGAGAAATATGACACATAACACTTATATTCCAAATCAAAATTTTTCAATTTTGTGCTTACTTTTGGCTGAAATTACTATGAAATTTCATTCAAAAGATACCTCCTTGAGAAATATGACACATAACACTTCTTTTCCAAATCAAAATTTTTCAATTTTGTGCTTATTTTTGGCTGAAATTAGTATGAAATTTCGTTCAAAGAATACCTTCTTGAGACATATGATGTGTAACTCTTAAATTCAAAATCATAATTTCATGAGTTTTTCCTTATTGTTAGTTGAAATTGAGTGTGAAATTTCATTCAGAAGATACCTCCTTCAGAGATATGACACATAACACTTCTATTCCAAATCAAATTTTCTCAATTTTGTGCTTATTTTTGCCTGAAATTAGTATGAAATTTCATTGAGAAGATACCTGCTGGAACAATATGACACATAACACTTCAATTCCAAATCAAAATTTTTCAATTTTGTGCTTATTTTTGGCTGAAATTAGTATGAAATTTCGTCCAAAAAATACCTTCTTGAGACATATGACGTGTAACTCAAAAATTCAAAATCATAATTTCATGAGCTTTTCCTTATTGTTAGTTGAAATTGAATATGAAATTTAATTCAGAAGATACCTCCTTGAGAGATATGACACATAACACTTCTATTCCAAATCAAATTTTCTCAATTTTGTGCTTATTTTTGGCTCAAATTAGTATGAAATTTCGTTCAAAGAATACCTTCTTGAGACATATGACGTGTAACTCTTAAATTCAAAATCATAATTTCATGAGTTTTTCCTTATTGTTAGTTAAAATTGAGTATGAAATTTCATTGAGAATATACCGCCTTGAGAAATAAGACACATAACACTTCTATTCCAAATCAAAATTCTTTAATTTTGTGCTTACTTTTGGCTGAAATTAGTTTGAAATTTCATTCAAAAGATACCTCCTTGAGAGATATGACACATAACGCGTTTATTGCAAATCAAAATTTTTCAATTTTGTGCTTATTTTTGGCTGAAATTAGAATGAACTTTCATTCAAGGGATACCTCCTTGAGAAATATGACACATAACCCGTCTTTTCCAAATCAAAATTTTTCAATTTTGTGCTTATTTTTGGCTGAGATTAGTATGAAATTTCATTCAGAAGATTCCTCCTTGAGAAATATGACACATAACACTTTTATTCAAAATCAAAATTTGTCAATTTTGTGCTTATTTTTGGCTGAAATTAGTATGAAATTTCATTCAGAAGATACCTCCTTGAGAGATATGACACATAACATTTGTATTCCAAATCAAATTTTCTCATTTTTGTGCTTTTTTTGGCTGAAATTAGTATGAACTTTCATTCAAAAGATTCCACATTGAGAAATATGACACATAACACTTCTTTTCCAAATAAAAATTTTACAATTTTATGCTCATTTTTGGCTGAAATTAGTATGAATTTTCATTCAGAAGATACCTCCTTGAGAAATATGACACATAAAACTTCTATTCCTAATATAAATTTTCCAATTTTCTGCTGATTTTCGGCTGAAATTAGTATGAAATTTCATTCAGACGATACCTCCTTGAGAAATATGACACATAACACTTTCAATCCAAATAAAAATTTTTCAATTTTGTGCTTATTTTTGGCTGAAATTAGTATGAAATTTTATTCAGAAGATACCTCCTTGAGAGATATGACACATAACACGTCTTTTCCAAATAAAAATTTTTCAATTTTGTGCTTATTTTTGGCTGAAATTAGTATGAAATTTCAGTAAAAAAAGACCCTCTTGTGAAATAAGACACATAACACTTCTATTCCAAATCAAATTTTTTCAATTTTGTGCTTATTTTTGGCTTAAATTAGTAGGAATTTTCATTCAAAGGATAGCTCCTTGAGAAATATGACGTGTAACTCTTTAATTCCATATCATAACTCTTCAATTCAAAATCATAATTTCATGAATTTTTTGCTGATTGTTAGTTGAAATTGAGTATGAAATTTCATTTAAATGACACCTCCTTGAGAAATATGACACATAACACTTTAATTCAAAATAAAAATTTTTCTATTTTGTGCTCATTTTTGGCTGAAATTAGTATGAACTTTCATTCAAAGGATACCTCCTTGAGAAATATGACGTGTAACTCCTCAATTCCAAATCATAACTCTCCAATTCAAAGTCATAATTTCATGAATTTTTTGCTGATTGTTAGTTGAAATTGAGTATGAAATTTCATTTAAATGACACCTCCTTGAGAAATATGACACATAACACTTCAATTCAAAACCAAATTCTTTCAATTTTGTGCTGATTTTCGGCTGAAATTAGTATGAGATTTCATTCAGAACATATCTCTTTGAGACATATGACACATAACACTTTAATTCCAAATCAAAATTTTTCAATTTTGTGCTTATTTTTGGCTGATATTAGTATGAAATTTCATTCAGAGGATACCTCCTTGAGACATATGACGTGTAACTCTTCAATTCAAAATCATAATTTCATGAGCTCTTACTGATCTTTAGTTGAAATTGAGTATGAAATTTCATTCAGAAGATACCTTCTTGAGAACTATGACCTTAACACTTCTACTATAAATCAAAATTTTTCAATTTTGTGCCTATTTTTGGCTGAAATTAGTATGAAATTTCAATAAGGAAAGACCCTTTTGTAAAATAAGAAAAATAACACTTCTATTCAAAATCAAATTTTTTCAATTTTGTGCTTATTTTTGGCTGAAATTAGTTTGAAATTTCATTTAGAAGATACCGCCTTGAGAAATAAGACACATAACACTTCTATTCCAAATCAAGTTTTTTCAATTTTGTGGTGATTTTTGGCTGAAATTAGTATGAAGTTTCATACAAAAGATACCCTCTTGAGAAATATGACACATAACAATTCTATTCCAAATATAAATTTCTCAATTTTGTTCTTATTTTTGGCTGAAATTAGTATGAAATTTCATTCAAAGGGTACCACCTTGAGACATATGACGTGTAACTCTTCAATTCAAAATCATAATTTCATGAGTTTTTACTTATTATTAGTTGAAATTGAGTATGAAATTTCATTCAGAAGATACCTCCTTGAGAGATATAACACATAACATTTCCATTCCAAATCAAATTTTCTCAATTTTGTGCTTTTTTTGGCTGAAATTAGTATGAAATTTCATTCAAAAGATTCCTCATTGAGAAATATGACACATAACACTTCTTTTCCAAATAAAAATTTTTCAATTTTGTGCTTATTTTCGGCTGTAATTAGTATGAGATTTCAGTAAAAATAGACCCTCTTGTGAAATAAGACACATAACACTTCTATTCCAAATCGAATTTTTTCAATTTTGAGCTTCTTTTGGCTTAAATTAGTAGGAATTTTCATTCAAAGGATAGCTCCTTGAGAAATATGACGTGTAACTCTTTAATTTTATATCATAACTCTTCAATTCAAAATCATAATTTCATGAATTTTTTGCTGATTGTTAGATGAAATTGAGTATGAAATTTCATTTAAATGACACCTCCTTGAGAAATATGACACATAACACTTCAATTCAAAATAAAAATTTTTCAATTTTGTGCTTATTTTTGGCTGAAATTAGTATGAAATTTCATTAAAAAAAGACCCGCTTGTGAAATAAGACACATAACACTTCTATTCCAAATCAAATTTTTTCAATTTTGTGCTTATTTTTGGCTGAAATTAGAATGAACTTTTATTCAAAGGATACCTCCTTGAGACATATGACGTGTAACTCTTCAATTCAAAATTATAATTTCATTTGTTTTTGCTTATTCTTAGTTGAAATTGAGTATGAAATTTCATTCAAATGATACCTCCTTGAGAGATATAACACATAACATTTCCATTCCAAATCAAATTTTCTCAATTTTGTGCTTTTTTTGGCTGAAATTAGTATGAAATTTCATTCAAAAGATTCCTCATTGAGAAATATGACACATAACACTTCTTTTCCAAATAAAAATTTTTCAATTTTGTGCTTATTTTCGGCTGTAATTAGTATGAAATTTCAGTAAAAAAAGACCCTCTTGTGAAATAAGACACATAACACTTCTATTCCAAATCAAATTTTTTCAATTTTGTGCTTCTTTTGGCTTAAATTAGTAGGAGTTTTCATTCAAAGGATAGCTCCTTGAGAAATATGACGTGTAACTCTTTAATTCCATATCATAACTCTTCAATTCAAAATCATAATTTCATGAATTTTTTGCTGATTGTTAGATGAATTTGAGTATGAAATTTCATTTAAATGACACCTCCTTGAGAAATATGACACATAACACTTCAATTCAAAATAAAAATTTTTCAATTTTGTGCTTATTTTTGGCTGAAATTAGTATGAAATTTCATTAAAAAAAGACCCGCTTGTGAAATAAGACACATAACACTTCTATTCCAAATCAAATTTTTTCAATTTTGTGCTTATTTTTGGCTGAAATTAGAATGAACTTTTATTCAAAGGATACCTCCTTGAGACATATGACGTGTAACTCTTCAATTCAAAATTATAATTTCATTTGTTTTTGCTTATTCTTAGTTGAAATTGAGTATGAAATTTCATTCAAATGATACCTCCTTGGGAAATATGACACATAGCACTTTTATTCCAAATCAAAATTTTTCAATTTTTTGCCTATTGTTGGCTGAAATTAGTATGAAATATCACTTAAAAGATACCTCCTTGAGAAATATGACACATAGCACTTCTATTCCAAATTTAAATTTTTCAATTTTGTGCTTATTTTTGGCTGAAATTAGTATGAAATTTCATTAAAAAAAGACCCGCTTGTGAAATAAGACACATAACACTTCTATTCCAAATCCAATTTTTTCAATTTTGTGCTTATTTTTGGCTGAAATTAGAATGAACTTTCATTCAAGGGATACCTCCTTGAGACATATGACGTGTAACTCTTCAATTCAAAATGATAAGTTAATGTGTTTTTGCTTATTCTTAGTTGAAATTGAGTATGAAATTTCATTCAAATGACACCTCCTTGAGAAGTATGACACATAACACTTCAATTCCAAATAAAAATTTTTCAATTTTTCGCCTATTTTTAGCCGAAATTAGTATGAAATTTTAGTCAAAAGATACCTCGTTGAGAAATATGACACATAACACTTATATTCCAAATCAAAATTTTTCAATTTTGTGCTCACTTTTGGCTGAAATTACTATGAAATTTCATTCAAAAGATACCTCCTTGAGAAATATGACACATAACACTTCTTTTCCAAATCAAAATTTTTCAATTTTGTGCTTATTTTTGGCTGAAATTAGTATGAAATTTCGTTCAAAGAATACCTTCTTGAGACATATGACGTGTAACTCTTAAATTCAAAACCATAATTTCATGAGTTTTTCCTTATTGTTAGTTGAAATTGAGTGTGAAATTTCATTCAGAAGATACCTCCTTCAGAGATATGACACATAACACTTCTATTCCAAATCAAATTTTCTCAATTTTGTGCTTATTTTTGCCTGAAATTAGTATGAAATTTCATTGAGAAGATACCTGCTGGAACAATATGACACATAACACTTCAATTCCAAATCAAAATTTTTCAATTTTGTGCTTATTTTTGGCTGAAATTAGTATGAAATTTCGTTCAAAAAATACCTTCTTGAGACATATGACGTGTAACTCATAAATTCAAAATCATAATTTCATGAGCTTTTCCTTATTGTTAGTTGAAATTGAATATGAAATTTAATTCAGAAGATACCTCCTTGAGAGATATGACACATAACACTTCTATTCCAAATCAAATTTTCTCAATTTTGTGCTTATTTTTGGCTCAAATTAGTATGAAATTTCATTGAGAAGATACCGCCCTGAGAAATAAGACACATAACACTTTAATTCCAAATCAAAATTTTTTAATTTTGTGCTTACTTTTGGCTGAAATTAGTTTGAAATTTCATTCAAAAGAAACCTCCTTGAGAGATATGACACATAACACTTCTATTCCAAATCAAAATCTCTCAAATTTGTGCTTACTTTTGGTTGAAATTACTATGAAATTTCATTCACAAGATACCTCCTTGAGAAATATGACACATAACTCTTCTATTCCAAATCAAAATTTTTCAATTTTGTGCTAATTTTTGGCTGATATTAGTTTGAAATTTTATTCAAAAGATACCTCCTTGAGAAATATGACACATAACGCGTCTTTTCCAAATCAAAATTTCTCAATTTTGTGTTTATTTTTGGATGAAATTAGTATGAAATTTCATTCAGAAGATACCTCCTTGAGAAATATGACACATAACACTTTTATTGCAAATAAAAAATTTTTCAATTTTGTGCTTATTTTTGGCTAAAATTAGTATGAAATTTCATTCAGAAGATACCTCCTTGAAAGATATGACACATAACATTTCCATTCCAAATCAAATTTTCTCAATTTTGTGCTTTTTTTGGCTGAAATTAGCATGAAATTTCATTCAAAAGATTCCTCATTGAGAAATATGACACATTACACTTCTTTTCCAAATAAGAATTTTTCAACTTTGTCTTATTTTTGGCTGAAATTAGTATGAAATTTCATTCAGAAAATACCTCCTTGAGAACAGTATAAAAAGACCCTCTTGTAAAATATGACACATCACACTTCTATTCAAAATCAAATTTTTTCAATTTTGTGTTTATTTTTGGCCGAAATTACCACGAAATTTCATTCAAAAGATACCTCTTTAAGAAATATGACACATGACACTTCTAGTCCAGCGCAAAATTTCTCACATTTGTGCTTACTTTTGGCTGAAATTACTATGAAATTTCATTCAAAAGATACCTCCTTGAGAAATATGACACATAACACTTCTATTCCAAATTAAAATTTTTCAATTTTGTGCCTATTTTTGGCTGAACTTAGTATGAAATTTCATTAAAAAAAGACCCTCTTGTGAAATAAGACACATAACACTTCTATTCCAAATCAAATTTTTTCATTTTGAGCTTATTTTTGGCTGAAATTAGTATGAACTTTCATTCAAAGGATACCTCCTTGAGACATATGACGTGTAACTCTTAAATTCAAAATCATAACTCTTCAAATCAAACTTATAGTTTCATGAATCTTTTGTTGATTGTTGGTTGAAATTGAGTATGAAATTTCATTCAAATGATACCTCCTTGAGAAATATGACACATAACGCTTCTATTCAAAATCAAAATTTTTCAATTTTGTGCTTATTTTTGGCTGAAATTAGTATGAAATTTCATTCAAAAGATGCTTCCTGGAACAATATGACACATAGCACTTCAATTCCAATTAAATAATTGTACAAATTTGCGCTTCTTTTTGGCTGAAATTAGTATGAGATTTCATTCAGAAGATACCTCCTTGAGAAATATGACACATAGCACTTCTATTCCAAATATAAATTTTTCAATTTTGTGCTTATTTTTGGCTGAAGTTAGTATGAAATTTCATTCAGGAGATACCTCCTGGAACAATATGACACATAACAATTCAATTCCAAATCAAATTTTTTTTAATTTTGTGCTTATTTTTTGCTGAAATTAGTATGTAATTTCACTCAAAAGATACCTCCTTGAGAAATATGACACATAGCACTTCTATTCCAAATATACATTTTTCAATTTTGTGCTTATTTTTGGCTGAAGTTAGTATGAAATTTCATTCAGAAGATACCTCCTTTAGAGATATGACACATAATACTTCTATTCCAAATCAAATTTTTTCAATTTTGAGCTTATTTTTGGCTAAAATTAGTATGAAATTTAATTCAAAGGATACCTCCTTGAGACATATGACGTGTAACTCTTCAATTCAGAATCATAATGTCATGAGTTTTTTCTTATTGTTAGTTGAAATTGAGTATGAAATTTCCTTCAGAAGATACCTCCTTGAGAATTATGACACATAACACTTCTATTCCATTTCAATTTTTTCTCAATTTTGTGCTTATTTTTGGCTGAAATTAGTATGAACTTTCATCCAAGGGATACCTCCTTGAGAAATATGATGTGTAACTCTTCAATTCAAAATCATAACTCTTCAATTCAAACTTATAATTTCATGAATTTTTTGCTGATTGTTAGTTGAAATTGAGTATGAAATTTCATTCAAATGATACCTCCATGAGAAATATGACACATAACGCCTCAATTCCAAATCAAAGTTTTTCAATTTTGTTCTTATCTTTGGTTGAAATTAGTATGAATCTTCATTTAAACATACCTTATTGAGAAATATGACACATAACGCTTCAATTCCAAATCAAAATTTTACAATTTTTAGCTTATTATAGGCTGAAATTAGTATGAAATTTTATTCAAATGATACCTCCTTGAGAAATATGACACATGACACTTCTATTCAAAATCAAAATTTTTCAATTTTGTGCTTATTTTTGACTGAAATTAGTATGAGATTTCATTCAGAAGATACCTCCTTGAGAAATATGACACATAGCACTTCTATTCCAAATCAAATTTTCTCAATTTTGTGCTTATTTTTGGCTGAAATTTGTATGAAATTTCATTCAGGAGATACCTCCTTGAGAAATAGGACACATAACACTTCTATTCCAAATCAAATTTTCTCAATTTTGTGCTGATTTTTGGCTGAAATGAGTATGAAATTTCATTCAGAACATACCTCCTTGAGAGATATGACACATAACATTTCCATTCCAAATCAAATTTTCTCAATTTTGTGCTTTTTTTTGGCTGAAATTAGTATGAAATCTCATTCAAAAGATTCCTCCTTGAGAAATATGACACATAACACTTATATTCCAAATCAAAATTTCTCAAATTTGTTCTTACTTTTGGCTGAAATTACTATGAAATTTTATTCAAAAGATACCTCCTTGAAGAATATGACACATGACACTTCTAGTCCAAATCAGAATTTCTCAAAATTGTGCTTACTTTTGGCTGAAATTGCTATGAAATTTCATTCAAAAGATACCTCCTTGAGAAATATGACATATGAAACTTCTATTCCAAATTTAAATTTTTCAATTTTGTGCTTATTTTTGGCTGAGATTAGTATGAAATTTCATTAAAAAAAGACCCGCTTGTGAAATAAGACACATAACACTTCTATTCCAAATCAAATTTTTTCAATTTTGTGCTTATTTTTGGCTGAAATTAGAATAAACTTTTATTCAAAGGATACCTCCTTGAGACAAATGACGTGTAACTCTTCAATTCAAAATTATAATTTCATTTGTTTTTGCTTATTCTTAGTTGAAATTGAGTATGAAATTTCATTCAAATGACACCTCCTTCAGAAATATGACACATAACACTTCAATTCCAAATCAAATTTTTTCAATTTTGTGCTGATTTTTGGCTGAAATTAGTATGAAATTTCATTCAGAAGATACCGTCTTGAGAAATAGGACACATAACACTTCTATTCCAAATCAAATTTTCTCAATTTTGTGCCTATTTTTGGCTGAAATGAGTATGAAATTTCATTCAGAAGATACCTCCTTGGGAAATATGACACATAGCACTTCTATTCCAAATCAAAATTTTTCAATTTTGTGCCTATTGTTGGCTGAAATTAGTATGAAATATCATTTAAAAGATACCTCCTTGAGAAATATGACACATAACACTCTTATTCCCAATCAAAATTTCTTAAATTTTTTGCTGAAATTAGTATGAAATTTCATTAAAAAAAGACCCGCTTGTGAAATGAGACACATAACACTTCTATTCCAAATCCAATTTTTTCAATTTTGTGCTTATTTTTGGCTGAAATTAGAATGAACTCTCATTCAAGGGATACCTCCTTGAGACATATGACGTGTAACTCTTCAATTCAAAATGATAAGTTAATGTGTTTTTGCTTATTCTTAGTTGAAATTGAGTATGAAATTTCATTCAAATGACACCTCCTTGAGAAATATGACACATAACACTTCAATTCCAAATAAAAAATTTTTCAATTTTGCGCCTATTTTTAGCCGAAATTAGTATGAAATTTTAGTCAATAGATACCTCATTGAGAAATATGACACATAACACTTATATTCCAAATCAGAATTTTTCAATTTTGTGCTTACTTTTGGCTGAAATTAGTATGAAATTTCATTCAAAAGATACCTCCTTGAGAAATATGACACATAACTCTTCTATTCCAAATCAAAATTTTTCAATTTTGTGCCTATTTTTGGCTGAGATTAGTATGAAACTTCATTCAAAAATACCTTATTGAGAAATATGACACGTAACACTTGTATTCCAAATCAAATTTTCTCAATTTTGTGCTCATTTTTGGCTAAAATTAGTATGAAATTTCATTCAAAAGATACTTCCTGGAACAATATGACACATAGCATTTCAATTCCAATTAAATAATTGTACAAATTTGCGCTTCTTTTTGGCTGAAATTAGTATGAGATTTCATTCAGAAGATATCTCCTTGAGAAATATGACACATAGCACTTCTATTCCAAATATAAATTTTTCAATTTTGTGCTTATTTTTGGCTGAAGTTAGTATGAAATTTCATTCAGAAGATACCTCCTTGGGAAATATGACACATAACACTTCTATTCCAAATATAAATTTTTCAATTTTGTGCCTATTTTTGGCTGAAATTAGTATGAAATTTCTCTCAGAAGATACCTCCTTGAGAGATATGACACATAACACTTCTATTCCAAATATAAATTTTTCAATTTTGTGCCTATTTTTGGCTGAAATTAGTATGAAATTTCATTCAGAAGATACCTCCTTGAGAGATATGACACATAACACTTCTATTCCAAATCAAAATCTCTCAAATTTGTGCTTACTTTTGGTTGAAATTACTATGAAATTTCATTCACAAGATACCTCCTTGAGAAATATGACACATAACTCTTCTATTCCAAATCAAAATTTTTCAATTTTGTGCTAATTTTTGGCTGATATTAGTTTGAAATTTTATTCAAAAGATACCTCCTTGAGAAATATGACACATAACGCGTCTTTTCCAAATCAAAATTTCTCAATTTTGTGTTTATTTTTGGATGAAATTAGTATGAAATTTCATTCAGAAGATACCTCCTTGAGAAATATGACACATAACACTTTTATTGCAAATCAAAATTTTTCAATTTTGTGCTTATTTTTGGCTAAAATTAGTATGAAATTTTATTCAGAAGATACCTCCTTGAAAGATATGACACATAACATTTCCATTCCAAATCAAATTTTTTCAATTTTGTGCTTTTTTTGGCTGAAATTAGCATGAAATTTCATTCAAAAGATTCCTCATTGAGAAATATGACACATTACACTTCTTTTCCAAATAAGAATTTTTCAACTTTGTCTTATTTTTGGCTGAAATTAGTATGAAATTTCATTCAGAAAATACCTCCTTGAGAACAGTATAAAAAGACCCTCTTGTAAAATATGACACATCACACTTCTATTCAAAATCAAATTTTTTCAATTTTGTGTTTATTTTTGGCCGAAATTACCACGAAATTTCATTCAAAAGATACCTCTTTAAGAAATATGACACATGACACTTCTAGTCCAGCGCAAAATTTCTCACATTTGTGCTTACTTTTGGCTGAAATTACTATGAAATTTCATTCAAAAGATACCTCCTTGAGAAATATGACACATAACACTTCTATTCCAAATTAAAATTTTTCAATTTTGTGCCTATTTTTGGCTGAACTTAGTATGAAATTTCATTAAAAAAAGACCCTCTTGTGAAATAAGACACATAACACTTCTATTCCAAATCAAATTTTTTCATTTTGAGCTTATTTTTGGCTGAAATTAGTATGAACTTTCATTCAAAGGATACCTCCTTGAGACATATGACGTGTAACTCTTAAATTCAAAATCATAACTCTTCAATTCAAACTTATAGTTTCATGAATCTTTTGTTGATTGTTGGTTGAAATTGAGTATGAAATTTCATTCAAATGATACCTCCTTGAGAAATATGACACATAACGCTTCTATTCAAAATCAAAATTTTTCAATTTTGTGCTTATTTTTGGCTGAAATTAGTATGAAATTTCATTCAAAAGATGCTTCCTGGAACAATATGACACATAGCACTTCAATTCCAATTAAATAATTGTACAAATTTGCGCTTCTTTTTGGCTGAAATTAGTATGAGATTTCATTCAGAAGATACCTCCTTGAGAAATATGACACATAGCACTTCTATTCCAAATATAAATTTTTCAATTTTGTGCTTATTTTTGGCTGAAGTTAGTATGAAATTTCATTCAGGAGATACCTCCTGGAACAATATGACACATAACAATTCAATTCCAAATCAAATTTTTTTTAATTTTGTGCTTATTTTTTGCTGAAATTAGTATGTAATTTCACTCAAAAGATACCTCCTTGAGAAATATGACACATAGCACTTCTATTCCAAATATACATTTTTCAATTTTGTGCTTATTTTTGGCTGAAGTTAGTATGAAATTTCATTCAGAAGATACCTCCTTAAGAGATATGACACATAATACTTCTATTCCAAATCAAATTTTTTCAATTTTGAGCTTATTTTTGGCTGAAATTAGTATGAAATTTAATTCAAAGGATACCTCCTTGAGACATATGACGTGTAACTCTTCAATTCAAAATCATAATGTCATGAGTTTTTTCTTATTGTTAGTTAAAATTGAGTATGAAATTTCATTCAGAAGATACCTCCTTGAGAGATATGACACATAACATTTCCATTCCAAATCAAATTTTCTCAATTTTGTGCTTTTTTTTGGCTGAAATTAGTATGAAATCTCATTCAAAAGATTCCTCCTTGAGAAATATGACACATAACACTTATATTCCAAATCAAAATTTCTCAAATTTGTTCTTACTTTTGGCTGAAATTACTATGAAATTTTATTCAAAAGATACCTCCTTGAAGAATATGACACATGACACTTCTAGTCCAAATCAAAATTTCTCAAAATTGTGCTTACTTTTGGCTGAAATTGCTATGAAATTTCATTCAAAAGATACCTCCTTGAGAAATATGACATATGAAACTTCTATTCCAAATTAAAATTTTTCAATTTTGTGCCTATTTTTGGCTGAACTTAGTATGAAATTTCATTAAAAAAAGACCCTCTTGTGAAATAAGACACATAACACTTCTATTCCAAATCAAATTTTTTCATTTTGAGCTTATTTTTGGCTGAAATTAGTATGAACTTTCATTCAAAGGATACCTCCTTGAGACATATGACGTGTAACTCTTAAATTCAAAATCATAACTCTTCAATTCAAACTTATAGTTTCATGAATCTTTTGTTGATTGTTGGTTGAAATTGAGTATGAAATTTCATTCAAATGATACCTCCTTGAGAAATATGACACATAACGCTTCTATTCAAAATCAAAATTTTTCAATTTTGTGCTTATTTTTGGCTGAAATTAGTATGAAATTTCATTCAGGAGATACCTCCTGGAACAATATGACACATAACAATTCAATTCCAAATCAAATTTTTTTTAATTTTGTGCTTATTTTTTGCTGAAATTAGTATGTAATTTCACTCAAAAGATACCTCCTTGAGAAATATGACACATAACACTTCTATTCCAAATATACATTTTTCAATTTTGTGCTTATTTTTGGCTGAAGTTAGTATGAAATTTCATTCAGAAGATACCTCCTTTAGAGATATGACACATAATACTTCTATTCCAAATCAAATTTTTTCAATTTTGAGCTTATTTTTGGCTGAAATTAGTATGAAATTTAATTCAAAGGATACCTCCTTGAGACATATGACGTGTAACTCTTCAATTCAAAATCATAATGTCATGAGTTTTTTCTTATTGTTAGTTGAAATTGAGTATGAAATTTCATTCAGAAGATACCTCCTTGAGAGATATGACACATAACATTTCCATTCCAAATCAAATTTTCTCAATTTTGTGCTTTTTTTTGGCTGAAATTAGTATGAAATCTCATTCAAAAGATTCCTCCTTGAGAAATATGACACATAACACTTATATTCCAAATCAAAATTTCTCAAATTTGTTCTTACTTTTGGCTGAAATTACTATGAAATTTTATTCAAAAGATACCTCCTTGAAGAATATGACACATGACACTTCTAGTCCAAATCAAAATTTCTCAAAATTGTGCTTACTTTTGGCTGAAATTGCTATGAAATTTCATTCAAAAGATACCTCCTTGAGAAATATGACATATGAAACTTCTATTCAAAATTTAAATTTTTCAATTTTGTGCTTATTTTTTGGCTGAGATTAGTATGAAATTTCATTAAAAAAAGACCCGCTTGTGAAATAAGACACATAACACTTCTATTCCAAATCAAATTTTTTCAATTTTGTGCTTATTTTTGGCTGAAATTAGAATAAACTTTTATTCAAAGGATACCTCCTTGAGACAAATGACGTGTAACTCTTCAATTCAAAATTATAATTTCATTTGTTTTTGCTTATTCTTAGTTGAAATTGAGTATGAAATTTCATTCAAATGACACCTCCTTGAGAAATATGACACATAACACTTCAATTCCAAATAAAAAATTTTTCAATTTTGCGCCTATTTTTAGCCGAAATTAGTATGAAATTTTAGTCAAAAGATACCTCATTGAGAAATATGACACATAACACTTATATTCCAAATCAGAATTTTTCAATTTTGTGCTTACTTTTGGCTGAAATTAGTATGAAATTTCATTCAAAATTTACCTCCTTGAGAAATATGACACATAACTCTTCTATTCCAAATCAAAATTTTTCAATTTTGTGCCTATTTTTGGCTGAGATTAGTATGAAACTTCATTCAAAAATACCTTATTGAGAAATATGACACGTAACACTTGTATTCCAAATCAAATTTTCTCAATTTTGTGCTCATTTTTGGCTAAAATTAGTATGAAATTTCATTCAAAAGATACTTCCTGGAACAATATGACACATAGCATTTCAATTCCAATTAAATAATTGTACAAATTTGCGCTTCTTTTTGGCTGAAATTAGTATGAGATTTCATTCAGAAGATATCTCCTTGAGAAATATGACACATAGCACTTCTATTCCAAATATAAATTTTTCAATTTTGTGCTTATTTTTGGCTGAAGTTAGTATGAAATTTCATTCAGAAGATACCTCCTTGGGAAATATGACACATAACACTTCTATTCCAAATATAAATTTTTCAATTTTGTGCCTATTTTTGGCTGAAATTAGTATGAAATTTCATTCAGAAGATACCTCCTTGAGAAATATGACACATAACACTTCTATTCCAAATATAAATTTTTCAATTTTGTGCCTATTTTTGGCTGAAATTAGTATGAAATTTCATTCAGAAGATACCTCCTTGAGAGATATGACACATAACACTTCTATTCCAAATCAAAATCTCTCAAATTTGTGCTTACTTTTGGTTGAAATTACTATGAAATTTCATTCACAAGATACCTCCTTGAGAAATATGACACATAACTCTTCTATTCCAAATCAAAATTTTTCAATTTTGTGCTAATTTTTGGCTGATATTAGTTTGAAATTTTATTCAAAAGATACCTCCTTGAGAAATATGACACATAACGCGTCTTTTCCAAATCAAAATTTCTCAATTTTGTGTTTATTTTTGGATGAAATTAGTATGAAATTTCATTCAGAAGATACCTCCTTGAGAAATATGACACATAACACTTTTATTGCAAATCAAAATTTTTCAATTTTGTGCTTATTTTTGGCTAAAATTAGTATGAAATTTCATTCAGAAGATACCTCCTTGAAAGATATGACACATAACATTTCCATTCCAAATCAAATTTTCTCAATTTTGTGCTTTTTTTGGCTGAAATTAGCATGAAATTTCATTCAAAAGATTCCTCATTGAGAAATATGACACATTACACTTCTTTTCCAAATAAGAATTTTTCAACTTTGTCTTATTTTTGGCTGAAATTAGTATGAAATTTCATTCAGAAAATACCTCCTTGAGAACAGTATAAAAAGACCCTCTTGTAAAATATGACACATCACACTTCTATTCAAAATCAAATTTTTTCAATTTTGTGTTTATTTTTGGCCGAAATTACCACGAAATTTCATTCAAAAGATACCTCTTTAAGAAATATGACACATGACACTTCTAGTCCAGCGCAAAATTTCTCACATTTGTGCTTACTTTTGGCTGAAATTACTATGAAATTATATTCAAAAGATACCTCCTTGAGAAATATGACACATAACACTTCTATTCCAAATTAAAATTTTTCAATTTTGTGCCTATTTTTGGCTGAACTTAGTATGAAATTTCATTAAAAAAAGACCCTCTTGTGAAATAAGACACATAACACTTCTATTCCAAATCAAATTTATTCATTTTGAGCTTATTTTTGGCTGAAATTAGTATGAACTTTCATTCAAAGGATACCTCCTTGAGACATATGACGTGTAACTCTTAAATTCAAAATCATAACTCTTCAATTCAAACTTATAGTTTCATGAATCTTTTGTTGATTGTTGGTTGAAATTGAGTATGAAATTTCATTCAAATGATACCTCCTTGAGAAATATGACACATAACGCTTCTATTCAAAATCAAAATTTTTCAATTTTGTGCTTATTTTTGGCTGAAATTAGTATGAAATTTCATTCAAAAGATGCTTCCTGGAACAATATGACACATAGCACTTCAATTCCAATTAAATAATTGTACAAATTTGCGCTTCTTTTTGGCTGAAATTAGTATGAGATTTCATTCAGAAGATACCTCCTTGAGAAATATGACACATAGCACTTCTATTCCAAATATAAATTTTTCAATTTTGTGCTTATTTTTGGCTGAAGTTAGTATGAAATTTCATTCAGGAGATACCTCCTGGAACAATATGACACATAACAATTCAATTCCAAATCAAATTTTTCAACTTTGTCTTATTTTTGGCTGAAATTAGTATGAAATTTCATTCAGAAAATACCTCCTTGAGAACAGTATAAAAAGACCCTCTTGTAAAATATGACACATCACACTTCTATTCAAAATCAAATTTTTTCAATTTTGTGTTTATTTTTGGCCGAAATTACCACGAAATTTCATTCAAAAGATACCTCTTTAAGAAATATGACACATGACACTTCTAGTCCATCGCAAAATTTCTCACATTTGTGCTTACTTTTGGCTGAAATTACTATGAAATTATATTCAAAAGATACCTCCTTGAGAAATATGACACATAACACTTCTATTCCAAATTAAAATTTTTCAATTTTGTGCCTATTTTTGGCTGAACTTAGTATGAAATTTCATTAAAAAAAGACCCTCTTGTGAAATAAGACACATAACACTTCTATTCCAAATCAAATTTATTCATTTTGAGCTTATTTTTGGCTGAAATTAGTATGAACTTTCATTCAAAGGATACCTCCTTGAGACATATGACGTGTAACTCTTAAATTCAAAATCATAACTCTTCAATTCAAACTTATAGTTTCATGAATCTTTTGTTGATTGTTGGTTGAAATTGAGTATGAAATTTCATTCAAATGATACCTCCTTGAGAAATATGACACATAACGCTTCTATTCAAAATCAAAATTTTTCAATTTTGTGCTTATTTTTGGCTGAAATTAGTATGAAATTTCATTCAAAAGATGCTTCCTGGAACAATATGACACATAGCACTTCAATTCCAATTAAATAATTGTACAAATTTGCGCTTCTTTTTGGCTGAAATTAGTATGAGATTTCATTCAGAAGATACCTCCTTGAGAAATATGACACATAGCACTTCTATTCCAAATATAAATTTTTCAATTTTGTGCTTATTTTTGGCTGAAGTTAGTATGAAATTTCATTCAGGAGATACCTCCTGGAACAATATGACACATAACAATTCAATTCCAAATCAAATTTTTTTTAATTTTGTGCTTATTTTTTGCTGAAATTAGTATGTAATTTCACTCAAAAGATACCTCCTTGAGAAATATGACACATAGCACTTCTATTCCAAATATACATTTTTCAATTTTGTGCTTATTTTTGGCTGAAGTTAGTATGAAATTTCATTCAGAAGATACCTCCTGGAACAATATGACACATAACACTTCAATTCCAAATCAAATTTTTTTTAATTTTGTGCTTATTTTTGGCTGAAATTAGTATGTAATTTCACTCAAAAGATACCTCCTTGAGACATATGACGTTTAACTCTTCAATTCAAAATGATAATTTCATGTGTTTTTGCTTTTTGTTAGTTGAAATTGAGTATGAAATTTCATTCAGAAGATACCTCCTTTAGAGATATGACACATAATACTTCTATTCCAAATCAAATTTTTTCAATTTTGAGCTTATTTTTGGCTGAAATTAGTATGAAATTTAATTCAAAGGATACCTCCTTGAGACATATGACGTGTAACTCTTCAATTCAAAATCATAATGTCATGAGTTTTTTCTTATTGTTAGTTGAAATTGAGTATGAAATTTCCTTCAGAAGATACCTCCTTGAGAATTATGACACATAACACTTCTATTCCATTTCAATTTTTTCTCAATTTTGTGCTTATTTTTGGCTGAAATTAGTATGAACTTTCATCCAAAGGATACCTCCTTGAGAAATATGATGTGTAACTCTTCAATTCAAAATCATAACTCTTCAATTCAAACTTATAATTTCATGAATTTTTTGCTGATTGTTAGTTGAAATTGAGTATGAAATTTCATTCAAATTATACCTCCATGAGAAATATGACACATAACGCTTCAATTCCAAATCAAAGTTTTTCAATTTTGTGCTTATCTTTGGTTGAAATTAGTATGAATCTTCATTTAAACATACCTTATTGAGAAATATGACACATAACGCTTCAATTCCAAATCAAAATTTTACAATTTTTAGCTTATTATAGGCTGAAATTAGTATGAAATTTTATTCAAATGATACCTCCTTGAGAAATATGACACATGACACTTCTATTCAAAATCAAAATTTTTCAATTTTGTGCTTATTTTTGACTGAAATTAGTATGAAATTTCATTCAAAAGATGCTTCCTGGAACAATATGACACATAGCACTTCAATTCCAATTAAATAATTGTACAAATTTGCGCTTCTTTTTGGCTGAAATTAGTATGAGATTTCATTCAGAAGATACCTCCTTGAGAAATATGACACATAGCACTTCTATTCCAAATATAAACTATTCAATTTTGTGCTTATCTTTGGCTGAAGTTAGTATGAAATTTCATTCAGAAGATACCTCCTGGAACAATATGACACATAACACTTCAATTCAAAATCATAATTTCATGTGTTTTTGCTTTTTGTTAGTTGAAATTGAGTGTGAAATTTCATTCAGAAGATACCTCCTTGATAGATATGACACATAATACTTCTATTCCAAAACAAATTTTTTCAATTTTGTGCCTATTTTTGGCTGAAATTAGTATGAAATTTCATTCAGAAAATACCTCCTTGAGAAATATGACACATAACACTTTTATTGCAAATCAAAATTTTTCAATTTTGTGCTTATTTTTGGCTAAAATTAGTATGAAATTTCATTCAGAAGATACCTCCTTGAAAGATATGACACATAACATTTCCATTCCAAATCAGATTTTCTCAATTTTGTGCTTTTTTTTGCTGAAATTAGCATGAAATTTCATTCAAAAGATTCCTCATTGAGAAATATGACACATTACATTTCTTTTCCAAATAAGAATTTTTCAACTTTGTCTTATTTTTGGCTGAAATTAGTATGAGATTTCATTCAGAAAATACCTCCTTGAGAACAGTAAAAAAAGACCCTCTTGTAAAATATGACACATCACACTTCTATTCAAAATCAAATTTTTTCAATTTTGTGTTTATTTTTGGCCGAAATTACCACGAAATTTCATTCAAAAGATACCTCTTTAAGAAATATGACACATGACACTTCTAGTCCAGCGCAAAATTTCTCAAATTTGTGCTTACTTTTGGCTGAAATTACTATGAAATTTCATTCAAAAGATACCTCCTTGAGAAATATGACACATAACACTTCTATTCCAAATTTAAATTTTTCAATTTTGTGCCTATTTTTGGCTGAACTTAGTATGAAATTTCATTAAAAAAAGACCCTCTTGTGAAATAAGACACATAACACTTCTATTCCAAATCAAATTTTTTCATTTTGAGCTTATTTTTGGCTGAAATTAGTATGAAATTTCATTCAAAAGATGCTTCCTGGAACAATATGACACAGAGCACTTCAATTCCAATTAAATAATTGTACAAATTTGCGCTTCTTTTTGGCTGAAATTAGTATGAGATTTCATTCAGAAGATACCTCCTTGAGAAATATGACACATAGCACTTCTATTCCAAATATAAATTTTTCAATTTTGTGCTTATTTTTGGCTGAAGTTAGTATGAAATTTCATTCATGAGATACCTCCTGGAACAATATGACACATAACACTTCAATTCCAAATCAAATTTTTTTTAATTTTGTGCTTATTTTTTGCTGAAATTAGTATGTAATTTCACTCAAAAGATACCTCCTTGAGAAATATGACACATAGCACTTCTATTCCAAATATACATTTTTCAATTTTGTGCTTATTTTTGGCTGAAGTTAGTATGAAATTTCATTCAGAAGATACCTCCTGGAACAATATGACACATAAAACTTCAATTCCAAATCAAATTTTTTTTAATTTTTAGCTTATTATAGGCTGAAATTAGTATGAAATTTTATTCAAAGGATACCTCCTTGAGACATATGACGTTTAACTCTTAAATTCAAAATCATAATGTCATGAGTTTTTTCTTATTGTTAGTTGAAATTGAGTATGAAATTTCCTTCAGAAGATACCTCCTTGAGAATTATGACACATAACACTTCTATTCCATTTCAATTTTTTCTCAATTTTGTGCTTATTTTTGGCTGAAATTAGTATGAACTTTCATCCAAAGGATACCTCCTTGAGAAATATGATGTGTAACTCTTCAATTCAAAATCATAACTCTTCAATTCAAACTTATAATTTCATGAATTTTTTGCTGATTGTTAGTTGAAATTGAGTATGAAATTTCATTCAAATTATACCTCCATGAGAAATATGACACATAACGCTTCAATTCCAAATCAAAGTTTTTCAATTTTGTGCTTATCTTTGGTTGAAATTAGTATGAATCTTCATTTAAACATACCTTATTGAGAAATATGACACATAACGCTTCAATTCCAAATCAAAATTTTACAATTTTTAGCTTATTATAGGCTGAAATTAGTATGAAATTTTATTCAAATGATACCTCCTTGAGAAATATGACACATGACACTTCTATTCAAAATCAAAATTTTTCAATTTTGTGCTTATTTTTGACTGAAATTAGTATGAAATTTCATTCAAAAGATGCTTCCTGGAACAATATGACACATAGCACTTCAATTCCAATTAAATAATTGTACAAATTTGCGCTTCTTTTTGGCTGAAATTAGTATGAGATTTCATTCAGAAGATACCTCCTTGAGAAATATGACACATAGCACTTCTATTCCAAATATAAACTATTCAATTTTGTGCTTATCTTTGGCTGAAGTTAGTATGAAATTTCATTCAGAAGATACCTCCTGGAACAATATGACACATAACACTTCAATTCAAAATCATAATTTCATGTGTTTTTGCTTTTTGTTAGTTGAAATTGAGTGTGAAATTTCATTCAGAAGATACCTCCTTGATAGATATGACACATAATACTTCTATTCCAAAACAAATTTTTTCAATTTTGTGCTCATTTTTGGCTGAAATTAGTATGAACTTTCATCCAAAGGATACCTCCTTGATAAATATGATGTGTAACTCTTCAATTAAAAATCATAACTCTTCAATTCAAACTTATAATTTCATGAATTTTTTGCTGATTGTTAGTTGAAATTGAGTATGAAATTTCATTCAAATGATACCTCCTTGAGAAATATGACACATAACACTTCTTTTCCAAATAAAAATTTCTCAATTTTTTGCTTATTTTTGGCTGAAATTAGTATGAAATTTCATTCAGAAGATACCTCCTGGAGAGATATGACACATAACATTTCCATTCCAAATCAAATTTTCTCAATTTTGTGCTTTTTTTGGCTGAAATTAGTATGAAATTTCATTCAAAAGATTCCTCATTGAGAAATATGACACATAACACTTCTTTTCCAAATAAAAATTTTTCAATTTTGTGCTTATTTTTGGCTGAAATTAGTATGAAATTTCATTCAGAAAATACCTCCTTGAGAAATATGACACATAACACTTCTATTCCAAATATAAATTTTCCAATTTTGTGCTTATTTTTGGCTGAAATTAGTATGAAATTTCAGTAAAAAAAGACCCTCTTGTGAAATAAGACACATAACACTTCTATTCCAAATCAAATTTATTCAATTTTGTGCTTATTTTTGGCTGAAATTAGTAGGAACTTTCATTCAAAGGATACCTCCTTGAGAAATATGACGTGTAACTCTTTAATTCCAAATCATAACTCTTCAATTCAAAATCAAAATTTCATGAACTTTTTGCTGATTGTTAGTTGAAATTGAGTATGAAATTTCATTTAAATGACACCTCCTTGAGAAATATGACACATAACACTTGAATTCAAAATCAAAATTTTTCAATTTTGTGCTTATTTTTGGCTGAAATTAGTATGAAATTTCATTCAAAGCATACCACTTTGAGACACATGACGTGTAACTCTTCAATTCAAAATCATAATTTCATGAGTTCTTACTTATTTTTAGTTGAAATTGAGTATGAAATTTCATTCAAAGGATACCTCCTTGAGAAATATGACGTGTAACTCTTCTATTCCAACTCAAATTTTCTCAATTTTGTGTATATTTTTGGCTGAAATTTGTATGAAATTTCATTGAGAAGATACCTCCTGGAACAATATGACACATAACACTTCTATTGCAAATCAAATTTTCTCAGTTTTGTGCTTTTTTTGGCTGAAATTAGTATAAAATATCATTCAAAGAATACCTCCTTGAGAAATATGATGTGTAACTCTTCAATTCAAAATCATAACTCTTCAATTCAAACTTATAATTTCATGAATTTTTTGCTGATTGTTAGTTTAAATTGAGTATGAAATTTCATTCAAATGATACCTCCTTGAGAAATATAACACATAACGCTTCAATTCAAAATCAAAGTTTTCCAATTTTGTGCTTATCTTTGGTTGAAATTAATATGAATCTTCATTTAAACATACCTTATTGAGAAATATGACATAACGCTTCAATTCCAAATCAAAATTTTACAATTTTTAGCTTATTTTAGGCTGAAATTAGTATGAAATTTTATTCAAAAGATACCTCCTTGAGAAATATGACACATAACACTTCTATTCCAAATCAAAACTTTTCAATTTTGTGCTTATTTTTGGCTGAAATTAGTATGAAATTTCATTCAAAAGATGCTTCCTGGAACAATATGACACATAGCACTTCAATTCCAATTAAAAAAATTGTACAAATTTGCGCTTCTTTTTGGCTGAAATTAGTATGAGATTTCATTCAGAAGATATCTCCTTGAGAAATATGACACATAGCACTTCTTTTCCAAATAAAAATTTTTCAATTTTGTGCTTATTTTTGGCTGATATTAGTATGAAATTTCAGTAAAAAAAGACCCTCTTGTGAAATAAGACACATAACACTTCTATTCAAAATCAAATATTTTCAATTTTGTGCTTATTTTTGGCTGAAATTAGTATGAGCTTTCATTCAAAGGATACCTCCTTGAGAAATATGACGTGTAACTCTTTAATTCCAAATCATAACTCTTCAATTCCAAATCATAATTTCATGGATTTTTTGCGGATTGTTAGTTGAAATTGAGTATGAAATTTCATTCAAATGATACCTCCTTGCTAAATATGACACATAACACTTCAATTCCAAATCAAAATTTCTCAATTTTGTGCTTATTTTTGGCTGAAATTAGTATGAAATTTCATTCAAAGGATACCTCCTTGAGACATATGACGTGTAACTTTTCAATTCAAAATCATAATTTCATGAGTTTTTACTGATTTTTAGTTGAAATTGAGTTTGAAATTTCATTCAGAAGATACCTCTTTGAGAAATATGACACATAACACTTTTATTCCAAATCAAAATTTTTCAATTTTGTGCTTATTTTTGGCTGAAATTAGTATGAAATTTCATTCAGAAGATACCTCCTTCAAAGATATGACACAAAACATTTCTATTCCAAATCAAAATTTTTTCAATTTTGTGCCTATTTTTGGCTGAAACTAGTATGAAATTTCACTAGGAAAGACCCTCTTGTGAAATAAGACAATTAACACTTTTATTCCAAATCAAATTTTTTCAATTTTGTGCTTATTTTTGGCTGAAATTAGTATGAAATCTCATTAAATAAAGCCCTCTTGTAAAATAAGACACATAACACTTCTATTACAACTCAAATTTTTTTCAATTTTGTGCTTATTTTTGGCTGAAATTAGTATGAAATTTCATTTAAAGATACTCTCTGGAGAATTATGACACATAACACTTTTATTCCAAATCAAAATTTCTCAAATTTATACTTACTTTTGGCTGAGATTACTGTGAAATTTCATTCAAAAGATACCTCCTTGAGAAATATGACACATAACACGTCTTTTCAAAATCAAAATATTCAAATTTTTTGTTCTTATTTTTTGGCTGAAATTAGTATGAAATATCATTCAAAAGATACCTCCTTGAGAAATATGACACATAACACTTCTATCCCAAATATAAATTTTTCAATTTTGTGCTTATTATTGGCTGAAATTAGTATGAAATTTCAGTAAAAAAAGACCCTTATGTAAAATAAGACACATAACACTTCTATTCCAAATCAAATTTTTTCAATTTTGTGCTTATTTTTGTCTGAAATTAGTATGAACTTTCATTCAAAGAATACCTCCTTGAGAAATATGACGTTTAATTCTTTAATTCCAAATCATAACTCTTCAATTCAAAATCATAATTTCATGAATTATTTGCTGATTGTTAGTTGAAATTGAGTATGAAATTTCATTCAAATGATACCTCCTTGTTAAATATGACACATAACACTTCAATTCCAAATCAAAATTTCTCAATTTTGTGCTTATTTTTGGCTGAAATTAGTATGAAATTTCATTCAAAGGATACCTCCTTGAGACATATGACGTGTAACTCTTCAATTCAAAATCATAATTTCATGAGTTTTTACTGATTTTTAGTTGAAATTGAGTATGAAATTTCATTCAGAAGATACCTCCTTGAGAAATATGACACATAACACTTTTATTCCAAATCAAAATTTTTCAATTTTGTGCTTATTTTTGGCTGAAATTAGTATGAAATTTCATTCAGAAGATACCTCCTTCAAAGATATGACACAAAACATTTCAATTCCAAATCAAATTTTCTCAATTTTGTGCTTTTTTGGCTGAAATTAGTATGAAATTTCAGTAAAAAAAGAGCCTCTTGTGAAATAAGACACATAACACTTCTATTCCAAATCAGATTTTTTCAATTTTCTGCTTATTTTTGGCTGAAATTAGTATGAAATCTCATTAAATAAAGCCCTCTTGTAAAATAAGACACATAACACTTCTATTGCAACTCAAATTTTTTTCAATTTTGTGCTTATTTTTGGCTGAAATTAGTATGAAATTTCATTTAAAGATACTCTCTGGAGAATTATGACACATAACACTTTTATTCCAAATCAAAATTTCTCAAATTTATACTTACTTTTGGCTGAGATTACTGTGAAATTTCAATCAAAAGAGACCTCCTTGAGAAATATGACACATAACACGTCTTTTCAAAATCAAAATATTCAAATTTTTTGTTCTTATTTTTTGGCTGAAATTAGTATGAAATATCATTCAAAAGATACCTCCTTGAGAAATATGACACATAACACTTCTATCCCAAATATAAATTTTTCAATTTTGTGCTTATTTTTGGCTGAAATTAGTATGAAATTTCAGTAAAAAAAGACCCTTATGTAAAATAAGACACATAACACTTCTATTCCAAATCAAATTTTTTCAATTTTGTGCTTATTTTTGTCTGAAATTAGTATGAACTTTCATTCAAAGAATACCTCCTTGAGAAATATGACGTTTAACTCTTTAATTCCAAATCATAACTCTTCAATTCAAAATCATAATTTCATGAATTATTTGCTGATTGTTAGTTGAAATTGAGTATGAAATTTCATTCAAATGATACCTCCTTGTTAAATATGACACATAACACTTCAATTCCAAATCAAAATTTCTCAATTTTGTGCTTATTTTTGGCTGAAATTAGTATGAAATTTCATTCAAAGGATACCTCCTTGAGACATATGACGTGTAACTCTTCAATTCAAAATCATAATTTCATGAGTTTTTACTGATTTTTAGTTGAAATTGAGTATGAAATTTCATTCAGAAGATACCTCCTTGAGAAATATGACACATAACACTTTTATTCCAAATCAAAATTTTTCAATTTTGTGCTTATTTTTGGCTGAAATTAGTATGAAATTTCATTCAGAAGATACCTCCTTGAAAGATATGACACAAAACATTTCAATTCCAAATCAAATTTTCTCAATTTTGTGCTTTTTTGGCTGAAATTAGTATGAAATTTCAGTAAAAAAAGAGCCTCTTGTGAAATAAGACACATAACACTTCAATTCCAAATCAGATTTTTTCAATTTTGTGCTTATTTTTGGCTGAAATTAGTAGGAACTTTCATTCAAAGGATACCTCCTTGAGAAATATGACGTGTAACTCTTTAATTCCAAATCATAACTCTTCAATTCAAAATCATAATTTCATGAACTTTTTGCTGATTGTTAGTTGAAATTGAGTATGAAATTTCATTTAAATGACACCTCCTTGAGAAATATGACACATAACACTTTTATTCCAAATCAAAATTTTTCAATTTTTAGCTTATTTTAGGCTGAAATTAGTATGAAATTTTATTCAGAAGATACCTCCTTGAGAGATATGACGCAAAGCATTTCAATTCCAAATCAAATTTTCTCAAGTTTGTGCTTTTTTGGCTGAAATTAGTATGAAATTTCATTCAAAAGATTCCTCAATGAGAAATATGTCACATAACACTTCTTTTCCAAATACAAATTTTTTTAATTTTGTTCTAACTTTTGGCTGAAATTAGTATGAAATTTCATTCAAAAGATTCCTCAATGAGAAATATGTCACATAACACTTCTTTTCCAAATAAAAATTTTTCAATTTTGTGCTAATTTTTGACTGAAATTAGTATGAAATTTCATTCAGAAGACACCTCCTTGAGAAATATGACACATAACACTTCTATTCCAAATATAAATTTTCCAATTTTGTGCTTATTTTTGGCTGAAATTAGTATGAAATTTCAGTAAAAAAAGACCCTCTTGTGAAATAAGACACATAACACTTCTATTCAAAATCAAATTTTTTCAATTTTGTGCTTATTTTTGGCAGAAATTAGTATGAACTTTCATTCAAAGGATACCTCCTTGAGAAATATGACGTGTAACTCTTTAATTCCAAATCATAACTCTTCAATTCCAAATCATAATTTCATGGATTTTTTGCGGATTGTTAGTTGAAATTGAGTATGAAATTTCATTCAAATGACACCTCTTTGAGAAATATGACACATAACACTTCAATTCCAAATCAAAATTTTTCAATTTTGTGCTTATTTTTGGCTGATATTAGTACGAAATTTCATTAAAAGGATACCTCCTTGAGACATATGACGTGTAACTCTTCAATTCAAAATCATAATTTCATGAGTTTTTACCGATTTTTAGTTGAAATTGAGTATGAAATTTCATTCAGAAGATACCTCCTTGAGAACTATGACCTTAACACTTCTATTCAAAATCAAAATTTTTTCAATTTTGTGCCTATTTTTGGCTGAAACTAGTATGAAATTTCACTAGGAAAGACCCTCTTGTGAAATAAGACACATAACACTTCAATTCCAAATCAAATTTTTTTTAATTTTGTGCTTATTTTTTGCTGAAATTCGTATGTAATTTCACTCAAAAGATACCTCCTTGAGACATATGACGTTTAACTCTTCAATTCAAAATGATAATTTCATGTGTTTTTGCTTTTTGTTAGTTGAAATTGAGTATGAAATTTCATTCAGAAGATACCTCCTTGAGAATTATGACACATAACACTTCTATTCCATTTCAATTTTTTCTCAATTTTGTGCTTATTTTTGGCTGAAATTAGTATGAACTTTCATCCAAAGGATACCTCCTTGAGAAATATGATGTGTAACTCTTCAATTCAAAATCATAACTCTTCAATTCAAACTTATAATTTCATGAATTTTTTGCTGATTGTTAGTTGAAATTGAGTATGAAATTTCATTCAGAAGATGCCTCCTTGAGAGATATGACACATAATACTTCTATTCCAAATCAAATTTTTTCAATTTTGAGCTTATTTTTGGCTGAAATTAGTATGAAATTTAATTCAAAGGATACCTCCTTGAGACATATGACGTGTAACTCTTCAATTCAAAATCATAATTTCATGAGTTTTTTCTTATTGTTAGTTGAAATTGAGTATGAAATTTCATTCAGAAGATACCTCCTTGAGAATTATGACACATAACACTTCTATTCCATTTCAATTTTTTCTCAATTTTGTGCTTATTTTTGGCTGAAATTAGTATGAGCTTTCATCCGAAGGATACCTCCTTGAGAAATATGATGTGTAACTCTTCAATTCAAAATCATAACTCTTCAATTCAAACTTATAATTTCATGAATTTTTTGCTGATTGTTAGTTGAAATTGAGTATGAAATTTCATTCAAATGATACCTCCTTGAGAAATATGACACATAACGCTTCAATTCAAAATCAAAGTTTTTCAATTTTGTGCTTATCTTTGGTTGAAATTAGTATGAATCTTCATTTAAACATACCTTATTGAGAAATATGACACATAACGCTTCAATTCCAAATCAAAATTTTACAATTTTTAGCTTATTATAGGCTGAAATTAGTATGAAATTTTATTCAAAAGATACCTCCTTGAGAAATATGACACATAACACTTCTATTCCAAATCACAATTTCTCAATTTTGTGCTTATTTTTGACTGAAATTAGTATGAAATTTCATTCAAAAGATGCTTCCTGGAACAATATGACACATAGCACTTCAATTCCAATTAAATAATTGTAAAAATTTGCGCTTCTTTTTGGCTGAAATTAGTATGAGATTTCATTCAGAAGATACCTCCTTGAGAAATATGACACATAGCACTTCTATTCCAAATATAAATTTTTCAATTTTGTGCTTATTTTTGGCTGAAGTTAGTATGAAATTTCATTCAGAAGATACCTCCTGGAACAATATGACACATAACACTTCAATTCCAAACCAAATTTTTTTTAATTTTGTGCTTATTTTTGGCTGAAATTAGTATGTAATTTCACTCAAAAGATACCTCCTTGAGACATATGACGTTTAACTCTTCAATTCAAAATCATAATTTCATGTGTTTTTGCTTTTTGATAGTTGAAATTGAGTATGAAATTTCATTCAGAAGATACCTCCTTGATAGATATGACACATAACACTTTTATTCCATATCAAAATTTTTCAATTTTGTGCTTATTTTTGGCTGAAATTAGTATGAAATTTCATTCAGAAGATACCTCCTTGAGAGATATGACACAAAGCATTTCAATTCCAAATCAAATTTTCTCAAGTTTGTGCTTTTTTGGCTGAAATTAGTATGAAATTTCATTCAAAAGATTCCTCAATGAGAAATATGTCACATAACACTTCTTTTCCAAATAAAGATTTTTCAATTTTGTGCTAATTTTTGGCTGAAATTAGTATGAAATTTCATTCAGAAGACACCTCCTTGAAAAATATAACACATAACACTTCTATTCCAAATATAAATTTTCCAATTTTGTGCTTATTTTTGGATGAAATTAGTATGAAATTTCAGTAAAAAGAGACCCTCTTGTGAAATAACACACATAACACTTCTATTCAAAATCAAATTTTTTCAATTTTGTGCTTATTTTTGGCTGAAATTAGTATGAACCTTCATTCAAAGGATACCTCCTTGAGAAATATGACGTGTAACTCTTTAATTCCAAATCATAACTCTTCAATTCCAAATCATAATTTCATGGATTTTTTGCGGATTGTTAGTTGAAATTGAGTATGAAATTTCATTCAAATGACACCTCTTTGAGAAATATGACACATAACAATTCAATTCCAAATCAAAATTTTTCAATTTTGTGCTTATTTTTGGCTGATATTAGTACGAAATTTCATTAAAAGGATACCTCCTTGAGACATATGACGTGTAACTCTTCAATTCAAAATCATAATTTCATGAGTTTTTACTGATTTTTAGTTGAAATTGAGTATGAAATTTCATTCAGAAGATACCTCCTTGAGAACTATGACCTTAACACTTCTATTCCAAATCAAAATTTTTTCAATTTTGTGCCTATTTTTGGCTGAAACTAGTATGAAATTTCACTAGGAAAGACCCTCTTGTGAAATAAGACAATTAACACTTCTATTCCAAATCAAATTTTTTCAATTTTGTGCTTATTTTTGGCTGAAATTAGTATGAAATTTCATTTAAAGATACTCTCTGGAGAATTATGACACATAACACTTTTATTCCAAATCAAAATTTCTCAAATTTATACTTACTTTTGGCTGAGATTACTGTGAAATTTCATTCAAAACATACCTCCTTGAGAAATATGACACATAACACGTCTTTTCAAAATCAAAATATTTAAATTTTTTGTTCTTATTTTTTGGCTGAAATTAGTATGAAATATCATTCAAAATATACCTCCTTGAGAAATATGACACATAACACTTCTATCCCAAATATAAATTTTTCAATTTTGTGCTTATTTTTAGCTGAAATTAGTATGAAATTTCAGTAAAAAAAGACCCTTATGTGAAATAAGACACATAACACTTCTATTCCAAATCAAATTTTTTCAATTTTGTCCTTATTTTTGTCTGAAATTAGTATGAACTTTCATTCAAAGAATACCTCCTTGAGAAATATGACGTTTAACTCTTTAATTCCAAATCATAACTCTTCAATTCAAAATCATAATTTCATGAGTTTTTACTGATTTTTAGTTGAAATTGAGTATGAAATTTCATTCAGAAGATACCTCCTTGAGAAATATGACACATAACACTTCTATTCCAAGTCAAAATTTTTTCAATTTTGTGCCTATTTTTGGCTGAAACTAGTATGAAATTTCACTAGGAAAGACCCTCTTGTGAAATAAGACAATTAACACTTCTATTCCAAATCAAATTTTTTCAATTTTGTGCTTATTTTTGGCTGAAATTAGTATGAAATATCATTTAAATGACACCTCCTTGAGAAATATGACACATAACACTTTTATTCCAAATCAAAAGTTTTCAATTTTGTGCTTATTTTTGGCTGAAATTAGTATGAAATTTCATTCAGAAGATACCTCCTTGAAAGATATGACACAAAACATTTCAATTCCAAATCAAATTTTCTCAATTTTGTGCTTTTTTGGCTGAAATTAGTATGAAATTTCAGTAAAAAAAGAGCCTCTTGGGAAATAAGACACATAACACTTCTATTCCAAATCAGATTTTTTCAATTTTGTGCTTATTTTCGGCTGAAATTAGTAGGAACTTTCATTCAAAGGATACCTCCTTGAGAAATATGACGTGTAACTCTTTAATTCCAAATCATAACTCTTCAATTCAAAATCATAATTTCATGAACTTTTTGCTGATTGTTAGTTGAAATTGAGTATGAAATTTCATTTAAATGACACCTCCTTGAGAAATATGACACATAACACTTTTATTCCAAATCAAAATTTTTCAATTTTGTGCTTATTTTTGGCTGAAATTAGTATGAAATTTCATTCAGAAGATACCTCCTTGAGAGATATGACACAAAGCATTTCAATTCCAAATCAAATTTTCTCAAGTTTGTGCTTTTTTGGCTGAAATTAGTATGAAATTTCATTCAAAAGATTCCTCAATGAGAAATATGTCACATAACACTTCTTTTCCAAAAACAAATTTTTTTAATTTTGTGCTAATTTTTGGCTGAAATTAGTATGAAATTTCATTCAAAAGATTCCTCAGTGAGAAATATGTCACATAACACTTCTTTTCCAAATAAAAATTTCTCAATTTTGTGCTAATTTTTGGCTGAAATTAGTATGAAATTTCATTCAGAAGATACCTCCTTGAAAAATATGACACATAACACTTCTATTCCAAATATAAATTTTCCAATTTTGTGCTTATTTTTGGCTGAAATTAGTATGAAATTTCAGTAAAAAAAGACCCTCTTGTGAAATAAGACACATAACACTTCTATTCAAAATCAAATTTTCTCAATTTTGTGCTTATTTTTGGCTGAAATTAGTATGAACTTTCATGCAAAGGATACCTCTTTGAGAAATATGACGTGTAACTCTTTAATTCCAAATCATAACTCTTCAATTCCAAATCATAATTTCAAGGATTTTTTGCGGATTGTTAGTTGAAATTGAGTATGAAATTTCATTCAAATGACACCTCTTTGAGAAATATGACACGTAACACTTCAATTCCAAATCAAAATTTTTCAATTTTTTGCTTATTTTTGGCTGATATTAGTACAAAATTTCATTAAAAGGATACCTCCTTGAGACATATGACGTGTAACTCTTCAATTCAAAATCATAATTTCATGAGTATTTACTGATTTTTAGTTGAAATTGAGTATGAAATTTCATTCAGAAGATACCTTCTTGAGAACTATGACCTTAACACTTCTATTCCAAATCAAAATTTTTTCAATTTTGTGCCTATTTTTGGCTGAAACTAGTATGAAATTTCACTAGCAAAGACCCTCTTGTGAAATAAGACAATTAACACTTCTATCCCAAATCAAATTTTTTCAATTTTGTGCTTATTTTTGGCTGAAATTAGTATGAAATTTCATTTAAAGATACTCTCTGGAGAATTATGACACATAACAATTTTATTCCAAATCAAAATTTCTCAAATTTATACTTACTTTTGGCTGAGATTACTGTGAAATTTCATTCAAAACATACCTCCTTGAGAAATATGACACATAACACGTCTTTTCAAAATCAAAATATTTAAATTTTTTGTTCTTATCTTTTGGCTGAAATTAGTATGAAATTTCATTCAAAAGATTCCTAAATGAGAAATATGTCAAATAGCACTTCTTTTCCAAATAAAAATTTTTCAATTTTGTGCTAATTTTTGGCTGAAATTAGTATGAAATTTTATTCAGAAGACACTTCCTTGAGAAATATGACACATAACACTTCTATTCCAAATATAAATTTTCCAATTTTGTGCTTATTTTTGGCTGAAATTAGTATGAAATTTCAGTAAAAAAAGACCCTCTTGTGAAATAAGACACATAACACTTCTATTCAAAATCAAATTTTTTCAATTTTGTTCTTATTTTTGGCTGAAATTAGTATGAACTTTCATTCAAAGGATACCTCCTTGAGAAATATGACGTGTAACTCTTTAATTCCAAATCATAACTCTTCAATTCCAAATCATAATTTCATGGATTTTTTGCGGATTGTTAGTTGAAATTGAGTATAAAATTTCATTCAAATGACACCTCTTTGAGAAATATGACACATAACACTTCAATTCCAAATCAAAATTTTTCAATTTTGTGCTTATTTTTGGCTGATATTAGTACGAAATTTCATTAAAAGGATACCTCCTTGAGACATATGACGTGTAACTCTTCAATTCAAAATCATAATTTCATGAGTATTTACTGATTTTTAGTTGAAATTGAGTATGAAATTTCATTCAAAAGATTCCTCAATGAGAAATATGTCACATAACACTTCTTTTCCAAAAACAAATTTTTTTAATTTTGTGCTAATTTTTGGCTGAAATTAGTATGAAATTTCATTCAAAAGATTCCTCAGTGAGAAATATGTCACATAACACTTCTTTTCCAAATAAAAATTTCTCAATTTTGTGCTAATTTTTGGCTGAAATTAGTATGAAATTTCATTCAGAAGATACCTCCTTGAAAAATATGACACATAACACTTCTATTCCAAATATAAATTTTCCAATTTTGTGCTTATTTTTGGCTGAAATTAGTATGAAATTTCAGTAAAAAAAGACCCTCTTGTGAAATAAGACACAGAACACTTCTATTCAAAATCAAATTTTCTCAATTTTGTGCTTATTTTTGGCTGAAATTAGTATGAACTTTCATGCAAAGGATACCTCTTTGAGAAATATGACGTGTAACTCTTTAATTCCAAATCATAACTCTTCAATTCCAAATCATAATTTCAAGGATTTTTTGCGGATTGTTAGTTGAAATTGAGTATGAAATTTCATTCAAATGACACCTCTTTGAGAAATATGACACGTAACACTTCAATTCCAAATCAAAATTTTTCAATTTTTTGCTTATTTTTGGCTGATATTAGTACAAAATTTCATTAAAAGGATACCTCCTTGAGACATATGACGTGTAACTCTTCAATTCAAAATCATAATTTCATGAGTATTTACTGATTTTTAGTTGAAATTGAGTATGAAATTTCATTCAGAAGATACCTTCTTGAGAACTATGACCTTAACACTTCTATTCCAAATCAAAATTTTTTCAATTTTGTGCCTATTTTTGGCTGAAACTAGTATGAAATTTCACTAGCAAAGACCCTCTTGTGAAATAAGACAATTAACACTTCTATCCCAAATCAAATTTTTTCAATTTTGTGCTTATTTTTGGCTGAAATTAGTATGAAATTTCATTTAAAGATACTCTCTGGAGAATTATGACACATAACAATTTTATTCCAAATCAAAATTTCTCAAATTTATACTTACTTTTGGCTGAGATTACTGTGAAATTTCATTCAAAACATACCTCCTTGAGAAATATGACACATAACACGTCTTTTCAAAATCAAAATATTTAAATTTTTTGTTCTTATCTTTTGGCTGAAATTAGTATGAAATTTCATTCAAAAGATTCCTAAATGAGAAATATGTCAAATAGCACTTCTTTTCCAAATAAAAATTTTTCAATTTTGTGCTAATTTTTGGCTGAAATTAGTATGAAATTTTATTCAGAAGACACTTCCTTGAGAAATATGACACATAACACTTCTATTCCAAATATAAATTTTCCAATTTTGTGCTTATTTTTGGCTGAAATTAGTATGAAATTTCAGTAAAAAAAGACCCTCTTGTGAAATAAGACACATAACACTTCTATTCAAAATCAAATTTTTTCAATTTTGTTCTTATTTTTGGCTGAAATTAGTATGAACTTTCATTCAAAGGATACCTCCTTGAGAAATATGACGTGTAACTCTTTAATTCCAAATCATAACTCTTCAATTCCAAATCATAATTTCATGGATTTTTTGCGGATTGTTAGTTGAAATTGAGTATAAAATTTCATTCAAATGACACCTCTTTGAGAAATATGACACATAACACTTCAATTCCAAATCAAAATTTTTCAATTTTGTGCTTATTTTTGGCTGATATTAGTACGAAATTTCATTAAAAGGATACCTCCTTGAGACATATGACGTGTAACTCTTCAATTCAAAATCATAATTTCATGAGTATTTACTGATTTTTAGTTGAAATTGAGTATGAAATTTCATTCAGAAGATACCTTCTTGAGAACTATGACCTTAACACTTCTATTCCAAATCAAAATTTTTTCAATTTTGTGCCTATTTTTGGCTGAAACTAGTATGAAATTTCACTAGCAAAGACCCTCTTGTGAAATAAGACAATTAACACTTCTATTCCAAATCAAATTTTTTCAATTTTGTGCTTATTTTTGGCTGAAATTAGTATGAAATTTCATTTAAAGATACTCTCTGGAGAATTATGACACATAACACTTTTATTCCAAATCAAAATTTCTCAAATTTATACTTACTTTTGGCTGAGATTACTGTGAAATTTCATTCAAAACATACCTCCTTGAGAAATATGACACATAACACGTCTTTTCAAAATCAAAATATTTAAATTTTTTGTTCTTATTTTTTGGCTGAAATTAGTATGAAATTTCATTCAAAAGATTCCTAAATGAGAAATATGTCAAATAGCACTTCTTTTCCAAATAAAAATTTTTCAATTTTGTGCTAATTTTTGGCTGAAATTAGTATGAAATTTTATTCAGAAGACACCTCCTTGAGAAATATGACACATAACACTTCTATTCCAAATATAAATTTTCCAATTTTGTGCTTATTTTTGGCTGAAATTAGTATGAAATTTCAGTAAAAAAAGACCCTCTTGTGAAATAAGACAATTAACACTTCTATCCCAAATCAAATTTTCTCAATTTTGTTCTTATTTTTGGCTGAAATTAGTATGAACTTTCATTCAAAGGATACCTCCTTGAGAAATATGACGTGTAACTCTTTAATTCCAAATCATAACTCTTCAATTCCAAATCATAATTTCATGGATTCTTTGCGGATTGTTAGTTGAAATTGAGTATGAAATTTCATTCAAATGACACCTCTTTGAGAAATATGACACATAACACTTCAATTCCAAATCAAAATTTTTCAATTTTGTGCTTATTTTTGGCTGATATTAGTACGAAATTTCATTAAAAGGATACCTCCTTGAGACATATGACATGTAACTCTTCAATTCAAAATCATAATTTCATGAGTTTTTACTGATTTTTAGTTGAAATTGAGAATGAAATTTCATTCAGAAGATACCTCCTTGAGAACTATGACCTTAACACTTCTATTCCAAATCAAAATTTTTTCAATTTTGTGCCTATTTTTGGCTGAAACTAGTATGAAATTTCACTAGGAAAGACCCTCTTGTGAAATAAGACACATAACACTTCAATTCCAAATCAAATTTTTTTTAATTTTGTGCTTATTTTTTGCTGAAATTAGTATGTAATTTCACTCAAAAGATACCTCCTTGAGACATATGATGTTTAACTCTTCAATTCAAAATGATAATTTCATGTGTTTTTGCTTTTTGTTAGTTGAAATTGAGTATGAAATTTCATTCAGAAGATACCTCCTTGAGAAATATGACACATAACACTTCTATTCCAAATCAAAATTTTTTCAATTTTGTGCCTATTTTTGGCTGAAACTAGTATGAAATTTCACTAGGAAAGACCCTCTTGTGAAATAAGACACATAACACTTCAATTCCAAATCAAATTTTTTTTAATTTTGTGCTTATTTTTTGCTGAAATTAGTATGTAATTTCACTCAAAAGATACCTCCTTGAGACATATGACGTTTAACTCTTCAATTCAAAATGATAATTTCATGTGTTTTTGCTTTTTGTTAGTTGAAATTGAGTATGAAATTTCATTCAGAAGATACCTCCTTGAGAAATATGACACTTAACACTTCTATTCCAAATCAAATTTTTTCAATTTTGTGCTTATTTTTTGCTGAAATTAGTATGTAATTTCACTCAAAAGATACCTCCTTGAGACATATGACGTTTAACTCTTCAATTCAAAATGATAATTTCATGTGTTTTTGCTTTTTGTTAGTTGAAATTGAGTATGAAATTTCATTCAGAAGATACCTCCTTGAGAAATATGACACTTAACACTTCTATTCCAAATCAAATTTTTTTCAATTTTGTGCTTATTTTTTGCTGAAATTAGTATGTAATTTCACTCAAAAGATACCTCCTTGAGACATATGACGTTTAACTCTTCAATTCAAAATGATAATTTCATGTGTTTTTGCTTTTTGTTAGTTGAAATTGAGTATGAAATTTCATTCAGAAGATACCTCCTTGAGAATTATGACACATAACACTTCTATTCCATTTCAATTTTTTCTCAATTTTGTGCTTATTTTTGGCTGAAATTAGTATGAACTTTCATCCAAAGGATACCTCCTTGAGAAATATGATGTGTAACTCTTCAATTCAAAATCATAACTCTTCAATTCAAACTTATAATTTCATGAATTTTTTGCTGATTGTTATTTGAAATTGAGTATGAAATTTCATTCAAATGATACCTCCTTGAGAAATATGACACATAACGCTTCAATTCCAAATCAAATTTTTTCAATTTTGTGCTTATCTTTTGTTGAAATTAGTATGAATCTTCATTTAAACATACCTTATTGAGAAATATGACACATAACGCTTCAATTCCAAATCAAAATTTTACAATTTTTCGCTTATTATAGGCTGAAATTAGTATGAAATTTTCTTCAAAAGAAACCTCCTTGAGAAATATGACACATAACACTTCTATTCCAAATCACAATTTTTCAATTTTGTGCTTATTTTTGACTGAAATTAGTATGAAATTTCATTCAAAAGATGCTTCCTGGAACAATATGACACATAGCACTTCAATTCCAATTAAATATTTGTAAAAATTTGCGCTTCTTTTTGGCTGAAATTAGTATGAGATTTCATTCAGAAGATACCTCCTTGAGAAATATGACACATAGCACTTCTATTCCAAGTATAAATTTTTCAATTTTGTGCTTATTTTTGGCTGAAGTTAGTATGAAATTTCATTCAGAAGATACCTCCTGGAACAATATGACACATTACACTTCAATTCCAAACCAAATTTTTTTTTATTTTGTGCTTATTTTTGGCTGAAATTAGTATGTAATTTCACTCAAAAGATACCTCCTTGAGACATATGACGTTTAACTCTTCAATTCAAAATCATAATTTCATGTGTTTTTGCTTTTTGATAGTTGAAATTGAGTATGAAATTTCATTCAGAAGATACCTCCTTGATAGATATGACACATAATACTTCTATTCCAAAACAAATTTTTTCAATTTTGTGCTTATTTTTGGCTGAAATTAGTATGAACTTTCATCCAAAGGATACCTCCTTGAGAAATATGATGTGTAACTCTTCAATTCAAAATCATAACTGTTCAATTCAAACTTATAATTTCATGAATTTTTTGCTGATTGTTAGTTGAAATTGAGTATGAAATTTCATTCAGAAGATACCTCCTGGAACAATATGACACATAACACTTCAATTCCAAATTAAAATTTTTCAATTTTGTGCTTATTTTTGGCTGATATTAGTACGAAATTTCATTAAAAGGAGACCTCCTTGAGACATATGACGTGTAACTCTTCAATTCAAAATCATAATTTCATGAGTTTTTACTGATTTTTAGTTGAAATTGAGTATGAAATTTCATTCAGAAGATACCTCCTTGAGAACTATGACCTTAACACTTCTATTCCAAATCAAATTTTTTTCAATTTTGTGCCTATTTTTGGCTGAAACTAGTATGAAATTTCACTAGGAAAGACCCTCTTGTGAAATAAGACAATTAACACTTCTATTCCAAATCAAATTTTTTAATTTTGTGCTTATTTTTGGCTGAAATTAGTATGAAATTTCATTTAAAGATACTCTCTGGAGAATTATGACACATAACACTTTTATTCCAAATCAAAATTTCTCAAATTTATACTTACTTTTGGCTGAGATTACTGTGAAATTTCATTCAAAACATACCTCCTTGAGAAATATGACACATAACACGTCTTTTCAAAATCAAAATATTTAAATTTTTTGTTCTTATTTTTTGGCTGAAATTAGTATGAAATATCATTCAAAAGATACCTCCTTGAGAAATATGACACATAACACTTCTATCCCAAATATAAATTTTTCAATTTTGTGCTTATTTTTAGCTGAAATTAGTATGAAATTTCAGTAAAAAAAGACCCTTATGTGAAATAAGACACATAACACTTCTATTCCAAATCAAATTTTTTCAATTTTGTCCTTATTTTTGTCTGAAATTAGTATGAACTTTCATTCAAAGAATACCTCCTTGAGAAATATGACGTTTAACTCTTTAATTCCAAATCATAACTCTTCAATTCAAAATCATAATTTCATGAGTTTTTACTGATTTTTAGTTGAAATTGAGTATGAAATTTCATTCAGAAGATACCTCCTTGAGAAATATGACACATAACACTTCTATTCCAAATCAAAATTTTTTCAATTTTGTGCCTATTTTTGGCTGAAACTAGTATGAAATTTCACTAGGAAAGACCCTCTTGTGAAATAAGACAATTAACACTTCTATTCCAAATCAAATTTTTTCAATTTTGTGCTTATTTTTGGCTGAAATTAGTATGAAATATCATTTAAATGACACCTCCTTGAGAAATATGACACATAACACTTTTATTCCAAATCAAAATTTTTCAATTTTGTGCTTATTTTTGGCTGAAATTAGTATGAAATTTCATTCAGAAGATACCTCCTTGAAAGATATGACGTGTAACTCTTTAATTCCAAATCATAACTCTTCAATTCAAAATCATAATTTCATGAACTTTTTGCTGATTGTTAGTTGAAATTGAGTATGAAATTTCATTTAAATGACACCTCCTTGAGAAATATGACACATAACACTTTTATTCCAAATCAAAATTTTTCAATTTTGTGCTTATTTTTGGCTGAAATTAGTATGAAATTTCATTCAGAAGATACCTCCTTGAGAGATATGACACAAAGCATTTCAATTCCAAATCAAATTTTCTCAAGTTTGTGCTTTTTTGGCTGAAATTAGTATGAAATTTCATTCAAAAGATTCCTCAATGAAAAATATGTCACATAACACTTCTTTTCCAAATACAAATTTTTTTAATTTTGTGCTAATTTTTGGCTGAAATTAGTATGAAATTTCATTCAAAAGATTCCTCAGTGAGAAATATGTCACATAACACTTCTTTTCCAAATAAAAATTTCTCAATTTTGTGCTAATTTTTGGCTGAAATTAGTATGAAATTTCATTCAGAAGATACCTCCTTGAAAAATATGACACATAACACTTCTATTCCAAATATAAATTTTCCAATTTTGTGCTTATTTTTGGCTGAAATTAGTATGAAATTTCAGTAAAAAAAGACCCTCTTGTGAAATAAGACAATTAACACTTCTATTCCAAATCAAATTTTTTCAATTTTGTGCTTATTTTTGGCTGAAATTAGTATGAAATATCATTTAAATGACACCTCCTTGAGAAATATGACACATAACACTTTTATTCCAAATCAAAATTTTTAAATTTTGTGCTTATTTTTGGCTGAAATTAGTATGAAATTTCATTCAGAAGATACCTCCTTGAAAGATATGACGTGTAACTCTTTAATTCCAAATCATAACTCTTCAATTCAAAATCATAATTTCATGAACTTTTTGCTGATTGTTAGTTGAAATTGAGTATGAAATTTCATTTAAATGACACCTCCTTGAGAAATATGACACATAACACTTTTATTCCAAATCAAAATTTTTCAATTTTGTGCTTATTTTTGGCTGAAATTAGTATGAAATTTCATTCAGAAGATACCTCCTTGAGAGATATGACACAAAGCATTTCAATTCCAAATCAAATTTTCTCAAGTTTGTGCTTTTTTGGCTGAAATTAGTATGAAATTTCATTCAAAAGATTCCTCAATGAGAAATATGTCACATAACACTTCTTTTCCAAATACAAATTTTTTTAATTTTGTGCTAATTTTTGGCTGAAATTAGCATGAAATTTCATTCAAAAGATTCCTCAGTGAGAAATATGTCACATAACACTTCTTTTCCAAATAAAAATTTCTCAATTTTGTGCTAATTTTTGGCTGAAATTAGTATGAAATTTCATTCAGAAGATACCTCCTTGAAAAATATGACACATAACACTTCTATTCCAAATATAAATTTTCCAATTTTGTGCTTATTTTTGGCTGAAATTAGTATGAAATTTCAGTAAAAAAAGACCCTCTTGTGAAATAAGACACGTAACACTTCTATTCAAAATCAAATTTTTTCAATTTTGTGCTTATTTTTGGCTGAAATTAGTATGAACTTTCATTCAAAGGATACCTCTTTGAGAAATATGACGTGTAACTCTTTAATTCCAAATCATAACTCTTCAATTCCAAATCATAATTTCAAGGATTTTTTGCGGATTGTTAGTTGAAATTGAGTATGAAATTTCATTCAAATGACACCTCTTTGAGAAATATGACACGTAACACTTCAATTCCAAATCAAAATTTTTCAATTTTTTGCTTATTTTTGGCTGATATTAGTACGAAATTTCATTAAAAGGATACCTCCTTGAGACATATGACGTGTAACTCTTCAATTCAAAATCATAATTTCATGAGTTTTTACTGATTTTTAGTTGAAATTGAGTATGAAATTTCATTCAGAAGATACCTTCTTGAGAACTATGACCTTAACACTTCTATTCCAAATCAAAATTTTTTCAATTTTGTGCCTATTTTTGGCTGAAACTAGTATGAAATTTCACTAGCAAAGACCCTCTTGTGAAATAAGACAATTAACACTTCTATTCCAAATCAAATTTTTTCAATTTTGTGCTTATTTTTGGCTGAAATTAGTATGAAATTTCATTTAAAGACACTCTCTGGAGAATTATGACACATAACACTTTTATTCCAAATCAAAATTTCTCAAATTTATACTTACTTTTGGCTGAGATTACTGTGAAATTTCATTCAAAACATACCTCCTTGAGAAATATGACACATAACACGTCTTTTCAAAATCAAAATATTTAAATTTTTTGTTCTTATTTTTTGGCTGAAATTAGTATGAAATTTCATTCAAAAGATTCCTAAATGAGAAATGTGTCAATTAACACTTCTTTTCCAAATAAAAATTTTTCAATTTTGTGCTAATTTTTGGCTGAAATTAGTATGAAATTTTATTCAGAAGACACCTCCTTGAGAAATATGACACATAACACTTCTATTCCAAATATAAATTTTCCAATTTTGTGCTTATTTTTGGCTGAAATTAGTATGAAATTTCAGTAAAAAAAGACCCTCTTGTGAAATAAGACACATAACACTTCTATTCAAAATCAAATTTTTTCAATTTTGTTCTTATTTTTGGCTGAAATTAGTATGAACTTTCATTCAAAGGATATCTCCTTGAGAAATATGACGTGTAACTCTTTAATTCCAAATCATAACTCTTCAATTCCAAATCATAATTTCATGGATTTTTTGCGGATTGTTAGTTGAAATTGAGTATGAAATTTCATTCAAATGACACCTCTTTGAGAAATATGACACATAACACTTCAATTCCAAATCAAAATTTTTCAATTTTGTGCTTATTTTTGGCTGATATTAGTACGAAGTTTCATTAAAAGGATACCTCTTTGAGACATATGACATGTAACTCTTCAATTCAAAATCATAATTTCATGAGTTTTTACTGATTTTTAGTTGAAATTGAGAATGAAATTTCATTCAGAAGATACCTCCTTGAGAACTATGACCTTAACACTTCTATTCCAAATCAAAATTTTTTCAATTTTGTGCCTATTTTTGGCTGAAACTAGTATGAAATTTCACTAGGAAAGACCCTCTTGTGAAATAAGACACATAACACTTCAATTCCAAATCAAATTTTTTTTAATTTTGTGCTTATTTTTTGCTGAAATTAGTATGTAATTTCACTCAAAAGATACCTCCTTGAGACATATGACGTTTAACTCTTCAATTCAAAATGATAATTTCATGTGTTTTTGCTTTTTGTTAGTTGAAATTGAGTATGAAATTTCATTCAGAAGATACCTCCTTGAGAAATATGACACATAACACTTCTATTCCAAATCAAAATTTTTTCAATTTTGTGCCTATTTTTGGCTGAAACTAGTATGAAATTTCACTAGGAAAGACCCTCTTGTGAAATAAGACACATAACACTTCAATTCCAAATCAAATTTTTTTTAATTTTGTGCTTATTTTTTGCTGAAATTAGTATGTAATTTCACTCAAAAGATACCTCCTTGAGACATATGACGTTTAACTCTTCAATTCAAAATGATAATTTCATGTGTTTTTGCTTTTTGTTAGTTGAAATTGAGTATGAAATTTCATTCAGAAGATACCTCCTTGAGAAATATGACACTTAACACTTCTATTCCAAATCAAATTTTTTTCAATTTTGTGCTTATTTTTTGCTGAAATTAGTATGTAATTTCACTCAAAAGATACCTCCTTGAGACATATGACGTTTAACTCTTCAATTCAAAATGATAATTTCATGTGTTTTTCCTTTTTGTTAGTTGAAATTGAGTATGAAAGTTCATTCAGAAGATGCCTCCTTGAGAGATATGACACATAATACTTCTATTCCAAATCAAATTTTTTCAATTTTGAGCTTATTTTTGGCTGAAATTAGTATGAAATTTAATTCAAAGGATACCTCCTTGAGACATATGACGTGTAACTCTTCAATTCAAAATCATAATGTCATGAGTTTCTTCTTATTGTTAGTTGAAATTGAGTATGAAATTTCATTCAGAAGATACCTCTTTGAGAATTATGACACATAACACTTCTATTCCATTTCAATTTTTTCTCAATTTTGTGCTTATTTTTGGCTGAAATTAGTATGAACTTTCATCCAAAGGATACCTCCTTGAGAAATATGATGTGTAACTCTTCAATTCAAAATCATAACTCTTCAATTCAAACTTATAATTTCATGAATTTTTTGCTGATTGTTATTTGAAATTGAGTATGAAATTTCATTCAAATGATACCTCCTTGAGAAATATGACACATAACGCTTCAATTCCAAATCAAAGTTTTTCAATTTTGTGCTTATCTTTTGTTGAAATTAGTATGAATCTTCATTTAAACATACCTTATTGAGAAATATGACACATAACGCTTCAATTCCAAATCAAAATTTTACAATTTTTCGCTTATTATAGGCTGAAATTAGTATGAAATTTTATTCAAAAGATACCTCCTTGAGAAATATGACACATAACACTTCTATTCCAAATCACAATTTTTCAATTTTGTGCTTATTTTTGACTGAAATTAGTATGAAATTTCATTCAAAAGATGCTTCCTGGAACAATATGACACATAGCACTTCAATTCCAATTAAATAATTGTAAAAATTTGCGCTTCTTTTTGGCTGAAATTAGTATGAGATTTCATTCAGAAGATACCTCCTTGAGAAATATGACACATAGCACTTCTATTCCAAATATAAATTTTTCAATTTTGTTCTTATTTTTGGCTGAAGTTAGTATGAAATTTCATTCAGAAGATACCTCCTGGAACAATATGACACATAACACTTCAATTCCAAACCAAATTTTTTTTAATTTTGTGCTTATTTTTGGCTGAAATTAGTATGTAATTTCACTCAAAAGATACCTCCTTGAGACATATGACGTTTAACTCTTCAATTCAAAATCATAATTTCATGTGTTTTTGCTTTTTGATAGTTGAAATTGAGTATGAAATTTCATTCAGAAGATACCTCCTTGATAGATATGACACATAATACTTCTATTCCAAAACAAATTTTTTCAATTTTGTGCTTATTTTTGGCTGAAATTAGTATGAACTTTCATCCAAAGGATACCTCCTTGATAAATATGATGTGTAACTCTTCAATTCAAAATCATAACTCTTCAATTCAAACTTATAATTTCATGAATTTTTTGCTGATTGTTAGTTGAAATTGAGTTTGAAATTTCATTCAAATGACATCTCGTTGAGAAATATGACAAATAACACTTCAATTCAAAATCAAAACTGTTCAATTTTGTGCTAATTTTTGGCTGAAATTAGTATGAAATTTCATTCAAAATATTCCTCATTGAGAAATATGACGTGTAACTCTTTAATTCCAAATCATAACTCTTCAATTCAAAATCATAATTTCATGAACTTTTTGCTGATTGTTAGTTGAAATTGAGTATGAAATTTCATTTAAATGACACCTCCTTGAGAAATATGACACATAACACTTGAATTCAAAATCAAAATTTTTCAATTTTGTGCTGATTTTTAGTTGAAATTGAGTATGAAATTTCATTCAAATGATACCTCCTTGAGAAATATAACACATAACGCTTCAATTCAAAATCAAAGTTTTACAATTTTGTGCTCATCTTTGGTTGAAATTAGTATGAATCTTCATTTAAACATACCTTATTGAGAAATATGACATAACGCTTCAATTCCAAATCAAAATTTTACAATTTTAAGCTTATTTTAGGCTGAAATTAGTATGAAATTTTATTCAAAAGATACCTCCTTGAGAAATATGACACATAACACTTCTATTCCAAATAAAAATTTTTCAATTTTGTGCTTATTTTTGGCTGAAATTAGTATGAAATTTCATTCAGAAGATACCTCCTTGAGAGATATGACACATAACATTTCCATTCCAAATCAAATTTCCTCAATTTTGTGCATTTTTTGGCTGAAATTAGTATGAAATTTCATTCAAAAGATTACTCATTGAGAAATATGACACATAACACTTCTTTTCCAAATAAAAATTTTTCAATTTTGTGCTTATTTTTTGCTGAAATTAGTATGAAATTTCATTAAAAAGACCCTCTTGTGAAATAAGACACATAACACTTCTATTCCAAATCAGATTTTTTCAATTTTGTGCTTATTTTTGGCTGTAATTAGTAGGAACTTTCATTCAAAGGATACCTCCTTGAGAAATATGACGTGTAACTCTTTAATTCCAAATCATAACTCTTCAATTCAAAATCATAATTTCATGAATTTTTTGCTGATTGTTAGTTGAAATTGAGTATGAAATTTCATTTAAATGACATCTCCTTGAGAAATATGACAAATGACACTTCAATTCAAAATCAAAACTTTTCAATATTGTGCTTATTTCTCGCTGAAATTAGTATGAAATTTCATTCAAAGGATACCACCTTGAGACATATGACGTGTAACTCTTCAATTCAAAATCAAAATTTCATGAGTTTTTACTTATTTTTAGTTGAAATTGAGTATGAAATTTCATTCAGAAGATACCTCCTTGAGAACTATGACCTTAACACTTCTATTCCAAATCAAATTTTTTTCAATTTTGTGCCTATTTTTGGCTGAAACTAGTATGAAATTTCACTAGGAAAGACCCTCTTGTGAAATAAGACAATTAACACTTCTATTCAAAATCAAATTTTTTCAATTTTGTGCTTATTTTTGGCTGAAATTAGTATGAAATTTCATTTAAAGATACTCTCTGGAGAATTATGACACATAACACTTTTATTCCAAATCAAAATTTCTCAAATTTATACTTACTTTTGGCTGAGATTACTGTGAAATTTCATTCAAAACATACCTCCTTGAGAAATATGACACATAACACTTCTATCCCAAATATAAATTTTCCAATTTTGTGCTTATTTTTAGCTGAAATTAGTATGAAATTTCAGTAAAAAAAGACCCTCTTGTGAAATAAGACACATAACACTTCTATTCAAAATCAAATTTTTTCAATTTTGTGCTTATTTTTGGCTGAAATTAGTATGAACTCTCATTCAAAGGATACCTCCTTGAGAAATATGACGTGTAACTCTTTAATTCCAAATCATAACTCTTCAATTCCAAATCATAATTTCAAGGATTTTTTGCGGATTGTTAGTTGAAATTGAGTACGAAATTTCATTAAAAGGATACCTCCTTGAGACATATGACGTGTAACTCTTCAATTCAAAATCATAATTTCATGAGTTTTTACTGATTTTTAGTTGAAATTGAATATGAAATTTCATTCAGAAGATACCTTCTTGAGAACTATGACCTTAACACTTCTATTCCAAATCAAAATTTTTTCAATTTTGTGCCTATTTTTGGCTGAAACTAGTATGAAATTTCACTAGCAAAGACCCTCTTGTGAAATAAGACAATTAACACTTCTATTCCAAATCAAATTTTTTCAATTTTGTGCTTATTTTTGGCTGAAATTAGTATGAAATTTCATTTAAAGATACTCTCTGGAGAATTATGACACATAACACTTTTATTCCAAATCAAAATTTCTCAAATTTATACTTACTTTTGGCTGAGATTACTGTGAAATTTCATTCAAAACATACCTCCTTGAGAAATATGACACATAACACGTCTTTTCAAAATCAAAATATTTAAATTTTTTGTTCTTATTTTTTGGCTGAAATTAGTATGAAATTTCAGTAAAAAAAGACCCTCTTGTGAAATAAGACACATAACACTTCTATTCAAAATCAAATTTTTTCAATTTTGTGCTTATTTTTGGCTGAAATTAGTATGAACTCTCATTCAAAGGATACCTCCTTGAGAAATATGACGTGTAACTCTTTAATTCCAAATCATAACTCTTCAATTCCAAATCATAATTTCAAGGATTTTTTGCGGATTGTTAGTTGAAATTGAGTATGAAATTTCATTCAAATGACACCTCTTTGAGAAATATGACACGTAACACTTCAATTCCAAATCAAAATTTTTCAATTTTTTGCTTATTTTTGGCTGATATTAGTACGAAATTTCATTAAAAGGATACCTCCTTGAGACATATGACGTGTAACTCTTCAATTCAAAATCATAATTTCATGAGTTTTTACTGATTTTTAGTTGAAATTGAATATGAAATTTCATTCAGAAGATACCTTCTTGAGAACTATGACCTTAACACTTCTATTCCAAATCAAAATTTTTTCAATTTTGTGCCTATTTTTGGCTGAAACTAGTATGAAATTTCACTAGCAAAGACCCTCTTGTGAAATAAGACAATTAACACTTCTATTCCAAATCAAATTTTTTCAATTTTGTGCTTATTTTTGGCTGAAATTAGTATGAAATTTCATTTAAAGATACTCTCTGGAGAATTATGACACATAACACTTTTATTCCAAATCAAAATTTCTCAAATTTATACTTACTTTTGGCTGAGATTACTGTGAAATTTCATTCAAAACATACCTCCTTGAGAAATATGACACATAACACGTCTTTTCAAAATCAAAATATTTAAATTTTTTGTTCTTATTTTTTGGCTGAAATTAGTATGAAATTTCATTCAAAAGATTCCTAAATGAGAAATATGTCAAATAACACTTCTTTTCCAAATAAAAATTTTTCAATTTTGTGCTAATTTTTGGCTGAAATTAGTATGAAATTTTATTCAGAAGACACCTCCTTGAGAAATATGACACATAACACTTCTATTCCAAATATAAATTTTCCAATTCTGTGCTTATTTTTGGCTGAAATTAGTATGAAATTTCAGTAAAAAAAGACCCTCTTGTGAAATAAGACACATAACACTTCTATTCAAAATCAAATTTTTTCAATTTTGTTCTTATTTTTGGCTGATATTAGTACGAAATTTCATTAAAAGGATACCTCCTTGAGACATATGACATGTAACTCTTCAATTCAAAATCATAATTTCATGAGTTTTTACTGATTTTTAGTTGAAATTGAGAATGAAATTTCATTCAGAAGATACCTCCTTGAGAACTATGACCTTAAAACTTCTATACCAAATCAAAATTTTTTCAATTTTGTGCCTATTTTTGGCTGAAACTAGTATGAAATTTCACTAGGAAAGACCCTCTTGTGAAATAAGACACATAACACTTCAATTCCAAATCAAATTTTTTTTAATTTTGTGCTTATTTTTTGCTGAAATTAGTATGTAATTTCACTCAAAAGATACCTCCTTGAGACATATGACGTTTAACTCTTCAATTCAAAATGATAATTTCATGTGTTTTTGCTTTTTCTTAGTTGAAATTGAGTATGAAATTTCATTCAGAAGATACCTCCTTGAGAAATATGACACATAACACTTCTATTCCAAATCAAAATTTTTTCAATTTTGTGCCTATTTTTGGCTGAAACTAGTATGAAATTTCACTAGGAAAGACCCTCTTGTGAAATAAGACACATAACACTTCAATTCCAAATCAAATTTTTTTTAATTTTGTGCTTATTTTTTGCTGAAATTAGTATGTAATTTCACTCAAAAGATACCTCCTTGAGACATATGACGTTTAACTCTTCAATTCAAAATGATAATTTCATGTGTTTTTGCTTTTTCTTAGTTGAAATTGAGTATGAAATTTCATTCAGAAGATACCTCCTTGAGAAATATGACACATAACACTTCTATTCCAAATCAAAATTTTTTCAATTTTGTGCCTATTTTTGGCTGAAACTAGTATGAAATTTCACTAGGAAAGACCCTCTTGTGAAATAAGACACATAACACTTCAATTCCAAATCAAATTTTTCTTAATTTTGTGCTTATTTTTTGCTGAAATTAGTATGTAATTTCACTCAAAAGATACCTCCTTGAGACATATGACGTTTAACTCTTCACTTCAAAATGATAATTTCATGTGTTTTTGCTTTTTGTTAGTTGAAATTGAGTATGAAATTTCATTCAGAAGATACCTCCTTGAGAAATATGACACATAACACTTCTATTCCAAATCAAAATTTTTTCAATTTTGTGCCTATTTTTGGCTGAAACTAGTATGAAATTTCACTAGGAAAGACCCTCTTGTGAAATAAGACACATAACACTTCAATTCCAAATCAAATTTTTTTTAATTTTGTGCTTATTTTTTGCTGAAATTAGTATGTAATTTCACTCAAAAGATACCTCCTTGAGACATATGACGTTTAACTCTTCACTTCAAAATGATAATTTCATGTGTTTTTGCTTTTTGTTAGTTGAAATTGAGTATGAAATTTCATTCAGAAGATACCTCCTTGAGAAATATGACACATAACACTTCTATTCCAAATCAAAATTTTTTCAATTTTGTGCCTATTTTTGGCTGAAACTAGTATGAAATTTCACTAGGAAAGACCCTCTTGTGAAATAAGACACATAACACTTCAATTCCAAATCAAATTTTTTTTAATTTTGTGCTTATTTTTTGCTGAAATTAGTATGTAATTTCACTCAAAAGATACCTCCTTGAGACATATGACGTTTAACTCTTCAATTCAAAATGATAATTTCATGTGTTTTTGCTTTTTGTTAGTTGAATATGAGTATGAAATTTCATTCAGAAGATACCTCCTTGAGAAATATGAAACTTAACACTTCTATTCCAAATCAAATTTTTTTCAATTTTGTGCTTATTTTTTGCTGAAATTAGTATGTAATTTCACTCAAAAGATACCTCCTTGAGACATATGACGTTTAACTCTTCAATTCAAAATCATAATTTCATGTGTTTTTGCTTTTTGTTAGTTGAAATTGAGTATGAAATTTCATTCAGAAGATACCTCCTTGAGAATTATGACACATAACACTTCTATTCCATTTCAATTTTTTCTCAATTTTGTGCTTATTTTTGGCTGAAATTAGTATGAACTTTCATCCAAAGGATACCTCCTTGAGAAATATGATGTGTAACTCTTCAATTCAAAATCATAACTCTTCAATTCAAACTTATAATTTCATGAATTTTTTGCTGATTGTTATTTGAAATTGAGTATGAAATTTCATTCAAATGATACCTCCTTGAGAAATATGACACATAACGCTTCAATTCCAAATCAAAATTTTACAATTTTTCGCTTATTATAGGCTGAAATTAGTATGAAATTTTATTCAAAAGATACCTCCTTGAGAAATATGACACATAACACTTCTATTCCAAATCACAATTTTTCAATTTTGTGCTTATTTTTGACTGAAATTAGTATGAAATTTCATTCAAAAGATGCTTCCTGGAACAATATGACACATAGCACTTCAATTCCAATTAAATAATTGTAAAAATTTGCGCTTCTTTTTGGCTGAAATTAGTATGAGATTTCATTCAGAAGATACCTCCTTGAGAAATATGACACATAGCACTTCTATTCCAAATATAAATTTTTCAATTTTGTGCTTATTTTTGGCTGAAGTTAGTATGAAATTTCATTCAGAAGATACCTCCTGGAACAATATGACACATAACACTTCAATTCCAAACCAAATTTTTTTTAATTTTGTGCTTATTTTTGGCTGAAATTAGTATGTAATTTCACTCAAAAGATACCTCCTTGAGACATATGACGTTTAACTCTTCAATTCAAAATCATAATTTCATGTGTTTTTGCTTTTTTATAGTTGAAATTGAGTATGAAATTTCATTCAGAAGATACCTCCTTGATAGATATGACACATAATACTTCTATTCCAAAACAAATTTTTTCAATTTTGTGCTTATTTTTGGCTGAAATTAGTATGAACTTTCATCCAAAGGATACCTCCTTGATAAATATGATCTGTAACTCTTCAATTCAAAATCATAACTCCTCAATTCAAACTTATAATTTCATGAATTTTTTGCTGATTGTTAGTTGAAATTGAGTTTGAAATTTCATTCAAATGACATCTCCTTGAGAAATATGACAAATAACACTTCTATTCCAAATCAAATTTTCTCAATTTTGTGTTTTTTTTTGGCTGAGATTTGTATGAAATTTCATTGAGAAGATACCTCCTGGAACAATATGACACATAACACTTCTATTGCAAATCAAATTCTCTCAATTTTGTGCTTTTTTTGGCTGAAATTAGTAAGAAATATCATTCAAAAGATACCTCCTTGAGAAATATGACACATAACACTTTTATTCCAAATATAAATTTTTCAATTTTGTGCTTATTTTTGGCTGAAATTAGTATGAAATTTCAGTAAAAAAAGACCCTCTTGTGAAATAAGACACATAACACTTCTATTCCAAATCAGATTTTTTCAATTTTGTGCTTATTTTTGGCTGAAATTAGTAGGAACTTTCATTCAAAGGATACCTCCTTGAGAAATATGACGTGTAACTCTTTAATTCCAAATCATAACTCTTCAATTCAAAATCATAATTTCATGAACTTTTTGCTGATTGTTAGTTGAAATTGAGTATGAAATTTCATTTAAATGACACCTCCTTGAGAAATATGACACATAACACTTGAATTCAAAATCAAAATTTTTCAATTTTGTGCTGATTTTTAGTTGAAATTGAGTATGAAATTTCATTCAAATGATACCTCCTTGAGAAATATAACACATAACGCTTCAATTCAAAATCAAAGTTTTACAATTTTGTGCTCATTATTGGTTGAAATTAGTATGAATCTTCATTTAAACATACCTTATTGAGAAATATGACATAACGCTTCAATTCCAAATCAAAATTTTACAATTTTAAGCTTATTTTAGGCTGAAATTAGTATGAAATTTTATTCAAAAGATACCTCCTTGAGAAATATGACACATAACACTTCTATTCCAAATAAAAATTTTTCAATTTTGTGCTTATTTTTGGCTGAAATTAGTATGAAATTTCATTCAGAAGATACCTCCTTGAGAGATATGACACATAACATTTCCATTCCAAATCAAATTTCCTCAATTTTGTGCTTTTTTTGGCTGAAATTAGTATGAAATTTCATTCAAAAGATTACTCATTGAGAAATATGACACATAACACTTCTTTTCCAAATAGCAATTTTTCAATTTTGTGCTTATTTTTGGCTGAAATTAGTATGAAATTTCAGTAAAAAAAGACCCTCTTGTGAAATAAGACACATAACACTTCTATTCCAAATCAGATTTTTTCAATTTTGTGCTTATTTTTGGCTGAAATTAGTAGGAACTTTCATTCAAAGGATACCTCCTTGAGAAATATGACGTTTAACTCTTTAATTCCAAATCATAACTCTTCAATTCAAAATCATAATTTGATGAATTTTTTGCTGATTGTTAGTTGAAATTGAGTATGAAATCTCATTTAAATGACATCTTCTTGAGAAATATGACAAATGACACTTCAATTCAAAATCAAAACTTTTCAATTTTGTGCTTATTTCTCGCTGAAATTAGTATGAAATTTCATTCAAAGGATACCACCTTGAGACATATGACGTGTAACTCTTCAATTCACAATCAAAATTTCATGAGTTTTTACTTATTTTTAGGTGAAATTGAGTATGAAATTTCATTCAGAAGATACCTCCTTGAGAGATATGACACATAACACTTCTATTCCAAATCAAATTTTCTCAATTTTGTGCTTATTTTTAGCTGAGATTTGTATGAAATTTCATTGAGAAGATACCTCCTGGAACAATATGACACATAAATCTTCTATTGCAAATCAAATTTTCTCAATTTTGTGCTTATTTTTGGCTGAAATTAGTAGGAACTTTCATTCAAAGGATACATCCTTGAGAAATATGACGTGTAACTCTTTAATTCCAAGTCATAACTCTTCAATTCAAAATCATAATTTCATGAACTTTTTGCTGATTGTTAGTTGAAATTGAGTATGAAATTTCATTTAAATGACACCTCCTTGAGAAATATGACACATAACACTTTTATTCCAAATCAAAATTTTTCAATTTTGTGCTTATTTTTGGCTGAAATTAGTATGAAATTTCATTCAGAAGATATCTCCTTGAGAGATATGACACAAAGCATTTCAATTCCAAATCAAATTTTCTCAAGTTTGTGCTTTTTTGGCTGAAATTAGTATGAAATTTCATTCAAAAGATTCCTCAATGAGAAATATGTCACATAACACTTCTTTTCCAAATACAAATTTTTTTAATTTTGTGCTAATTTTTGGCTGAAATTAGTATGAAATTTCATTCAAAAGATTCCTCAATGAGAAATATGTCACATAACACTTCTTTTCCAAATAAAAATTTTTCAATTTTGTGCTAATTTTTGGCTGAAATTAGTATGAACTTTCATCCAAAGGATACCTCCTTGATAAATATGATGTGTAACTCTTCAATTCAAAATCATAACTCTTCAATTCAAACTTATAATTTCATGAATTTTTTGCTGATTGTTAGTTGAAATTGAGTTTGAAATTTCATTCAAATGACATCTCCTTGAGAAATATGACAAATAACACTTCTATTCCAAATCAAATTTTCTCAATTTTGTGTTTTTTTTTGGCTGAGATTTGTATGAAATTTCATTGAGAAGATACCTCCTGGAACAATATGACACATAACACTTCTATTGCAAATCAAATTCTCTCAATTTTGTGCTTTTTTTGGCTGAAATTAGTAAGAAATATCATTCAAAAGATACCTCCTTGAGAAATATGACACATAACACTTTTATTCCAAATATAAATTTTTCAATTTTGTGCTTATTTTTGGCTGAAATTAGTATGAAATTTCAGTAAAAAAAGACCCTTTTGTGAAATAAGACACATAACACTTCTATTCCAAATCAGATTTTTTCAATTTTGTGCTTATTTTTGGCTGAAATTAGTAGGAACTTTCATTCAAAGGATACCTCCTTGAGAAATATGACGTGTAACTCTTTAATTCCAAATCATAACTCTTCAATTCAAAATCATAATTTCATGAACTTTTTGCTGATTGTTAGTTGAAATTGAGTATGAAATTTCATTTAAATGACACCTCCTTGAGAAATATGACACATAACACTTGAATTCAAAATCAAAATTTTTCAATTTTGTGCTGATTTTTAGTTGAAATTGAGTATGAAATTTCATTCAAATGATACCTCCTTGAGAAATATAACACATAACGCTTCAATTCAAAATCAAAGTTTTACAATTTTGTGCTCATTATTGGTTGAAATTAGTATGAATCTTCATTTAAACATACCTTATTGAGAAATATGACATAACGCTTCAATTCCAAATCAAAATTTTACAATTTTAAGCTTATTTTAGGCTGAAATTAGTATGAAATTTTATTCAAAAGATACCTCCTTGAGAAATATGACACATAACACTTCTATTCCAAATAAAAATTTTTCAATTTTGTGCTTATTTTTGGCTGAAATTAGTATGAAATTTCATTCAGAAGATACCTCCTTGAGAGATATGACACATAACATTTCCATTCCAAATCAAATTTCCTCAATTTTGTGCTTTTTTTGGCTGAAATTAGTATGAAATTTCATTCAAAAGATTACTCATTGAGAAATATGACACATAACACTTCTTTTCCAAATAGCAATTTTTCAATTTTGTGCTTATTTTTGGCTGAAATTAGTATGAAATTTCAGTAAAAAAAGACCCTCTTGTGAAATAAGACACATAACACTTCTATTCCAAATCAGATTTTTTCAATTTTGTGCTTATTTTTGGCTGAAATTAGTAGGAACTTTCATTCAAAGGATACCTCCTTGAGAAATATGACGTGTAACTCTTTAATTCCAAATCATAACTCTTCAATTCAAAATCATAATTTGATGAATTTTTTGCTGATTGTTAGTTGAAATTGAGTATGAAATTTCATTTAAATGACATCTTCTTGAGAAATATGACAAATGACACTTCAATTCAAAATCAAAACTTTTCAATTTTGTGCTTATTTCTCGCTGAAATTAGTATGAAATTTCATTCAAAGGATACCACCTTGAGACATATGATGTGTAACTCTTCAATTCACAATCAAAATTTCATGAGTTTTTACTTATTTTTAGTTGAAATTGAGTATGAAATTTCATTCAGAAGATACCTCCTTGAGAGATATGACACATAACACTTCTATTCCAAATCAAATTTTCTCAATTTTGTGCTTATTTTTAGCTGAGATTTGTATGAAATTTCATTGAGAAGATACCTCCTGGAACAATATGACACATAAATCTTCTATTGCAAATCAAATTTTCTCAATTTTGTGCTTATTTTTGGCTGAAATTAGTAGGAACTTTCATTCAAAGGATACCTCCTTGAGAAATATGACGTGTAACTCTTTAATTCCAAGTCATAACTCTTCAATTCAAAATCATAATTTCATGAACTTTTTGCTGATTGTTGGTTGAAATTGAGTATGAAATTTCATTTAAATGACACCTCCTTGAGAAATATGACACATAACACTTTTATTCCAAATCAAAATTTTTCAATTTTGTGCTTATTTTTGGCTGAAATTAGTATGAAATTTCATTCAGAAGATATCTCCTTGAGAGATATGACACAAAGCATTTCAATTCCAAATCAAATTTTCTCAAGTTTGTGCTTTTTTGGCTGAAATTAGTATGAAATTTCATTCAAAAGATTCCTCAATGAGAAATATGTCACATAACACTTCTTTTCCAAATACAAATTTTTTTAATTTTGTGCTAATTTTTGGCTGAAATTAGTATGAAATTTCATTCAAAAGATTCCTCAATGAGAAATATGTCACATAACACTTCTTTTCCAAATAAAAGTTTTTCAATTTTGTGCTAATTTTTGGCTGAAATTAGTATGAAATTTCATTCAGAAGATACCTCCTTGAGAAATATGACACATAACACTTCTATTCCAAATATAAATTTTCCAATTTTGTGCTTATTTTTGGCTGAAATTAGTATAAAATTTCAGTAAAAAAAGACCCTCTTGTGAAAAAAGACATATAACACTTCTATTCAAAATCAAATTTTTTCAATTTTGTGCTTATTTTTGGCTGAAATTAGTATGAACTTTCATTCAAAGGATACCTCCTTGAGAAATATGACGTGTAACTTTTTAATTCCAAATCATAACTCTTCAATTCCAAATCATAATTTCATGGATTTTTTGCGGATTGTTAGTTGAAATTGAGTATGAAATTTCATTCAAATGACACCTCTTTGAGAAATATGACACATAACACTTCAATTCCAAATCAAAATTTTTCAATTTTGTGCTTATTTTTGGCTGATATTAGTACGAAATTTCATTAAAAGGATACCTCCTTGAGACATATGACGTGTAACTCTTCAATTCAAAATCATAATTTCATGAGTTTTTACTGATTTTTAGTTGAAATTGAGTATGAAATTTCATTCAGAAGATTCCTCCTTGAGAACTATGACCTTAACACTTCTATTCCAAATCAAATTTTCTCAATTTTGTGCCTATTTTTGGCTGAAATTAGTAGGAACTTTCATTCAAAGGATACCTCCTTGAGAAATATGACGTGTAACTCTTTAATTCCAAGTCATAACTCTTCAATTCAAAATCATAATTTCATGAACTTTTTGCTGATTGTTAGTTGAAATTGAGTATGAAATTTCATTTAAATAACACCTCCTTGAGAAATATGACACATAACACTTTTATTCCAAATCAAAATTTTTCAATTTTGTGCTTATTTTTGGCTGAAATTAGTATGAAATTTCATTCAGAAGATATCTCCTTGAGAGATATGACACAAAGCATTTCAATTCCAAATCAAATTTTCTCAAGTTTGTGCTTTTTTGGCTGAAATTAGTATGAAATTTCATTCAAAAGATTCCTCAATGAGAAATATGTCACATAACACTTCTTTTCCAAATACAAATTTTTTTAATTTTGTGCTAATTTTTGGCTGAAATTAGTATGAAATTTCATTCAAAAGATTCCTCAATGAGAAATATGTCACATAACATTTCTTTTCCAAATAAAAATTTTTCAATTTTGTGCTAATTTTTGGCTGAAATTAGTATGAAATTTCATTCAGAAGATACCTCCTTGAGAAATATGACACATAACACTTCTATTCCAAATATAAATTTTCCAATTTTGTGCTTATTTTTGGCTGAAATTAGTATGAAATTTCAGTAAAAAAAGACCCTCTTGTGAAATAAGACACATGACACTTCTATTCAAAATCAAATTTTTTCAATTTTGTGCTTATTTTTGGCTGAAATTAGTATGAACTTTCATTCAAAGGATACCTCCTTGAGAAATATGACGTGTAACTCTTTAATTCCAAATCATAACTCTTCAATTCCAAATCATAATTTCATGGATTTTTTGCGGATTGTTAGTTGAAATTGAGTATGAAATTTCATTCAAATGACACCTCTTTGAGAAATATGACACATAACACTTCAATTCCAAATCAAAATTTTTCAATTTTGTGCTTATTTTTGGCTGATATTAGTACGAAATTTCATTAAAAGGATACCTCCTTGAGACATATGACGTGTAACTCTTCAATTCAAAATCATAATTTCATGAGTTTTTACTGATTTTTAGTTGAAATTGAGTATGAAATTTCATTCAGAAGATTCCTCCTTGAGAACTATGACCTTAACACTTCTATTCCAAATCAAATTTTCTCAATTTTGTGCTTATTTTTGGCTGAAATTAGTAGGAACTTTCATTCAAAGGATACCTCCTTGAGAAATATGACGTGTAACTCTTTAATTCCAAGTCATAACTCTTCAATTCAAAATCATAATTTCATGAACTTTTTGCTGATTGTTAGTTGAAATTGAGTATGAAATTTCATTTAAATGACACCTCCTTGAGAAATATGACACATAACACTTTTATTCCAAATCAAAATTTTTCATTTTTGTGCTTATTTTTGGCTGAAATTAGTATGAAATTTCATTCAGAAGATATCTCCTTGAGAGATATGACACAAAGCATTTCAATTCCAAATCAAATTTTCTCAAGTTTGTGCTTTTTTGGCTGAAATTAGTATGAAATTTCATTCAAAAGATTCCTCAATGAGAAATATGTCACATAACACTTCTTTTCAAAATACAAATTTTTTTAATTTTGTGCTAATTTTTGGCTGAAATTAGTATGAAATTTCATTCAAAAGATTCCTCAATGAGAAATATGTCACATAACACTTCTTTTCCAAATAAAAATTTTTCAATTTTGTGCTAATTTTTGGCTGAAATTAGTATGAAATTTCATTCAGAAGATACCTCCTTGAGAAATATGACACATAACACTTCTATTCCAAATATAAATTTTCCAATTTTGTGCTTATTTTTGGCTGAAATTAGTATGAAATTTCAGTAAAAAAAGACCCTCTTGTGAAATAAGACACATGACACTTCTATTCAAAATCAAATTTTTTCAATTATGTGCTTATTTTTGGCTGAAATTAGTATGAACTTTCATTCAAAGGATACCTCCTTGAGAAATATGACGTGTAACTCCTTAATTCCAAATCATAACTCTTCAATTCCAAATCATAATTTCATGGATTTTTTGCGGATTGTTAGTTGAAATTGAGTATGAAATTTCATTCAAATGACACCTCTTTGAGAAATATGACACATAACACTTCAATTCCAAATCAAAATTTTTCAATTTTGTGCTTATTTTTGGCTGATATTAGTACGAAATTTCATTAAAAGGATACCTCCTTGAGACATATGACGTGTAACTCTTCAATTCAAAATCATAATTTCATGAGTTTTTACTGATTTTTAGTTGAAATTGAGTATGAAATTTCATTCAGAAGATTCCTCCTTGAGAACTATGACCTTAACACTTCTATTCCAAATCAAATTTTCTCAATTTTGTGCTTATTTTTGGCTGAAATTAGTAGGAACTTTCATTCAAAGGATACCTCCTTGAGAAATATGACGTGTAACTCTTTAATTCCAAGTCATAACTCTTCAATTCAAAATCATAATTTCATGAACTTTTTGCTGATTGTTAGTTGAAATTGAGTATGAAATTTCATTTAAATGACCCCTCCTTGAGAAATATGACACATAACACTTTTATTTCAAATCAAAATTTTTCAATTTTGTGCTTATTTTTGGCTGAAATTAGTATGAAATTTCATTCAGAAGATATCTCCTTGAGAGATATGACACAAAGCATTTCAATTCCAAATCAAATTTTCTCAAGTTTGTGCTTTTTTGGCTGAAATTAGTATGAAATTTCATTCAAAAGATTCCTCAATGAGAAATATGTCACATAACACTTCTTTTCCAAATACAAATTTTTTTAATTTTGTGCTAATTTTTGGCTGAAATTAGTATGAAATTTCATTCAAAAGATTCCTCAATGAGAAATATGTCACATAACACTTCTTTTCCAAATAAAAATTTTTCAATTTTGTGCTAATTTTTGGCTGAAATTAGTATGAAATTTCATTCAGAAGATACCTCCTTGAGAAATATGACACATAACACTTCTATTTCAAATATAAATTTTCCAATTTTGTGCTTATTTTTGGCTGAAATTAGTATGAAATTTCAGTAAAAAAAGACCCTCTTGTGAAATAAGACACATGACACTTCTATTCAAAATCAAATTTTTTCAATTTTGTGCTTATTTTTGGCTGAAATTAGTATGAACTTTCATTCAAAGGATACCTCCTTGAGAAATATGACGTGTAACTCTTTAATTCCAAATCATAACTCTTCAATTCCAAATCATAATTTCATGGATTTTTTGCGGATTGTTAGTTGAAATTGAGTATGAAATTTCATTCAAATGACACCTCTTTGAGAAATATGACACATAACACTTCAATTCCAAATCAAAATTTTTCAATTTTGTGCTTATTTTTGGCTGATATTAGTACGAAATTTCATTAAAAGGATACCTCCTTGAGACATATGACGTGTAACTCTTCAATTCAAAATCATAATTTCATGAGTTTTTACTGATTTTTAGTTGAAATTGAGTATGAAATTTCATTCAGAAGATTCCTCCTTGAGAACTATGACCTTAACACTTCTATTCCAAATCAAATTTTTTTCAATTTTGTGCCTATTTTTGGCTGAAACTAGTATGAAATTTCAGTAGGAAAGACCCTCTTGTGAAATAAGACAATTAACACTTCTATTCCAAATCAAATTTTTTCAATTTTGTGCTTATTTTTGGCTGAAATTAGTATGAAATTTCATTTAAAAATACTCCCTGGAGAATTATGACACATAACACTTTTATTCCAAATCAAAATTTCTCAAATTTATACTTACTTTTGGCTGAGATTACTGTGAAATTTCATTCAAAACATACCTCCTTGAGAAATATGACACATAACACGTCTTTTCAAAATCAAAATATTTAAATTTTTTGCTAATTTTTGGCTGAAATTAGTATGAAATTTCATTCAGAAGATACCTCCTTGAAAAATATGACACATAACACTTCTATTCCAAATATAAATTTTCCAATTTTGTGCTTATTTTTGGCTGAAATTAGTATGAAATTTCAGTAAAAAAAGACCCTCTTGTGAAATAAGACACATAACACTTCTATTCAAAATCAAATTTTTTCAATTTTGTGCTTATTTTTGGCTGAAATTAGTATGAACTTTCATTCAAAGGATACCTCCTTGAGAAATATGACGTGTAACTCTTTAATTCCAAATCATAACTCTTCAATTCCAAATCATAATTTCATCGATTTTTTGCGGATTGTTAGTTGAAATTGAGTATGAAATTTCATTCAAATGACACCTCTTTGAGAAATATGACACGTAACACTTCAATTCCAAATCAAAACTTTTCAATTTTTTGCTTATTTTTGGCTGATATTAGTACGAAATTTCATTAAAAGGATACCTCCTTGAGACATATGACGTGTAACTCTTCAATTCAAAATCATAATTTCATGAGTTTTTACTGATTTTTAGTTGAAATTGAGTATGAAATTTCATTCAGAAGATACCTTCTTGAGAACTATGACCTTAACACTTCTATTCCAAATCAAAATTTTTTCAATTTTGTGCCTATTTTTGGCTGAAACTAGTATGAAATTTCACTAGCAAAGACCCTCTTGTGAAATAAGACAATTAACACTTCTATTCCAAATCAAATTTTTTCAATTTTGTGCTTATTTTTGGCTGAAATTAGTATGAAATTTCATTTAAAGATACTCTCTGGAGAATTATGAAAAATAACACTTTTATTCCAAATCAAAATTTATCAAATTTATACTTACTTTTGGCTGAGATTACTGTGAAATTTCATTCAAAACATACCTCCTTGAGAAATATGACACATAACACGTCTTTTCAAAATCAAAATATTTAAATTTTTTGTTCTTATTTCTTGGCTGAAATTAGTATGAAATATCATTCAAAAGATACCTCCTTGAGAAATATGACACATAACACTCCTATCCCAAATATAAATTTTTCAATTTTGTGCTTATTTTTGGCTGAAATTAGTATGAAATTTCAGTAAAAAAAGACCCTTATGTGAAATAAGACACATAACACTTCTATTCCAAATCAAATTTTTTCAATTTTGTGCTTATTTTTGTCTGAAATTAGTATGAACTTTCATTCAAAGAATACCTCCTTGAGAAATATGACGTTTAACTCTTTAATTCCAAATCATAACTCTTCAATTCAAAATCATAATTTCATGAATTATTTGCTGATTGTTAGTTGAAATTGAGTATGAAATTTCATTCAAATGATACCTCCTTGTTAAATATGACACATAACACTTCAATTCCAAATCAAAATTTTTCAATTTTGTGCCTATTTTTGGCTGAAATTAGTATGAAATTTCATTCAAAGGATACCTCCTTGAGACATATGACGTGTAACTCTTCAATTCAAAATCATAATTTCATGAGTTTTTACTGATTTTTAGTTGAAATTGAGTATGAAATTTCATTTAGAAGATACCTCCTTGAGAAATATGACACATAACACTTCTATTCCAAATCAAAATTTTTTCAATTTTGTGCCTATTTTTGGCTGAAACTAGCATGAAATTTCACTAGGAAAGACCCTCTTGTGAAATAAGACAATTAACACTTCTATTCCAAATCAAATTTTTTCAATTTTGTGCTTATTTTTGGCTGAAATTAGTATGAAATTTCATTCAGAAGATACCTCCTTGAAAGATATGACACAAAACATTTCAATTCCAAATCAAATTTTCTCAAGTTTGTGCTTTTTTGGCTGAAATTAGTATGAAATTTCATTCAAAAGATTCCTCAATGAGAAATATGTCACATAACACTTCTTTTCCAAATACAAATTTTTTTAATTTTGTGCTAATTTTTGGCTGAAATTAGTATGAAATTTCATTCAAAAGATTCCTCAATGAGAAATATGTCACATAACACTTCTTTTCCAAATAAAAATTTTTCAATTTTGTGCTAATTTTTGGCTGAAATTAGTATGAAATTTCATTCAGAAGATACCTCCTTGAAAAATATGACACATAACACTTCTATTCCAAATATAACTTTTCCAATTTTGTGCTTATTTTTGGCTGAAATTAGTATGAAATTTCAGTAAAAAAAGACCCTCTTGTGAAATAAGACACATAACACTTCTATTCAAAATCAAATTTTTTCAATTTTGTGCTTATTTTTGGCTGAAATTAGTATGAACTTTCATTCAAAGGATACCTCCTTGAGAAATATGACGTGTAACTCTTTAATTCCAAATCATAATTTCATGAATTTTTACTGATTTTTAGTTGAAATTGAGTATGAAATTTCATTCAGAAGATACCTTCTTGAGAACTATGACCTTAACACTTCTATTCCAAATCAAAATTTTTTCAATTTGGTGCCTATTTTTGGCTGAAACTAGTATGAAATTTCCTTAGCAAAGACCCTCTTGTGAAATAAGACAATTAACACTTCTATTGCAACTCAAATTTTTTTCAATTTTGTGCTTATTTTTGGCTGAAATTAGTATGAAATTTCATTTAAAGATACTCTCTGGAGACTTATGACACATAACACTTTTATTCCAAATCAAAATTTCTCAAATTTATACTTACTTTTGGCTGAGATTACTGTGAAATTTCATTCAAAAGATACCTCCTTGAGAAATATGACACATAACACGTCTTTTCAAAATCAAAATATTTAAATTTTTTGTTCTTATTTTTTGGCTGAAATTAGTATGAAATATCATTCAAAAGATACCTCCTTGAGAAATATGACACATAACACTTCTATCCCAAATATAAATTTTTCAATTTTGTGCTTATTTTTGGCTGAAATTAGTATGAAATTTCAGTAAAAAAAGACCCTTATGTGAAATAAGACACATAACACTTCTATTCCAAATCAAATTTTTTGAATATTGTGCTTATTTTTGGCTGAAATTAGTATGAAACTTCATTCAAAGGATACCTCCTTGAGACATATGACGTGTAACTCTTCAATTCAAAATCATAATTTCATGAGTTTCTACTGATTTTTAGTTGAAATTGAGTATGAAATTTCATTCAGAAGATACCTCCTTGAGAAATATGACACATAACACTTTTATTCCAAATCAAAATTTTTCAATTTTGTGCTTATTTTTGGCTGAAATTAGTATGAAATTTCATTCAGAAGATACCTCCTTGAAAGATATGACACAAAACATTTCAATTCCAAATCAAATTTTCTCAATTTTGTGCTTTTTTGGCTGAAATTAGTATGAAATTTCATTCAAAAGATTCCTCAATGAGAAATATGTCACATAACACTTCTTTTCCAAATAAAAATTTTTCAATTCTGTGCTAATTCTTGGCTGAAATTAGTATGAAATTTAAGTAAAAAAAGACCCTCTTGTGAAATAAGACACATAACACTTCTATTCAAAATCAAATTTATTCAATTTTGTGCTAATTTTTGGCTGAAATTAGTATGAACTTTCATTCAAAGGATACCTCCTTGAGAAATATGACGTGTAATTCTTTAATTCCAAATCATAACTCTTCAATTCAAAATCATAATTTCATGAACTTTTTGCTGATTGTTAGTTGAAATTGAGTATGAAATTTCATTTAAATGACACCTCCTTCAGAAATATGACACATAACACTCCAATTCAAAATCAAAATTTTTCAATTTTGTGCTTATTTTTGGCTGAAATTAGTATGAAATTTCATTAAAAGGATACCTCCTTGAGACATATGACGTGTAACTCTTCAATTCAAAATCATAATTTCATGAGTTTTTACTGATTTTTAGTTGAAATTGAGTATGAAATTTCATTCAAAAGATACCTCCTTGAGAACTATGACCTTAACACTTCTATTCCAAATCAAAATTTTTCAATTTTGTGCCTATTTTTGGCTAAAATTAGTATGAAATTTTACTAAGGAAAGACCCTCTTGTGAAATAAGACAAAAAACACTTCTATTCCAAATCAAATTTTTTCAATTTTGTGCTTATTTTTGGCTGAAATTAGTATGAAAACTCATTAAATAAGGCCCTCTTGTAAATTAAGACACATAACACTTCTATTGCATCTCAAATTTTTTTTAATTTTGTGCTTATTTTTGGCTGAAATTAGTATGAAATTTCATTTAAAGATACTCTCTGGAGAATTATGACACATAACACTTTTCTTCCAAATCAAAATTTTTCAAATTTATACTTACTTTTGGCTAAAATTACTGTGAAATTTCATTCAAAAGATACCTCCTTGAGAAATATGACACATAACACGTCTTTTCAAAATCAAAATTTTTAAATTTTTTGTTCTTATTTTTTGGCTGAAATTAGTATGAAATTTCATTCAGAAGATACCTTCTTGAGAAATATGACTCAGAACACTTCTATTCCAAATAAAAATTTTTCAATTTTGTGCTTATTTTTGGCTGAAATTAGTATGAAATTTCAGTAAAAAAAGACCCTCTTGTGAAATAAGACACATAACACTTCTATTCAAAATCAACTTTTTTCAATTGAGTGCTTATTTTTGGCTGAAATTAGTATGAACTCTCATTCAAAGGATACCTCCTTGAAAAATATGACGTGTAATTCTTTAATTCCAAATCATAACTCTTCAATTAAAAATCATAATTTCATGAACTTTTTGCTGATTGTTTGTTGAAATTGATTATGAAATTTCATTTAAATGACACCTCCTTGAGAAATATGACACATAACACTTCAATTCAAAATCAAAATTTTTCAATTTTGTGCTTATTTTTGGCTGAAATTAGTATGAAATTTCATTCAAAGGATACCACCTTGAGACATATGACGTGTAACTCTTCAATTCAAAATCATAATTTTATGAGTTTTTACTTATTTTTAGTTGAAATTGAGTATGAAATTTCATTCAGAAGATACCTCCTTGAGAGATATGACACATAACACTTCTATTCCAAATCAAATTTTTCCAATTTTGTGCTGTTTTTTGGCTGAAATTAGTATGAAATTTCATTCAGAAGATACCTCCTTGAGAAATATGACACATAACACTTCTATTCCAAATATAAATTTTTCAATTTTGTGCTTATTTTTGGCTGAAATTAGTATGAAATTTCAGTAAAAAAAGACCCTCTTTTGAAATAAGACACATAACACTTCTATTCCGGATCAAATTCTTTCAATTTTGTGCTTATTTTAGGCTGAAATTAGTATGAACTTTCATTCAAAGGATACCTCCTTGAGAAATATGACGTGTAACTCTTAAATTCAAAATCATAATTTCATGAGTTTTTACTGATTTTTAGTTGAAATTGAGTATGAAATTTCATTCAGAAGATACCTCCTTGACAGATATGACACATAACACTTCTATTCCAAATCAAATTCTTTCGATTTTGTGCCTATTTTTGGCTGAAATTAGTATGAAATTTCATTAAGGAAAGACCCTCTTTTGAAATAAGACACATAACACTTCTATTCCGGATCAAATTCTTTCAATTTTGTGCTTATTTTAGGCTGAAATTAGTATGAACTTTCATTCAAAGGATACCTCCTTGAGAAATATGACGTGTAACTCTTAAATTCAAAATCATAATTTCATGAGTTTTTACTGATTTTTAGTTGAAATTGAGTATGAAATTTCATTCAGAAGATACCTCCTTGACAGATATGACACATAACATTTCAATTCCAAATCAAATTTTCTCAATTTTGTGCTTTTTTGGCTGAAATTAGTATGAAATTTCATTCAAAAGATTCCTCAATGAGAAATATGTCACATAACACTTCTTTTCCAAATAAAAATTTTTCAATTCTGTGCTAATTCTTGGCTGAAATTAGTATGAAATTTAAGTAAAAAAAGACCCTCTTGTGAAATAAGACACATAACACTTCTATTCAAAATCAAATTTATTCAATTTTGTGCTAATTTTTGGCTGAAATTAGTATGAACTTTCATTCAAAGGATACCTCCTTGAGAAATATGACGTGTAATTCTTTAATTCCAAATCATAACTCTTCAATTCAAAATCATAATTTCATGAACTTTTTGCTGATTGTTAGTTGAAATTGAGTATGAAATTTCATTTAAATGACACCTCCTTCAGAAATATGACACATAACACTCCAATTCAAAATCAAAATTTTTCAATTTTGTGCTTATTTTTGGCTGAAATTAGTATGAAATTTCATTAAAAGGATACCTCCTTGAGACATATGACGTGTAACTCTTCAATTCAAAATCATAATTTCATGAGTTTTTACTGATTTTTAGTTGAAATTGAGTATGAAATTTCATTCAAAAGATACCTCCTTGAGAACTATGACCTTAACACTTCTATTCCAAATCAAAATTTTTCAATTTTGTGCCTATTTTTGGCTAAAATTAGTATGAAATTTTACTAAGGAAAGACCCTCTTGTGAAATAAGACAAAAAACACTTCTATTCCAAATCAAATTTTTTCAATTTTGTGCTTATTTTTGGCTGAAATTAGTATGAAAACTCATTAAATAAGGCCCTCTTGTAAATTAAGACACATAACACTTCTATTGCATCTCAAATTTTTTTTAATTTTGTGCTTATTTTTGGCTGAAATTAGTATGAAATTTCATTTAAAGATACTCTCTGGAGAATTATGACACATAACACTTTTCTTCCAAATCAAAATTTTTCAAATTTATACTTACTTTTGGCTAAAATTACTGTGAAATTTCATTCAAAAGATACCTCCTTGAGAAATATGACACATAACACGTCTTTTCAAAATCAAAATTTTTAAATTTTTTGTTCTTATTTTTTGGCTGAAATTAGTATGAAATTTCATTCAGAAGATACCTTCTTGAGAAATATGACTCAGAACACTTCTATTCCAAATAAAAATTTTTCAATTTTGTGCTTATTTTTGGCTGAAATTAGTATGAAATTTCAGTAAAAAAAGACCCTCTTGTGAAATAAGACACATAACACTTCTATTCAAAATCAACTTTTTTCAATTGAGTGCTTATTTTTGGCTGAAATTAGTATGAACTCTCATTCAAAGGATACCTCCTTGAAAAATATGACGTGTAATTCTTTAATTCCAAATCATAACTCTTCAATTAAAAATCATAATTTCATGAACTTTTTGCTGATTGTTTGTTGAAATTGATTATGAAATTTCATTTAAATGACACCTCCTTGAGAAATATGACACATAACACTTCAATTCAAAATCAAAATTTTTCAATTTTGTGCTTATTTTTGGCTGAAATTAGTATGAAATTTCATTCAAAGGATACCACCTTGAGACATATGACGTGTAACTCTTCAATTCAAAATCATAATTTTATGAGTTTTTACTTATTTTTAGTTGAAATTGAGTATGAAATTTCATTCAGAAGATACCTCCTTGAGAGATATGACACATAACACTTATATTCCAAATCAAATTTTTCCAATTTTGTGCTGATTTTTGGCTGAAATTAGTATGAAATTTCATTCAGAAGATACCTCCTTGAGAAATATGACACATAACACTTCTATTCCAAATATAAATTTTTCAATTTTGTGCTTATTTTTGGCTGAAATTAGTATGAAATTTCAGTAAAAAAAGACCCTCTTTTGAAATAAGACACATAACACTTCTATTCCGGATCAAATTCTTTCAATTTTGTGCTTATTTTAGGCTGAAATTAGTATGAACTTTCATTCAAAGGATACCTCCTTGAGAAATATGACGTGTAACTCTTAAATTCAAAATCATAATTTCATGAGTTTTTACTGATTTTTAGTTGAAATTGAGTATGAAATTTCATTCAGAAGATACCTCCTTGACAGATATGACACATAACACTTCTATTCCAAATCAAATTCTTTCAATTTTGTGCCTATTTTTGGCTGAAATTAGTATGAAATTTCATTAAGGAAAGACCCTCTTTTGAAATAAGACACATAATACTTCTATTCCGGATCAAATTCTTTCAATTTTGTGCTTATTTTAGGCTGAAATTAGTATGAACTTTCATTCAAAGGATACCTCCTTGAGAAATATGACGTGTAACTCTTAAATTCAAAATCATAATTTCATGAGTTTTTACTGATTTTTAGTTGAAATTGAGTATGAAATTTCATTCAGAAGATACCTCCTTGACAGATATGACACATAACACTTCTATTCCAAATCAAATTCTTTCAATTTTGTGCCTATTTTTGGCTGAAATTAGTATGAAATTTCATTAAGGAAAGACCCTCTTATGAAATAAGACAAATAACACTTCTATTCCAAATCAAATTCTTTCACTTTTGTGCTTATTTTTGGCTGAAATTAGTATGAAATTTCATTTAAAGATACCCTATGGAGAAATATGACACAAATCACTTCTATTCCAAATCAAAATTTTTCAAATTTATACTTACCTTTGGCTGAAATTAATGTGAAATTTCATTCAAAAGATACCTCCTTGAGAAATATGACACATAACACGTCTTTTTCAAATCAAAACTTTTAAACTTTTTGTTCTTATTTTTTGGCTGAAATTAGTATGAAATTTCATTCATAAGATACCTCCTTGAGAAATATGACACATAGCATTTCTATTCCATATCAAATTTTCTCAATTTTGTGCTTATTTTTGGATGAAATTAGTATGAAAAATCATTCAGAAGATACCGCCTTGAGAAATAAGACACATAACACTTCTATTCCAAATCAAAATTTTTCAGTTTTGTGCTAATTTTTGGCTGAAATTAGTTTGAAATTTCATTCAAAAGATACCTCCTTGAGAAATATGACACATAACAAGTCTTTTCCAAATCAAAATTTTTCAATTTTGTGCTGATTTTTGGCTGAGATTAGTATGAGATTTTATTCAGAAGATACCTCCTTGAGAAATATGACACATAACCCGTCTTTTCCAAATCAAAATTTTTCAATTTTGTGCTTATTTTTGGCTGAAATTAGTATGAAATTTCATTCAGAAGATACCTCCTTGAGAAATATAACGTGTAACTCTTTAATTCCAAATCATAACTCTTCAATTCAAAGTCATAATATCATGAATTTTTTGCTGATTGTTAGTTGACATTGAGTATGAAATTTCATTCAAAGGATACCTCCTTGAGACATATAACGTGTTACTCTTCCATTCAAAATCATAAGTTCATGAGTTTTTACTTATTTTTAGTTGAAATTGAGTATGAAATTTCATTCTAAAGATACCTCCTTGAGAGATATGACAAATGACACTTCTATTCCAAATCAAATTTTTTCAATTTTGTGCTGATTTTCGGCTGAAATTAGTATGAAATTTCATTCAGAAGATACCTCCTTGAGAAATATGACACATAACACTTTCAATCCAAATAAAAATTTTTCAATTTTGTGCTTATTTTTGGCTGAAATTAGTATGAAATTTTATTCAGAAGATACCTCCTTGAGAGATATGACACATAACACTTCTTTTCCAAATAAAAATTTTTCAATTTTGTGCTTATTTTTGGCTGAAATTAGTATGAAATTTCATTCAGAAGATACCTCCTTGAGAGATATGACACATAACATTTCCATTCCAAATCAAATTTTCTCACTTTTGTGCTTTTTTTGGCTGAAATTAGTATGAAATTTCATTCAAAAGATCCCTCATTGAGAAATATGACACATAACACTTCTTTTCCAAATAAAAATTTTTCAATTTTGTGCTAATTTTTGGGTGAGATTAGTATGAGATTTTATTCAGAAGATACCTCCTTGAGAAATATGACACATAACCCGTCTTTTCCAAATCAAAAATTTTCAATTTTGTGCTTATTTTTGGCTGAAATTAGTATGAAATTTCATTCAGAAGATACCTCCTTGAGAAATATAACGTGTAACTCTTTAATTCCAAATCATAACTCTTCAATTCAAAGTCATAATATCATGAATTTTTTGCTGATTGTTAGTTGACATTGAGTATGAAATTTCATTCAAAGGATACCTCCTTGAGACATATGACGTGTTACTCTTCCATTCAAAATCATAAGTTCATGAGTTTTTACTTATTTTTAGTTGAAATTGAGTATGAAATTTCATTCAAAAGATACCTCCTTGAGAGATATGACAAATGACACTTCTATTCCAAATCAAACTTTTTCAATTTTGTGCTGATTTTCGGCTGAAATTAGTATGAAATTTCATTCAGAAGATACCTCCTTGAGAAATATGACACATAACACTTTTAATCCAAATAAAAATTTTTCAATTTTGTGCTTATTTTTGGCTGAAATTAGTATGAAATTTTATTCAGAAGATACCTCCTTGAGAGATATGACACATAACACTTCTTTTACCAATAAAAATTTTTCAATTTTGTGCTTATTTTTGGCTGAAATTAGTATGAAATTTCATTCAGAAGATACCTCCTTGAGAGATATGACACATAACATTTCCATTCCAAATCAAATTTTCTCAATTTTGTGCTTTTTTTGGCTGAAATTAGTATGAAATTTCATTCAAAAGATCCCTCATTGAGAAGTATGACACATAACACTTCTTTCCCAAATAAAAATTTTTCAATTTTGTGCTTATTTTTGGCTGAAATTAGTATGAAATTTCAGTAAAAAAAGACACTCTTGTGAAATAAGACACATAACACTTCTATTCCAAATCAAATTTTTTCAATTTTGTGCTTATTTTTGGCTGAAATTAGTATGAAATTTCATTCAAAAGATCCCTCATTGAGAAGTATGACACATAACACTTCTTTCCCAAATAAAAATTTTTCAATTTTGTGCTTATTTTTGGCTGAAATTAGTATGAAATTTCAGTAAAAAAAGACACTCTTGTGAAATAAGACACATAACACTTCTATTCCAAATCAAATTTTTTCAATTTTGTGCTTATTTTTGGCTTAAATTAGTAGGAATTTTCATTCAAAGGATAGCTCCTTGAGAAATATGACGTGTAACTCCTCAATTCCAAATCATAACTCTTCAATTCAAAGTCATAATTTCATGAATTTTTTGCTGATTGTTAGTTGAAATTGTGTATGAAATTTCATTCAAAGGATACCTCCTTGAGACATATGACGTGTAACTCTTCAATTCAAAATCATAAGTCTTCAATTCCAAATCAAATTTTCTCAATTTTGTGCTTTTTTTGGCTGAAATTAGTATGAAATTTCATTCAGAAGATACCTCCTTGAGAGATATGACACATAACATTTCAATTCCAAATCAAATTTTCTCAATTTTGTGCTTTTTTTGGCTGAAATTAGTATGAAATTTCATTCAGAAGATACCTCTTTGAGAAATATGACACATAACACTTTAATTCCAAATCAAAATTTTTCAATTTTGTGCTTATTTTTGGCTGAAATTAGTATGAAATTTCATTCAGAAGATACCTCCTTGAGAGATATGATACATAACACTTCTTTTGAAAATAAAAATTTTTCAATTTTGTGCTTATTTTTGGCTGAAATTAGTATGAAATTTTATTAAGAAGATACCTCCTTGAGAGATATGACACATTACATTTCCATTCTAAATCAAATTTTCTCAATTTTGTGCTTTTTTTGGCTGAAATTAGTATGAAATTTCATTCAAAAGATTCCTTATTGAGAAATATGTCACATAACACTTCTTTTCCAAATAAAAATTTTTCAATTTTGTGCTAATTTTTGGGTGAAATTATTATGAAATTTCATTCAGAAGATACCTCCTTGAGAAATATGACACATAACACTTCTATTTCAAATATAAATTTTTCAATTTTGTGCATATTTTTGGCTGATATTAGTATGAAATTTCATTCAAAGGATACCTCCTTGAGACATATGACGTGTAACTCTTCAATTCAAAATCATAATTTCATGAGTTTTTACTGATTTTTAGTTAAAATTGAGTATGAAATCTCATTCAGAAGATACCTTCTTGAGAACTATGACCTTAACACTTCTACTATAAATCAAAATTTTTCAATTTTGTGCCTATTTTTGACTGAAATTAGTATGAAATTTCATTCAGAAGATACCGCCTTGAGATATAAGACACATAACACTTCTATTCCAAATCAAATTTTCTCAATTTTGTGCTTATTTTTGGCTCAAATTAGTATGAAATTTCATTTAGAAGATACCGCCTTGAGAAATAAGACACATAACACTTCTATTCCAAATCAAGTTTTTTCAATTTTGTGCTGATTTTTGGCTGAAATTAGTATGAAGTTTCATTCAGAAGATACCTCCTTGAGAAATATGACACATAACACTTCTATTCCAACTCAAAATTTCTCAATTTTGTGCTAATTTTTAGCTGAAATTAGTTTGAAATTTTATTCAAAAGATACCTCATTGAGAAATATGACACATAACGTGTCTTTTCCAAATCAAAATTTTTCAATTTTGTGCTTATTTTTGGATGAAATTAGTATGAAATTTCATTTAGAAGATACTGCCTTGAGAAATAAGACACATAACACTTCTATTCCAAATCAAGTTTTTTCAATTTTGTGCTGATTTTTGGCTGAAATTAGTATGAAGTTACATTCAGAAGATACCTCCTTGAGAAATATGACACATAACACTTCTATTCCAACTGAAAATTTTTCAATTTTGTGCTCATTTTTGGCTGAGATTAGTATGAACTTTCATTCAAAGGATACCTCCTTGAGAAATATGACGTGTAACTCCTCAATTCCAAATCATAACTCTTCAATTCAAAGTCATAATTTCATGAATTTTTTGCTGATTGTTAGTTGAAATTGAGTATGAAATTTCATTCAAAGGATACCTCCTTGAGACATATGACGTGTAACTCTTCAATTCAAAATCATAAGTCTTCAATTCAAAATCATAGATTCATGAATTTTTTGCTGATTGTTAGTTGAAATTGAGTATGAAATTTCATTTAAATGACACCTCCTTGAGAAATATGACACATAACACTTCAATTCAAAACCAAATTTTTTCAATTTTGTGCTGATTTTCGGCTGAAATTAGTATGAGATTTCATTCAGAAGATACCTCTTTGAGAAATATGACACATAACACTCTAATTCCAAATCAAAATTTTTCAATTTTGTGCTTATTTTTGGCTGAAATTAGTATGAAATTTCATTCAGAAGATACCTCCTTGAGAGATATGATACATAACACTTCTTTTCAAAATAAAAATTTTTCAATTTTGTTCTTATTTTTGGCTGAAATTAGTATGAAATTTTATTAAGAAGATACCTCCTTGAGAGATATGACACATAACATTTCCATTCCAAATCAAATTTTCTCAATTTTGTGCTTTTTTTGGCTGAAATTAGTATGAAATTTCATTCAGAAGATACCTCCTTGAGAGATATGACACATAACATTTCAATTCCAAATCAAATTTTCTCAATTTTGTGCTTTTTTGGCTGAAATTAGTATGAAATTTCATTCAAAAGATTCCTTATTGAGAAATATGACACATAACACTTCTATTCCAACTCAAAATTTCTCAATTTTGTGCTAATTTTTGGCTGAAATTAGTTTGAAATTTTATTCAAAAGATACCTCCTTGAGAAATATGACACATAACGTGTCTTTTCCAAATCAAAATTTCTCAAATTTGTTCTTACTTTTGGCTGAAATTACTATGAAATTTTATTCAAAAGATACCTCCTTGAAGAATATGACACATGACACTTCTAGTCCAAATCAAAATTTCTCAAAATTGTGCTTACTTTTGGCTGAAATTACTATGAAATTTCATTCAAAAGAGACCTCCTTGAGAAATATGACATATGACACTTCTATTCCAAAGTTAAATTTTTCAATTTTGTGCTTATTTTTGGCTGAAATTAGTATGAAATTTCATTAAAAAAAAACCCGCTTGTGAAATTAGACACATAACACTTCTATTCCAAATCAAATTTTTTCAATTTTGTGCTTATTTTTGGCTGAAATTAGAATGAACTTTTATTCAAAGGATACCTCCTTGAGACATATGACGTGTAACTCTTCAATTCAAAATTATAATTTCATTTGTTTTTGCTTATTCTTAGTTGAAATTGAGTATGAAATTTCATTCAAATGACACCTCCTTGAGAAATATGACACATAACACTTCTATTCCAAATCAAATTTTTTCAATTTTGTGCTGATTTTTGGCTGAAATTAGTATGAAGTTTCATTCAGAAGATACCTCCTTGAGAAATATGACACATAACACTTCTATTCCAACAGAAAATTTCTCAATTTTGTGCTAATTTTTGGCTGAAATTAGTTTGAAATTTCATTCAAAAGATACCTCCTTGAGAAATATGACATATGACACTTCTATTCCAAAGTTAAATTTTTCAATTTTGTGCTAATTTTTGGCTGAAATTAGTTTGAAATTTCATTCAAAAGATACCTTCTTGAGAAATATGACACATAACGCGTCTTTTCCAAATCAAAATTTTTCAATTTTGTGCTTATTTTTGGATGAAATTAGTATGAAATTTCATTTAGAAGATACTGCCTTGAGAAATAAGACACATAATACTTCTATTCCAACTGAAAATTTCTCAATTTTGTGCTAATTTTTGGCTGAAATTAGTTTGAAATTTCATTCAAAAGATACTTTCTTGAGAAATATGACACATAACGCGTCCATTCCAACTCAAAATTTCTCAATTTTGTGCTAATTTTTGGCTGAAATTAGTTTGAAATTTTATTCAAAAGATACCTCCTTGAGAAATATGACACATAACGTGTCTTTTCCAAATCAAAATTTCTCAAATTTGTTCTTACTTTTGGCTGAAATTACTATGAAATTTTATTCAAAAGATACCTCCTTGAAGAATATGACATATGACACTTCTAGTCCAAATCAAAATTTCTCAAAATTGTGCTTACTTTTGGCTGAAATTACTATGAAATTTCATTCAAAAGATACCTCCTTGAGAAATATGACATATGACACTTCTATTCCAAAGTTAAATTTTTCAATTTTGTGCTTATTTTTGGCTGAAATTAGTATGAAATTTCATTAAAAAAAAACCCGCTTGTGAAATTAGACACATAACACTTCTATTCCAAATCAAATTTTTTCAATTTTGTGCTTATTTTTGGCTGAAATTAGAATGAACTTTTATTCAAAGGATACCTCCTTGAGACATATGACGTGTAACTCTTCAATTCAAAATTATAATTTCATTTGTTTTTGCTTATTCTTAGTTGAAATTGAGTATGAAATTTCATTCAAATGACACCTCCTTGAGAAATATGACACATAACACTTCTATTCCAAATCAAATTTTTTCAATTTTGTGCTGATTTTTGGCTGAAATTAGTATGAAGTTTCATTCAGAAGATACCTCCTTGAAAAATATGACACATAACACTTCTATTCCAACAGAAAATTTCTCAATTTTGTGCTAATTTTTGGCTGAAATTAGTTTGAAATTTCATTCAAAAGATACCTCCTTGAGAAATATGACATATGACACTTCTATTCCAAAGTTAAATTTTTCAATTTTGTGCTAATTTTTGGCTGAAATTAGTTTGAAATTTCATTCAAAAGATACCTTCTTGAGAAATATGACACATAACGCGTCTTTTCCAAATCAAAATTTTTCAATTTTGTGCTTATTTTTGGATGAAATTAGTATGAAATTTCATTTAGAAGATACTGCCTTGAGAAATAAGACACATAACACTTCTATTCCAAATCAAGTTTTTTCAATTTTGTGCTGATTTTTGGCTGAAATTAGTATGAAGTTTCATTCAGAAGATACCTCCTTGAGAAATATGACACATAACACTTCTATTCCAACTGAAAATTTCTCAATTTTGTGCTAATTTTTGGCTGAAATTAGTTTGAAATTTCATTCAAAAGATACCTTCTTGAGAAATATGACACATAACACTTCTTTTCCAAATCAAAATTTTTCAATTTTGTGCTTATTTTTGGCTGAAATTAGTATGAAGTTTCATTCAGAAGATACCTCCTTGAGAAATATGACACATAACACTTCTATTCCAACAGAAAATTTCTCAATTTTGTGCTAATTTTTGGCTGAAATTAGTTTGAAATTTCATTCAAAAGATACCTCCTTGAGAAATATGACATATGACACTTCTATTCCAAAGTTAAATTTTTCAATTTTGTGCTAATTTTTGGATGAAATTAGTATGAAATTTCATTTAGAAGATACTGCCTTGAGAAATAAGACACATAATACTTCTATTCCAACTGAAAATTTCTCAATTTTGTGCTGATTTTTGGCTGAAATTAGTTTGAAATTTCACTCAAAAGATACCTTCTTGAGAAATATGACACATAACGCGTCCTTTCCAAATCAAAATTTTTCAATTTTGTGCTTATTTTTGGATGAAATTAGTATGAAATTTTATTTAGAAGATACTGCCTTGAGAAATAAGACACATAACACTTCTATTCCAAATCAAGTTTTTTCAATTTTGTGCTGATTTTTGGCTGAAATTAGTATGAAGTTTCATTCAGAAGATACCTCCTTGAGAAATATGACACATAACACTTCTATTCCAACTGAAAATTTCTCAATTTTGTGCTAATTTTTGGCTGAAATTAGTTTGAAATTTCATTCAAAAGATACCTCCTTGAGAAATATGACACATAACGCATCTTTTCCAAATCAAAATTTTTCAATTTTGTGCTTATTTTTGGATGAAATTAGTATGAAATTTCATTTAGAAGATACTGCCTTGAGAAATAAGACACATAACACTTTTATTCCAAATCAAGTTTTTTCAATTTTGTGCTGATTTTTGGCTGAAATTAGTATGAAGTTTCATTCAGAAGATACCTCCTTGAGAAATATGACACATAACACTTCTATTCCAACTGAAAATTTCTCAATTTTGTGCTAATTTTTGGCTGAAATTAGTTTGAAATTTCATTCAAAAGATACCTCCTTGAGAAATATGACACATAACGCGTCTTTTCCAAATCAAAATTTTTCAATTTTGTGCTTGTTTTTGGATGAAATTAGTATGAAATTTCATTTAGAAGATACCGCCTTGAGAAATAAGACACATAACACTTCTATTCCAAATCAAAATTTTTCAATTTTGTGCTTATTTTTGGCTGAAATTAGTATGAAATTTCATTCAGAAGAAGCCTCCTTGAGACATATGACACATAACATTTCCATTCCAAATCAAATTCTCTCAATTTTGTGCTTTTTTTGGCTGAAATTAGTATGAAATCTCATTCAAAAGATTCCTCATTGAGAAATATGACACATTACACTTCTTTTCCAAATAAAAATTTTTCAACTTTGTGCTTATTTTTGGCTGAGATTACTATGAAATTTCATTCAAAAGATACCTCCTTGAGAAATATGACATATGACACTTCTATTCCAAATTTAAATTTTTCAATTTTGTGCTTATTTTTGGCTGAGATTAGTATGAAATTTCATTAAAAAAAGACCCGCTTGTGAAATATGACACATAACACTTCTATTCCAAATCAAATTTTTTCAATTTTGTGCTTAATTTTGGCTGAAATTAGAATGAACTTTTATTCAAAGGATACCTCCTTGAGACATATGACGTGTAACTCTTCAATTCAAAATTATAATTTCATTTGTTTTTGCTTATTCTTAGTTGAAATTGAGTATGAAATTTCATTCAAATGACACCTCCTTGAGAAATATGACACATAACACTTCTATTCCAAATCAAATTTTTTCAATTTTGTGCTGATTTTTGGCTGAAATTAGTATGAAGTTTCATTCAGAAGATACCTCCTTGAGAAATATGACACATAACACTTCTATTCCAACTGAAAATTTCTCAATTTTGTGCTAATTTTTGGCTGAAATTAGTTTGAAATTTCATTCAAAAGATACCTCCTTGAGAAATATGACATATGACACTTCTATTCCAAAGTTAAATTTTTCAATTTTGTGCTAATTTTTGGCTGAAATTAGTTTGAAATTTCATTCAAAAGATACCTTCTTGAGAAATATGACACATAACGCGTCTTTTCCAAATCAAAATTTTTCAATTTTGTGCTTATTTTTGGATGAAATTAGTATGAAATTTCATTTAGAAGATACTGCCTTGAGAAATAAGACACATAACACTTCTATTCCAACTGAAAATTTCTCAATTTTGTGCTAATTTTTGGCTGAAATTAGTTTGAAATTTCATTCAAAAGATACCTTCTTGAGAAATATGACACATAACGCGTCCTTTCCAAATCAAAATTTTTCAATTTTGTGCTTATTTTTGGATGAAATTAGTATGAAATTTTATTTAGAAGATACTGCCTTGAGAAATAAGACACATAACACTTCTATTCCAAATCAAGTTTTTTCAATTTTGTGCTGATTTTTGGCTGAAAATAGTATGAAGTTTCATTCAGAAGATACCTCCTTGAGAAATATGACACATAACACTTCTATTCCAACTGAAAATTTCTCAATTTTGTGCTAATTTTTGGCTGAAATTAGTTTGAAATTTCATTCAAAAGATACCTCCTTGAGAAATATGACACATAACGCATCTTTTCCAAATCAAAATTTTTCAATTTTGTGCTTATTTTTGGATGAAATTAGTATGAAATTTCATTTAGAAGATACTGCCTTGAGAAATAAGACACATAACACTTTTATTCCAAATCAAGTTTTTTCAATTTTGTGCTGATTTTTGGCTGAAATTAGTATGAAGTTTCATTCAGAAGATACCTCCTTGAGAAATATGACACATAACACTTCTATTCCAACTGAAAATTTCTCAATTTTGTGCTAATTTTTGGCTGAAATTAGTTGGAAATTTCATTTAAAAGATACCTCCTTGAGAAATATGACACATAACGCATCTTTTCCAAATCAAAATTTTTCAATTTTGTGCTTATTTTTGGATGAAATTAGTATGAAATTTCATTTAGAAGATACTGCCTTGAGAAATAAGACACATAACACTTTTATTCCAAATCAAGTTTTTTCAATTTTGTGCTGATTTTTGGCTGAAATTAGTATGAAGTTTCATTCAGAAGATACCTCCTTGAGAAATATGACACATAACACTTCTATTCCAACTGAAAATTTCTCAATTTTGTGCTAATTTTTGGCTGAAATTAGTTTGAAATTTCGTTCAAAAGATACCTCCTTGAGAAATATGACACATAACGCGTCTTTTCCAAATCAAAATTTTTCAATTTTGTGCTTATTTTTGGATGAAATTAGTATGAAATTTCATTTAGAAGATACCGCCTTGAGAAATAAGACACATAACACTTCTATTCCAAATCAAGTTTTTTCAATTTTGTGCTGATTTTTGGCTGAAATTAGTATGAAATTTCATTCAGAAGATACCTCCTTGAGAAATATGACACATAACACTATTATTGCAAATCAAAATTTTTCAATTTTGTGCTTATTTTTGGCTGAAATTAGTATGAAATTTCATTCAGAAGAAGCCTCCTTGAGAGATATGACACATAACATTTCCATTCCAAATCAAATTCTCTCAATTTTGTGCTTTTTTTGGCTGAAATTAGTATGAAATCTCATTCAAAAGATTCCTCATTGAGAAATATGACACATTACACTTCTTTTCCAAATAAAAATTTTTCAACTTTGTGCTTATTTTTGGCTGAGATTAGTATGAAATTTCATTCAAAAGATACCTCCTTGAAGAATATTACACATGACACTTTTAGTCCAAATCAAAATTTCTCAAAATTGTGCTTACTTTTGGCTGAAATTACTATGAAATTTCATTCAAAAGATACCTCCTTGAGAAATATGACATATGACACTTCTATTCCAAATTTAAATTTTTCAATTTTGTGCTTATTTTTGGCTGAGATTAGTATGAAATTTCATTAAAAAAAGACCCGCTTGTGAAATATGACACATAACACTTCTATTCCAAATCAAATTTTTTCAATTTTGTGCTTAATTTTGGCTGAAATTAGAATGAACTTTTATTCAAAGGATACCTCCTTGAGACATATGACGTGTAACTCTTCAATTCAAAATTATAATTTCATTTGTTTTTGCTTATTCTTAGTTGAAATTGCGTATGAAATTTCATTCAAATGACACCTCCTTGAGAAATATGACACATAACACTTCAATTCCAAATCAAATTTTTTCAATTTTGTGCTGATTTTTGGCTGAAATTAGTATGAAATTTCATTCAGAAGATACCGCCTTGAGAAATAAGACACATAACACTTCTATTCCAAATCAAATTTTCTCAATTTTGTGCTGACTTTTGGCTGAAATTAGTATGAAATTTCATTCAGAAGATACCTCCTTGGGAATAATGACACATAGCACTTCTATTCCAAATCAAAATTTTTCAATTTTGTGCTTATTTTTGGCTGAAATTAGAATGAACTTTTATTCAAAGGATACCTCCTTGAGACATATGACGTGTAACTCTTCAATTCATTATTATAATTTCATTTGTTTTTGCTTATTCTTAGTTGAAATTGAGTATGAAATTTCATTCAAATGACACCTCCTTGAGAAATATGACACATAACACTTCAATTCCAAATCAAATTTTTTCAATTTTGTGCTTATTTTTGGCTGAAATTAGAATGAACTTTTATTCAAAGGATACCTCCTTGAGACATATGACGTGTAACTCTTCAATTCAAAATCATAATTTTTCAATTTTGTGCTTATTATTGGCTGAAATTAGTATGAAATATCATTTAGAAGATACCTCCTTGAGAAATATGACACATAACACTTCAATTCAAAACCAAATTTTTTCAATTTTGTGCTGATTTTCGGCTGAAATTAGTATGAGATTTTTTTCAGAACATATCTCTTTGAGAAATAAGACTTATAACACTTCTATTCCAAATCAAGTTTTTTCAATTTTGTGCTGATTTTTGGCTGAAATTAGTATGAAGTTTCATTCAGAAGATACCTCCTTGAGAATTATGACACATAACACTTCTATTCCAACTCAAAATTTCTCAATTTTGTGCTTTTTTTGGCTGAAATTAGAATGAAATCTCATTCAAAAGATTCCTCATTGAGAAATATGACACATTACACTTCTTTTCCAAATAAAAATTTTTCAACTTTGTGCTTACTTTTGGCTGAAATTAGTATGAAATTTCATTCAGAAAATACCTCCTTGAGAAAAATGACACATAACACTTATATTCCTAATTAAAATTTCTCAAAATTGTGCTTACTTTTGGCTGAAATTACTATGAAATTTCATTCAAAAGATACCTCCTTGAGAAATATGACATATGACACTTCTATTCCAAATTTAAATTTTTCAATTTTGTGCTTATTTTTGGCTGAAATTAGTATGAAATTTCATTAAAAAAAGACCCGCTTGTGAAATAAGACACATAACACTTCTATTCAAAATCAAATTTTTTCAATTTTGTGCTTATTTTTGGCTGAAATTAGAATGAACTTTTATTCAAAGGATACCTCCTTGAGACATATGACGTGTAACTCTTCAATTCAAAATCATAATTTTTCAATTTTGTGCTTATTATTGGCTGAAATTAGTATGAAATATCATTTAGAAGATACCTCCTTGAGAAATATGACACATAACACTTTTATTCCCAATCAAAATTTCTTAAATTTTTTGCTGAAATTAGTATGAAATTTCATTCAAAAAATACCCTCTTGAGAAATATGACACATAGCACTTCTATTCCAAATTTAAATTTTTTAATTTTGTGCTTATTTTTGGCTGAAATTAGTATGAAATTTCATTAAAAAAAGACCCGCTTGTGAAATAAGACACATAACACTTCTATTCCAAATCCAATTTTTTCAATTTTGTGCTTATTTTTGGCTGAAATTAGAATGAACTTTCATTCAAAGGATACCTCCTTGAGACATATGACGTGTAACTCTTCAATTCAAAATGATAAGTTAATGTGTTTTTGCTTATTCTTAGTTGAAATTGAGTATGAAATTTCATTCAAATGACACCTCCTTGAGAAATATGACACATAACACTTCAATTCCAAATAAAAATTTTTCAATTTTGCGCCTATTTTTAGCCGAAATTAGTATGAAATTTTAGTCAAAAGATACCTCGCTGAGAAATATGACGTGTAACTCATAAATTCAAAATCATAATTTCATAAGCTTTTCCTTATTGTTAGTTGAAATTGAATATGAAATTTCATTCAGAAGATACCTCCTTGAGAGATATGACACATAACACTTCTATTCCAAATCAAATTTTCTCAATTTTGTGCTTATGTTTGGCTCAAATTAGTATGAAATTTCATTGAGAAGATACCGCCCTGAGAAAAAAGACACATAAACACTTCTGTTCCAGATCAAAATTTTTTAATTTTGTGCTTACTTTTGGCTGAAGTTGAGTATGAAATTTCATTGAGAAGATACCGCCTTGAGAAATAAGACACATAACACTTCAATTCCAAATCAAAATTTTTCAATTTTGTGCTTATTTTTGGCTGAAATTAGTATGAGATTTCGTTCAAAGAATACCTTCTTGAGACATATGACGTGTAACTCTTAAATTCAAAATCATAATTTCATGAGTTTTTCCTTATTGTTAGTTGAAATTGAGTATGAAATTTCATTGAGAATATACCGCCTTGAGAAATAAGACACATAACACTTCTATTCCAAATCACAATTTTTTAATTTTGTGCTTACTTTTGGCTGAAATTAGTTTGAAATTTCATTCAAAAGATACCTCCTTGAGAGATATGACACATTACGTGTTTATTGCAAATCAAAATTTTTCAATTTTGTGCTTATTTTTGGCTGAAATTAGAATGAACTTTCATTTAGAAGATACCGCCTTGAGAAATAAGACACATAACACTTCTATTCCAAATCAAGTTTTTTCAATTTTGTGCTGATTTTTGGCTGAAATTAGTATGAAATTTCATTCAGAAGAAGCCTCCTTGAGAGATATGACACATAACATTTCCATTCCAAATCAAAATCTCTCAATTTTGTGCTTTCTTTGGCTGAAATTAGTATGAAATCTCATTCAAAAGATTCCTCATTGAGAAATATGACACATTACACTTCTTTTCCAAATAAAAATTTTTCAACTTTGTGCTTATTTTTGGCTGAGATTAGTATGAAATTTCATTCAGAAAATACCTCCTTGAGAAATATGACACATAACACTTCTATTCCAAATATAAATTTCTCACATTTGTTCTTACTTTTGGCTGAAATTACTTTGAAATTTCATTCAAAAGATACCTCCTTGAGAAATATGACACATAACACTTATATTCCAAATCAAAATTTCTCAAATTTGTTCTTACTTTTGGCTGAAATTACTATGAAATTTTATTCAAAAGATACCTCCTTGAAGAATATTACACATAACACTTCTATTCCAAATCAAGTTTTTTCAATTTTGTGCTGATTTTTGGCTGAAATTAGTATGAAGTTTCATTCAGAAGATACCTCCTTGAGAAATATGACACATAACACTTCTATTCCAAATCAAGTTTTTTTAATTTTGTGCTTACTTTTGGCTGAAATTAGTTTGAAATTTCATTCAAAAGATACCTCCTTGAGAGATATGACACATAACGTGTTTATTGCAAATCAAAATTTTTCAATTTTGTGCTTATTTTTGGCTGAAATTAGAATGAACTTTCATTTAGAAGATACCGCCTTGAGAAATAAGACACATAACACTTCTATTCCAAATCAAGTTTTTTCAATTTTGTGCTGATTTTTGGCTGAAATTAGTATGAAATTTCATTCAGAAGAAGCCTCCTTGAGAGATATGACACATAACATTTCCATTCCAAATCAAAATCTCTCAATTTTGTGCTTTTTTTGGCTGAAATTAGTATGAAATCTCATTCAAAAGATTCCTCATTGAGAAATATGACACATTACACTTCTTTTCCAAATAAAAATTTTTCAACTTTGTGCTTATTTTTGGCTGAGATTAGTATGAAATTTCATTCAGAAAATACCTCCTTGAGAAATATGACACATAACACTTCTATTCCAAATATAAATTTCTCACATTTGTTCTTACTTTTGGCTGAAATTACTTTGAAATTTCATTCAAAAGATACCTCCTTGAGAAATATGACACATAACACTTATATTCCAAATCAAAATTTCTCAAATTTGTTCTTACTTTTGGCTGAAATTACTATGAAATTTTATTCAAAAGATACCTCCTTGAAGAATATTACACATAACACTTCTATTCCAAATCAAGTTTTTTCAATTTTGTGCTGATTTTTGGCTGAAATTAGTATGAAGTTTCATTCAGAAGATACCTTCTTGAGAAATAAGACACATAACACTTCTATTCCAAATCAAGTTTTTTCAATTTTGTGCTGATTTTTGGCTGAAATTAGTATGAAATTTCATTCAGAAGAAGCCTCCTTGAGAGATATGACACATAACATTTCCATTCCAAATCAAAATCTCTCAATTTTGTGCTTTTTTTGGCTGAAATTAGTATGAAATCTCATTCAAAAGATTCCTCATTGAGAAATATGACACATTACACTTCTTTTCCAAATAAAAATTTTTCAACTTTGTGCTTATTTTTGGCTGAGATTAGTATGAAATTTCATTCAGAAAATACCTCCTTGAGAAATATGACACATAACACTTCTATTCCAAATATAAATTTCTCACATTTGTTCTTACTTTTGGCTGAAATTACTTTGAAATTTCATTCAAAAGATACCTCCTTGAGAAATATGACACATAACACTTATATTCCAAATCAAAATTTCTCAAATTTGTTCTTACTTTTGGCTGAAATTACTATGAAATTTTATTCAAAAGATACCTCCTTGAAGAATATTACACATAACACTTCTATTCCAAATCAAGTTTTTTCAATTTTGTGCTGATTTTTGGCTGAAATTAGTATGAAGTTTCATTCAGAAGATACCTCCTTGAGAAATATGACACATAACACTTCTATTCCAAATTTAAATTTTTCAATTTTGTGCTTATTTTTGGCTGAAATTAGTATGAAATTTCATTAAAAAAAGACCCGCTTGTGAAATATGACACATAACACTTCTATTCCAAATCAAAATCTCTCAAATTTGTTCTTACTTTTGGCTGAAATTACTATGAAATTTTATTCAAAAGATACTTCCTTGAAGAATATGACACATGACACTTCTAGTCCAAATCAAAATTTCTAAAATTGTGCTTACTTTTGGCTGAAATTACTATGAAATTTCATTCAAAAGATACCTCCTTGAGAAATATGACATATGACACTTCTATTCCAGATTTAAATTTTTCAATTTTGTGCTTATTTTTGGCTGAAATTAGTATGAAATTTCATTAAAAAAGACCCGCTTGTAAAATAAGACACATAACACTTCTATTCCAAATCAAATTTTTTTCAATTTTGTGCTTATTTTTGGCTGAAATTAGAATGAACTTTTATTCAAAGGATACCTCCTTGAGACATATGACGTGTAACTCTTCAATTCAAAATCATAATGTCATTTGTTTTTGCTTATTCTTAGTTGAAATTGAGTATGAAATTTCATTCAAATGACACCTCCTTGAGAAATATGACACATAACACTTCAATTCCAAATCAAATTTTTTCAATTTTGAGCTGATTTTTGGCTGAAATTAGTATGAAATTTCATTCAGAAGATACCTCCTTGAAAAATATGACACATAACACTTCTATTCCAACTCAAAATTTCTTAATTTTGTGCTAATTTTTGGCTGAAATTAGTTTGAAATTTTATTCAAAAGATACCTCCTTGAGAAATATGACACATAACGTGTCTTTTCCAAATCAAAATTTTTCAATTTTATGCTTATTTTCGGATGAAATTAGTATAAAATTTCATTTAGAAGATACTGCCTTGAGAAATAAGACACATAACACTTTTATTCCAAATCAAGTTTTTTTAATTTTGTGCTGATTTTTGGCTGAAATTAGTATGAAGTTTCATTCAGAAGATACCTCCTTAATTAATTTGAAATTTCATTCAGAAGATACCTCCTTGAGAGATATGACACATAACATTTCCATTCCAAATCAAATTTTCTCAATTTTGTGCTCTTTTAGGCTGAAATTAGTATGAAATCTCATACAAAAGATTCCTCATTGAGAAATATGACACATTACACTTCTTTTCCAAATAAAAATTTTTCAACTTTGTGCTTATTTTTGGCTGAGATTAGTATGAAATTTCATTCAGAAAATACCTCCTTGAGAAATATGACACATAACACTTCTATTCCAAATATAAATTTCTCAAATTTGTTCTTACTTTTGGCTGAAATTACTATGAAATTTCATTCAAAAGATACCTCCTTGAGAAATATGACACATAACACTTATATTCCAAATCAAAATTTCTCAAATTTGTTCTTACTTTTGGCTGAAATTACTATGAAATTTTATTCAAAAGATACCTCCTTGAAGAATATGACACATGACACTTCTAGTCCAAATCAAAATTTTTCAAAATTGTGCTTACTTTTGGCTGAAATTACTATGAAATTTCATTCAAAAGATACCTCCTTGAGAAATATGACATATGACACTTCTATTCCAAATTTAATTTTTTCAATTTTGTGCTTATTTTTGGCTGAAATTAGTATGAAATTTCATTAAAAAAGACCCGCTTGTGAAATAAGACACATAACACTTCTATTCCAAATCAAATTTTTTTCAATTTTGTGCTTATTTTTGGCTGAAATTAGAATGAACTTTTATTCAAAGGATACCTCCTTGAGACATATGACGTGTAACTCTTCAATTCAAAATTATAATTTCATTTGTTTTTGCTTATTCTTAGTTGAAATTGAGTATGAAATTTCATTCAAATGACACCTCCTTGAGAAATATGACACATAACACTTCAATTCCAAATCAAATTTTTTCAATTTTGAGCTGATTTTTGGCTGAAATTAGTATGAAATTTCATTCAGAAGATACCGCCTTGAGAAATAAGACACATAACACTTCTATTCCAAATCAAATTTTCTCAATTTTGTGCTGATTTTTGGCTGAAATTAGTATGAAATTTCATTCAGAAGATACCTCCTTGGGAAACATGACACATAGAACTTCTATTCCAAATCAAAATTTTTCAATTTTGTGCCTATTATTGGCTGAAATTAGTATGAAATATCATTTAGAAGATACCTCCTTGAGAAATATGACACATAACACTTTTATTCCCAATCAAAATTTCTTAAATTTTTTGCTGAAATTAGTATGAAATTTCATTCAAAAAATACCCTCTTGAGAAATATGACACACAGCACTTCTATTCCAAATTTAAATTTTTTAATTTTGTGCTTATTTTTGGCTGAAATTAGTATGAAATTTCATTAAAAAAAGACCCGCTTGTGAAATAAGACACATAACACTTCTATTCCAAATCCAATTTTTTCAATTTTGTGCTTATTTTTGGCTGAAATTAGAATGAACTTTCATTCAAAGGATACCTCCTTGAGACATATGACTTGTAACTCTTCAATTCAAAATGATAAGTTAATGTGTTTTTGCTTATTCTTAGTTGAAATTGAGTATGAAATTTCATTCAAATGACACCTCCTTGAGAAATATGACACATAACACTTCAATTCCAAATAAAAATTTTTCAATTTTGCGCCTATTTTTAGCCGAAATTAGTATGAAATTTTAGTCAAAAGATACCTCGCTGAGAAATATGACGTGTAACTCATAAATTCAAAATCATAATTTCATAAGCTTTTCCTTATTGTTAGTTGAAATTGAATATGAAATTTCATTCAGAAGATACCTCCTTGAGAGATATGACACATAACACTTCTATTCCAAATCAAATTTTCTCAATTTTGTGCTTATTTTTGGCTCAAATTAGTATGAAATTTCATTGAGAAGATACCGCCCTCAGAAAAAAGACACATAACACTTCTGCTCCAAATCAAAATTTTTTAATTTTGTGCTTACTTTTGGCTGAAGTTGAGTATGAAATTTCATTGAGAAGATACCGCCCTGAGAAATAAGACACATAACACTTCAATTCCAAGTCAAAATTTTTCAATTTTGTGCTTATTTTTGGCTGAAATTAGTATGAAATTTCTTTCAAAGAATACCTTCTTGAGACATATGACGTGTAACTCTTAAATTCAAAATCATAATTTCATGAGTTTTTCCTTATTGTTAGTTGAAATTGAGTATAAAATTTCATTGAGAATATACCGCCTTGAGAAATAAGACACATAACACTTCTATTCCAAATCAAAATTTTTTAATTTTGTGCTTACTTTTGGCTGAAATTAGATTGAAATTTCATTCAAAAGATACCTCCTTGAGAGATATGACACATAACGTGTTTATTGCAAATCAAAATTTTTCAATTTTGTGCTTATTTTTGGCTGAAATTAGAATGAACTTTCATTCAAAGAATACCTCCTTGAGAAATATGACACATAACCCGTCTTTTCCAAATCAAAATTTTTCAATTTTGTGCTTATTTTTGGCTCAAATTAGTATGAAATTTCATTGAGAAGATACCGCCCTGAGAAATAAGACACATAACACTTCTGTTCCAAATCAAAATTTTTTAATTTTGTGCTTACTTTTGGCTGAAGTTGAGTATGAAATTTCATTGAGAAGATACCGCCCTGAGAAATAAGACACATAACACTTCAATTCCAAATCAAAATTTTTCAATTTTGTGCTTATTTTTGGCTGAAATTAGTATGAAATTTCGTTCAAAGAATACCTTCTTGAGACATATGACGTGTAACTCTTAAATTCAAAATCATAATTTCATGAGTTTTTCCTTATTGTTAGTTGAAATTGAGTATGAAATTTCATTGAGAATATACCGCCTTGAGAAATAAGACACATAACGCTTCTATTCCAAATCAAAATTTTTTAATTTTGTGCTTACCTTTGGCTGAAATTAGTTTGAAATTTCATTCAAAAGATACCTCCTTGAGAGATATGACACATAACGCGCTTATTGCAAATCAAAATTTTTCAATTTTGTGCTTATTTTTGGCTGAAATTAGAATGAACTTTCATTCAAAGAATACCTCCTTGAGAAATATGACACATAACCCGTCTTTTCCAAATCAAAATTTTTCAATTTTGTGCTTATTTTTGGCTGAAATTAGTATGAAATTTCATTCAGAAGATTCCTCCTTGAGAAATATGACACATAACACTTTTATTCCAAATCAAATTTTCTCAATTTTGTCCTTTTTTTGGCTGAAATTAGTATGAAATTTTATTCAAAAGATTCCTCATTGAGAAATATGACACATAACACTTCTTTTCCAAATAAAAATTTTTCAATTTTGTGCTTATTTTTGGCTGAAATTAGTATGAAATTTCAGTAAAAAAAGACCCTCTTGTGAAATAAGACACATAACACTTCTATTCCAAATCAAATTTTTTCAATTTTGTGCTTATTTTTGGCTTAAATTAGTAGGAATTTTCATTCAAAGGATACCTCCTTGAGACATATGACGTGTAACTCTACAATTCAAAATCATAATTTCATGAATTTTTTGTTGATTGTTAGTTGAAATTGAGTATGAAATTTCATTTAAATGACTCCTCCTTGAGAAATATGACACATAACACTTCAATTCAAAACCAAATTTTTTCAATTTTGTGCTGATTTTCGGCTGAAATTAGTATGAGATTTTATTCAGAACATATCTCTTTGAGAAATAAGACTTATAACACTTCTATTCCAAATCAAGTTTTTTCAATTTTGTGCTGATTTTTGGCTGAAATTAGTATGAAGTTTCATTCAGAATATACCTCCTTGAGAAATATGACACATAACACTTCTATTCCAAATTTAAATTTTTCAATTTTGTGCTTATTTTTGGCTGAAATTAGTATGAAATTTCATTAAAAAAAGACCCGCTTGTGAAATATGACACATAACACTTCTATTCCAAATCAAAATCTCTCAAATTTGTTTTTACTTTTGGCTGAAATTACTATGAAATTTTATTCAAAAGATACTTCCTTGAAGAATATGACACATGACACTTCTAGTCCAAATCAAAATTTCTAAAATTGTGCTTACTTTTGGCTGAAATTACTATGAAATTTCATTCAAAAGATACCTCCTTGAGAAATATGACATATGACACTTCTAATCCAGATTTAAATTTTTCAATTTTGTGCTTATTTTTGGCTGAAATTAGTATGAAATTTCATTAAAAAAGACCCGCTTGTAAAATAAGACACATAACACTTCTATTCCAAATCAAATTTTTTTCAATTTTGTGCTTATTTTTGGCTGAAATTAGAATGAACTTTTATTCAAAGGATACCTCCTTGAGACATATGACGTGTAACTCTTCAATTCAAAATCATAATGTCATTTGTTTTTGCTTATTCTTAGGTGAAATTGAGTATGAAATTTCATTCAAATGACACCTCCTTGAGAAATATGACACATAACACTTCAATTCCAAATCAAATTTTTTAAATTTTGAGCTGATTTTTGGCTGAAATTAGTATGAAATTTCATTCAGAAGATACCTCCTTGAGAAATATGACACATAACACTTCTATTCCAACTCAAAATTTCTTAATTTTGTGCTAATTTTTGGCTGAAATTAGTTTGAAATTTTATTCAAAAGATACCTCCTTGAGAAATATGACACATAACGTGTCTTTTCCAAATCAAAATTTTTCAATTTTGTGCTTATTTTCGGATGAAATTAGTATAAAATTTCATTTAGAAGATACTGCCTTGAGAAATAAGACACATAACACTTCTATTCCAAATCAAGTTTTTTTAATTTTGTGCTGATTTTTGGCTGAAATTAGTATGAAGTTTCATTCAGAAGATACCTCCTTAATTAATTTGAAATTTCATTCAGAAGATACCTCCTTGAGAGATATGACACATAACATTTCCATTCCAAATCAAATTTTCTCAATTTTGTGCTTTTTTTGGCTGAAATTAGTATGAAATCTCATACAAAAGATTCCTCATTGAGAAATATGACACATTACACTTCTTTTCCAAATAAAGATTTTTCAACTTTTTGCTTATTTTTGGCTGAGATTAGTATGAAATTTCATTCAGAAAATACCTCCTTGAGAAATATGACACATAACACTTCTATTCCAAATATAAATTTCTCAAATTTGTTCTTACTTTTGGCTGAAATTACTATGAAATTTCATTCAAAAGATACCTCCTTGAGAAATATGACACATAACACTTATATTCCAAATCAAAATTTCTCAAATTTGTTCTTACTTTTGGCTGAAATTACTATGAAATTTTATTCAAAAGATACCTCCTTGAAGAATATGACACATGACACTTCTAGTCCAAATCAAAATTTTTCAAAATTGTGCTTACTTTTGGCTGAAATTACTATGAAATTTCATTCAAAAGATACCTCCTTGAGAAATATCACATATGACACTTCTATTCCAAATTTAATTTTTTCAATTTTGTGCTTATTTTTGGCTGAAATTAGTATGAAATTTCATTAAAAAAGACCCGCTTGTGAAATAAGACACATAACACTTCTATTCCAAATCAAATTTTTTTCAATTTTGTGCTTATTTTTGGCTGAAATTAGAATGAACTTTTATTCAAAGGATACCTCCTTGAGACATATGACGGGTAACTCTTCAATTCAAAATTATAATTTCATTTGTTTTTGCTTATTCTTAGTTGAAATTGAGTATGAAATTTCATTCAAATGACACCTCCTTGAGAAATATGACACATAACACTTCAATTCCAAATCAAATTTTTTCAATTTTGAGCTGATTTTTGGCTGAAATTAGTATGAAATTTCATTCAGAAGATACCGCCTTGAGAAATAAGACACATAACACTTCTATTCCAAATCAAATTTTCTCAATTTTGTGCTGATTTTTGGCTGAAATTAGTATGAAATTTCATTCAGAAGATACCTCCTTGGGAAACATGACACATAGAACTTCTATTCCAAATCAAAATTTTTCAATTTTGTGCCTATTATTGGCTGAAATTAGTATGAAATATCATTTAGAAGATACCTCCTTGAGAAATATGACACATAAAACTTTTATTCCCAATCAAAATTTCTTAAATTTTTTGCTGAAATTAGTATGAAATTTCATTCAAAAAATACCCTCTTGAGAAATATGACACACAGCACTTCTATTCCAAATTTAAATTTTTTAATTTTGTGCTTATTTTTGGCTGAAATTAGTATGAAATTTCATTAAAAAAAGACCCGCTTGTGAAATAAGACACATAACACTTCTATTCCAAATCCAATTTTTTCAATTTTGTGCTTATTTTTGGCTGAAATTAGAATGAACTTTCATTCAAAGGATACCTCCTTGAGACATATGACTTGTAACTCTTCAATTCAAAATGATAAGTTAATGTGTTTTTGCTTATTCTTAGTTGAAATTGAGTATGAAATTTCATTCAAATGACACCTCCTTGAGAAATATGACACATAACACTTCAATTCCAAATAAAAATTTTTCAATTTTGCGCCTATTTTTAGCCGAAATTAGTATGAAATTTTAGTCAAAAGATACCTCGCTGAGAAATATGACGTGTAACTCATAAATTCAAAATCATAATTTCATAAGCTTTTCCTTATTGTTAGTTGAAATTGAATATGAAATTTCATTCAGAAGATACCTCCTTGAGAGATATGACACATAACACTTCTATTCCAAATCAAATTTTCTCAATTTTGTGCTTATTTTTGGCTCAAATTAGTATGAAATTTCATTGAGAAGATACCGCCCTCAGAAAAAAGACACATAACACTTCTGTTCCAAATCAAAATTTTTTAATTTTGTGCTTACTTTTGGCTGAAGTTGAGTATGAAATTTCATTGAGAAGATACCGCCCTGAGAAATAAGACACATAACACTTCAATTCCAAGTCAAAATTTTTTAATTTTGTGCTTACTTTTGGCTGAAATTAGTTTGAAATTTCATTCAAAAGATACCTCCTTGAGAGATATGACACATAACGTGTTTATTGCAAATCAAAATTTTTCAATTTTGTGCTTATTTTTGGCTGAAATTAGAATGAACTTTCATTCAAAGAATACCTCCTTGAGAAATATGACACATAACCCGTCTTTTCCAAATCAAAATTTTTCAATTTTGTGCTTATTTTTGGCTCAAATTAGTATGAAATTTCATTGAGAAGATACCGCCCTGAGAAATAAGACACATAACACTTCTGTTCCAAATCAAAATTTTTTAATTTTGTGCTTACTTTTGGCTGAAGTTGAGTATGAAATTTCATTGAGAAGATACCGCCCTGAGAAATAAGACACATAACACTTCAATTCCAAATCAAAATTTTTCAATTTTGTGCTTATTTTTGGCTGAAATTAGTATGAAATTTCGTTCAAAGAATACCTTCTTGAGACATATGACGTGTAACTCTTAAATTCAAAATCATAATTTCATGAGTTTTTCCTTATTGTTAGTTGAAATTGAGTATGAAATTTCATTGAGAATATACCGCCTTGAGAAATAAGACACATAACGCTTCTATTCCAAATCAAAATTTTTTAATTTTGTGCTTACTTTTGGCTGAAATTAGTTTGAAATTTCATTCAAAAGATACCTCCTTGAGAGATATGACACATAACGCGCTTATTGCAAATCAGAATTTTTCAATTTTGTGCTTATTTTTGGCTGAAATTAGAATGAACTTTCATTCAAAGAATACCTCCTTGTGAAATATGACACATAACCCGTCTTTTCCAAATCAAAATTTTTCAATTTTGTGCTTATTTTTGGCTCAAATTAGTATGAAATTTCATTGAGAAGATACCGCCCTGAGAAATAAGACACATAACACTTCTGTTCCAAATCAAAATTTTTTTTATTTTGTGCTTACTTTTGGCTGAAGTTGAGTATGAGATTTCATTGAGAAGATACCGCCCTGAGAAATAAGACACATAACACTTCAATTCCAAATCAAAATATTTCAATTTTGTGCTTATTTTTGGCTGAAATTAGTATGAAATTTTAGCAAAAAAAGACCCTCTTGTGAAATAAGACACATAACACTTCTATTCCAAATCAAATTTTTTCAATTTTGTGCTTATTTTTGGCTTAAATTAGTAGGAATTTTCATTCAAAGGATAGCTCCTTGAGAAATATGACGTGTAACTCTTTAATTCCATATCATAACTCTTCAATTCGAAATCATAATTTCATGAATTTTTTGCTGATTTTTAGTTGATATTGAGTATGAAATTTCATTCAAAGGATACCTCCTTGAGACATATGACGTGTAACTCTACAATTCAAAATCATAATTTCATGAATTTTTTGCTGATTGTTAGTTGAAATTGAGTATGAAATTTCATTTAAATGACTCCTCCTTGAGAAATATGACACATAACACTTCAATTCAAAACCAAATTTTTTTCAATTTTGTGCTGATTTTCGGCTGAAATTAGTATGAGATTTTATTCAGAACATATCTCTTTGAGAAATAAGACTTATAACACTTCTATTCCAAATCAAGTTTTTTCAATTTTGTGCTGATTTTTGGCTGAAATTAGTATGAAGTTTCATTCAGAAGATACCTCCTTGAGAATTATGACACATAACACTTCTATTCCAACTCAAAATTTCTCAATTTTGTGCTTTTTTTGGCTGAAATTAGAATGAAATCTCATTCAAAAGATTCCTCATTGAGAAATATGACACATTACACTTCTTTTCCAAATAAAAATTTTTCAACTTTGTGCTTACTTTTGGCTGAAATTAGTATGAAATTTCATTCAGAAAATACCTCCTTGAGAAAAATGACACATAACACTTATATTCCTAATTAAAATTTCTCAAAATTGTGCTTACTTTTGGCTGAAATTACTATGAAATTTCATTCAAAAGATACCTCCTTGAGAAATATGACATATGACACTTCTATTCCAAATTTAAATTTTTCAATTTTGTGCTTATTTTTGGCTGAAATTAGTATGAAATTTCATTAAAAAAAGACCCGCTTGTGAAATAAGACACATAACACTTCTATTCAAAATCAAATTTTTTCAATTTTGTGCTTATTTTTGGCTGAAATTAGAATGAACTTTTATTCAAAGGATACCTCCTTGAGACATATGACGTGTAACTCTTCAATTCAAAATCATAATTTCATTTGTTTTTGCTTATTCTTAGTCGAAATTGAGTATGAAATTTCATTCAAATGACACCTCCTTGAGAAATATGACACATAACACTTCAATTCCAAATCAAATTTTTTCAATTTTGTGCTGATTTTTGGCTGAAATTAGTATGAAATTTCATTCAGAAGATACCGCCTTGAGAAATAAGACACATAACACTTCTAATCCAAATCAAATTTTCTCAATTTTGTGCTGATTTTTGGCTGAAATTAGTATGAAATTTCATTCAGAAGATACCTCCTTGGGAAATATGACACATAGCACTTCTATTCCAAATCAAAATTTTTCAATTTTGTGCCTATTGTTGGCTGAAATTAGTATGAAATATCATTTAGAAGATACCTCCTTGAGAAATATGACACATAACACTTTTATTCCCAATCAAAATTTCTTAAATTTTTTGCTGAAATTAGTATGAAATTTCATTCAAAAAATACCCTCTTGAGAAATATGACACATAGCACTTCTATTCCAAATTTAAATTTTTCAATTTTGTGCTTATTTTTGGCTGAAATTAGTATGAAATTTCATTAAAAAAAGACCCGCTTGTGAAATAAGACACATAACACTTCTATTCCAAATCAAATTTCCTCAATTTTGTGCTAATTTTTGGCTGAAATTATTTTGAAATTTCATTCAAAAGATACCTCCTTGAGAAATATGACACATAACGCGTCTTTTCCAAATCAAAATTTTTCAATTTTGTGCTTATTTTTGGATGAAATTAGTATGAAATTTCATTTAGAAGATACCACCTTGAGAAATAAGACACATAACACTTCTATTCAAAATCCAATTTTTTCAATTTTGTGCTTATTTTTGGCTGAAATTAGAATGAACTTTCATTCAAAGGATACCTCCTTGAGACATATGACGTGTAACTCTTCAATTCAAAATGATAAGTTAATGTGTTTTGGCTTATTCTTAGTTGAAATTGAGTATGAAATTTCATTCAAATGACACCTCCTTGAGAAATATGACACATAAAACTTCAATTCCAAATAAAAATTTATCAATTTTTCGCTTATTTTTAGCCGAAATTAGTATGAAATTTCATTCAAAAGATACCTCCTTGAGAAATATGACACATAACGCGTCTTTTCCAAATCAAAATTTTTCAATTTTGTGCTTATTTTTGGATGAAATTAGTATGAAATTTCATTTAGAAGATACCACCTTGAGAAATAAGACACATAACACTTCTATTCCAAATCAAGTTTTTTCAATTTTGTGCTGAATTTTGGCTGAAATTAGTATGAAATTTCATTCAGAAGATACCTCCTTGGGAAATATGACACATAGCACTTCTATTCCAAATCAAAATTTTTCAATTTTGTGCCTATTGTTGGCTGAAATTAGTATGAAATATAATTTCGAAGATACCTCCTTGAGAAATATGACATATAACACTTTTATTCCCAATCAAAATTTCTTAAATTTTTTGCTGAAATTAGTATGAAATTTCATTCAAAAAATACCCTCTTGAGAAATATGACACATAGCACTTCTATTCTAAATTTAAATTTTTCAATTTTGTGCTTAATTTTGGCTGAAATTAGTATGAAATTTCATTAAAAAAAGACCCGCTTGTGAAATAACACACATAACATTTCTATTCAAAATCCAATTTTTTCAATTTTGTGCTTATTTTTGGCTGAAATTAGAATGAACTTTCATTCAAAGGATACCTCCTTGAGACATATGACGTGTAACTCTTCAATTCAAAATGATAAGTTAATGTGTTTTGGCTTATTCTTAGTTGAAATTGAGTATGAAATTTCATTCAAATGACACCTCCTTGAGAAATATGACATATAAAACTTCAATTCCAAATAAAAATTTTTCAATTTTTCGCTTATTTTTAGCCGAAATTAGTATGAAATTTCGTTCAAAAGATACCTCCTTGAGAAATATGACACATAACGCGTCTTTTCCAAATCAAAATTTTTCAATTTTGTGCTTATTTTTGGATGAAATTAGTATGAAATTTCATTTAGAAGATACCACCTTGAGAAATAAGACACATTACACTTCTATTCCAAATCAAGTTTTTTCAATTTTGTGCTGATTTTTGGCTGAAATTAGTATGAAATTTCATTCAGAAGATACCTCCTTGAGAAATATGACACATAACACTATTTTTGCAAATCAAAATTTTTCAATTTTGTGCTTATTTTTGGCTGAAATTAGTATGAAATTTCATTCAGAAGATACCTCCTTGAGAGATATGACACATAACAATTCCATTCCAAATCAAATTTTCTCAATTTTGTGCTTTTTTTGGCTGAAATTAGTATGAAATCTCATTCAAAAGATTCCTCATTGAGAAATATGACACATTACACTTCTTTTCCAAATAAAAATTTTTCAACTTTGTGCTTATTTTTGGCTGAAATTAGTATGAAATTTCATTCAGAAAATACCTCCTTGAGAAATATGACACATAACACTTCTATTCCAAATAAAAATTTTTCAATTTTGCGCCTATTTTTAGCCGAAATTAGTATGAAATTTTAGTCAAAAGATACCTCGTTGAGAAATATGACACATAACACTTATATTCCAAATCAAAATTTTTCAATTTTGTGCTTACTTTTGGCTGAAATTACTATGAAATTTCATTCAAAAGATACCTCCTTGAGAAATAGGACATATGACACTTCTATTCCAAATTTAAATTTTTCAATTTTGTGCTTATTTTTGGCTGAAATTAGTATGAAATTTCATTAAAAAAAGACCCGCTTGTGAAATAAGACACATAACACTTCTATTCAAAATCAAATTTTTTCAATTTTGTGCTTATTTTTGGCTGAAATTAGAATGAACTTTTATTCAAAGGATACCTCCTTGAGACATATGACGTGTAACTCTTCAATTCAAAATCATAATTTCATTTGTTTTTGCTTATTCTTAGTCGAAATTGAGTATGAAATTTCATTCAAATGACACCTCCTTGAGAAATATGACACATAACACTTCAATTCCAAATCAAATTTTTTCAATTTTGTGCTGATTTTTGGCTGAAATTAGTATGAAATTTCATTCAGAAGATACCGCCTTGAGAAATAAGACACATAACACTTCTAATCCAAATCAAATTTTCTCAATTTTGTGCTGATTTTTGGCTGAAATTAGTATGAAATTTCATTCAGAAGATACCTCCTTGGGAAATATGACACATAGCACTTCTATTCCAAATCAAAATTTTTCAATTTTGTGCCTATTGTTGGCTGAAATTAGTATGAAATATCATTTAGAAGATACCTCCTTGAGAAATATGACACATAACACTTTTATTCCCAATCAAAATTTCTTAAATTTTTTGCTGAAATTAGTATGAAATTTCATTCAAAAAATACCCTCTTGAGAAATATGACACATAGCACTTCTATTCCAAATTTAAATTTTTCAATTTTGTGCTTATTTTTTGCTGAAATTAGTATGAAATTTCATTAAAAAAAGACCCGCTTGTGAAATAAGACACATAACACTTCTATTCCAAATCAAATTTCCTCAATTTTGTGCTAATTTTTGGCTGAAATTATTTTGAAATTTCATTCAAAAGATACCTCCTTGAGAAATATGACACATAACGCGTCTTTTCCAAATCAAAATTTTTCAATTTTGTGCTTATTTTTGGATGAAATTAGTATGAAATTTCATTTAGAAGATACCACCTTGAGAAATAAGACACATAACACTTCTATTCAAAATCCAATTTTTTCAATTTTGTGCTTATTTTTGGCTGAAATTAGAATGAACTTTCATTCAAAGGATACCTCCTTGAGACATATGACGTGTAACTCTTCAATTCAAAATGATAAGTTAATGTGTTTTGGCTTATTCTTAGTTGAAATTGAGTATGAAATTTCATTCAAATGACACCTCCTTGAGAAATATGACACATAAAACTTCAATTCCAAATAAAAATTTATCAATTTTTCGCTTATTTTTAGCCGAAATTAGTATGAAATTTCATTCAAAAGATACCTCCTTGAGAAATATGACACATAACGCGTCTTTTCCAAATCAAAATTTTTCAATTTTGTGCTTATTTTTGGATGAAATTAGTATGAAATTTCATTTAGAAGATACCACCTTGAGAAATAAGACACATAACACTTCTATTCCAAATCAAGTTTTTTCAATTTTGTGCTGATTTTTGGCTGAAATTAGTATGAAATTTCATTCAGAAGATACCTCCTTGGGAAATATGACACATAGCACTTCTATTCCAAATCAAAATTTTTCAATTTTGTGCCTATTGTTGGCTGAAATTAGTATGAAATATAATTTCGAAGATACCTCCTTGAGAAATATGACATATAACACTTTTATTCCCAATCAAAATTTCTTAAATTTTTTGCTGAAATTAGTATGAAATTTCATTCAAAAAATACCCTCTTGAGAAATATGACACATAGCACTTCTATTCTAAATTTAAATTTTTCAATTTTGTGCTTAATTTTGGCTGAAATTAGTATGAAATTTCATTAAAAAAAGACCCGCTTGTGAAATAACACACATAACATTTCTATTCAAAATCCAATTTTTTCAATTTTGTGCTTATTTTTGGCTGAAATTAGAATGAACTTTCATTCAAAGGATACCTCCTTGAGACATATGACGTGTAACTCTTCAATTCAAAATGATAAGTTAATGTGTTTTGGCTTATTCTTAGTTGAAATTGAGTATGAAATTTCATTCAAATGACACCTCCTTGAGAAATATGACATATAAAACTTCAATTCCAAATAAAAATTTTTCAATTTTTCGCTTATTTTTAGCCGAAATTAGTATGAAATTTCGTTCAAAAGATACCTCCTTGAGAAATATGACACATAACGCGTCTTTTCCAAATCAAAATTTCTCAATTTTGTGCTTATTTTTGGATGAAATTAGTATGAAATTTCATTTAGAAGATACCACCTTGAGAAATAAGACACATTACACTTCTATTCCAAATCAAGTTTTTTCAATTTTGTGCTGATTTTTGGCTGAAATTAGTATGAAATTTCATTCAGAAGATACCTCCTTGAGAAATATGACACATAACACTATTTTTGCAAATCAAAATTTTTCAATTTTGTGCTTATTTTTGGCTGAAATTAGTATGAAATTTCATTCAGAAGATACCTCCTTGAGAGATATGACACATAACAATTCCATTCCAAATCAAATTTTCTCAATTTTGTGCTTTTTTTGGCTGAAATTAGTATGAAATCTCATTCAAAAGATTCCTCATTGAGAAATATGACACATTACACTTCTTTTCCAAATAAAAATTTTTCAACTTTGTGCTTATTTTTGGCTGAAATTAGTATGAAATTTCATTCAGAAAATACCTCCTTGAGAAATATGACACATAACACTTCTATTCCAAATAAAAATTTTTCAATTTTGCGCCTATTTTTAGCCGAAATTAGTATGAAATTTTAGTCAAAAGATACCTCGTTGAGAAATATGACACATAACACTTATATTCCAAATCAAAATTTTTCAATTTTGTGCTTACTTTTGGCTGAAATTACTATGAAATTTCATTCAAAAGATACCTCCTTGAGAAATATGACAAATAACACTTATATTCCAAATCAAAATTTCTCAAATTTGTTCTTACTTTTGGCTGAAATTAGTATGAAATTTCATTAAAAAAAGACCCGCTTGTGAAATAAGACACATAACACTTCTATTCAAAATCAAATTTTTTCAATTTTGTGCTTATTTTTGGCTGAAATTAGAATGAATTTTTATTCAAAGGATACCTCCTTGAGACATATGACGTGTAACTCTTCAATTCAAAATGATAATTTCATATGTTTTTGCTTATTCTTAGTCGAAATTGAGTATGAAATTTCATTCAAATGACACCTCCTTGAGAAATATGACACATAACACTTCAATTCCAAATCAAATTTTTTCAATTTTGTGCTGATTTTTGGCTGAAATTAGTATGAAATTTCATTCAGAAGATACCGCCTTGAGAAATAAGACACATAACACTTCTATTCCAAATCAAATTTTCTCAATTTTGTGCTGATTTTTGGCTGAAATTAGTATGAAATTTCATTCAGAAGATACCTCCTTGGGAAATATGACACATAGCACTTCTATTCCAAATCAAAATTTTTCAATTTTGTGCCTATTGTTGGCTGAAATTAGTATGAAATATCATTTAGAAGATACCTCCTTGAGAAATATGACACATAACACTTTTATTTCCAATCAAAATTTCGTAAATTTTTTGCTGAAATTAGTATGAAATTTCATTCAAAAAAGACCCGCTTGTGAAATAAGACACATAACACTTCTATTCAAAATCCAATTTTTTCAATTTTGTGCTTATTTTTGGCTGAAATTAGAATGAACTTTCATTCAAAGGATACCTCCTTGAGACATATGACGTGTAACTCTTCAATTCAAAATGATAAGTTAATGTGTTTTGGCTTATTCTTAGTTGAAATTGAGTATGAAATTTCATTCAAATGACACCTCCTTGAGAAATATGACACATAAAACTTCAATTCCAAATAAAAATTTTTCAATTTTTCGCTTATTTTTAGCCGAAATTAGTATGAAATTTCATTCAAAAGATACCTCCTTGAGAAATATGACACATAACGCGTCTTTTCCAAATCAAAATTTTTCAATTTTGTGCTTATTTTTGGATGAAATTAGTATGAAATTTCATTTAGAAGATACCACCTTGAGAAATAAGACACATAACACTTCTATTCCCAATCAAGTTTTTTCAATTTTGTGCTGATTTTTGGCTGAAATTAGTATGAAATTTCATTCAGAAGATACCTCCTTGAGAAATATGACACATAACACTATTTTTGCAAATCAAAATTTTTCAATTTTGTGCTTATTTTTGGCTGAAATTAGAATGAATTTTTATTCAAAGGATACCTCCTTGAGACATATGACGTGTAACTCTTCAATTCAAAATGATAATTTCATTTGTTTTTGCTTATTCTTAGTCGAAATTGAGTATGAAATTTCATTCAAATGACACCTCCTTGAGAAATATGACACATAACACTTCAATTCCAAATCAAATTTTTTCAATTTTGTGCTGATTTTTGGCTGAAATTAGTATGAAATTTCATTCAGAAGATACCGCCTTGAGAAATAAGACACATAACACTTCTATTCCAAATCAAATTTTCTCAATTTTGTGCTGATTTTTGGCTGAAATTAGTATGAAATTTCATTCAGAAGATACCTCCTTGGGAAATATGACACATAGCACTTCTATTCCAAATCAAAATTTTTCAATTTTGTGCCTATTGTTGGCTGAAATTAGTATGAAATATCATTTAGAAGATACCTCCTTGAGAAATATGACACATAACACTTTTATTTCCAATCAAAATTTCGTAAATTTTTTGCTGAAATTAGTATGAAATTTCATTCAAAAAATACCCTCTTGAGAAATATGACACATAGCACTTCTATTCCAAATTTAAATTTTTCAATTTTGTGCTTATTTTTGGCTGAAATTAGTATGAAATTTCATTAAAAAAAGACCCGCTTGTGAAATAAGACACATAACACTTCTATTCAAAATCCAATTTTTTCAATTTTGTGCTTATTTTTGGCTGAAATTAGAATGAACTTTCATTCAAAGGATACCTCCTTGAGACATATGACGTGTAACTCTTCAATTCAAAATGATAAGTTAATGTGTTTTGGCTTATTCTTAGTTGAAATTGAGTATGAAATTTCATTCAAATGACACCTCCTTGAGAAATATGACACATAAAACTTCAATTCCAAATAAAAATTTTTCAATTTTTCGCTTATTTTTAGCCGAAATTAGTATGAAATTTCATTCAAAAGATACCTCCTTGAGAAATATGACACATAACGCGTCTTTTCCAAATCAAAATTTTTCAATTTTGTGCTTATTTTTGGATGAAATTAGTATGAAATTTCATTTAGAAGATACCACCTTGAGAAATAAGACACATAACACTTCTATTCCAAATCAAGTTTTTTCAATTTTGTGCTGATTTTTGGCTGAAATTAGTATGAAATTTCATTCAGAAGATACCTCCTTGAGAAATATGACACATAACACTATTTTTGCAAATCAAAATTTTTCAATTTTTTGCTTATTTTTGGCTGAAATTAGAATGAATTTTTATTCAAAGGATACCTCCTTGAGACATATGACGTGTAACTCTTCCATTCAAAATGATAATTTCATTTGTTTTTGCTTATTCTTAGTCGAAATTGAGTATGAAATTTCATTCAAATGACACCTCCTTGAGAAATATGACACATAACACTTCAATTCCAAATCAAATTTTTTCAATTTTGTGCTGATTTTTGGCTGAAATTAGTATGAAATTTCATTCAGAAGATACCGCCTTAAGAAATAAGACACATAACACTTCTATTCCAAATCAAATTTTCTCAATTTTGTGCTGATTTTTGGCTGAAATTAGTATGAAATTTCATTCAGAAGATACCTCCTTGGGAAATATGACACATAGCACTTCTATTCCAAATCAAAATTTTTCAATTTTGTGCCTATTGTTGGCTGAAATTAGTATGAAATATCATTTAGAAGATACCTCCTTGAGAAATATGACACATAAAACTTTTATTTCCAATCAAAATTTCTTAAATTTTTTGCTGAAATTAGTATGAAATTTCATTCAAAAAATACCCTCTTGAGAAATATGACACATAGCACTTCTATTCCAAATTTAAATTTTTCAATTTTGTGCTTATTTTTGGCTGAAATTAGTATGAAATTTCATTAAAAAAAGACCCGCTTGTGAAATAAGACACATAACACTTCTATTCAAAATCCAATTTTTTCAATTTTGTGCTTATTTTTGGCTGAAATTAGAATGAACTTTCATTCAAAGGATACCTCCTTGAGACATATGACGTGTAACTCTTCAATTCAAAATGATAAGTTAATGTGTTTTGGCTTATTCTTAGTTGAAATTGAGTATGAAATTTCATTCAAATGACACCTCCTTGAGAAATATGACACATAAAACTTCAGTTCCAAATAAAAATTTTTAAATTTTTCGCTTATTTTTAGCCGAAATTAGTATGAAATTTCATTCAAAAGATACCTCCTTGAGAAATATGACACATAACGCGTCTTTTCCAAATCAAAATTTTTCAATTTTGTGCTTATTTTTGGATGAAATTAGTATGAAATTTCATTTAGAAGATACCGCCCTGAGAAATAAGACACCTAACACTCCTGTTCCAAATCAAAATTTTTTAATTTTGTGCTTACTTTTGGCTAAAGTTGAGTATGAAATTTCACTGAGAAGATACCGCCCTGAGAAATAAGACACATAACACTTATATTCCAAATCAAATTTTCTCAATTTTGTGCTGATTTTTGGCTGAAATTAGTATGAAATTTTATTCAAAAGATACCTCCTTGAAGAATATGACATATGACACTTCTATTCCAAATTTAAATTTTTCAATTTTGTGCTTATTTTTGGCTGAAATTAGTATGAAATTTCATTAAAAAAAGACCCGCTTGTGAAAAAAGACACATGACACTTCTAGTCCAAATCAAAATTTCTCAAAATTGTGCTTACTTTTGGCTGAAATTACTATGAAATTTCATTAAAAAGATACCTCCTTGAGAAATATGACATATGACACTTCTATTCCAAATTTAAATTTTTCAATTTTGTGCTTATTTTTGGCTGAAATTAGTATGAAATTCCATTAAAAAAAGACCCGCTTGTGAAATAAGACACATAACACTTCTATTCCAAATCAAATTTTTTCAATTTTGTGCTTATTTTTGGCTGAAATTAGAATGAACTTTTATTCAAAGGATACCTCCTTGAGACATATGACGTGTAACTCTTCAATTCAAAATTATAATTTCATTTGTTTTTGCTTATTCTTAGTTGAAATTGAGTATGAAATTTCATTCAAATGATACCTCCTTGGGAAATATGACACATAGCACTTCTATTCCAAATCAAAATTTTTCAATTTTGTGCCTATTGTTGGCTGAAATTAGTTTGAAATTTCATTCAAATGACACCTTCTTGAGAAATATGACACATAACACTTCAATTCCAAATAAAAATTTTTCAATTTTTCGCCTATTTTTAGCCGAAATTAGTATGAAATTTTAGTCAAAGGATACCTCCTTGAGAAATATGACGTGTAACTCCTCAATTTCAAATCATAACTCTTCAATTCAAAGTCATAATTTCATGAATTTTTTGCTGATTGTTAGTTGAAATTGAGTATGAAATTTCATTCAAAGGATACCTCCTTGAGACATATGACGTGTAACTCTTCAATTCAAAATCATAAGTCTTCAATTCAAAATCATAATTTCATGAATTTTTTGCTGATTGTTAGTTGAAATTGAGTATGAAATTTCATTTAAATGACTCCTCCTTGAGAAATATGACACATAACACTTCAATTCAAAACCAAATTTTTTCAATTTTGTGCTGATTTTCGGCTGAAATTAGTATGAGATTTTATTCAGAACATATCTCTTTGAGAAATATGACACATAACACTTCAATTCCAAATCAAAATTTTTCAATTTTGTGCTTATTTTTGGCTGAAATTAGTATGAAATTTCATTCAGAAGATACCTCCTTGAGAGATATGATACATAACACTTCTTTTCCAAATAAAAATTTTTCAATTTTGTGCTTATTTTTGGCTGATATTAGTATGAAATTTCATTCAAAGGATACCTTCTTGAGACATATGACGTGTAACTCTTGAATTCAAAATCATAATTTCATGATTTTTTACTGATTTTTAGTTTAAATTGAGTATGAAATTTCATTCAGAAGATACCTTCTTGAGAACTATGACCCTAACACTTCTACTATAAATCAAAATTTTTCAATTTTGTGCCTATTTTTGGCTGAAATTAGTATGAAATTTCAATAAGGAAAGACCCTCTTGTAAAATAAGAAAAATAACACTTCTATTCCAAATCAAATTTTTTCAATTTTGTGCTTATTTTTGGCTGAAATTAGTATGAAATTTCATTAAAAAAAGACCCGCTTGTGAAAAAAGACACATGACACTTCTAGTCCAAATCAAAATGTCTCAAAATTGTGCTTACTTTTGGCTGAAATTACTATGAAATTTCATTCAAAAGATACCTCCTTGAGAAATATGACATATGACACTTCTATTCCAAATTTAAATTTTTCAATTTTGTGCTTATTTTTGGCTGAAATTAGTATGAAATTTCATTAAAAAAAGACCCGCTTGTGAAATAAGACACATAACACTTCTATTCCAAATCAAATTTTTTCAATTTTGTGCTTATTTTTGGCTGAAATTAGAATGAACTTTTATTCAAAGGATACCTCCTTGAGACATATGACGTGTAACTCTTCAATTCAAAATTATAATTTCATTTGTTTTTGCTTATTCTTAGTTGAAATTGAGTATGAAATTTCATTCAAATGATACCTCCTTGGGAAATATGACACATAGCACTTCTATTCCAAATCAAAATTTTTCAATTTTGTGCCTATTGTTGGCTGAAATTAGTTTGAAATTTCATTCAAATGACACCTTCTTGAGAAATATGACACATAACACTTCAATTCCAAATAAAAATTTTTCAATTTTTCGCCTATTTTTAGCCGAAATTAGTATGAAATTTTAGTCAAAGGATACCTCCTTGAGAAATATGACGTGTAACTCCTCAATTTCAAATCATAACTCTTCAATTCAAAGTCATAATTTCATGAATTTTTTGCTGATTGTTAGTTGAAATTGAGTATGAAATTTCATTCAAAGGATACCTCCTTGAGACATATGACGTGTAACTCTTCAATTCAAAATCATAAGTCTTCAATTCAAAATCATAATTTCATGAATTTTTTGCTGATTGTTAGTTGAAATTGAGTATGAAATTTCTTTTAAATGACTCCTCCTTGAGAAATATGACACATAACACTTCAATTCAAAACCAAATTTTTTCAATTTTGTGCTGATTTTCGGCTGAAATTAGTATGAGATTTTATTCAGAACATATCTCTTTGAGAAATATGACACATAACACTTCAATTCCAAATCAAAATTTTTCAATTTTGTGCTTATTTTTGGCTGAAATTAGTATGAAATTTCATTCAGAAGATACCTCCTTGAGAGATATGATACATAACACTTCTTTTCCAAATAAAAATTTTTCAATTTTGTGCTTATTTTTGGCTGATATTAGTATGAAATTTCATTCAAAGGATACCTTCTTGAGACATATGACGTGTAACTCTTCAATTCAAAATCATAATTTCATGATTTTTTACTGATTTTTAGTTGAAATTGAGTATGAAATTTCATTCAGAAGATACCTTCTTGAGAACTATGACCTTAACACTTCTACTATAAATCAAAATTTTTCAATTTTGTGCCTATTTTTTGCTGAAATTAGTATGAAATTTCAATAAGGAAAGACCCTCTTGTAAAATAAGAAAAATAACACTTCTATTCCAAATCAAATTTTTTCAATTTTGTGCTTATTTTTGGCTGAAATTAGTATGAAGTTTCATTCAGAAGATACCGCCTTGAGAAATAAGACACATAACACTTCTATTCCAAATCAAATTTTCTCAATTTTGTGCTTATTTTTGGCTCAAATAAGTATGAAATTTCATTTAGAAGATACCGCCTTGAGAAATAAGACACATAACACTTCTATTCCAAATCAAGTTTTTTCAATTTTGTGCTGATTTTTGGCTGAAATTAGTATGAAGTTTCATTCAGAAGATACCTCCTTGAGAAATATGATACATAACACTTCTATTCCAACTCAAAATTTCTCAATTTTGTGCTAATTTTTGGCAGAAATTAGTTTGAAATTTGATTCAAAAGATACCTCCTTGAGAAATATGACACATAATGTGTCCTTTCCAAATCAAAATTTTTCAATTTTGTGCTTTTTTTTGGATGAAATTAGTATGAAATTTCATTTAGAAGATACCGCCTTGAGAAATAAGACTTATAACACTTCTATTCCAAATCAAGTTTTTTCAATTTTGTGCTGATTTTTGGCTGAAATTAGTATGAAGTTTCATTCAGAAGATACCTCCTTGAGAAATATGACACATAACACTTCTATTCCAACTCAAAATTTCTCAATTTTTTTTGGCTGAAATTAGTATGAAATCTCATTCAAAAGATTCCTCATTGAGAAATATGACACATTACACTTCTTTTCCAAATAAAAATTTTTCAACTTTGTGCTTATTTTTGGCTAAAATTAGTATGAAATTTCATTCAGAAAATACCTCCTTGAGAAAAATGACACATAACACTTCTATTCCAAATATAAATTTCTCCAATTTGTTCTTACTTTTGGCTGAAATTACTATGAAATTTCATTCAAAAGATACCTCCTTAAGAAATATGACACATAACACTTATATTCCAAATTAAAATTTCTCAAATTTGTTCTTACTTTTGGCTGAAATTACTATGAAATTTTATTCAAAAGATACCTCCTTGAAGAATATGACACATGACACTTCTAGTCCAAATCAAAATTTCTCAAAATTGTGCTTACTTTTGGCTGAAATTACTATGAAATTTCATTCAAAAGATACCTCCTTGAGAAATATGACATATGACACTTCTATTCCAAATTTAAATTTTTCAATTTTGTGCTTATTTTTGGATGAAATTAGTATGAAATTTCATCTAGAAGATACCTCCTTGAGAAATATGACACATAACGCGTCTTTTCCAAATCAAAATTTTTCAATTTTGTGCTTATTTTTGGCTGAAATTAGTGTGAAATTTCATTCAGAAGATACCTCCTTGAGAGATATGACACATAACATTTCCATTCCAAATCAAATTTTCTCAATTTTGTGCTTTTTTTGGCTGAAATTAGTATGAAATCTCATTCAAAAGATTCCTCATTGAGAAATATGACACATTACACTTCTTTTCCAAATAAAAATTTTTCAACTTTGTGCTTATTTTTGGCTGAAATTAGTATGAAATTTCATTCAGAAAATACCTCCTTGAGAAATATGACACATTACACTTCTATTCCAAATAAAAATTTTTCAATTTTGCGCCTATTTTTAGCCGAAATTAGTATGAAATTTTAGTCAAAAGATACCTCCTTGAGAAATATGACAAATAACACTTATATTCCAAATCAAAATTTCTCAAATTTGTTCTTACTTTTGGCTGAAATTACTATGAAATTTTATTCAAAAGATACCTCCTTGAAGAATATGACAGATGACACTTCTAGTCCAAATCAAAATTTCTCAAAATTGTGCTTACTTTTGGCTGAAATTGCTATGAAATTTCATTCAAAAGATACCTCCTTGAAAAATATGACATATGAAACTTCTATTCCAAATTTAAATTTTTCAATTTTGTGCTTATTTTTGGCTGAAATTAGTATGAAATTTCATTAAAAAAAGACCCGCTTGTGAAATAAGACACATAACACTTCTATTCCAAATCAAATTTTTTCAATTTTGTGCTTATTTTTGGCTGAAATTAGAATGAACTTTTATTCAAAGGATACCTCCTTGAGACATATGACGTGTAACTATTCAATTCAAAATTATAATTTCATTTGTTTTTGCTTATTCTTAGTTGAAATTGAGTATGATATTTCATTCAGATGACACCTCCTTGAGAAATATGACACATAACACTTCAATTCCAAATCAAATTTTTTTAATTTTGTGCTGATTTTTGGCTGAAATTAGTATGAAATTTCATTCAGAAGATACCGCCTTGAGAAATAAGACACATAACACTTCTATTCCAAATCAAATTTTCTCAATTTTGTGCTGATTTTTGGCTGAAATTAGTATGAAATTTCATTCAGAAGATACCTCCTTGGGAAATATGACACATAGCACTTCTATTCCAAATCAAAATTTTTCAATTTTGTGCCTATTGTTGGCTGAAATTAGTATGAAATATCATTTAGAAGATACCTCCTTGAGAAATATGACACATAACACTTTTATTCCCAATAAAAATTTCTTAAATTTTTTGCTGAAATTAGTATGAAATTTCATTCAAAAAATACCCTCTTGAGAAATATGACACATAGCACTTCTATTCGAAATTTAAATTTTTCAATTTTGTGCTTATTTTTGGCTGAAATTAGTATGAAATTTAATTAAAAAAAGACCCGCTTGTGAAATAAGACAGATAACACTTCTATTCAAAATCCAATTTTTTCAATTTTGTGCTTATTTTTGGCTGAAATTAGAATGAACTTTCATTCAAAGGATACCTCCTTGAGACATATGACGTGTAACTCCTCAATTCAAAATGATAAGTTAATGTGTTTTTGCTTATTCTTAGTTGAAATTGAGTATGAAATTTCATTCAAATGACACCTCCTTGAGAAATATGACACATAACACTTCAATTCCAAATAAAAATTTTTCAATTTTGCGCTTATTTTTAGCCGAAATTAGTATGAAATTTTAGTCAAAAGATACCTCGTTGAGAAATCTGACACATAACACTTCTATTCCAAATCAAAATTTTTCAATTTTGTGCTTACTGTTGGCTGAAATCACTATGAAATTTCATTCAAAAGATACCTCCTTGAGAAATATGACACATAACACTTCTTTTCCAAATAAAAATTTTTCAATTTTGTGCTTATTTTTGGCTGAAATTAGTATGAAATTTCGTTCAAAGAATACCTTCTTGAGACATATGACGTGTAACTCTTAAATTCAAAATCATAATTTCATGAGCTTTTCCTTATCGTTAGTTGAAATTGAATATGAAATTTCATTCAGAAGATACCTCCTTGAGAGATATGACACATAACACTTCTATTCCAAATCAAATTTTCTCAATTTTGTGGTTATTTTTGGCTCAAATTAGTATGAGATTTCATTGAGAAGATACCGCCCTGAGAAATAAGACACCTAACACTTCTGTTCCAAATCCAAATTTCTTAATTTTGTGCTTACTTTTGGCTAAAGTTGAGTATGAAATTTCACTGAGAAGATACCGCCCTGAGAAATAAGACACATAACACTTAAATTCCAAATCAAATTTTCTCAATTTTGTGCTGATTTTTGGCTGAAATTAGTATGAAATTTTATTCAAAAGATACCTCCTTGAAGAATATGACACATGACACTTCTAGTCTAAATCAAAATTTCTCAAAATTGTGCTTACTTTTGGCTGAAATTACTATGAAATTTCATCCAAAAAATACCTCCTTGAGAAATATGACATATGACACTTCTATTCCAAATTTAAATTTTTCAATTTTGTGCTTATTTTTGGCTGAAATTAGTATGAAATTTCATTAAAAAAAGACCCGCTTGTGAAAAAAGACATATGACACTTCTAGTCCAAATCAAAATTTCTCAAAATTGTGATTACTTTTGGCTGAAATTACTATGAAATTTCATTCAAAAGATACCTCCTTGAGAAATATGACATATGACACTTCTATTCCAAATTTAAATTTTTCAATTTTCTGCTTATTTTTGGCTGAAATTAGTATGAAATTTCATTAAAAAAAGACCCGCTTGTGAAATAAGACACATAACACTTCTATTCCAAATCAAATTTTTTCAATTTTGTGCTTATTTTTGGCTGAAATTAGAATGAAATTTCGTTCAAAGAATACCTTCTTGAGACATATGACGTGTAACTCCTAAATTCAAAATCATAATTTCATGAGTTTTTCCTTATTGTTAGTTGAAATTGAGTGTGAAATTTCATTCAGAAGATACCTCCTTCAGAGATATGACACATAACACTTCTATTCCAAATCAAATTTTCTCAATTTTGTGCTTATTTTTGCCTGAAATTAGTATGAAATTTCATTGAGAAGATACCTGCTGGAACAATATGACACATAACACTTCAATTCCAAATCAAAATTTTCAATTTTGTGCTTATTTTTGGCTGAAATTAGTATGAAATTTCGTTCAAAAAATACCTTCTTGAGACATATGACGTGTAACTCATAAATTCAAAATCATAATTTCATGAGCTTTTCCTTATTGTTAGTTGAAATTGAATATGAAATTTAATTCAGAAGATACCTCCTTGAGAGATATGACACATAACACTTCTATTCCAAATCAAATTTTCTCAATTTTGTGCTTATTTTTGGCTCAAATTAGTATGAAATTTCATTGAGAAGATACCGCCCTGAGAAATAAGACACATAACACTTTAATTCCAAATCAAAATTTTTCAATTTTGTGCTTATTTTTGGCTGAAATTAGTATGAAATTTCGTTCAAAGAATACCTTCTTGAGACATATGACGTGTAACTCTTAAATTCAAAATCATAATTTCATGAGTTTTTCCTTATTGTTAGTTGAAATTGAATATGAAATTTAATTCAGAAGATACCTCCTTGAGAGATATGACACATGACACTTCTATTCCAAATCAAATTTTCTCAATTTTGTGCTTATTTTTGGCTCAAATTAGTATGAAATTTCATTGAGAAGATACCGCCCTGAGAAATAAGACACATAACACTTCAATTCCAAATCAAAATTTTTCAATTTTGTGCTTATTTTTGGCTGAAATTAGTATGAAATTTCATTCAGAAGATACCTCCTTGAGAGATATGATACATAACACTTCTTTTCCAAATAAAAATTTTTCAATTTTGTGCTTATTTTTGGCTGATATTAGTATGAAATTTCATTCAAAGGATACCTTCTTGAGACATATGACGTGTAACTCTTGAATTCAAAATCATAATTTCATGATTTTTTACTGATTTTTAGTTGAAATTGAGTATGAAATTTCATTCAGAAGATACCTTCTTGAGAACTATGACCTTAACACTTCTACTATAAATCAAAATTTTTCAATTTTGTGCCTATTTTTTGCTGAAATTAGTATGAAATTTCAATAAGGAAAGACCCTCTTGTAAAATAAGAAAAATAACACTTCTATTCCAAATCAAATTTTTTCAATTTTGTGCTTATTTTTGGCTGAAATTAGTATGAAATTTCATTAAAAAAAGACCCACTTGTGAAAAAAGACACATGACACTTCTAGTCCAAATCAAAATTTCTCAAAATTGTGCTTACTTTTGGCTGAAATTACTATGAAATTTCATTCAAAAGATACCTCCTTGAGAAATATGACATATGACACTTCTATTCCAAATTTAAATTTTTCAATTTTGTGCTTATTTTTGGCTGAAATTAGTATGAAATTTCATTAAAAAAAGACCCGCTTGTGAAAAAAGACACATGACACTTCTAGTCCAAATCAAAATTTCTCAAAATTGTGCTTACTTTTGGCTGAAATTACTATGAAATTTCATTCAAAAGATACCTCCTTGAGAAATATGACATATGACACTTCTATTCCAAATTTAAATTTTTCAATTTTGTGCTTATTTTTGGCTGAAATTAGTATGAAATTTCATTAAAAAAAGACCCGCTTGTGAAATAAGACACATAACACTTCTATTCCAAATCAAATTTTTTCAATTTTGTGCTTATTTTTGGCTGAAATTAGAATGAACTTTTATTCAAAGGATACCTCATTGAGACATATGACGTGTAACTCTTCAATTCAAAATTATAATTTCATTTGTTTTTGCTTATTCTTAGTTGAAATTGAGTATGAAATTTAATTCAAATGATACCTCCTTGGGAAATATGACACATAGCACTTCTATTCCAAATCAAAATTTTTCAATTTTGTGCCTATTGTTGGCTGAAATTAGTTTGAAATTTCATTCAAATGACACCTTCTTGAGAAATATGACACATAACACTTCAATTCCAAATAAAAATTTTTCAATTTTTCGCCTATTTTTAGCCGAAATTAGTATGAAATTTTAGTCAAAGGATACCTCCTTGAGAAATATGACGTGTAACTCCTCAATTTCAAATCATAACTCTTCAATTCAAAGTCATAATTTCATGAATTTTTTGCTGATTGTTAGTTGAAATTGAGTATGAAATTTCATTCAAAGGATACCTCCTTGAGACATATGACGTGTAACTCTTCAATTCAAAATCATAAGTCTTCAATTCAAAATCATAATTTCATGAATTTTTTGCTGATTGTTAGTTGAAATTGAGTATGAAATTTCATTTAAATGACTCCTCCTTGAGAAATATGACACATAACACTTCAATTCAAAACCAAATTTTTTCAATTTTGTGCTGATTTTCGGCTGAAATTAGTATGAGATTTTATTCAGAACATATCTCTTTGAGAAATATGACACATAACACTTCAATTCCAAATCAAAATTTTTCAATTTTGTGCTTATTTTTGGCTGAAATTAGCATGAAATTTCATTCAGAAGATACCTCCTTGAGAGATATGATACATAACACTTCTTTTCCAAATAAAAATTTTTCAATTTTGTGCTTATTTTTGGCTGATATTAGTATGAAATTTCATTCAAAGGATACGTTCTTGAGACATATGGCGTGTAACTCTTCAATTCAAAATCATAATTTCATGATTTTTTACTGATTTTTAGTTGAAATTGAGTATGAAATTTCATTCAGAAGATACCTTCTTGAGAACTATGACCTTAACACTTCTACTATAAATCAAAATTTTTCAATTTTGTGCCTATTTTTTGCTGAAATTAGTATGAAATTTCAATAAGGAAAGACCCTCTTGTAAAATAAGAAAAATAACACTTCTATTCCAAATCAAATTTTTTCAATTTTGTGCTTATTTTTGGCTGAAATTAGTATGAAGCTTCATTCAGAAGATACCGCCTTGAGAAATAAGAAAAATAACACTTCTATTCCAAATCAAATTTTTTCAATTTTGTGCTTATTTTTGGCTGAAATTAGTATGAAATTTCATTTAGAAGATACCGCCTTGAGAAATAAGACACATAACACTTCTATTCCAAATCAAGTTTTTTCAATTTTGTGCTGATTTTTGGCTGAAATTAGTATGAAGTTTCATTCAGAAGATACCTCCTTGAGAAATATGACACATAACACTTCTATTCCAACTCAAAATTTCTCAATTTTGTGCTAATTTTTGGCAGAAATTAGTTTGAAATTTGATTCAAAAGATACCTCCTTGAGAAATATGACACATAACGTGTCCTTTCCAAATCAAAATTTTTCAATTTTGTGCTGATTTTTGGCTGAAATTAGTATGAAGTTTCATTCAGAAGCTACCTCCTTGAGAAATATGACACATAACACTTCTATTCCAACTCAAAATTTCTCAATTTTTTTTTGGCTGAAATTAGTATGAAATCTCTATCAAAAGATTCCTCATTGAGAAATATGACACATTACACTTCTTTTCCAAATAAAAATTTTTCAACTTTGTGCTTATTTTTGGCTAAAATTAGTATGAAATTTCATTAAGAAAATACCTCCTTGAGAAAAATGACACATAACACTTCTATTCCAAATATAAATTTCTCCAATTTGTTCTTACTTTTGGCTGAAATTACTATGAAATTTCATTCAAAAGATACCTCCTTAAGAAATATGACACATAACACTTATATTCCAAATTAAAATTTCTCAAATTTGTTCTTACTTTTGGCTGAAATTACTATGAAATTTTATTCAAAAGATACCTCCTTGAAGAATATGACACATGACACTTCTAGTCCAAATCAAAATTTCTCAAAATTGTGCTTACTTTTGGCTGAAATTACTATGAAATTTCATTCAAAAGATACCTCCTTGAGAAATATGACATATGACACTTCTATTCCAAATTTAAATTTTTCAATTTTGTGCTTATTTTTGGATGAAATTAGTATGAAATTCCATCTAGAAGATACCTCCTTGAGAAATATGACACATAACGCGTCTTTTCCAAATCAAAATTTTTCAATTTTGTGCTTATTTTTGGCTGAAATTAGTGTGAAATTTCATTCAGAAGATACCTCCTTGAGAGATATGACACATAACATTTCCATTCCAAATCAAATTTTCTCAATTTTGTGCTTTTTTTGGCTGAAATTAGTATGAAATCTCATTCAAAAGATTCTTCATTGAGAAATATGACACATTACACTTCTTTTCCAAATAAGAATTTTTCAACTTTGTGCTTATTTTTGGCTGAAATTAGTATGAAATTTCATTCAGAAAATACCTCCTTGAGAAATATGAGACATAACACTTCTATTCCAAATAAAAATTTTTCAATTTTGCGCCTATTTTTAGCCGAAATTAGTATGAAATTTTAGTCAAAAGATACCTCCTTGAGAAATATGACAAATAACACTTATATTCCAAATCAAAATTTCTCAAATTTGTTCTTACTTTTGGCTGAAATTACTATGAAATTTTATTCAAAAGATACCTCCTTGAAGAATATGACACATGACACTTCTAGTCCAAATCAAAATTTCTCAAAATTGTGCTTACTTTTGGCTGAAATTGCTATGAAATTTCATTCAAAAAATACCTCCTTGAAAAATATGACATATGAAACTTCTATTCCAAATTTAAATTTTTCAATTTTGTGCTTATTTTTGGCTGAAATTAGTATGAAATTTCATTAAAAAAAGACCCGCTTGTGAAATAAGACACATAACACTTCTATTCCAAATCAAATTTTTTCAATTTTGTGCTTATTTTTGGCTGAAATTAGAATGAACTTTTATTCAAAGGATACCTCCTTGAGACATATGACGTGTAACTATTCAATTCAAAATTATAATTTCATTTGTTTTTGCTTATTCTTAGTTGAAATTGAGTATGATATTTCATTCAGATGACACCTCCTTGAGAAATATGACACATAACACTTCAATTCCAAATCAAATTTTTTTAATTTTGTGCTGATTTTTGGCTGAAATTAGTATGAAATTTCATTCAGAAGATACCGCCTTGAGAAATAAGACACATAACACTTCTATTCCAAATCAAATTTTCTCAATTTTGTGCTGATCTTTGGCTGAAATTAGTATGAAATTTCATTCAGAAGATACCTCCTTGGGAAATATGACACATAGCACTGCTATTCCAAATCAAAATTTTTCAATTTTGTGCCTATTGTTGGCTGAAATTAGTATGAAATATCATTTAGAAGATACCTCCTTGAGAAATATGACACATAACACTTTTATTCCCAATAAAAATTTCTTAAATTTTTTGCTGAAATTAGTATGAAATTTCATTCAAAAAATACCCTCTTGAGAAATATGACACATAGCACTTCTATTCCAAATTTAAATTTTTCAATTTTGTGCTTATTTTTGGCTGAAATTAGTATGAAATTTAATTAAAAAAAGACCCGCTTGTGAAATAAGACAGATAACACTTCTATTCAAAATCCAATTTTTTCAATTTTGTGCTTATTTTTGGCTAAAATTAGAATGAACTTTCATTCAAAGGATACCTCCTTGAGACATATGACGTGTAACTCCTCAATTCAAAATGATAAGTTAATGTGTTTTTGCTTATTCTTAGTTGAAATTGAGTATGAAATTTCATTCAAATGACACCTCCTTGAGAAATATGACACATAACACTTCAATTCCAAATAAAAATTTTTCAATTTTGCGCTTATTTTTAGCCGAAATTAGTATGAAATTTTAGTCAAAAGATACCTCGTTGAGAAATATGACACATAACACTTCTATTCCAAATCAAAATTTTTCAATTTTGTGCTTACTGTTGGCTGAAATCACTATGAAATTTCATTCAAAAGATACCTCCTTGAGAAATATGACACATAACACTTCTTTTCCAAATAAAAATTTTTCAATTTTGTGCTGTTTTTTGGCTGAAATTAGTATGAAATTTCGTTCAAAGAATACCTTCTTGAGACATATGACGTGTAACTCTTAAATTCAAAATCATAATTTCATGAGCTTTTCCGTATCGTTAGTTGAAATTGAATATGAAATTTCATTCAGAAGATACCTCCTTGAGAGATATGACACATAACACTTCTATTCCAAATCAAATTTTCTCAATTTTGTGGTTATTTTTGGCTCAAATTAGTATGAAATTTCATTGAGAAGATACCGCCCTGAGAAATAAGACACCTAACACTTCTGTTCCAAATCAAAATTTCTTAATTTTGTGCTTACTTTTGGCTAAAGTTGAGTATGAAATTTCACTAAGAAGATACCGCCCTGAGAAATAAGACACATAACACTTATATTCCAAATCAAATTTTCTCAATTTTGTGCTGATTTTTGGCCGAAATTAGTATGAAATTTTTTTCAAAAGATACCTCCTTGAAGAATATGACACATGACACTTCTAGTCCAAATCAAAATTTCTCAAAATTGTGCTTACTTTTGGCTGAAATTACTATGAAATTTCATCCAAAAAATACCTCCTTGAGAAATATGACATATGACACTTCTATTCCAAATTTAAATTTTTCAATTTTGTGCTTATTTTTGGCTGAAATTAGTATGAAATTTCATTAAAAAATGACCCGCTTGTGAAAAAAGACACATGACACTTCTAGTCCAAATCAAAATTTCTCAAAATTGTGATTACTTTTGGCTGAAATTACTATGAAATTTCATTCAAAAGATACCTCCTTGAGAAATATGACATATGACACTTCTATTCCAAATTTAAATTTTTCAATTTTCTGCTTATTTTTGGCTGTAATTAGTATGAAATTTCATTAAAAAAAGACCCGCTTGTGAAATAAGACACATAACACTTCTATTCCAAATCAAATTTTTTCAATTTTGTGCTTATTTTTGGCTGAAATTAGAATGAACTTTTATTCAAAGGATACCTCCTTGAGACATATGACGTGTAACTCTTCAATTCAAAATTATAATTTCATTTGTTTTTGCTTATTCTTAGTTGAAATTGAGTATGAAATTTCATTCAAATGATACCTCCTTGGGAAATATGACACATAGCACTTCTATTCCAAATCAAAATTTTTCAATTTTGTGCCTATTGTTGGCTGAAATTAGTATGAAATATCATTTAAAAGATACCTCCTTGAGAAATATGACACATAACACTTTTATTCCCAATCAAAATTTTTTAAATTTTTTGCTGAAATTAGTATGAAATTTCATTCAAGAAATACCCTCTTGAGAAATATGACACATAGCACTTCTATTCCAAATTTAAATTTTTCAATTTTGTGCTTATTTTTGTCTGAAATTAGTATGAAATTTCATTAAAAAAAGACCCGCTTGTGAAATAAGACACATAACACTTCTATTCCAAATCCAATTTTTTCAATTTTGCGCTTATTTTTAGCCGAAATTAGTATGAAATTTTAGTCAAAAGATACCTCGTTGAGAAATATGACACATAACACTTCTATTCCAAATCAAAATTTTTCAATTTTGTGCTTACTGTTGGCTGAAATCACTATGAAATTTCATTCAAAAGATACCTCCTTGAGAAATATGACACATAACACTTCTTTTCCAAATAAAAATTTTTCAATTTTGTGCTTATTTTTGGCTGAAATTAGTATGAAATTTCGTTCAAAGAATACCTTCTTGAGACATATGACGTGTAACTCTTAAATTCAAAATCATAATTTCATGAGCTTTTCCGTATCGTTAGTTGAAATTGAATATGAAATTTCATTCAGAAGATACCTCCTTGAGAGATATGACACATAACACTTCTATTCCAAATCAAATTTTCTCAATTTTGTGGTTATTTTTGGCTCAAATTAGTATGAAATTTCATTGAGAAGATACCACCCTGAGAAATAAGACACCTAACACTTCTGTTCCAAATCAAAATTTCTTAATTTTGTGCTTACTTTTGGCTAAAGTTGAGTATGAAATTTCACTGAGAAGATACCGCCCTGAGAAATAAGACACGTAACACTTATATTCCAAATCAAATTTTCTCAATTTTGTGCTGATTTTTGGCTGAAATTAGTATGAAATTTTATTCAAAAGATACCTCCTTGAAGAATATGACACATGACACTTCTAGTCCAAATCAAAATTTCTCAAAATTGTGCTTACTTTTGGCTGAAATTACTATGAAATTTCATCCAAAAAATACCTCCTTGAGAAATATGACATATGACACTTCTATTCCAAATTTAAATTTTTCAATTTTGTGCTTATTTTTGGCTGAAATTAGTATGAAATTTCATTAAAAAATGACCCGCTTGTGAAAAAAGACACATGACACTTCTAGTCCAAATCAAAATTTCTCAAAATTGTGATTACTTTTGGCTGAAATTACTATGAAATTTCATTCAAAAGATACCTCCTTGAGAAATATGACATATGACACTTCTATTCAAAATTTAAATTTTTCAATTTTCTGCTTATTTTTGGCTGAAATTAGTATGAAATTTCATTAAAAAAAGACCCGCTTGTGAAATAAGACACATAACACTTCTATTCCAAATCAAATTTTTTCAATTTTGTGCTTATTTTTGGCTGAAATTAGAATGAACTTTTATTCAAAGGATACCTCCTTGAGACATATGACGTGAAACTCTTCAATTCAAAATTATAATTTCATTTGTTTTTGCTTATTCTTAGTTGAAATTGAGTATGAAATTTCATTCAAATGATACCTCCTTGGGAAATATGACACATAGCACTTCTATTCCAAATCAAAATTTTTCAATTTTGTGCCTATTGTTGGCTGAAATTAGTATGAAATATCATTTAAAAGATACCTCCTTGAGAAATATGACACATAACACTTTTATTCCCAATCAAAATTTTTTAAATTTTTTGCTGAAATTAGTATGAAATTTCATTCAAGAAATACCCTCTTGAGAAATATGACACATAGCACTTCTATTCCAAATTTAAATTTTTCAATTTTGTGCTTATTTTTGGCTGAAATTAGTATGAAATTTCATTAAAAAAAGACCCGCTTGTGAAATAAGACACATAACACTTCTATTCCAAATCCAATTTTTTCAATTTTGTGCTTATTTTTCGCTGAAATTAGAATGAACTTTCATTCAAGGGATACCTCCTTGAGACATATGACGTGTAACTCTTCAATTCAAAATGATAAGTTAATGTCTTTTTGCTTATTCCTAGTTGAAATTGAGTATGAAATTTCATTCAAATGACACCTCCTTGAAAAATATGACACATAACACTTCAATTACAAAAAAAAATTTTTCAATTTTTCGCCTATTTTTAGCCAAAATTAGTATGAAATTTTAGTCAAAAGATACCTCGTTGAGAAATATGACACATAACACTTATATTCCAAATCAAAATTTTTCAATTTTGTGCTTACTTTTGGCTGAAATTACTATGAAATTTCATTCAAAAGATACCTCCTTGAGAAATATGACACATAACACTTCTTTTTCAAATCAAAATTTTTCAATTTTGTGCTTATTTTTGGCTGAAATTAGTATGAAATTTCGTTCAAAGAATACCTTCTTGAGACATATGACGTGTAACTCTTAAATTCAAAATCATAATTTCATGAGTTTTTCCTTATTGTTAGTTGAAATTGAGTGTGAAATTTCATTCAGAAGATACCTCCTTCAGAGATATGACACATAACACTTCTATTCCAAATCAAATTTTCTCAATTTTGTGCTTATTTTTGCCTGAAATTAGTATGAAATTTCATTGAGAAGATACCTGCTGGAACAATATGACACATAACACTTCAATTCCAAATCAAAATTTTTCAATTTTGTGCTTATTTTTGGCTGAAATTAGTATGAAATTTCGTTCAAAAAATACCTTCTTGAGACATATGACGTGTAACTCATAAATTCAAAATCATAATTTCATGAGCTTTTCCTTATTGTTAATTGAAATTGAATATGAAATTTAATTCAGAAGATACCTCCTTGAGAGATATGACACTTAACACTTCTATTCCAAATCAAATTTTCTCAATTTTGTGCTTATTTTTGGCTCAAATTAGTATGAAATTTCATTGAGAAGATACCGCCCTGAGAAATAAGACACATAACACTTTAATTCCAAATCAAAATTTTTCAATTTTGTGCTTATTTTTGGCTGAAATTAGTATGAAATTTCGTTCAAAGAATACCTTCTTGAGACATATGACGTGTAACTCTTAAATTCAAAATCATAATTTCATGAGTTTTTCCTTATTGTTAGTTGAAATTGAGTATGAAATTTCATTGAGAATATACCGCCTTGAGAAATAAGACACATAACACTTCTATTCCAAATCAAAATTTTTTAATTTTGTGCTTACTTTTGGCTGAAATTAGTTTGAAATTTCATTCAAAAGATACCTCCTTGAGAGATATGACACATAACGCGTTTATTGCAAATCAAAATTTTTCAATTTTGTGCTTATTTTTGGCTGAAATTAGAATGAACTTTCATTCAAAGGATACCTCCTTGAGAAATATGACACATAACCCGTCTTTTCCAAATCAAAACTTTTCAATTTTGTGCTTATTTTTGGCTGAGATTAGTATGAAATTTCATTCAGAAGATTCCTCCTTGAGAAATATGACACATAACACTTTTATTCAAAATCAAAATTTGTCAATTTTGTGCTTAGTTTTGGCTGAAATTAGAATGAAATTTCATTCAGAAGATACCTCCATGAGAGATATGACACATAACATTTCCATTCCAAATCAAATTTTCTCATTTTTGTGCTTTTTTTGGCTGAAATTAGTATGAACTTTCATTCAAAAGATTCCACATTTAAAATATGACACATAACACTTCTTTTCCAAATAAAAATTTTTCAATTTTATGCTCATTTTTGGCTGAAATTAGAATGAATTTTCATTCAGAAGATACCTCCTTGAGAAATATGACACATAACACTTCTATTCCTAATATAAATTTTCCAATTTTCTGCTGATTTTCGGCTGAAATTAGTATGAAATTTCATTCAGACGATACCTCCTTGAGAAACATGACACATAACACTTTCAATCCAAATAAAAATTTTTCAATTTTGTGCTTATTTTTGGCTGAAATTAGTATGAAATTTTATTCAGAAGATACCTCCTTGAGAGATATGACACATAACACGTCTTTTCCAAATAAAAATTTTTCAATTTTGTGCTTATTTTTGGCTGAAATTAGTATGAAATTTCAGTAAAAAAAGACCCTCTTGTGAAATAAGACAGATAACACTTCTATTCCAAATCAAATTTTTTCAATTTTGTGCTTATTTTTGGCTTAAATTAGTAGGAATTTTCATTCAAAGGATAGCTCCTTGAGAAATATGACACATAACACTTCTATTCCTAATATAAATTTTCCAATTTTCTGCTGATTTTCGGCTGAAATTAGTATGAAATTTCATTCAGACGACACCTCCTTGAGAAATATGACACATAACACTTTCAATCCAAATAAAAATTTTTCAATTTTGTGCTTATTTTTGGCTGAAATTAGTATGAAATTTTATTCAGAGGATACCTCCTTGAGAGATATGACACATAACACGTCTTTTCCAAATAAAAATTTTTCAATTTTGTTCTTATTTTTGGCTGAAATTAGTATGAAATTTCAGTAAAAAAAGACCCTCTTGTGAAATAAGACACATAACACTTCTATTCCAAATCAAATTTTTTCAATTTTGTGCTTATTTTTGGCTTAAATTAGTAGGAATTTTCATTCAAAGGATAGCTCCTTGAGAAATATGACGTGTAACTCTTTAATTCCATATCATAACTCTTCAATTCAAAATCATAATTTCATGAATTTTTTGCTGATTGTTAGTTGAAATTGAGTATGAAATTTCATTTAAATGACACCTCCTTGAGAAATATGACACATAACACTTTAATTCAAAATAAAAATTTTTCTATTTTGTGCTCATTTTTGGCTGAAATTAGTATGAACTTTCATTCAAAGGATACCTCCTTGAGAAATATGACGTGTAACTCCTCAATTCCAAATCATAACTCTTCAATTCAAAGTCATAATTTCATGAATTTTTTGCTGATTGTTAGTTGAAATTGAGTATGAAATTTCATTTAAATGACACCTCCTTGAGAAATATGACACATAACACTTCAATTCAAAACCAAATTCTTTCAATTTTGTGCTGATTTTCGGCTGAAATTAGTATGAGATTTCATTCAGAACATATCTCTTTGAGAAATATGACACATAACACTTTAATTCCAAATCAAATTTTTTCAATTTTGTGCTTATTTTTGGCTGATATTAGTATGAAATTTCATTCAAAGGATACCTCCTTGAGACATATGACGTGTAACTCTTCAATTCAAAATCATAATTTCATGAGTTTTTACTGATCTTTAGTTGAAATTGAGTATGAAATTTCATTCAGAAGATACCTTCTTGAGAACTATGACCTTAACACTTCTACTATAAATCAAAATTTTTCAATTTTGTGCCTATTTTTGGCTGAAATTAGTATGAAATTTCAATAAGGAAAGACCCTTTTGTAAAATAAGAAAAATAACACTTCTATTCAAAATCAAATTTTTTCAATTTTGTGCTTATTTTTGGCTGAAATTAGTTTGAAATTTTATTCAAAAGATACCTCATTGAAAAATATGACACATAACGTGTCTTTTCAAAATCAAAATTTTTCAATTTTGTGCTTATTTTTGGATGAAATTAGTATGAAATTTCATTTAGAAGATACCGCCTTGAGAAATAAGACACATAACACTTCTATTCCAAATCAAGTTTTTTCAATTTTGTGGTGATTTTTGGCTGAAATTAGTATGAGGTTTCATACAAAAGATACCCCCTTGAGAAATATGACACATAACAATTCTATTCCAAATATAAATTTCTCAATTTTGTTCTTATTTTTGGCTGAAATTAGTATGAAATTTCATTCAAAGGGTACCACCTTGAGACATATGACGTGTAACTCTTCAATTCAAAATCATAATTTCATGAGTTTTTACTTATTTTTAGTTGAAATTGAGTATGAAATTTCATTCAGAAGATACCTCCTTGAGAGATATAACACATAACATTTCCATTCCAAATCAAATTTTCTCAATTTTGTGTTTTTTTTGGCTGAAATTAGTATGAAATTTCATTCAAAAGATTCCTCATTGAGAAATATGACACATAACACTTCTTTTCCAAATAAAAATTTTTCAATTTTGTGCTTATTTTCGGCTGTAATTAGTATGAAATTTCAGTAAAAAAAGACCCTCTTGTGAAATAAGACACATAACACTTCTATTCCAAATCAAATTTTTTCAATTTTGTGCTTCTTTTGGCTTAAATTAGTAGGAATTTTCATTCAAAGGATAGCTCCTTGAGAAATATGACGTGTAACTCTTTAATTCCATATCATAACTCTTCAATTCAAAATCATAATTTCATGAATTTTTTGCTGATTGTTAGATGAAATTGAGTATGAAATTTCATTTAAAAGACCCTCTTGTGAAATAAGACACATAACACTTCTATTCCAAATCAAATTTTTTCAATTTTGTGCTTATTTTTGGCTTAAATTAGTAGGAATTTTCATTCAAAGGATAGCTCCTTGAGAAATATGACACATAACACTTCTATTCCTAATATAAATTTTCCAATTTTCTGCTGATTTTCGGCTGAAATTAGTATGAAATTTCATTCAGACGATACCTCCTTGAGAAATATGACACATAACACTTTCAATCCAAATAAAAATTTTTCAATTTTGTGCTTATTTTTGGCTGAAATTAGTATGAAATTTTATTCAGAGGATACCTCCTTGAGAGATATGACACATAACACGTCTTTTCCAAATAAAAATTTTTCAATTTTGTGCTTATTTTTGGCTGAAATTAGTATGAAATTTCAGTAAAAAAAGACCCTCTTGTGAAATAAGACACATAACACTTCTATTCCAAATCAAATTTTTTCAATTTTGTGCTTATTTTTGGCTTAAATTAGTAGGAATTTTCATTCAAAGGATAGCTCCTTGAGAAATATGACGTGTAACTCTTTAATTCCATATCATAACTCTTCAATTCAAAATCATAATTTCATGAATTTTTTGCTGATTGTTAGTTGAAATTGAGTATGAAATTTCATTTAAATGACACCTCCTTGAGAAATATGACACATAACACTTAAATTCAAAATAAAAATTTTTCTATTTTGTGCTCATTTTTGGCTGAAATTAGTATAAACTTTCATTCAAAGGATACCTCCTTGAGAAATATGACGTGTAACTCCTCAATTCCAAATCATAACTCTTCAATTCAAAGTCATAATTTCATGAATTTTTTGCTGATTGTTAGTTGAAATTGAGTATGAAATTTCATTTAAATGACACCTCCTTGAGAAATATGACACATAACACTTCAATTCAAAACCAAATTCTTTCAATTTTGTGCTGATTTTCGGCTGAAATTAGTATGAGATTTCATTCAGAACATATCTCTTTGAGAAATATGACACATAACACTTTAATTCCAAATCAAAATTTTTCAATTTTGTGCTTATTTTTGGCTGATATTAGTATGAAATTTCATTCAAAGGATACCTCCTTGAGACATATGACGTGTAACTCTTCAATTCAAAATCATAATTTCATGAGTTCTTACTGATCTTTAGTTGAAATTGAGTATGAAATTTCATTCAGAAGATACCTTCTTGAGAACTATGACCTTAACACTTCTACTATAAATCAAAATTTTTCAATTTTGTGCCTATTTTTGGCTGAAATTAGTATGAAATTTCAATAAGGAAAGACCCTTTTGTAAAATAAGAAAAATAACACTTCTATTCAAAATCAAATTTTTTCAATTTTGTGTTTTTTTTTGGCTGAAATTAGTTTGAAATTTTATTCAAAAGATACCTCATTGAAAAATATGACACATAACGTGTCTTTTCAAAATCAAAATTTTTCAATTTTGTGCTTATTTTTGGATGAAATTAGTATGAAATTTCATTTAGAAGATACCGCCTTGAGAAATAAGACACATAACACTTCTATTCCAAATCAAGTTTTTTCAATTTTGTGGTGATTTTTGGCTGAAATTAGTATGAAGTTTCATACAAAAGATACCCTCTTGAGAAATATGACACATAACAATTCTATTCCAAATATAAATTTCTCAATTTTGTTCTTATTTTTGGCTGAAATTAGTATGAAATTTCATTCAAAGGGTACCACCTTGAGACATATGACGTGTAACTCTTCAATTCAAAATCATAATTTCATGAGTTTTTACTTATTTTTAGTTGAAATTGAGTATGAAATTTCATTCAGAAGATACCTCCTTGAGAGATATAACACATAACATTTCCATTCCAAATCAAATTTTCTCAATTTTGTGCTTTTTTTGGCTGAAATTAGTATGAAATTTCATTCAAAAGATTCCTCATTGAGAAATATGACACATAACACTTCTTTTCCAAATAAAAATTTTTCAATTTTGTGCTTATTTTCGGCTGTAATTAGTATGAGATTTCAGTAAAAATAGACCCTCTTGTGAAATAAGACACATAACACTTCTATTCCAAATCGAATTTTTTCAATTTTGAGCTTCTTTTGGCTTAAATTAGTAGGAATTTTCATTCAAAGGATAGCTCCTTGAGAAATATGACGTGTAACTCTTTAATTTTATATCATAACTCTTCAATTCAAAATCATAATTTCATGAATTTTTTGCTGATTGTTAGATGAAATTGAGTATGAAATTTCATTTAAATGACACCTCCTTGAGAAATATGACACATAACACTTCAATTCAAAATAAAAATTTTTCAATTTTGTGCTTATTTTTGGCTGAAATTAGTATGAAATTTCATTAAAAAAAGACCCGCTTGTGAAATAAGACACATAACACTTCTATTCCAAATCAAATTTTTTCAATTTTGTGCTTATTTTTGGCTGAAATTAGAATGAACTTTTATTCAAAGGATACCTCCTTGAGACATATGACGTGTAACTCTTCAATTCAAAATTATAATTTCATTTGTTTTTGCTTATTCTTAGTTGAAATTGAGTATGAAATTTCATTCAAATGATACCTCCTTGGGAAATATGACACATAGCACTTCTATTCCAAATCAAAATTTTTCAATTTTTTGCCTATTGTTGGCTGAAATTAGTATGAAATATCATTTAAAAGATACCTCCTTGAGAAATATGACACATAACACTTTTATTCCCAATCAAAATTTTTTAAATTTTTTGCTGAAATTAGTATGAAATTTCATTCAAGAAATACCCTCTTGAGAAATATGACACATAGCACTTCTATTCCAAATTTAAATTTTTCAATTTTGTGCTTATTTTTGGCTGAAATTAGTATAAAATTTCATTAAAAAAAGACCCGCTTGTGAAATAAGACACATAACACTTCTATTCCAAATCCAATTTTTTCAATTTTGTGCTTATTTTTGGCTGAAATTAGAATGAACTTTCATTCAAGGGATACCTCCTTGAGACATATGACGTGTAACTCTTCAATTCAAAATGATAAGTTAATGTGTTTTTCCTTATTCTTAGTTGAAATTGAGTATGAAATTTCATTCAAATGACACCTCCTTGAGAAGTATGACACATAACATTTCAATTCCAAATAAAAATTTTTCAATTTTTCGCCTATTTTTAGCCGAAATTAGTATGAAATTTTAGTCAAAAGATACCTCGTTGAGAAATATGACACATAACACTTATATTCCAAATCAAAATTTTTCAATTTTATGCTCACTTTTGGCTGAAATTACTATGAAATTTCATTCAAAAGATACCTCATTGAGAAATATGACACATAACGTGTCTTTTCAAAATCAAAATTTTTCAATTTTGTGCTTATTTTTGGATGAAATTAGTATGAAATTTCATTTAGAAGGTACCGCCTTGAGAAATAAGACACATAACACTTCTATTCCAAATCAAGTTTTTTCAATTTTGTGATGATTTTTGGCTGAAATTAGTATGAGGTTTCATACAAAAGATACCCCCTTGAGAAATATGACACATAACAATTCTATTCCAATTATAAATTTCTCAATTTTGTTCTTATTTTTGGCTGAAATTAGTATGAAATTTCATTCAAAGGGTACCACCTTGAGACATATGACGTGTAACTCTTCAATTCAAAATCATAATTTCATGAGTTTTTACTTATTTTTAGTTGAAATTGAGTATGAAATTTCATTCAGAAGATACCTCCTTGAGAGATATAACACATAACATTTCCATTCCAAATCAAATTTTCTCAATTTTGTGTTTCTTTTGGCTGAAATTAGTATGAAATTTCATTCAAAAGATTCCTCATTGAGAAATATGACACATAACACTTCTTTTCCAAATAAAAATTTTTCAATTTTGTGCTTATTTATCGGCTGTAATTAGTATGAAATTTCAGTAAAAAAAGACCCTCTTGTGAAATAAGACACATAACACTTCTATTCCAAATCAAATTTTTTCAATTTTGTGCTTCTTTTGGCTTAAATTAGTAGGAATTTTCATTCAAAGGATAGCTCCTTGAGAAATATGACGTGTAACTCTTTAATTCCATATCATAACTCTTCAATTCAAAATCATAATTTCATGAATTTTTTGCTGATTGTTAGTTGAAATTGAGTATGAAATTTCATTTAAATGACACCTCCTTGAGAAATATGACACATAACACTTTAATTCAAAATAAAAATTTTTCTATTTTGTGCTCATTTTTGGCTGAAATTAGTATGAACTTTCATTCAAAGGATACCTCCTTGAGAAATATGACGTGTAACTCCTCAATTCCAAATCATAACTCTTCAATTCAAAGTCATAATTTCATGAATTTTTTGCTGATTGTTAGTTGAAATTGAGTATGAAATTTCATTTAAATGACACCTCCTTGAGAAATATGACACATAACACTTCAATTCAAAACCAAATTCTTTCAATTTTGTGCTGATTTTCGGCTGAAATTAGTATGAGATTTCATTCAGAACATATCTCTTTGAGAAATATGACACATAACACTTTAATTCCAAATCAAAATTTTTCAATTTTGTGCTTATTTTTGGCTGATATTAGTATGAAATTTCATTCAAAGGATACCTCCTTGAGACATATGACGTGTAACTCTTCAATTCAAAATCATAATTTCATGAGTTCTTACTGATCTTTAGTTGAAATTGAGTATGAAATTTCATTCAGAAGATACCTTCTTGAGAACTATGACCTTAACACTTCTACTATAAATCAAAATTTTTCAATTTTGTGCCTATTTTTGGCTGAAATTAGTATGAAATTTCAATAAGGAAAGACCCTTTTGTAAAATAAGAAAAATAACACTTCTATTCAAAATCAAATTTTTTCAATTTTGTGCTTATTTTTGGCTGAAATTAGTTTGAAATTTTATTCAAAAGATACCTCATTGAAAAATATGACACATAACGTGTCTTTTCAAAATCAAAATTTTTCAATTTTGTGCTTATTTTTGGATGAAATTAGTATGAAATTTCATTTAGAAGATACCGCCTTGAGAAATAAGACACATAACACTTCTATTCCAAATCAAGTTTTTTCAATTTTGTGGTGATTTTTGGCTGAAATTAGTATGAAGTTTCATACAAAAGATACCCTCTTGAGAAATATGACACATAACAATTCTATTCCAAATATAAATTTCTCAATTTTGTTCTTATTTTTGTCTGAAATTAGTATGAAATTTCATTCAAAGGGTACCACCTTGAGACATATGACGTGTAACTCTTCAATTCAAAATCATAATTTCATGAGTTTTTACTTATTTTTAGTTGAAATTGAGTATGAAATTTCATTCAGAAGATACCTCCTTGAGAGATATAACACATAACATTTCCATTCCAAATCAAATTTTCTCAATTTTGTGCTTTTTTTGGCTGAAATTAGTATGAAATTTCAATAAGGAAAGACCCTTTTGTAAAATAAGAAAAATAACACTTCTATTCAAAATCAAATTTTTTCAATTTTGTGCTTATTTTTGGCTGAAATTAGTTTGAAATTTTATTCAAAAGATACCTCATTGAAAAATATGACACATAACGTGTCTTTTCAAAATCAAAATTTTTCAATTTTGTGCTTATTTTTGGATGAAATTAGTATGAAATTTCATTTAGAAGATACCGCCTTGAGAAATAAGACACATAACACTTCTATTCCAAATCAAGTTTTTTCAATTTTGTGGTGATTTTTGGCTGAAATTAGTATGAAGTTTCATACAAAAGATACCCTCTTGAGAAATATGACACATAACAATTCTATTCCAAACATAAATTTCTCAATTTTGTTCTTATTTTTGGCTGAAATTAGTATGAAATTTCATTCAAAGGGTACCACCTTGAGACATATGACGTGTAACTCTTCAATTCAAAATCATAATTTCATGAGTTTTTACTTATTTTTAGTTGAAATTGAGTATGAAATTTCATTCAGAAGATACCTCCTTGAGAGATATAACACATAACATTTCCATTCCAAATCAAATTTTCTCAATTTTGTGCTTTTTTTGGCTGAAATTAGTATGAAATTTCATTCAAAAGATTCCTCATTGAGAAATATGACACATAACACTTCTTTTCCAAATAAAAATTTTTCAATTTTGTGCTTATTTTCGGCTGTAATTAGTATGAGATTTCAGTAAAAATAGACCCTCTTGTGAAATAAGACACATAACACTTCTATTCCAAATCGAATTTTTTCAATTTTGAGCTTCTTTTGGCTTAAATTAGTAGGAATTTTCATTCAAAGGATAGCTCCTTGAGAAATATGACGTGTAACTCTTTAATTTTATATCATAACTCTTCAATTCAAAATCATAATTTCATGAATTTTTTGCTGATTGTTAGATGAAATTGAGTATGAAATTTCATTTAAATGACACCTCCTTGAGAAATATGACACATAACACTTCAATTCAAAATAAAAATTTTTCAATTTTGTGCTTATTTTTGGCTGAAATTAGTATGAAATTTCATTAAAAAAAGACCCGCTTGTGAAATAAGACACATAACACTTCTATTCCAAATCAAATTTTTTCAATTTTGTGCTTATTTTTGGCTGAAATTAGAATGAACTTTTATTCAAAGGATACCTCCTTGAGACATATGACGTGTAACTCTTCAATTCAAAATTATAATTTCATTTGTTTTTGCTTATTCTTAGTTGAAATTGAGTATGAAATTTCATTCAAATGATACCTCCTTGGGAAATATGACACATAGCACTTCTATTCCAAATCAAAATTTTTCAATTTTTTGCCTATTGTTGGCTGAAATTAGTATGAAATATCATTTAAAAGATACCTCCTTGAGAAATATGACACATAACACTTTTATTCCCAATCAAAATTTTTTAAATTTTTTGCTGAAATTAGTATGAAATTTCATTCAAGAAATACCCTCTTGAGAAATATGACACATAGCACTTCTATTCCAAATTTAAATTTTTCAATTTTGTGCTTATTTTTGGCTGAAATTAGTATAAAATTTCATTGAAAAAAGACCCGCTTGTGAAATAAGACACATAACACTTCTATTCCAAATCCAATTTTTTCAATTTTGTGCTTATTTTTGGCTGAAATTAGAATGAACTTTCATTCAAGGGATACCTCCTTGAGACATATGACGTGTAACTCTTCAATTCAAAATGATAAGTTAATGTGTTTTTCCTTATTCTTAGTTGAAATTGAGTATGAAATTTCATTCAAATGACACCTCCTTGAGAAGTATGACACATAACATTTCAATTCCAAATAAAAATTTTTCAATTTTTCGCCTATTTTTAGCCGAAATTAGTATGAAATTTTAGTCAAAAGATACCTCGTTGAGAAATATGACACATAACACTTATATTCCAAATCAAAATTTTTCAATTTTATGCTCACTTTTGGCTGAAATTACTATGAAATTTCATTCAAAAGATACCTCATTGAGAAATATGACACATAACGTGTCTTTTCAAAATCAAAATTTTTCAATTTTGTGCTTATTTTTGGATGAAATTAGTATGAAATTTCATTTAGAAGGTACCGCCTTGAGAAATAAGACACATAACACTTCTATTCCAAATCAAGTTTTTTCAATTTTGTGATGATTTTTGGCTGAAATTAGTATGAGGTTTCATACAAAAGATACCCCCTTGAGAAATATGACACATAACAATTCTATTCCAAATATAAATTTCTCAATTTTGTTCTTATTTTTGGCTGAAATTAGTATGAAATTTCATTCAAAGGGTACCACCTTGAGACATATGACGTGTAACTCTTCAATTCAAAATCATAATTTCATGAGTTTTTACTTATTTTTAGTTGAAATTGAGTATGAAATTTCATTCAGAAGATACCTCCTTGAGAGATATAACACATAACATTTCCATTCCAAATCAAATTTTCTCAATTTTGTGTTTCTTTTGGCTGAAATTAGTATGAAATTTCATTCAAAAGATTCCTCATTGAGAAATATGACACATAACACTTCTTTTCCAAATAAAAATTTTTCAATTTTGTGCTTATTTATCGGCTGTAATTAGTATGAAATTTCAGTAAAAAAAGACCCTCTTGTGAAATAAGACACATAACACTTCTATTCCAAATCAAATTTTTTCAATTTTGTGCTTCTTTTGGCTTAAATTAGTAGGAATTTTCATTCAAAGGATAGCTCCTTGAGAAATATGACGTGTAACTCTTTAATTCCATATCATAACTCTTCAATTCAAAATCATAATTTCATGAATTTTTTGCTGATTGTTAGTTGAAATTGAGTATGAAATTTCATTTAAATGACACCTCCTTGAGAAATATGACACATAACACTTTAATTCAAAATAAAAATTTTTCTATTTTGTGCTCATTTTTGGCTGAAATTAGTATGAACTTTCATTCAAAGGATACCTCCTTGAGAAATATGACGTGTAACTCCTCAATTCCAAACCATAACTCTTCAATTCAAAGTCATAATTTCATGAATTTTTTGCTGATTGTTAGTTGAAATTGAGTATGAAATTTCATTTAAATGACACCTCCTTGAGAAATATGACACATAACACTTCAATTCAAAACCAAATTCTTTCAATTTTGTGCTGATTTTCGGCTGAAATTAGTATGAGATTTCATTCAGAACATATCTCTTTGAGAAATATGACACATAACACTTTAATTCCAAATCAAAATTTTTCAATTTTGTGCTTATTTTTGGCTGATATTAGTATGAAATTTCATTCAAAGGATACCTCCTTGAGACATATGACGTGTAACTCTTCAATTCAAAATCATAATTTCATGAGTTCTTACTGATCTTTAGTTGAAATTGAGTATGAAATTTCATTCAGAAGATACCTTCTTGAGAACTATGACCTTAACACTTCTACTATAAATCAAAATTTTTCAATTTTGTGCCTATTTTTGGCTGAAATTAGTATGAAATTTCAATAAGGAAAGACCCTTTTGTAAAATAAGAAAAATAACACTTCTATTCAAAATCAAATTTTTTCAATTTTGTGCTTATTTTTGGCTGAAATTAGTTTGAAATTTTATTCAAAAGATACCTCATTGAAAAATATGACACATAACGTGTCTTTTCAAAATCAAAATTTTTCAATTTTGTGCTTATTTTTGGATGAAATTAGTATGAAATTTCATTTAGAAGATACCGCCTTGAGAAATAAGACACATAACACTTCTATTCCAAATCAAGTTTTTTCAATTTTGTGGTGATTTTTGGCTGAAATTAGTATGAAGTTTCATACAAAAGATACCCTCTTGAGAAATATGACACATAACAATTCTATTCCAAATATAAATTTCTCAATTTTGTTCTTATTTTTGGCTGAAATTAGTATGAAATTTCATTCAAAGGGTACCACCTTGAGACATATGACGTGTAACTCTTCAATTCAAAATCATAATTTCATGAGTTTTTACTTATTTTTAGTTGAAATTGAGTATGAAATTTCATTCAGAAGATACCTCCTTGAGAGATATAACACATAACATTTCCATTCCAAATCAAATTTTCTCAATTTTGTGCTTTTTTTGGCTGAAATTAGTATGAAATTTCATTCAAAAGATTCCTCATTGAGAAATATGACACATAACACTTCTTTTCCAAATAAAAATTTTTCAATTTTGTGCTTATTTTCGGCTGTAATTAGTATGAGATTTCAGTAAAAATAGACCCTCTTGTGAAATAAGACACATAACACTTCTATTCCAAATCGAATTTTTTCAATTTTGAGCTTCTTTTGGCTTAAATTAGTAGGAATTTTCATTCAAAGGATAGCTCCTTGAGAAATATGACGTGTAACTCTTTAATTTTATATCATAACTCTTCAATTCAAAATCATAATTTCATGAATTTTTTGCTGATTGTTAGATAAAATTGAGTATGAAATTTCATTTAAATGACACCTCCTTGAGAAATATGACACATAACACTTCAATTCAAAATAAAAATTTTTCAGTTTTGTGCTTATTTTTGGCTGAAATTAGTATGAAATTTCATTAAAAAAAGACCCGCTTGTGAAATAAGACACATAACACTTCTATTCCAAATCAAATTTTTTCAATTTTGTGCTTATTTTTGGCTGAAATTAGAATGAACTTTTATTCAAAGGATACCTCCTTGAGACATATGACGTGTAACTCTTCAATTCAAAATTATAATTTCATTTGTCTTTGCTTATTCTTAGTTGAAATTGAGTATGAAATTTCATTCAAATGATACCTCCTTGGGAAATATGACACATAGCACTTCTATTCCAAATCAAAATTTTTCAATTTTTTGCCTATTGTTGGCTGAAATTAGTATGAAATATCATTTAAAAGATACCTCCTTGAGAAATATGACACATAACACTTTTATTCCCAATCAAAATTTTTTAAATTTTTTGCTGAAATTAGTATGAAATTTCATTCAAGAAATACCCTCTTGAGAAATATGACACATAGCACTTCTATTCCAAATTTAAATTTTTCAATTTTGTGCTTATTTTTGGCTGAAATTAGTATAAAATTTCATTGAAAAAAGACCCGCTTGTGAAATAAGACACATAACACTTCTATTCCAAATCCAATTTTTTCAATTTTGTGCTTATTTTTGGCTGAAATTAGAATGAACTTTCATTCAAGGGATACCTCCTTGAGACAAATGACGTGTAACTCTTCAATTCAAAATGATAAGTTAATGTGTTTTTCCTTATTCTTAGTTGAAATTGAGTATGAAATTTCATTCAAATGACACCTCCTTGAGAAGTATGACACATAACATTTCAATTCCAAATAAAAATTTTTCAATTTTTCGCCTATTTTTAGCCGAAATTAGTATGAAATTTTAGTCAAAAGATACCTCGTTGAGAAATATGACACATAACACTTATATTCCAAATCAAAATTTTTCAATTTTATGCTCACTTTTGGCTGAAATTACTATGAAATTTCATTCAAAAGATACCTCATTGAGAAATATGACACATAACGTGTCTTTTCAAAATCAAAATTTTTCAATTTTGTGCTTATTTTTGGATGAAATTAGTATGAAATTTCATTTAGAAGGTACCGCCTTGAGAAATAAGACACATAACACTTCTATTCCAAATCAAGTTTTTTCAATTTTTTGGTGATTTTTGGCTGAAATTAGTATGAGGTTTCATACAAAAGATACCCCCTTGAGAAATATGACACATAACAATTCTATTCCAAATATAAATTTCTCAATTTTGTTCTTATTTTTGGCTGAAATTAGTATGAAATTTCATTCAAAGGGTACCACCTTGAGACATATGACGTGTAACTCTTCAATTCAAAATCATAATTTCATGAGTTTTTACTTATTTTTAGTTGAAATTGAGTATGAAATTTCATTCAGAAGATACCTCCTTGAGAGATATAACACATAACATTTCCATTCCAAATCAAATTTTCTCAATTTTGTGTTTCTTTTGGCTGAAATTAGTATGAAATTTCATTCAAAAGATTCCTCATTGAGAAATATGACACATAACACTTCTTTTCCAAATAAAAATTTTTCAATTTTGTGCTTATTTATCGGCTGTAATTAGTATGAAATTTCAGTAAAATAAGACCCTCTTGTGAAATAAGACACATAACACTTCTATTCCAAATCAAATTTTTTCAATTTTGTGCTTCTTTTGGCTTAAATTAGTAGGAATTTTCATTCAAAGGATAGCTCCTTGAGAAATATGACGTGTAACTCTTTAATTCCATATCATAACTCTTCAATTCAAAATCATAATTTCATGAATTTTTTGCTGATTGTTAGTTGAAATTGAGTATGAAATTTCATTTAAATGACACCTCCTTGAGAAATATGACACATAACACTTTAATTCAAAATAAAAATTTTCTATTTTGTGCTCATTTTTGGCTGAAATTAGTATGAACTTTCATTCAAAGGATACCTCCTTGAGAAATATGACGTGTAACTCCTCAATTCCAAATCATAACTCTTCAATTCAAAGTCATAATTTCATGAATTTTTTGCTGATTGTTAGTTGAAATTGAGTATGAAATTTCATTTAAATGACACCTCCTTGAGAAATATGACACATAACACTTCAATTCAAAACCAAATTCTTTCAATTTTGTGCTGATTTTCGGCTGAAATTAGTATGAGATTTCATTCAGAACATATCTCTTTGAGAAATATGACACATAACACTTTAATTCCAAATCAAAATTTTTCAATTTTGTGCTTATTTTTGGCTGATATTAGTATGAAATTTCATTCAAAGGATACCTCCTTGAGACATATGACGTGTAACTCTTCAATTCAAAATCATAATTTCATGAGTTTTTACTGATCTTTAGTTGAAATTGAGTATGAAATTTCATTCAGAAGATACCTTCTTGAGAACTATGACCTTAACACTTCTACTATAATTCAAAATTTTTCAATTTTGTGCCTATTTTTGGCTGAAATTAGTATGAAATTTCAATAAGGAAAGACCCTTTTGTAAAATAAGAAAAATAACACTTCTATTCAAAATCAAATTTTTTCAATTTTGTGCTTATTTTTGGCTGAAATTAGTTTGAAATTTTATTCAAAAGATACCTCATTGAAAAATATGACACATAACGTGTCTTTTCAAAATCAAAATTTTTCAATTTTGTGCTTATTTTTGGATGAAATTAGTATGAAATTTCATTTAGAAGATACCGCCTTGAGAAATAAGACACATAACACTTCTATTCCAAATCAAGTTTTTTCAATTTTGTGGTGATTTTTGGCTGAAATTAGTATGAGGTTTCATACAAAAGATACCCCCTTGAGAAATATGACACATAACAATTCTATTCCAAATATAAATTTCTCAATTTTGTTCTTATTTTTGGCTGAAATTAGTATGAAATTTCATTCAAAGGGTACCACCTTGAGACATATGACGTGTAACTCTTCAATTCAAAATCATAATTTCATGAGTTTTTACTTATTTTTAGTTGAAATTGAGTATGAAATTTCATTCAGAAGATACCTCCTTGAGAGATATAACACATAACATTTCCATTCCAAATCAAATTTTCTCAATTTTGTGTTTTTTTTGGCTGAAATTAGTATGAAATTTCATTCAAAAGATTCCTCATTGAGAAATATGACACATAACACTTCTTTTCCAAATAAAAATTTTTCAATTTTGTGCTTATTTTCGGCTGTAATTAGTATGAAATTTCAGTAAAAAAAGACCCTCTTGTGAAATAAGACACATAACACTTCTATTCCAAATCAAATTTTTTCAATTTTGTGCTTCTTTTGGCTTAAATTAGTAGGAATTTTCATTCAAAGGATAGCTCCTTGAGAAATATGACGTGTAACTCTTTAATTCTATATCATAACTCTTCAATTCAAAATCATAATTTCATGAATTTTTTGCTGATTGTTAGATGAAATTGAGTATGAAATTTCATTTAAATGACACCTCCTTGAGAAATATGACACATATCACTTCAATTCAAAATAAAAATTTTTCAATTTTGTGCTTATTTTTGGCTGAAATTAGTATGAAATTTCATTAAAAAAAGACCCGCTTGTGAAATAAGACACATAACACTTCTATTCCAAATCAAATTTTTTCAATTTTGTGCTTATTTTTGGCTGAAATTAGAATGAACTTTTATTCAAAGGATACCTCCTTGAGACATATGACGTGTAACTCTTCAATTCAAAATTATAATTTCATTTGTTTTTGCTTATTCTTAGTTGAAATTGAGTATGAAATTTCATTCAAATGATACCTCCTTGGGAAATATGACACATAGCACTTCTATTCCAAATCAAAATTTTTCAATTTTTTGCCTATTGTTGGCTGAAATTAGTATGAAATATCATTTAAAAGATACCTCCTTGAGAAATATGACACATAACACTTTTATTCCCAATCAAAATTTTTTAAATTTTTTGCTGAAATTAGTATGAAATTTCATTCAAGAAATACCCTCTTGAGAAATATGACACATAGTACTTCTATTCCAAATTTAAATTTTTCAATTTTGTGCTTATTTTTGGCTGAAATTAGTATAAAATTTCATTAAAAAAAGACCCGCTTGTGAAATAAGACACATAACACTTCTATTCCAAATCCAATTTTTTCAATTTTGTGCTTATTTTTGGCTGAAATTAGAATGAACTTTCATTCAAGGGATACCTCCTTGAGACATATGACGTGTAACTCTTCAATTCAAAATGATAAGTTAATGTGTTTTTGCTTATTCTTAGTTGAAATTGAGTATGAAATTTCATTCAAATGACACCTCCTTGAGAAGTATGACACATAACATTTCAATTCCAAATAAAAATTTTTCAATTTTTCGCCTATTTTTAGCCGAAATTAGTATGAAATTTTAGTCAAAAGATACCTCGTTGAGAAATATGACACATAACACTTATATTCCAAATCAAAATTTTTCAATTTTATGCTCACTTTTGGCTGAAATTACTATGAAATTTCATTCAAAAGATACCTCTTTGAGAAATATGACACATAACACTTTAATTCCCAATCAAAATTTTTTAAATTTTTTGCTGAAATTAGTATGAAATTTCATTCAAAAAATACCCTCTTGAGAAATATGACACATAGCACTTCTATTCCAAATTTAAATTTTTCAATTTTGTGCTTATTTTTGGCTGAAATTAGTATGAAATTTCATTAAAAAAAGACCCGCTTGTGAAATAAGACACATAACACTTCTATTCTAAATCCAATTTTTTCAATTTTGTGCTTATTTTTGGCTGAAATTAGAATGAACTTTCATTCAAGGGATACCTCTTTGAGACATATGACGTGTAACTCTTAAATTCAAAATGATAAGTTAATGTGTTTTTGCTTATTCTTAGTTGAAATTGAGTATGAAATTTCATTCAAATGACACCTCCTTGAGAAATATGACACATAACACTTCAATTCCAAATAAAATTTTTTCAATTTTTCGCCTATTTTTAGCCGAAATTAGTATGAAAATTTAGTCAAAAGATACCTCGTTGAGAAATATGACACATAACACTTATATTCCAAATCAAAATTTTTCAATTTTGTGCTTACTTTTGGCTGAAATTACTATGAAATTTCATTCAAAAGATACCTCCTTGAGAAATATGACACATAACACTTCTTTTCCAAATCAAAATTTTTCAATTTTGTGCTTATTTTTGGCTGAAATTAGTATGAAATTTCGTTCAAAGAATACCTTCTTGAGACATATGACGTGTAACTCTTAAATTCAAAATCATAATTTCATGAGTTTTTCCTTATTGTTAGTTGAAATTGAGTGTGAAATTTCATTCAGAAGATACCTCCTTCAGAGATATGACACATAACACTTCTATTCCAAATCAAATTTTCTCAATTTTGTGCTTATTTTTGCCTGAAATTAGTATGAAATTTCATTGAGAAGATACCTGCTGGAACAATATGACACATAACACTTCAATTCCAAATCAAAATTTTTCAATTTTGTGCTTATTTTTGGCTGAAATTAGTATGAAATTTCGTTCAAAAAATACCTTCTTGAGACATATGACGTGTAACTCAAAAATTCAAAATCATAATTTCATGAGCTTTTCCTTATTGTTAGTTGAAATTGAATATGAAATTTAATTCAGAAGATACCTCCTTGAGAGATATGACACATAACACTTCTATTCCAAATCAAATTTTCTCAATTTTGTGCTTATTTTTGACTGAAATTAGTATGAAATATCATTTAAAAGATACCTCCTTGAGAAATATGACACATAACACTTTTATTCCCAATCAAAATTTTTTAAATTTTTTGCTGAAATTAGTATGAAATTTCATTCAAGAAATACCCTCTTGAGAAATATGACACATAGCACTTCTATTCCAAATTTAAATTTTTCAATTTTGTGCTTATTTTTGGCTGAAATTAGTATGAAATTTCATTAAAAAAAGACCCGCTTGTGAAATAAGACACATAACACTTCTATTCCAAATCCAATTTTTTCAATTTTGTGCTTATTTTTGGCTGAAATTAGAATGAACTTTCATTCAAGGGATACCTCCTTGAGACATATGACGTGTAACTCTTCAATTCAAAATGATAAGTTAATGTCTTTTTGCTTATTCTTAGTTGAAATTGAGTATGAAATTTCATTCAAATGACACCTCCTTGAGAAATATGACACATAACACTTCAATTACAAATCCAATTTTTTCAATTTTGTGCTTATTTTTGGCTGAAATTAGAATGAACTTTCATTCAAGGGATACCTCCTTGAGACATATGACGTGTAACTCTTCAATTCAAAATGATAAGTTAATGTGTTTTTGCTTATTCTTAGTTGAAATTGAGTATGAAATTTCATTCAAATGACACCTCCTTGAGAAGTATGACACATAACATTTCAATTCCAAATAAAAATTTTTCAATTTTTCGCCTATTTTTAGCCGAAATTAGTATGAAATTTTAGTCAAAAGATACCTCGTTGAGAAATATGACACATAACACTTATATTCCAAATCAAAATTTTTCAATTTTATGCTCACTTTTGGCTGAAATTACTATGAAATCTCATTCAAAAGATACCTCTTTGAGAAATATGACACATAACACTTTAATTCCCAATCAAAATTTTTTAAATTTTTTGCTGAAATTAGTATGAGATTTCATTCAAAAAATACCCTCTTGAGAAATATGACACATAGCACTTCTATTCCAAATTTAAATTTTTCAATTTTGTGCTTATTTTTGGCTGAAATTAGTATGAAATTTCATTAAAAAAAGACCCGCTTGTGAAATAAGACACATAACACTTCTATTCTAAATCCAATTTTTTCAATTTTGTGCTTATTTTTGGCTGAAATTAGAATGAACTTTCATTCAAGGGATACCTCTTTGAGACATATGACGTGTAACTCTTAAATTCAAAATGATAAGTTAATGTGTTTTTGCTTATTCTTAGTTGAAATTGAGTATGAAATTTCATTCAAATGACACCTCCTTGAGAAATATGACACATAACACTTCAATTCCAAATAAAATTTTTTCAATTTTTCGCCTATTTTTAGCCGAAATTAGTATGAAAATTTAGTCAAAAGATACCTCGTTGAGAAATATGACACATAACACTTATATTCCAAATCAAAATTTTTCAATTTTGTGCTTACTTTTGGCTGAAATTACTATGAAATTTCATTCAAAAGATACCTCCTTGAGAAATATGACACATAACACTTCTTTTCCAAATCAAAATTTTTCAATTTTGTGCTTATTTTTGGCTGAAATTAGTATGAAATTTCGTTCAAAGAATACCTTCTTGAGACATATGACGTGTAACTCTTAAATTCAAAATCATAATTTCATGAGTTTTTCCTTATTGTTAGTTGAAATTGAGTGTGAAATTTCATTCAGAAGATACCTCCTTCAGAGATATGACACATAACACTTCTATTCCAAATCAAATTTTCTCAATTTTGTGCTTATTTTTGCCTGAAATTAGTATGAAATTTCATTGAGAAGATACCTGCTGGAACAATATGACACATAACACTTCAATTCCAAATCAAAATTTTTCAATTTTGTGCTTATTTTTGGCTGAAATTAGTATGAAATTTCGTCCAAAAAATACCTTCTTGAGACATATGACGTGTAACTCAAAAATTCAAAATCATAATTTCATGAGCTTTTCCTTATTGTTAGTTGAAATTGAATATGAAATTTAATTCAGAAGATACCTCCTTGAGAGATATGACACATAACACTTCTATTCCAAATCAAATTTTCTCAATTTTGTGCTTATTTTTGGCTCAAATTAGTATGAAATTTCGTTCAAAGAATACCTTCTTGAGACATATGACGTGTAACTCTTAAATTCAAAATCATAATTTCATGAGTTTTTCCTTATTGTTAGTTAAAATTGAGTATGAAATTTCATTGAGAATATACCGCCTTGAGAAATAAGACACATAACACTTCTATTCCAAATCAAAATTCTTTAATTTTGTGCTTACTTTTGGCTGAAATTAGTTTGAAATTTCATTCAAAAGATACCTCCTTGAGAGATATGACACATAACGCGTTTATTGCAAATCAAAATTTTTCAATTTTGTGCTTATTTTTGGCTGAAATTAGAATGAACTTTCATTCAAGGGATACCTCCTTGAGAAATATGACACATAACCCGTCTTTTCCAAATCAAAATTTTTCAATTTTGTGCTTATTTTTGGCTGAGATTAGTATGAAATTTCATTCAGAAGATTCCTCCTTGAGAAATATGACACATAACACTTTTATTCAAAATCAAAATTTGTCAATTTTGTGCTTATTTTTGGCTGAAATTAGTATGAAATTTCATTCAGAAGATACCTCCTTGAGAGATATGACACATAACATTTGTATTCCAAATCAAATTTTCTCATTTTTGTGCTTTTTTTGGCTGAAATTAGTATGAACTTTCATTCAAAAGATTCCACATTGAGAAATATGACACATAACACTTCTTTTCCAAATAAAAATTTTACAATTTTATGCTCATTTTTGGCTGAAATTAGTATGAATTTTCATTCAGAAGATACCTCCTTGAGAAATATGACACATAAAACTTCTATTCCTAATATAAATTTTCCAATTTTCTGCTGATTTTCGGCTGAAATTAGTATGAAATTTCATTCAGACGATACCTCCTTGAGAAATATGACACATAACACTTTCAATCCAAATAAAAATTTTTCAATTTTGTGCTTATTTTTGGCTGAAATTAGTATGAAATTTTATTCAGAAGATACCTCCTTGAGAGATATGACACATAACACGTCTTTTCCAAATAAAAATTTTTCAATTTTGTGCTTATTTTTGGCTGAAATTAGTATGAAATTTCAGTAAAAAAAGACCCTCTTGTGAAATAAGACACATAACACTTCTATTCCAAATCAAATTTTTTCAATTTTGTGCTTATTTTTGGCTTAAATTAGTAGGAATTTTCATTCAAAGGATAGCTCCTTGAGAAATATGACGTGTAACTCTTTAATTCCATATCATAACTCTTCAATTCAAAATCATAATTTCATGAATTTTTTGCTGATTGTTAGTTGAAATTGAGTATGAAATTTCATTTAAATGACACCTCCTTGAGAAATATGACACATAACACTTTAATTCAAAATAAAAATTTTTCTATTTTGTGCTCATTTTTGGCTGAAATTAGTATGAACTTTCATTCAAAGGATACCTCCTTGAGAAATATGACGTGTAACTCCTCAATTCCAAATCATAACTCTCCAATTCAAAGTCATAATTTCATGAATTTTTTGCTGATTGTTAGTTGAAATTGAGTATGAAATTTCATTTAAATGACACCTCCTTGAGAAATATGACACATAACACTTCAATTCAAAACCAAATTCTTTCAATTTTGTGCTGATTTTCGGCTGAAATTAGTATGAGATTTCATTCAGAACATATCTCTTTGAGAAATATGACACATAACACTTTAATTCCAAATCAAAATTTTTCAATTTTGTGCTTATTTTTGGCTGATATTAGTATGAAATTTCATTCAGAGGATACCTCCTTGAGACATATGACGTGTAACTCTTCAATTCAAAATCATAATTTCATGAGTTCTTACTGATCTTTAGTTGAAATTGAGTATGAAATTTCATTCAGAAGATACCTTCTTGAGAACTATGACCTTAACACTTCTACTATAAATCAAAATTTTTCAATTTTGTGCCTATTTTTGGCTGAAATTAGTATGAAATTTCAATAAGGAAAGACCCTTTTGTAAAATAAGAAAAATAACACTTCTATTCAAAATCAAATTTTTTCAATTTTGTGCTTATTTTTGGCTGAAATTAGTTTGAAATTTCATTTAGAAGATACCGCCTTGAGAAATAAGACACATAACACTTCTATTCCAAATCAAGTTTTTTCAATTTTGTGGTGATTTTTGGCTGAAATTAGTATGAAGTTTCATACAAAAGATACCCTCTTGAGAAATATGACACATAACAATTCTATTCCAAATATAAATTTCTCAATTTTGTTCTTATTTTTGGCTGAAATTAGTATGAAATTTCATTCAAAGGGTACCACCTTGAGACATATGACGTGTAACTCTTCAATTCAAAATCATAATTTCATGAGTTTTTACTTATTTTTAGTTGAAATTGAGTATGAAATTTCATTCAGAAGATACCTCCTTGAGAGATATAACACATAACATTTCCATTCCAAATCAAATTTTCTCAATTTTGTGCTTTTTTTGGCTGAAATTAGTATGAAATTTCATTCAAAAGATTCCTCATTGAGAAATATGACACATAACACTTCTTTTCCAAATAAAAATTTTTCAATTTTGTGCTTATTTTCGGCTGTAATTAGTATGAGATTTCAGTAAAAATAGACCCTCTTGTGAAATAAGACACATAACACTTCTATTCCAAATCGAATTTTTTCAATTTTGAGCTTCTTTTGGCTTAAATTAGTAGGAATTTTCATTCAAAGGATAGCTCCTTGAGAAATATGACGTGTAACTCTTTAATTTTATATCATAACTCTTCAATTCAAAATCATAATTTCATGAATTTTTTGCTGATTGTTAGATGAAATTGAGTATGAAATTTCATTTAAATGACACCTCCTTGAGAAATATGACACATAACACTTCAATTCAAAATAAAAATTTTTCAATTTTGTGCTTATTTTTGGCTGAAATTAGTATGAAATTTCATTAAAAAAAGACCCGCTTGTGAAATAAGACACATAACACTTCTATTCCAAATCAAATTTTTTCAATTTTGTGCTTATTTTTGGCTGAAATTAGAATGAACTTTTATTCAAAGGATACCTCCTTGAGACATATGACGTGTAACTCTTCAATTCAAAATTATAATTTCATTTGTTTTTGCTTATTCTTAGTTGAAATTGAGTATGAAATTTCATTCAAATGATACCTCCTTGAGAGATATAACACATAACATTTCCATTCCAAATCAAATTTTCTCAATTTTGTGCTTTTTTTGGCTGAAATTAGTATGAAATTTCATTCAAAAGATTCCTCATTGAGAAATATGACACATAACACTTCTTTTCCAAATAAAAATTTTTCAATTTTGTGCTTATTTTCGGCTGTAATTAGTATGAAATTTCAGTAAAAAAAGACCCTCTTGTGAAATAAGACACATAACACTTCTATTCCAAATCAAATTTTTTCAATTTTGTGCTTCTTTTGGCTTAAATTAGTAGGAGTTTTCATTCAAAGGATAGCTCCTTGAGAAATATGACGTGTAACTCTTTAATTCCATATCATAACTCTTCAATTCAAAATCATAATTTCATGAATTTTTTGCTGATTGTTAGATGAATTTGAGTATGAAATTTCATTTAAATGACACCTCCTTGAGAAATATGACACATAACACTTCAATTCAAAATAAAAATTTTTCAATTTTGTGCTTATTTTTGGCTGAAATTAGTATGAAATTTCATTAAAAAAAGACCCGCTTGTGAAATAAGACACATAACACTTCTATTCCAAATCAAATTTTTTCAATTTTGTGCTTATTTTTGGCTGAAATTAGAATGAACTTTTATTCAAAGGATACCTCCTTGAGACATATGACGTGTAACTCTTCAATTCAAAATTATAATTTCATTTGTTTTTGCTTATTCTTAGTTGAAATTGAGTATGAAATTTCATTCAAATGATACCTCCTTGGGAAATATGACACATAGCACTTTTATTCCAAATCAAAATTTTTCAATTTTTTGCCTATTGTTGGCTGAAATTAGTATGAAATATCACTTAAAAGATACCTCCTTGAGAAATATGACACATAGCACTTCTATTCCAAATTTAAATTTTTCAATTTTGTGCTTATTTTTGGCTGAAATTAGTATGAAATTTCATTAAAAAAAGACCCGCTTGTGAAATAAGACACATAACACTTCTATTCCAAATCCAATTTTTTCAATTTTGTGCTTATTTTTGGCTGAAATTAGAATGAACTTTCATTCAAGGGATACCTCCTTGAGACATATGACGTGTAACTCTTCAATTCAAAATGATAAGTTAATGTGTTTTTGCTTATTCTTAGTTGAAATTGAGTATGAAATTTCATTCAAATGACACCTCCTTGAGAAGTATGACACATAACACTTCAATTCCAAATAAAAATTTTTCAATTTTTCGCCTATTTTTAGCCGAAATTAGTATGAAATTTTAGTCAAAAGATACCTCGTTGAGAAATATGACACATAACACTTATATTCCAAATCAAAATTTTTCAATTTTGTGCTCACTTTTGGCTGAAATTACTATGAAATTTCATTCAAAAGATACCTCCTTGAGAAATATGACACATAACACTTCTTTTCCAAATCAAAATTTTTCAATTTTGTGCTTATTTTTGGCTGAAATTAGTATGAAATTTCGTTCAAAGAATACCTTCTTGAGACATATGACGTGTAACTCTTAAATTCAAAACCATAATTTCATGAGTTTTTCCTTATTGTTAGTTGAAATTGAGTGTGAAATTTCATTCAGAAGATACCTCCTTCAGAGATATGACACATAACACTTCTATTCCAAATCAAATTTTCTCAATTTTGTGCTTATTTTTGCCTGAAATTAGTATGAAATTTCATTGAGAAGATACCTGCTGGAACAATATGACACATAACACTTCAATTCCAAATCAAAATTTTTCAATTTTGTGCTTATTTTTGGCTGAAATTAGTATGAAATTTCGTTCAAAAAATACCTTCTTGAGACATATGACGTGTAACTCATAAATTCAAAATCATAATTTCATGAGCTTTTCCTTATTGTTAGTTGAAATTGAATATGAAATTTAATTCAGAAGATACCTCCTTGAGAGATATGACACATAACACTTCTATTCCAAATCAAATTTTCTCAATTTTGTGCTTATTTTTGGCTCAAATTAGTATGAAATTTCATTGAGAAGATACCGCCCTGAGAAATAAGACACATAACACTTTAATTCCAAATCAAAATTTTTTAATTTTGTGCTTACTTTTGGCTGAAATTAGTTTGAAATTTCATTCAAAAGAAACCTCCTTGAGAGATATGACACATAACGCGTTTATTGCAAATCAAAATTTTTCAATTTTGTGCTTATTTTTTGCTGAAATTAGAATGAACTTTCATTCAAAGGATACCTCCTTGAGAAATATGACACATAACCCGTCTTTTCCAAATCAAAATTTTTCAATTTTGTGCTTATTTTCGGCTGAAATTAGTATGAAATTTCATTCAGACGATACCTCCTTGAGAAATATGACACATAACATTTTCAATCCAAATAAAAATTTTTCAATTTTGTGCTTATTTTTGGCTGAAATTAGTATGAAATTTTATTCAGAAGATACCTCCTTGAGAGATATGACACATAACACGTCTTTTCCAAATAAAAATTTTTCAATTTTGTGCTTATTTTTGGCTGAAATTAGTATGAAATTTCAGTAAAAAAAGACCCTCTTGTGAAATAAGACACATAACACTTCTATTCCAAATCAAATTTTTTCAATTTTGTGCTTATTTTTGGCTTAAATTAGTAGGAATTTTCATTCAAAGGATAGCTCCTTGAGAAATATGACGTGTAACTCTTTAATTCCATATCATAACTCTTCAATTCAAAATCATAATTTCATGAATTTTTTGCTGATTGTTAGTTGAAATTGAGTATGAAATTTCATTTAAATGACACCTCCTTGAGAAATATGACACATAACACTTCAATTCAAAACCAAATTCTTTGAATTTTGTGCTGATTTTCGGCTGAAATTAGTATGAGATTTCATTCAGAACATATCTCTTTGAGAAATATGACACATAAGACTTTAATTCCAAATCAAAATTTTTCAATTTTGTGCTTATTTTTGGCTGATATTAGTATGAAATTTCATTCAAAGGATACCTCCTTGAGACATATGACGTGTAACTCTTCAATTCAAAATCATAATTTCATGAGTTTTTACTGATCTTTAGTTGAAATTGAGTATGAAATTTCATTCGGAAGATACCTTCTTGAGAACTATGACCTTAACACTTCTACTATAAATCAAAATTTTTCAATTTTGTGCCTATTTTTGGCTGAAATTAGTATGAAATTTCAATAAGGAAAGACCCTTTTGTAAAATAAGAAAAATAACACTTCTATTCAAAATCAAATTTTTTCAATTTTGTGCTTATTTTTGGCTGATTTTAGTTTGAAATTTTATTCAAAAGATACCTCATTGAGAAATATGACACATAACGTGTCTTTTCAAAATCAAAATTTTTCAATTTTGTGCTTATTTTTGGATGAAATTAGTATGAAATTTCATTTAGAAGATACCGCCTTGAGAAATAAGACACATAACACTTCTATTCCAAATCAAGTTTTTTCAATTTTGTGGTGATTTTTGGCTGAAATTAGTATGAAGTTTCATACAAAAGATACCCCCTTGAGAAATATGACACATAACAATTGTATTCCAAATATAAATTTCTCAATTTTGTTCTTATTTTTGGCTGAAATTAGTATGAAATTTCATTCAAAGGGTACCACCTTGAGACATATGACGTGTAACTCTTCAATTCAAAATCATAATTTCATGAGTTTTTACTTATTTTTAGTTGAAATTGAGTATGAAATTTCATTCAGAAGATACCTCCTTGAGAGATATAACACATAACATTTCCATTCCAAATCAAATTTTCTCAATTTTGTGCTTTTTTTGGCTGAAATTAGTATGAAATTACATTCAAAAGATTCCTCATTGAGAAATATGACACATAACACTTCTTTTCCAAATAAAAATTTTTCAATTTTGTGCTTATTTTTGGCTGTAATTAGTATGAAATTTCAGTAAAAAAAGACCCTCTTGTGAAATAAGACACATAACACTTCTATTCCAAATCAAATTTTTTCAATTTTGTGCTTCTTTTGGCTTAAATTAGTAGGAATTTTCATTCAAAGGATAGCTCCTTGAGAAATATGACGTGTAACTCTTTAATTCCATATCATAACTCTTCAATTCAAAATCATAATTTCATGAATTTTTTGCTGATTGTTAGATGAAATTGAGTATGAAATTTCATTTAAATGACACCTCCTTGAGAAATATGACACATAACACTTCAATTCAAAATAAAAATTTTTCAATTTTGTGCTTATTTTTGGCTGAAATTAGTATGAAATTTCATTAAAAAAAGACCCGCTTGTGAAATAAGACACATAACATATCTATTCCAAATCAATTTTTTTCAATTTTGTGCTTATTTTTGGCTGAAATTAGAATGAACTTTTATTCAAAGGATACCTCCTTGAGACATATGACGTGTAACTCTTCAATTCAAAATTATAATTTCATTTGTTTTTGCTTATTCTTAGTTGAAATTGAGTATGAAATTTCATTCAAATGATACCTCCTTGAGAGATATAACACATAACATTTCCATTCCAAATCAAATTTTCTCAATTTTGTGCTTTTTTTGGCTGAAATTAGTATGAAATTTCATTCAAAAGATTCCTCATTGAGAAATATGACACATAACACTTCTTTTCCAAATAAAAATTTTTCAATTTTGTGCTTATTTTCGGCTGTAATTAGTATGAAATTTCAGTAAAAAAAGACCCTCTTGTGAAATAAGACACATAACACTTCTATTCCAAATCAAATTTTTTCAATTTTGTGCTTCTTTTGGCTTAAATTAGTAGGAGTTTTCATTCAAAGGATAGCTCCTTGAGAAATATGACGTGTAACTCTTTAATTCCATATCATAACTCTTCAATTCAAAATCATAATTTCATGAATTTTTTGCTGATTGTTAGATGAAATTGAGTATGAAATTTCATTTAAATGACACCTCCTTGAGAAATATGACACATAATACTTCAATTCAAAATAAAAATTTTTCAATTTTGTGCTTATTTTTGGCTGAAATTAGTATGAAATTTCATTAAAAAAAGACCCGCTTGTGAAATAAGACACATAACACTTCTATTCCAAATCAAATTTTTTCAATTTTGTGCTTATTTTTGGCTGAAATTAGAATGAACTTTTATTCAAAGGATACCTCCTTGAGACATATGACGTGTAACTCTTCAATTCAAAATTATAATTTCATTTGTTTTTGCTTATTCTTAGTTGAAATTGAGTATGAAATTTCATTCAAATGATACCTCCTTGGGAAATATGACACATAGCACTTTTATTCCAAATCAAAATTTTTCAATTTTTTGCCTATTGTTGGCTGAAATTAGTATGAAATATCATTTAAAAGATACCTCCTTGAGAAATATGACACATAGCACTTCTATTCCAAATCTAAATTTTTCAATTTTGTGCTTATTTTTGGCTGAAATTAGTATGAAATTTCATTAAAAAAAGACCCGCTTGTGAAATAAGACACATAACACTTCTATTCCAAATCCAATTTTTTCAATTTTGTGCTTATTTTTGGCTGAAATTAGAATGAACTTTCATTCAAGGGATACCTCCTTGAGACATATGACGTGTAACTCTTCAATTCAAAATGATAAGTTAATGTGTTTTTGCTTATTCTAAGTTGAAATTGAGTATGAAATTTCATTCAAATGACACCTCCTTGAGAAGTATGACACATAACACTTCAATTCCAAATAAAAATTTTTCAATTTTTCGCCTATTTTTAGCCGAAATTAGTATGAAATTTTAATCAAAAGATACCTCGTTGAGAAATATGACATATAACACTTATATTCCAAATCAAAATTTTTCAATTTTGTGCTCACTTTTGGCTGAAATTACTATGAAATTTCATTCAAAAGATACCTCCTTGAGAAATATGACACATAACACTTCTTTTCCAAATCAAAATTTTTCAATTTTGTGCTTATTTTTGGCTGAAATTAGTATGAAATTTCGTTCAAAGAATACCTTCTTGAGACATATGACGTGTAACTCTTAAATTCAAAACCATAATTTCATGAGTTTTTCCTTATTGTTAGTTGAAATTGAGTGTGAAATTTCATTCAGAAGATACCTCCTTCAGAGATATGACACATAACACTTCTATTCCAAATCAAATTTTCTCAATTTTGTGCTTATTTTTGCCTGAAATTAGTATGAAATTTCATTGAGAAGATACCTGCTGGAACAATATGACACATAACACTTCAATTCCAAATCAAAATTTTTCAATTTTGTGCTTATTTTTGGCTGAAATTAGTATGAAATTTCATTCAGAAGATACCTCCTTGAGAGATATGACACATAACACTTCTATTCCAAATCAAATTTTCTCAATTTTGTGCTTATTTTTGGCTCAAATTAGTATGAAAATTCATTGAGCAGATACCGCCCTGAGAAATAAGACACATAACACTTTAATTCCAAATCAAAATTTTTCAATTTTGTGCTTATTTTTGGCTGAAATTAGTATGAAATTTCGTTCAAAGAATACCTTCTTGAGACATATGACGTGTAACTCTTAAATTCAAAATCATAATTTCATGAGTTTTTTTTACTTATTGTTAGTTGAAATTGAGTATGAAATTTCATTGAGAATATACCGCCTTGAGAAATAAGACACATAACACTTCTATTCCAAATCAAAATTTTTTAATTTTGTGCTTACTTTTGGCTGAAATTAGTTTGAAATTTCATTCAAAAGATACCTCCTTGAGAGATATGACACATAACGCGTTTATTGCAAATCAAAATTTTTCAATTTTGTGCTTATTTTTGGCTGAAATTAGAATGAACTTTCATTCAAAGGATACCTCCTTGAGAAATATGACACATAACCCGTCTTTTTCAAATCAAAATTTTTCAATTTTGTGCTTATTTTTGGCTGAGATTAGTATGAAATTTCATTCAGAAGATTCCTCCTTGAGAAATATGACACATAACACTTTTATTCAAAATCAAAATTTGTCAATTTTGTGCTTATTTTTGGCTGAAATTAGTATGAAATTTCATTCAGAAGATACCTCCTTGAGAGATATGACACATAACACTTTCAATCCAAATAAAAATTTTTCAATTTTGTGCTTATTTTTGGCTGAAATTAGTATGAAATTTTATTCAGAAGATACCTCCTTGAGAGATATGACACATAACACGTCTTTTCCAAATAAAAATTTTTCAATTTTGTGCTTATTTTTGGCTGAAATTAGTATGAAATTTCAGTAAAAAAAGACCCTCTTGTGAAATAAGACACATAACACTTCTATTCCAAATCAAATTTTTTCAATTTTGTGCTTATTTTTGGCTTAAATTAGTAGGAATTTTCATTCAAAGGATAGCTCCTTGAGAAATATGACGTGTAACTCTTTAATTCCATATCATAACTCTTCAATTCAAAATCATAATTTCATGAATTTTTTGCTGATTGTTAGTTGAAATTGAGTATGAAATTTCATTTAAATGACACCTCCTTGAGAAATATGACACATAACACTTTAATTCAAAATAAAAATTTTTCTATTTTGTGCTCATTTTTGGCTGAAATTAGTATGAACTTTCATTCAAAGGATACCTCCTTGAGAAATATGACGTGTAACTCCTCAATTCCAAATCATAACTCTTCAATTCAAAGTCATAATTTCATGAATTTTTTGCTGATTGTTAGTTGAAATTGAGTATGAAATTTCATTTAAATGACACCTCCTTGAGAAATATGACACATAACACTTCAATTCAAAACCAAATTCTTTCAATTTTGTGCTGATTTTCGGCTGAAATTAGTATGAGATTTCATTCAGAACATATCTCTTTGAGAAATATGACACATAACACTTTAATTCCAAATCAAAATTTCTCAATTTTGTGCTTATTTTTGGCTGATATTAGTATGAAATTTCATTCAAAGGATACCTCCTTGAGACATATGACGTGTAACTCTTCAATTCAAAATCATAATTTCATGAGTTTTTACTGATCTTTAGTTGAAATTGAGTATGAAATTTCATTCAGAAGATACCTTCTTGAGAACTATGACCTTAACACTTCTACTATAAATCAAAATTTTTCAATTTTGTGCCTATTTTTGGCTGAAATTAGTATGAAATTTCAGTAAAAAAAGACCCTCTTGTGAAATAAGACACATAACACTTCTATTCCAAATCAAATTTTTTCAATTTTGTGCTTATTTTTGGCTTAAATTAGTAGGAATTTTCATTCAAAGGATAGCTCCTTGAGAAATATGACGTGTAACTCTTTAATTCCATATCATAACTCTTCAATTCAAAATCATAATTTCATGAATTTTTTGCTGATTGTTAGTTGAAATTGAGTATGAAATTTCATTTAAATGACACCTCCTTGAGAAATATGACACATAATACTTTAATTCAAAATAAAAATTTTTCTATTTTGTGCTCATTTTTGGCTGAAATTAGTATGAACTTTCATTCAAAGGATACCTCCTTGAGAAATATGACGTGTAACTCCTCAATTCCAAATCATAACTCTTCAATTCAAAGTCATAATTTCATGAATTTTTTGCTGATTGTTAGTTGAAATTGAGTATGAAATTTCATTTAAATGACACCACCTTGAGAAATATGACACATAACACTTCAATTCAAAACCAAATTCTTTCAATTTTGTGCTGATTTTCGGCTGAGATTAGTATGAGATTTCATTCAGAACATATCTCTTTGAGAAATATGACACATAACACTTTAATTCCAAATCAAAATTTTTCAATTTTGTGCTTATTTTTGGCTGATATTAGTATGAAATTTCATTCAAAAGATAACTCCTTGAGACATATGACGTGTAACTCTTCAATTCAAAATCATAATTTCATGAGTTTTTACTGATCTTTAGTTGAAATTGAGTATGAAATTTCATTCAGAAGATACCTTCTTGAGAACTATGACCTTAACACTTCTACTATAAATCAAAATTTTTCAATTTTGTGCCTATTTTTGGCTGAAATTAGTATGAAATTTCAATAAGGAAAGACCCTTTTGTAAAATAAGAAAAATAGCACTTCTATTCAAAATCAAATTTTTTCAATTTTGTGCTTATTTTTGGCTGAAATTAGTTTGAAATTTTATTCAAAAGATACCTCATTGAGAAATATGACACATAACGTGTCTTTTCAAAATCAAAATTTTTCAATTTTGTGGTGATTTTTGGCTGAAATTAGTATGAAGTTTCATACAAAAGATACCCCCATGAGAAATATGACACATAACACTTCTTTTCCAAATAAAAATTTTTCAATTTTGTGCTTATTTTCGGCTGTAATTAGTATGAAATTTCAGTAAAAAAAGACCCTCTTGTGAAATAAGACACATAACACTTCTATTCCAAATCAAATTTTTTCAATTTTGTGCTTCTTTTGGCTTAAATTAGTAGGAATTTTCATTCAAAGGATAGCTCCTTGAGAAATATGACGTGTAACTCTTTAATTCCATATCATAACTCTTCAATTCAAAATCATAATTTCTTGAATTTTTTGCTGATTGTTAGATGAAATTGAGTATGAAATTTCATTTAAATGACACCTCCTTGAGAAATATGACACATAACACTTCAATTCAAAATAAAAATTTTTCAATTTTGTGCTTATTTTTGACTGAAATTAGTATGAAATTTCATTAAAAAAAGACCCGCTTGTGAAATAAGACACATAACACTTCTATTCCAAATAAAATTTTTTCAATTTTGTGCTTATTTTTGGCTGAAATTAGAATGAACTTTTATTCAAAGGATACCTCCTTGAGACATATGACGTGTAACTCTTCAATTCAAAATTATAATTTCATTTGTTTTTGTTTATTCTTAGTTGAAATTGAGTATGAAATTTCATTCAAATGATACCTCCTTGGGAAATATGACACATAGCACTTCTATTCCAAATCAAAATTTTTCAATTTTGTGCCTATTGTTGGCTTAAATTAGTATGAAATATCATTTAAAAGATACCTCCTTGAGAAATATGACACATAACACTTTTATTCCCAATCAAAATTTTTTAAATTTTTTGCTGAAATTAGTATGAAATTTCATTCAAGAAATACCCTCTTGAGAAATATGACACATAGCACTTCTATTCCAAATTTAAATTTTTCAATTTTGTGCTTATTTTTGGCTGAAATTAGTATGAAATTTCATTAAAAAAAGACCCGCTTGTGAAATAAGACACATAACACTTCTATTCCAAATCCAATTTCTTCAATTTTGTGCTTATTTTTGGCTGAAATTAGAATGAACTTTTATTCAAAGGATACCTCCTTGAGACATATGACGTGTAACTCTTCAATTCAAAATTATAATTTCATTTGTTTTTGCTTATTCTTAGTTGAAATTGAGTATGAAATTTCATTCAAATGACACCTCCTTGAGAAGTATGACACATAACACTTCAATTCCAAATAAAAATTTTTCAATTTTTCGCCTATTTTTAGCCGAAATTAGTATGAAATTTTAGTCAAAAGATACCTCGTTGAGAAATATGACACATAACACTTATATTCCAAATCAAAATTTTTCAATTTTGTGCTCACTTTTGGCTGAAATTACTATGAAATTTCATTCAAAAGATACCTCCTTGAGAAATATGACACATAACACTTCTTTTCCAAATCAAAATTTTTCAATTTTGTGCTTATTTTTGGCTGAAATTAGTATGAAATTTCGTTCAAAAAATACCTTCTTGAGACATATGACGTGTAACTCATAAATTCAAAATCATAATTTCATGAGCTTTTCCTTACTGTTAGTTGAAATTGAATATGAAATTTAATTCAGAAGATACCTCCTTTAGAGATATGACACATAACACTTCTATTCCAAATCAAATTTTCTCAATTTTGTGCTTATTTTTGGCTCAAATTAGTATGAAATTTCATTGAGAAGATACCGCCCTGAGAAATAAGACACATAACACTTTAATTCCAAATCAAAATTTTTCAATTTTGTGCTTATTTTTGGCTGAAATTAGTATGAAATTTCGTTCAAAGAATACCTTCTTGAGACATATGACGTGTAACTCTTAAATTCAAAATCATAATTTCATGAGTTTTTCCTTATTGTTAGTTAAAATTGAGTATGAAATTTCATTGAGAATATACCGCCTTGAGAAATAAGACACATAACACTTCTATTCCAAATCAAAATTTTTTAATTTTGTGCTTACTTTTGGCTGAAATTAGTTTGAAATTTCATTCAAAAGATACCTCCTTGAGAGATATGACACATAACGCGTTTATTGCAAATCAAAATTTTTCAATTTTGTGCTTATTTTTGGCTGAAATTAGAATGAACTTTCATTCAAAGGATACCTCCTTGAGAAATATGACACATAACCCGTCTTTTCCAAATCAAAATTTTTCAATTTTGTGCTGATTTTCGGCTGAAATTAGTATGAGATTTCATTCAGAACATATCTCTTTGAGAAATATGACACATAAGACTTTAATTCCAAATCAAAATTTTTCAATTTTGTGCTTATTTTTGGCTGATATTAGTATGAAATTTCATTCAAAGGATACCTCCTTGAGACATATGACGTGTAACTCTTCAATTCAAAATCATAATTTCATGAGTTTTTACTGATCTTTAGTTGAAATTGAGTATGAAATTTCATTCAGAAGATACCTTCTTGAGAACTATGACCTTAACACTTCTACTATAAATCAAAATTTTTCAATTTTGTGCCTATTTTTGGCTGAAATTAGTATGAAATTTCAATAAGGAAAGACCCTTTTGTAAAATAAGAAAAATAACACTTCTATTCAAAATCAAATTTTTTCAATTTTGTGCTTATTTTTGGCTGAAATTAGTTTGAAATTTTATTCAAAAGATACCTCATTGAGAAATATGACACATAACGTGTCTTTTCAAAATCAAAATTTTTCAATTTTGTGCTTATTTTTGGATGAAATTAGTATGAAATTTCATTTAGAAGATACCGCCTTGAGAAATAAGACACATAACACTTCTATTCCAAATCAAGTTTTTTCAATTTTGTGGTGATTTTTGGCTGAAATTAGTATGAAGTTTCATACAAAAGATACCCCCTTGAGAAATATGACACATAACAATTCTATTCCAAATATAAATTTCTCAATTTTGTTCTTATTTTTGGCTGAAATTAGTATGAAATTTCATTCAAAGGGTACCACCTTGAGACATATGACGTGTAACTCTTCAATTCAAAATCATAATTTCATGAGTTTTTACTTATTTTTAGTTGAAATTGAGTATGAAATTTCATTCAGAAGATACCTCCTTGAGAGATATAACACATAACATTTCCATTCCAAATCAAATTTTCTCAATTTTGTGCTTTTTTTGGCTGAAATTAGTATGAAATTTCATTCAAAAGATTCCTCATTGAGAAATATGACACATAACACTTCTTTTCCAAATAAAAATTTTTCAATTTTGTGCTTATTTTCGGCTGTAATTAGTATGAAATTTCAGTAAAAAAAGACCCTCTTGTGAAATAAGACACATAACACTTCTATTCCAAATCAAATTTTTTCAATTTTGTGCTTCTTTTGGCTTAAATTAGTAGGAATTTTCATTCAAAGGATAGCTCCTTGAGAAATATGATGTGTAACTCTTTAATTCCATATCATAACTCTTCAATTCAAAATCATAATTTCATGAATTTTTTGCTGATTGTTAGATGAAATTGAGTATGAAATTTCATTTAAATGACACCTCCTTGAGAAATATGACACATAACACTTCAATTCAAAATAAAAATTTTTCAATTTTGTGCTTATTTTTGGCTGAAATTAGTATGAAATTTCATTAAAAGAAGACCCGCTTGTGAAATAAGACACATGACACTTCTATTCCAAATCAAATTTTTTCAATTTTGTGCTTATTTTTGGCTGAAATTAGAATGAACTTTTATTCAAAGGATACCTCCTTGAGACATATGACGTGTAACTCTTCAATTCAAAATTATAATTTCATTTGTTTTTGCTTATTCTTAGTTGAAATTGTGTATGAAATTTCATTCAAATGATACCTCCTTGAGAGATATAACACATAACATTTCCATTCCAAATCAAATTTTCTCAATTTTGTGCTTTTTTTGGCTGAAATTAGTATGAAATTTCATTCAAAAGATTCCTCATTGAGAAATATGACACATAACACTTCTTTTCCAAATAAAAATTTTTCAATTTTGTGCTTATTTTCGGCTGTAATTAGTATGAAATTTCAGTAAAAAAAGACCCTCTTGAGAGATATGACACATAACACTTCTATTCCAAATCAAATTTTCTCAATTTTGTGCTTATTTTTGGCTCAAATTAGTATGAAATTTCATTGAGAAGATACCGCCCTGAGAAATAAGACACATAACACTTTAATTCCAAATCAAAATTTTTCAATTTTGTGCTTATTTTTGGCTGAAATTAGTATGAAATTTCGTTCAAAGAATACCTTCTTGAGACATATGACGTGTAACTCTTAAATTCAAAATCATAATTTCATGAGTTTTTTTTACTTATTGTTAGTTGAAATTGAGTATGAAATTTCATTGAGAATATACCGCCTTGAGAAATAAGACACATAACACTTCTATTCCAAATCAAAATTTTTTAATTTTGTGCTTACTTTTGGCTGAAATTTGTTTGAAATTTCATTCAAAAGATACCTCCTTGAGAGATATGACACATAACGCGTTTATTGCAAATCAAAATTTTTCAATTTTGTGCTTATTTTTGGCTGAAATTAGAATGAACTTTCATTCAAAGGATACCTCCTTGAGAAATATGACACATAACCCGTCTTTTCCAAATCAAAATTTTTCAATTTTGTGCTTATTTTTGGCTGAGATTAGTATGAAATTTCATTCAGAAGATTCCTCCTTGAGAAATATGACACATAACACTTTTATTCAAAATCAAAATTTGTCAATTTTGTGCTTATTTTTGGCTGAAATTAGTATGAAATTTCATTCAGAAGATACCTCCTTGAGAGATATGACACATAACACTTTCAATCCAAATAAAAATTTTTCAATTTTGTGCTTATTTTTGGCTGAAATTAGTATGAAATTTTATTCAGAAAATACCTCCTTGAGAGATATGACACATAACACGTCTTTTCCAAATAAAAATTTTTCAATTTTGTGCTTATTTTTGGCTGAAATTAGTATGAAATTTCAGTAAAAAAAGACCCTCTTGTGAAATAAGACACATAACACTTCTATTCCAAATCAAATTTTTTCAATTTTGTGCTTATTTTTGGCTTAAATTAGTAGGAATTTTCATTCAAAGGATAGCTCCTTGAGAAATATGACGTGTAACTCTTTAATTCCATATCATAACTCTTCAATTCAAAATCATAATTTCATGAATTTTTTGCTGATTGTTAGTTGAAATTGAGTATGAAATTTCATTTAAATGACACCTCCTTGAGAAATATGACACATAACACTTTAATTCAAAATAAAAATTTTTCTATTTTGTGCTCATTTTTGGCTGAAATTAGTATGAACTTTCATTCAAAGGATACCTCCTTGAGAAATATGACGTGTAACTCCTCAATTCCAAATCATAACTCTTCAATTCAAAGTCATAATTTCATGAATTTTTTGCTGATTGTTAGTTGAAATTGAGTATGAAATTTCATTTAAATGACACCTCCTTGAGAAATATGACACATAACACTTCAATTCAAAACCAAATTCTTTCAATTTTGTGCTGATTTTCGGCTGAAATTAGTATGAGATTTCATTCAGAACATATCTCTTTGAGAAATATGACACATAACACTTTAATTCCAAATCAAAATTTTTCAATTTTGTGCTTATTTTTGGCTGATATTAGTATGAAATTTCATTCAAAGGATACCTCCTTGAGACATATGACGTGTAACTCTTCAATTCAAAATCATAATTTCATGAGTTTTTCCTTATTTTTAGTTAAAATTGAGTATGAAATTTCATTCAGAAGATACCTCCTTGAGAGATATGACACATAACACTTCTATTCCAAATCAAATTTTTTCAATTTTGTGCTTATTTTTGGCTGAAATTAGAATGAACTTTTATTCAAAGGATACCTCCTTGAGACATATGACGTGTAACTCTTCAATTCAAAATTATAATTTCATTTGTTTTTGCTTATTCTTAGTTGAAATTGAGTATGAAATTTCATTCAAATGATACCTCCTTGAGAGATATAACACATAACATTTCCATTCCAAATCAAATTTTCTCAATTTTGTGCTTTTTTTGGCTGAAATTAGTATGAAATTTCATTCAAAAGATTCCTCATTGAGAAATATGACACATAACACTTCTTTTCCAAATAAAAATTTTTCAATTTTGTGCTTATTTTCGGCTGTAATTAGTATGAAATTTCAGTAAAAAAAGACCCTCTTGAGAGATATGACACATAACACTTCTATTCCAAATCAAATTTTCTCAATTTTGTGCTTATTTTTGGCTCAAATTAGTATGAAATTTCATTGAGAAGATACCGCCCTGAGAAATAAGACACATAACACTTTAATTCCAAATCAAAATTTTTCAATTTTGTGCTTATTTTTGGCTGAAATTAGTATGAAATTTCGTTCAAAGAATACCTTCTTGAGACATATGACGTGTAACTCTTAAATTCAAAATCATAATTTCATGAGTTTTTTTTACTTATTGTTAGTTGAAATTGAGTATGAAATTTCATTGAGAATATACCGCCTTGTGAAATAAGACACATAACACTTCTATTCCAAATCAAATTTTTTCAATTTTGTGCTTATTTTTGGCTTAAATTAGTAGGAATTTTCATTCAAAGGATAGCTCCTTGAGAAATATGACGTGTAACTCTTTAATTCCATATCATAACTCTTCAATTCAAAATCATAATTTCATGAATTTTTTGCTGATTGTTAGTTGAAATTGAGTATGAAATTTCATTTAAATGACACCTCCTTGAGAAATATGACACATAACACTTTAATTCAAAATAAAAATTTTTCTATTTTGTGCTCATTTTTGGCTGAAATTAGTATGAACTTTCATTCAAAGGATACCTCCTTGAGAAATATGACGTGTAACTCCTCAATTCCAAATCATAACTCTTCAATTCAAAGTCATAATTTCATGAATTTTTTGCTGATTGTTAGTTGAAATTGAGTATGAAATTTCATTTAAATGACACCTCCTTGAGAAATATGACACATAACACTTCAATTCAAAACCAAATTCTTTCAATTTTGTGCTGATTTTCGGCTGAAATTAGTATGAGATTTCATTCAGAACATATCTCTTTGAGAAATATGACACATAACACTTTAATTCCAAATCAAAATTTTTCAATTTTGTGCTTATTTTTGGCTGATATTAGTATGAAATTTCATTCAAAGGATACCTCCTTGAGACATATGACGTGTAACTCTTCAATTCAAAATCATAATTTCATGAGTTTTTCCTTATTTTTAGTTAAAATTGAGTATGAAATTTCATTCAGAAGATACCTCCTTGAGAGATATGACACATAACACTTCTATTCCAAATCAAATTTTTTCAATTTTGTGCTTATTTTTGGCTGAAATTAGAATGAACTTTTATTCAAAGGATACCTCCTTGAGACATATGACGTGTAACTCTTCAATTCAAAATTATAATTTCATTTGTTTTTGCTTATTCTTAGTTGAAATTGAGTATGAAATTTCATTCAAATGATACCTCCTTGAGAGATATAACACATAACATTTCCATTCCAAATCAAATTTTCTCAATTTTGTGCTTTTTTTGGCTGAAATTAGTATGAAATTTCATTCAAAAGATTCCTCATTGAGAAATATGACACATAACACTTCTTTTCCAAATAAAAATTTTTCAATTTTGTGCTTATTTTCGGCTGTAATTAGTATGAAATTTCAGTAAAAAAAGACCCTCTTGAGAGATATGACACATAACACTTCTATTCCAAATCAAATTTTCTCAATTTTGTGCTTATTTTTGGCTCAAATTAGTATGAAATTTCATTGAGAAGATACCGCCCTGAGAAATAAGACACATAACACTTTAATTCCAAATCAAAATTTTTCAATTTTGTGCTTATTTTTGGCTGAAATTAGTATGAAATTTCGTTCAAAGAATACCTTCTTGAGACATATGACGTGTAACTCTTAAATTCAAAATCATAATTTCATGAGTTTTTTTTACTTATTGTTAGTTGAAATTGAGTATGAAATTTCATTGAGAATATACCGCCTTGAGAAATAAGACACATAACACTTCTATTCCAAATCAAAATTTTTTAATTTTGTGCTTACTTTTGGCTGAAATTAGTTTGAAATTTCATTCAAAAGATACCTCCTTGAGAGATATGACACATAACGCGTTTATTGCAAATCAAAATTTTTCAATTTTGTGCTTATTTTTGGCTGAAATTAGAATGAACTTTCATTCAAAGGATACCTCCTTGAGAAATATGACACATAACCCGTCTTTTCCAAATCAAAATTTTTCAATTTTGTGCTTATTTTTGGCTGAGATTAGTATGAAATTTCATTCAGAAGATTCCTCCTTGAGAAATATGACACATAACACTTTTATTCAAAATCAAAATTTGTCAATTTTGTGCTTATTTTTGGCTCAAATTAGTATGAAATTTCATTCAGAAGATACCTCCTTGAGAGATATGACACATAACACTTTCAATCCAAATAAAAATTTTTCAATTTTGTGCTTATTTTTGGCTGAAATTAGTATGAAATTTTATTCAGAAAATACCTCCTTGAGAGATATGACACATAACACGTCTTTTCCAAATAAAAATTTTTCAATTTTGTGCTTATTTTTGGCTGAAATTAGTATGAAATTTCAGTAAAAAAAGACCCTCTTGTGAAATAAGAGACATAACACTTCTATTCCAAATCAAATTTTTTCAATTTTGTGCTTATTTTTGGCTTAAATTAGTAGGAATTTTCATTCAAAGCATAGCTCCTTGAGAAATATGACGTGTAACTCTTTAATTCCATATCATAACTCTTCAATTCAAAATCATAATTTCATGAATTTTTTGCTGATTGTTAGTTGAAATTGAGTATGAAATTTCATTTAAATGACACCTCCTTGAGAAATATGACACATAACACTTTAATTCAAAATAAAAATTTTTCTATTTTGTGCTCATTTTTGGCTGAAATTAGTATGAACTTTCATTCAAAGGATACCTCCTTGAGAAATATGACGTGTAACTCCTCAATTCCAAATCATAACTCTTCAATTCAAAGTCATAATTTCATGAATTTTTTGCTGATTGGTAGTTGAAATTGAGTATGAAATTTCATTTAAATGACACCTCCTTGAGAAATATGACACATAACACTTCAATTCAAAACCAAATTCTTTCAATTTTGTGCTGATTTTCGGCTGAAATTAGTATGAGATTTCATTCAGAACATATCTCTTTGAGAAATATGACACATAACACTTTAATTCCAAATCAAAATTTTTCAATTTTGTGCTTATTTTTGGCTGATATTAGTATGAAATTTCATTCAAAGGATACCTCCTTGAGACATATGACGTGTAACTCTTCAATTCAAAATCATAATTTCATGAGTTTTTACTGATCTTTAGTTGAAATTGAGTATGAAATTTCATTCAGAAGATACCTTCTTGAGAACTATGACCTTAACACTTCTACTATCAATCAAAATTTTTCAATTTTGTGCCTATTTTTGGCTGAAATTAGTATGTAATTTCAGTAAAAAAAGACCCTCTTGTGAAATAAGACACATAACACTTCTATTCCAAATCAAATTTTTTCAATTTTGTGCTTATTTTTGGCTTAAATTAGTAGGAGTTTTCATTCAAAGGATAGCTCCTTGAGAAATATGACGTGTAACTCTTTAATTCCATATCATAACTCTTCAATTCAAAATCATAATTTCATGAATTTTTTGCTGATTGTTAGTTGAAATTGAGTATGAAATTTCATTTAAATGACACCTCCTTGAGAAATATGACACATAACACTTTAATTCAAAATAAAAATTTTTCTATTTTGTGCTCATTTTTGGCTGAAATTAGTATGAACTTTCATTCAAAGGATACCTCCTTGAGAAATATGACGTGTAACTCCTCAATTCCAAATCATAACTCTTCAATTCAAAGTCATAATTTCATGAATTTTTTGCTGATTGTTAGTTGAAATTGAGTATGAAATTTCATTTAAATGACACCTCCTTGAGAAATATGACACATAACACTTCAATTCAAAACCAAATTCTTTCAATTTTGTGCTGATTTTCGGCTGAAATTAGTATGAGATTTCATTCAGAACATATCTCTTTGAGAAATATGACACATAACACTTTAATTCCAAATCAAAATTTTTCAATTTTGTGCTTATTTTTGGCTGATATTAGTATGAAATTTCATTCAAAGGATACCTCCTTGAGACATATGACGTGTAACTCTTCAATTCAAAATCATAATTTCATGAGTTTTTACTGATCTTTAGTTGAAATTGAGTATGAAATTTCATTCAGAAGATACCTTCTTGAGAACTATGACCTTAACACTTCTACTATCAATCAAAATTTTTCAATTTTGTGCCTATTTTTGGCTGAAATTAGTATGAAATTTCAATAAGGAAAGACCCTTTTGTAAAATAAGAAAAATAGCACTTCTATTCAAAATCAAATTTTTTCAATTTTGTGCTTATTTTTGGCTGAAATTAGTTTGAAATTTTATTCAAAAGATACCTCATTGAGAAATATGACACATAACGTGTCTTTTCAAAATCAAAATTTTTCAATTTTGTGCTTATTTTTGGATGAAATTAGTATGAAATTTCATTTAGAAGATACCGCCTTGAGAAATAAGACACATAACACTTCTATTCCAAATCAAGTCTTTTCAATTTTGTGGTGATTTTTGGCTGAAATTAGTATGAAGTTTCATACAAAAGATACCCCCTTGAGAAATATGACACATAACAATTGTATTCCAAATATAAATTTCTCAATTTTGTTCTTATTTTTGGCTGAAATTAGTATGAGATTTCATTCAAAGGGTACCACCTTGAGACATATGACGTGTAACTCTTCAATTCAAAATCATAATTTCATGAGTTTTTACTTATTTTTAGTTGAAATTGAGTATGAAATTTCATTCAGAAGATACCTCCTTGAGAGATATAACACATAACATTTCCATTCCAAATCAAATTTTCTCAATTTTGTGCTTTTTTTGGCTGAAATTAGTATGAAATTTCATTCAAAAGATTCCTCATTGAGAAATATGACACATAACACTTCTTTTCCAAATAAAAATTTTTCAATTTTGTGCTTATTTTCGGCTGTAATTAGTATGAAATTTCAGTAAAAAAAGACCCTCTTGTGAAATAAGACACATAACACTTCTATTCCAAATCAAATTTTTTCAATTTTGTGCTTCTTTTGGCTTAAATTAGTAGGAATTTTCATTCAAAGGATAGCTCCTTGAGAAATATGATGTGTAACTCTTTAATTCCATATCATAACTCTTCAATTCAAAATCATAATTTCATGAATTTTTTGCTGATTGTTAGATGAAATTGAGTATGAAATTTCATTTAAATGACACCTCCTTGAGAAATATGACACATAACACTTCAATTCAAAATAAAAATTTTTCAATTTTGTGCTTATTTTTGGCTGAAATTAGTATGAAATTTCATTAAAAGAAGACCCGCTTGTGAAATAAGACACATGACACTTCTATTCCAAATCAAATTTTTTCAATTTTGTGCTTATTTTTGGCTGAAATTAGAATGAACTTTTATTCAAAGGATACCTCCTTGAGACATATGACGTGTAACTCTTCAATTCAAAATTATAATTTCATTTGTTTTTGCTTATTCTTAGTTGAAATTGTGTATGAAATTTCATTCAAATGATACCTCCTTGAGAGATATAACACATAACATTTCCATTCCAAATCAAATTTTCTCAATTTTGTGCTTTTTTTGGCTGAAATTAGTATGAAATTTCATTCAAAAGATTCCTCATTGAGAAATATGACACATAACACTTCTTTTCCAAATAAAAATTTTTCAATTTTGTGCTTATTTTCGGCTGTAATTAGTATGAAATTTCAGTAAAAAAAGACCCTCTTGAGAGATATGACACATAACACTTCTATTCCAAATCAAATTTTCTCAATTTTGTGCTTATTTTTGGCTCAAATTAGTATGAAATTTCATTGAGAAGATACCGCCCTGAGAAATAAGACACATAACACTTTAATTCCAAATCAAAATTTTTCAATTTTGTGCTTATTTTTGGCTGAAATTAGTATGAAATTTCGTTCAAAGAATACCTTCTTGAGACATATGACGTGTAACTCTTAAATTCAAAATCATAATTTCATGAGTTTTTTTTACTTATTGTTAGTTGAAATTGAGTATGAAATTTCATTGAGAATATACCGCCTTGAGAAATAAGACACATAACACTTCTATTCCAAATCAAAATTTTTTAATTTTGTGCTTACTTTTGGCTGAAATTTGTTTGAAATTTCATTCAAAAGATACCTCCTTGAGAGATATGACACATAACGCGTTTATTGCAAATCAAAATTTTTCAATTTTGTGCTTATTTTTGGCTGAAATTAGAATGAACTTTCATTCAAAGGATACCTCCTTGAGAAATATGACACATAACCCGTCTTTTCCAAATCAAAATTTTTCAATTTTGTGCTTATTTTTGGCTGAGATTAGTATGAAATTTCATTCAGAAGATTCCTCCTTGAGAAATATGACACATAACACTTTTATTCAAAATCAAAATTTGTCAATTTTGTGCTTATTTTTGGCTGAAATTAGTATGAAATTTCATTCAGAAGATACCTCCTTGAGAGATATGACACATAACACTTTCAATCCAAATAAAAATTTTTCAATTTTGTGCTTATTTTTGGCTGAAATTAGTATGAAATTTTATTCAGAAAATACCTCCTTGAGAGATATGACACATAACACGTCTTTTCCAAATAAAAATTTTTCAATTTTGTGCTTATTTTTGGCTGAAATTAGTATGAAATTTCAGTAAAAAAAGACCCTCTTGTGAAATAAGACACATAACACTTCTATTCCAAATCAAATTTTTTCAATTTTGTGCTTATTTTTGGCTTAAATTAGTAGGAATTTTCATTCAAAGGATAGCTCCTTGAGAAATATGACGTGTAACTCTTTAATTCCATATCATAACTCTTCAATTCAAAATCATAATTTCATGAATTTTTTGCTGATTGTTAGTTGAAATTGAGTATGAAATTTCATTTAAATGACACCTCCTTGAGAAATATGACACATAACACTTTAATTCAAAATAAAAATTTTTCTATTTTGTGCTCATTTTTGGCTGAAATTAGTATGAACTTTCATTCAAAGGATACCTCCTTGAGAAATATGACGTGTAACTCCTCAATTCCAAATCATAACTCTTCAATTCAAAGTCATAATTTCATGAATTTTTTGCTGATTGTTAGTTGAAATTGAGTATGAAATTTCATTTAAATGACACCTCCTTGAGAAATATGACACATAACACTTCAATTCAAAACCAAATTCTTTCAATTTTGTGCTGATTTTCGGCTGAAATTAGTATGAGATTTCATTCAGAACATATCTCTTTGAGAAATATGACACATAACACTTTAATTCCAAATCAAAATTTTTCAATTTTGTGCTTATTTTTGGCTGATATTAGTATGAAATTTCATTCAAAGGATACCTCCTTGAGACATATGACGTGTAACTCTTCAATTCAAAATCATAATTTCATGAGTTTTTCCTTATTTTTAGTTAAAATTGAGTATGAAATTTCATTCAGAAGATACCTCCTTGAGAGATATGACACATAACACTTCTATTCCAAATCAAATTTTTTCAATTTTGTGCTTATTTTTGGCTGAAATTAGAATGAACTTTTATTCAAAGGATACCTCCTTGAGACATATGACGTGTAACTCTTCAATTCAAAATTATAATTTCATTTGTTTTTGCTTATTCTTAGTTGAAATTGAGTATGAAATTTCATTCAAATGATACCTCCTTGAGAGATATAACACATAACATTTCCATTCCAAATCAAATTTTCTCAATTTTGTGCTTTTTTTGGCTGAAATTAGTATGAAATTTCATTCAAAAGATTCCTCATTGAGAAATATGACACATAACACTTCTTTTCCAAATAAAAATTTTTCAATTTTGTGCTTATTTTCGGCTGTAATTAGTATGAAATTTCAGTAAAAAAAGACCCTCTTGAGAGATATGACACATAACACTTCTATTCCAAATCAAATTTTCTCAATTTTGTGCTTATTTTTGGCTCAAATTAGTATGAAATTTCATTGAGAAGATACCGCCCTGAGAAATAAGACACATAACACTTTAATTCCAAATCAAAATTTTTCAATTTTGTGCTTATTTTTGGCTGAAATTAGTATGAAATTTCGTTCAAAGAATACCTTCTTGAGACATATGACGTGTAACTCTTAAATTCAAAATCATAATTTCATGAGTTTTTTTTACTTATTGTTAGTTGAAATTGAGTATGAAATTTCATTGAGAATATACCGCCTTGAGAAATAAGACACATAACACTTCTATTCCAAATCAAAATTTTTTAATTTTGTGCTTACTTTTGGCTGAAATTAGTTTGAAATTTCATTCAAAAGATACCTCCTTGAGAGATGTGACACATAACGCGTTTATTGCAAATCAAAATTTTTCAATTTTGTGCTTATTTTTGGCTGAAATTAGAATGAACTTTCATTCAAAGGATACCTCCTTGAGAAATATGACACATAACCCGTCTTTTCCAAATCAAAATTTTTCAATTTTGTGCTTATTTTTGGCTGAGATTAGTATGAAATTTCATTCAGAAGATTCCTCCTTGAGAAATATGACACATAACACTTTTATTCAAAATCAAAATTTGTCAATTTTGTGCTTATTTTTGGCTGAAATTAGTATGAAATTTCATTCAGAAGATACCTCCTTGAGAGATATGACACATAACACTTTCAATCCAAATAAAAATTTTTCAATTTTGTGCTTATTTTTGGCTGAAATTAGTATGAAATTTTATTCAGAAAATACCTCCTTGAGAGATATGACACATAACACGTCTTTTCCAAATAAAAATTTTTCAATTTTGTGCTTATTTTTGGCTGAAATTAGTATGAAATTTCAGTAAAAAAAGACCCTCTTGTGAAATAAGAGACATAACACTTCTATTCCAAATCAAATTTTTTCAATTTTGTGCTTATTTTTGGCTTAAATTAGTAGGAATTTTCATTCAAAGCATAGCTCCTTGAGAAATATGACGTGTAACTCTTTAATTCCATATCATAACTCTTCAATTCAAAATCATAATTTCATGAATTTTTTGCTGATTGTTAGTTGAAATTGAGTATGAAATTTCATTTAAATGACACCTCCTTGAGAAATATGACACATAACACTTTAATTCAAAATAAAAATTTTTCTATTTTGTGCTCATTTTTGGCTGAAATTAGTATGAACTTTCATTCAAAGGATACCTCCTTGAGAAATATGACGTGTAACTCCTCAATTCCAAATCATAACTCTTCAATTCAAAGTCATAATTTCATGAATTTTTTGCTGATTGGTAGTTGAAATTGAGTATGAAATTTCATTTAAATGACACCTCCTTGAGAAATATGACACATAACACTTCAATTCAAAACCAAATTCTTTCAATTTTGTGCTGATTTTCGGCTGAAATTAGTATGAGATTTCATTCAGAACATATCTCTTTGAGAAATATGACACATAACACTTTAATTCCAAATCAAAATTTTTCAATTTTGTGCTTATTTTTGGCTGATATTAGTATGAAATTTCATTCAAAGGATACCTCCTTGAGACATATGACGTGTAACTCTTCAATTCAAAATCATAATTTCATGAGTTTTTACTGATCTTTAGTTGAAATTGAGTATGAAATTTCATTCAGAAGATACCTTCTTGAGAACTATGACCTTAACACTTCTACTATCAATCAAAATTTTTCAATTTTGTGCCTATTTTTGGCTGAAATTAGTATGTAATTTCAGTAAAAAAAGACCCTCTTGTGAAATAAGACACATAACACTTCTATTCCAAATCAAATTTTTTCAATTTTGTGCTTATTTTTGGCTTAAATTAGTAGGAATTTTCATTCAAAGGATAGCTCCTTGAGAAATATGACGTGTAACTCTTTAATTCCATATCATAACTCTTCAATTCAAAATCATAATTTCATGAATTTTTTGCTGATTGTTAGTTGAAATTGAGTATGAAATTTCATTTAAATGACACCTCCTTGAGAAATATGACACATAACACTTTAATTCAAAATAAAAATTTTTCTATTTTGTGCTCATTTTTGGCTGAAATTAGTATGAACTTTCATTCAAAGGATACCTCCTTGAGAAATATGACGTGTAACTCCTCAATTCCAAATCATAACTCTTCAATTCAAAGTCATAATTTCATGAATTTTTTGCTGATTGTTAGTTGAAATTGAGTATGAAATTTCATTTAAATGACACCTCCTTGAGAAATATGACACATAACACTTCAATTCAAAACCAAATTCTTTCAATTTTGTGCTGATTTTCGGCTGAAATTAGTATGAGATTTCATTCAGAACATATCTCTTTGAGAAATATGACACATAACACTTTAATTCCAAATCAAAATTTTTCAATTTTGTGCTTATTTTTGGCTGATATTAGTATGAAATTTCATTCAAAGGATACCTCCTTGAGACATATGACGTGTAACTCTTCAATTCAAAATCATAATTTCATGAGTTTTTACTGATCTTTAGTTGAAATTGAGTATGAAATTTCATTCAGAAGATACCTTCTTGAGAACTATGACCTTAACACTTCTACTATCAATCAAAATTTTTCAATTTTGTGCCTATTTTTGGCTGAAATTAGTATGAAATTTCAATAAGGAAAGACCCTTTTGTAAAATAAGAAAAATAGCACTTCTATTCAAAATCAAATTTTTTCAATTTTGTGCTTATTTTTGGCTGAAATTAGTTTGAAATTTTATTCAAAAGATACCTCATTGAGAAATATGACACATAACGTGTCTTTTCAAAATCAAAATTTTTCAATTTTGTGCTTATTTTTGGATGAAATTAGTATGAAATTTCATTTAGAAGATACCGCCTTGAGAAATAAGACACATAACACTTCTATTCCAAATCAAGTCTTTTCAATTTTGTGGTGATTTTTGGCTGAAATTAGTATGAAGTTTCATACAAAAGATACCCCCTTGAGAAATATGACACATAACAATTGTATTCCAAATATAAATTTCTCAATTTTGTTCTTATTTTTGGCTGAAATTAGTATGAGATTTCATTCAAAGGGTACCACCTTGAGACATATGACGTGTAACTCTTCAATTCAAAATCATAATTTCATGAGTTTTTACTTATTTTTAGTTGAAATTGAGTATGAAATTTCATTCAGAAGATACCTCCTTGAGAGATATAACACATAACATTTCCATTCCAAATCAAATTTTCTCAATTTTGTGCTTTTTTTGGCTGAAATTAGTATGAAATTTCATTCAAAAGATTCCTCATTGAGAAATATGACACATAACACTTCTTTTCCAAATAAAAATTTTTCAATTTTGTGCTTATTTTCGGCTGTAATTAGTATGAAATTTCAGTAAAAAAAGACCCTCTTGTGAAATAAGACACATAACACTTCTATTCCAAATCAAATTTTTTCAATTTTGTGCTTCTTTTGGCTTAAATTAGTAGGAATTTTCATTCAAAGGATAGCTCCTTGAGAAATATGACGTGTAACTCTTTAATTCCATATCATAACTCTTCAATTCAAAATCATAATTTCATGAATTTTTTGCTGATTGTTAGATGAAATTGAGTATGAAATTTCATTTAAATGACACCTCCTTGAGAGATATAACACATAACATTTCCATTCCAAATCAAATTTTCTCAATTTTGTGCTTTTTTTGGCTGAAATTAGTATGAAATTTCATTCAAAAGATTCCTCATTGAGAAATATGACACATAACACTTCTTTTCCAAATAAAAATTTTTCAATTTTGTGCTTATTTTTGGCTGAAATTAGTATGAAATTTCATTAAAAAAAGACCCGCTTGTGAAATAAGACACATAACACTTCCATTCCAAATCAAATTTTTTCAATTTTGTGCTTATTTTTGGCTGAAATTAGAATGAACTTTTATTCAAAGGATACCTCCTTGAGACATATGACGTGTAACTCTTCAATTCAAAATTATAATTTCATTTGTTTTTGTTTATTCTTAGTTGAAATTGAGTATGAAATTTCATTCAAATGATACCTCCTTGGGAAATATGACACATAGCACTTCTATTCCCAATCAAAATTTTTCAATTTTGTGCCTATTGTTGGCTTAAATTAGTATGAAATATCATTTAAAAGATACCTCCTTGAGAAATATGACACATAACACTTTTTATTCCCAATCAAAATTTTTTAAATTTTTTGCTGAAATTAGTATGAAATTTCATTCAAGAAATACCCTCTTGAGAAATATGACACATAGCACTTCTATTCCAAATTTAAATTTTTCAATTTTGTGCTTATTTTTGGCTGAAATTAGTATGAAATTTCATTAAAAAAAGACCCGCTTGTGAAATAAGACACATAACACTTCTATTCCAAATCCATTTTTTTCAATTTTGTGCTTATTTTTGGCTGAAATTAGAATGAACTTTCATTCAAGGGATACCTCCTTGAGACATATGACGTGTAACTCTTCAATTCAAAATGATAAGTTAATGTGTTTTTGCTTATTCTTAGTTGAAATTGAGTATGAAATTTCATTCAAATAACACCTCCTTGAGAAGTATGACACATAACACTTCAATTCCAAATAAAAATTTTTCAATTTTTCGCCTATTTTTAGCCGAAATTAGTATGAAATTTTAGTCAAAAGATACCTCGTTGAGAAATATGACACATAACACTTATATTCCAAATCAAAATTTTTCAATTTTGTGCTCACTTTTGGCTGAAATTACTATGAAATTTCATTCAAAAGATACCTCCTTGAGAAATATCACACATAACACTTTAATTCCCAATCAAAATTTTTTAAATTTTTTGCTGAAATTAGTATGAAATTTCATTCAAAAAATACCCTCTTGAGAAATATGACACATAGCACTTCTATTCCAAATTTAAATTTTTCAATTTTGTGTTTATTTTTGGCTGAAATTAGTATGAAATTTCATTAAAAAAAGACCCGCTTGTGAAATAAGACACATAACACTTCTATTCCAAATCCAATTTTTTCAATTTTATGCTTATTTTTGGCTGAAATTAGAATGAACTTTCATTCAAGGGATACCTCTTTGAGACATATGACGTGTAACTCTTCAATTCAAAATGATAAGTTAATGTGTTTTTGCTTATTCTTAGTTGAAATTGAGTATGAAATTTCATTCAAATGACACCTCCTTGAGAAATATGACACATAACACTTCAATTCCAAATAAAAATTTTTCAATTTTTCGCCTATTTTTAGCCGAAATTAGTATGAAATTTTAGTCAAAAGATACCTCGTTGAGAAATATGACACATAACACTTATATTCCAAATCAAAATTTTTCAATTTTGTGCTTACTTTTGGCTGAAATTACTATGAAATTTCATTCAAAAGATACCTCCTTGAGAAATATGACACATAACACTTCTTTTCCAAATCAAAATTTTTCAATTTTGTGCTTATTTTTGGCTGAAATTAGTATGAAATTTCGTTCAAAGAATACCTTCTTGAAACATATGACGTGTAACTCTTAAATTCAAAATCATAATTTCATGAGTTTTTCCTTATTGTTAGTTGAAATTGAGTGTGAAATTTCATTCAGAAGATACCTCCTTCAGAGATATGACACATAGCACTTCTATTCCAAATCAAAATTTTTCAATTTTGTGCCTATTGTTGGCTGAAATTAGTATGAAATATCATTTAAGAGATACCTCCTTGGGAAATATGACACATAGCACTTCTATTCCAAATTTAAATTTTTCAATTTTGTGCTTATTTTTGGCTGAAATTACTATGAAATTTCATTCAAAAGATACCTCCTTGAGAAATATGACACATAACACTTCTTTTCCAAATCAAAATTTTTCAATTTTGTGCTTATTTTTGGCTGAAATTAGTATGTAATTTCGTTCAAAGAATACCTTCTTGAGACATATGACGTGTAACTCTTAAATTCAAAATCATAATTTCATGAGTTTTTCCTTATTGTTAGTTGAAATTGAGTGTGAAATTTCATTCAGAAGATACCTCCTTCAGAGATATGACACATAGCACTTCTATTCCAAATCAAAATTTTTCAATTTTGTGCCTATTGTTGGCTGAAATTAGTATGAAATATCATTTAAAAGATACCTCCTTGGGAACTATGACACATAGCACTTCTATTCCAAATCAAAATTTTTCAATTTTGTGCCTATTGTTGGCTGAAATTAGTATGAAATATCATTTAAAAGATACCTCCTTGAGAAATATGACGTATAACACTTTTATTCCCAATCAAAATTTTTTAAATTTTTTGCTGAAATTAGTATGAAATTTCATTCAAGAAATACCCTCTTGAGAAATATGACACATAGCACTTCTATTCCAAATTTAAATTTTTCAATTTTGTGCTTATTTTTGGCTGAAATTAGTATGAGATTTCATTAAAAAAAGACCCGCTTGTGAAATAAGACACATAACACTTCTATTCCAAATCCAATTTTTTCAATTTTGTGCTTATTTTTGGCTGAAATTAGAATGAACTTTCATTCAAGGAATACCTCCTTTAGACATATGACGTGTAACTCTTCAATTCAAAATGATAAGTTAATGTGTTTTTGCTTATTCTTAGTTGAAATTGAGTATGAAATTTCATTCAAATGACACCTCCTTGAGAAGTATGACACATAACACTTCAATTCCAAATAAAAATTTTTCAATTTTTCGCCTATTTTTAGCCGAAATTAGTATGAAATTTTAGTCAAAAGATACCTCGTTGAGAAATATGACACATAACACTTATATTCCAAATCAAAATTTTTCAATTTTGTGCTCACTTTTGGCTGAAATTACTATGAAATTTCATTCAAAAGATACCTCCTTGAGAAATATGACACATAACACTTTAATTCCCAATCAAAATTTTTTAAATTTTTTGCTGAAATTAGTATGAAATTTCATTCAAAAAATACCCTCTTGAGAAATATGACACATAGCACTTCTATTCCAAATTTAAATTTTTCAATTTTGTGCTTATTTTTGGCTGAAATTAGTATGAAATTTCATTAAAAAAAGACCCGCTTGTGAAATAAGACACATAACACTTCTATTCCAAATCCAATTTTTTCAATTTTGTGCTTATTTTTGGCTGAAATTAGAATGAACTTTCATTCAAGGGATACCTCTTTGAGACATATGACGTGTAACTCTTCAATTCAAAATGATAAGTTAATGTGTTTTTGCTTATTCTTAGTTGAAATTGAGTATGAAATTTCATTCAAATGACACCTCCTTGAGAAATATGACACATAACACTTCAATTCCAAATCAAAATTTTTCAATTTTGTGCTTATTTTTGGCTGAAATTAGTATGAAATTTCGTTCAAAGAATACCTTCTTGAGACATATGACGTGTAACTCTTAAATTCAAAATCATAATTTCATGAGTTTTTCCTTATTGTTAGTTGAAATTGAGTGTGAAATTTCATTCAGAAGATACCTCCTTCAGAGATATGACACATAACACTTCTATTCCAAATCAAATTTTCTCAATTTTGTGCTTATTTTTGGCTCAAATTAGTATGAAATTTCATTGAGAAGATACCGCCCTGAGAAATAAGACACATAACACTTTAATTCCAGATCAAAATTTTTCAATTTTGTGCTTATTTTTGGCTGAAATTAGTATGAAATTTCGTTCAAAGAATACCTTCTTGAGACATATGACGTGTAACTCTTAAATTCAAAATCATAATTTCATGAGTTTTTCCTTATTGTTAGTTGAAATTGAGTATGAAATTTCATTGAGAATATACCGCCTTGAGAAATAAGACACATAACACTTCTATTCCAAATCAAAATTTTTTAATTTTGTGCTTACTTTTGGCTGAAATTAGTTTGAAATTTCATTCAAAAGATACCTCCTTGAGAGATATGACACATAACGCGTTTATTGCAAATCAAAATTTTTCAATTTTGTGCTTATTTTTGGCTGAAATTAGAATGAACTTTCATTCAAAGGATACCTCCTTGAGAAATATGACACATAACCCGTCTTTTCCAAATCAAAATTTTTCAATTTTGTACTTATTTTTGGCTGAGATTAGTATGAAATTTCATTCAGAAGATTCCTCCTTGAGAAATATGACACATAACACTTTTATTCAAAATCAAAATTTGTCAATTTTGTGCTTATTTTTGGCTGAAATTAGTATGAAATTTCATTCAGAAGATACCTCCTTGAGAGATATGACACATAACATTTCCATTCCAAATCAAATTTTCTCATTTTTGTGCTTTTTTTGGCTGAAATTAGTATGAACTTTCATTCAAAAGATTCCACATTGAGAAATATGACACATAACACTTCTTTTCCAAATAAAAATTTTTCAATTTTATGCTCATTTTTGGCTGAAATTAGTATGAATTTTCATTCAGAAGATACCTCCTTGAGAAATAAGACACATAACACTTCTATTCCTAATATAAATTTTCCAATTTTCTGCTGATTTTCGGCTGAAATTAGTATGAAATTTCATTCAGACGATACCTCCTTGAGAAATATGACACATAACACTTTCAATCCAAATAAAAATTTTTCAATTTTGTGCTTATTTTTGGCTGAAATTAGTATGAAATTTTATTCAGAAGATACCTCCTTGAGAGATATGACACATAACACGTCTTTTCCAAATAAAAATTTTTCAATTTTGTGCTTATTTTTGGCTGAAATTAGTATGAAATTTCAGTAAAAAAAGACCCTCTTGTGAAATAAGACACATAACACTTCTATTCCAAATCAAATTTTTTCAATTTTGTGCTTATTTTTGGCTTAAATTAGTAGGAATTTTCATTCAAAGGATAGCTCCTTGAGAAATATGACGTGTAACTCTTTAATTCCATATCATAACTCTTCAATTCAAAATCATAATTTCATGAATTTTTTGCTGATTGTTAGTTGAAATTGAGTATGAAATTTCATTTAAATGACACCTCCTTGAGAAATATGACACATAACACTTTAATTCAAAATAAAAATTTTTCTATTTTGTGCTCATTTTTGGCTGAAATTAGTATGAACTTTCATTCAAAGGATACCTCCTTGAGAAATATGACGTGTAACTCCTCAATTCCAAATCATAACTCTTCAATTCAAAGTCATAATTTCATGAATTTTTTGCTGATTGTTAGTTGAAATTGAGTATGAAATTTCATTTAAATGACACCTCCTTGAGAAATATGACACATAACACTTCAATTCAAAACCAAATTCTTTCAATTTTGTGCTGATTTTCGGCTGAAATTAGTATGAGACTTCATTCAGAACATATCTCTTTGAGAAATATGACACATAACACTTTAATTCCCAATCAAAATTTTTCAATTTTGTGCTTATTTTTGGCTGATATTAGTATGAAATTTCATTCAAAGGATACCTCCTTGAGACATATGACGTGTAACTCTTCAATTCAAAATCATAATTTCATGAGTTTTTACTGATCTTTAGTTGAAATTGAGTATGAAATTTCATTCAGAAGATACCTTCTTGAGAACTATGACCTTAACACTTCTACTATAAATCAAAATTTTTCAATTTTGTGCCTATTTTTGGCTGAAATTAGTATGAAATTTCAATAAGGAAAGACCCTTTTGTAAAATAAGAAAAATAGCACTTCTATTCAAAATCAAATTTTTTCAATTTTGTGCTTATTTTTGGCTGAAATTAGTTTGAAATTTTATTCAAAAGATACCTCATTGAGAAATATGACACATAACGTGTCTTTTCAAAATCAAAATTTTTCAATTTTGTGCTTATTTTTGGATGAAATTAGTATGAAATTTCATTTAGAAGATACCGCCTTGAGAAATAAGACACATAACACTTCTATTCCAAATCAAGTTTTTTCAATTTTGTGGTGATTTTTGGCTGAAATTAGTATGAAGTTTCATACAAAAGATACCCCCTTGAGAAATATGACACATAACAATTCTATTCCAAATATAAATTTCTCAATTTTGTTCTTATTTTTGGCTGAAATTAGTATGAAATTTCATTCAAAGGGTACCACCTTGAGACATATGACGTGTAACTCTTCAATTCAAAATCATAATTTCATGAGTTTTTACTTATTTTTAGTTGAAATTGAGTATGAAATTTCATTCAGAAGATACCTCCTTGAGAGATATAACACATAACATTTCCATTCCAAATCAAATTTTCTCAATTTTGTGCTTTTTTTGGCTGAAATTAGTATGAAATTTCATTCAAAAGATTCCTCATTGAGAAATATGACACATAACACTTCTTTTCCAAATAAAAATTTTTCAATTTTGTGCTTATTTTCGGCTGTAATTAGTATGAAATTTCAGTAAAAAAAGACCCTCTTGTGAAATAAGACACATAACACTTCTATTCCAAATCAAATTTTTTCAATTTTGTGCTTCTTTTGGCTTAAATTAGTAGGAATTTTCATTCAAAGGATAGCTCCTTGAGAAATATGACGTGTAACTCTTTAATTCCATATCATAACTCTTCAATTCAAAATCATAATTTCATGAATTTTTTGCTGATTGTTAGATGAAATTGAGTATGAAATTTCATTTAAATGACACCTCCTTGAGAAATATGACACATAAAACTTCAATTCAAAATAAAAATTTTTCAATTTTGTGCTTATTTTTGGCTGAAATTAGTATGAAATTTCATTAAAAAAAGACCCGCTTGTGAAATAAGACACATAACACTTCTATTCCAAATCAAATTTTTTCAATTTTGTGCTTATTTTTGGCTGAAATTAGAATGAACTTTTATTCAAAGGATACCTCCTTGAGACATATGACGTGTAACTCTTCAATTCAAAATTATAATTTCATTTGTTTTTGTTTATTCTTAGTTGAAATTGAGTATGAAATTTCATTCAAATGATACCTCCTTGGGAAATATGACACATAGCACTTCTATTCCAAATCAAAATTTTTCAATTTTGTGCCTATTGTTGGCTGAAATTAGTATGAAATATCATTTAAAAGATACCTCCTTGAGAAATATGACACATAACACTTTTATTCCCAATCAAAATTTTTTAAATTTTTTGCTGAAATTAGTATGAAATTTCATTCAAGAAATACCCTCTTGAGAAATATGACACATAGCACTTCTATTCCAAATTTAAATTTTTCAATTTTGTGCTTATTTTTGGCTGAAATTAGTATGAAATTTCATTAAAAAAAGACCCGCTTGTGAAATAAGACACATAACACTTCTATTCCAAATCCAATTTTTTCAATTTTGTGCTTATTTTTGGCTGAAATTAGAATGAACTTTCATTCAAGGGATACCTCCTGGAGACATATGACGTGTAACTCTTCAATTCAAAATGATAAGTTAATGTGTTTTTGCTTATTCTTAGTTGAAATTGAGTATGAAATTTCATTCAAATGACACCTCCTTGAGAAGTATGACACATAACACTTCAATTCCAAATAAAAATTTTTCAATTTTTCGCCTATTTTTAGCCGAAATTAGTATGAAATTTTAGTCAAAAGATACCTCGTTAAGAAATATGACACATAACACTTATATTCCAAATCAAAATTTTTCAATTTTGTGCTCACTTTTGGCTGAAATTACTATGAAATTTCATTCAAAAGATACCTCCTTGAGACATATGACACATAACACTTTAATTCCCAATCAAAATTTTTTAAATTTTTTGCTGAAATTAGTATGAAATTTCATTCAAAAAATACCCTCTTGAGAAATATGACACATAGCACTTCTATTCCAAATCCAATTTTTTCAATTTTGTGCTTATTTTTGGCTGAAATTAGAATGAACTTTCATTCAAGGGATACCTCTTTGAGACATATGACGTGTAACTCTTCAATTCAAAATGATAAGTTAATGTGTTTTTGCTTATTCTTAGTTGAAATTGAGTATGAAATTTCATTCAAATGACACCTCCTTGAGAAATATGACACATAACACTTCAATTCCAAATAAAAATTTTTCAATTTTTCGCCTATTTTTAGCCGAAATTAGTATGAAATTTTAGTCAAAAGATACCTCGTTGAGAAATATGACACATAACACTTATATTCCAAATCAAAATTTTTCAATTTTGTGCTTACTTTTGGCTGAAATTACTATGAAATTTCATTCAAAAGATACCTCCTTGAGAAATATGACACATAACACTTCTTTTCCAAATCAAAATTTTTCAATTTTGTTCTTATTTTTGGCTGAAATTAGTATGAAATTTCGTTCAAAGAATACCTTCTTGAGACATATGACGTGTAACTCTTAAATTCAAAATCATAATTTCATGAGTTTTTCCTTATTGTTAGTTGAAATTGAGTGTGAAATTTCATTCAGAAGATACCTCCTTCAGAGATATGACACATAGCACTTCTATTCCAAATCAAAATTTTTCAATTTTGTGCCTATTGTTGGCTGAAATTAGTATGAAATATCATTTAAAAGATACCTCCTTGGGAAATATGACACATAGCACTTCTATTCCAAATCAAAATTTTTCAATTTTGTGCCTATTGTTGGCTGAAATTAGTATGAAATATCATTTAGAAGATACCTCCTTGAGAGATATGACACATAACATTTCAATTCCAAATCAAATTTTCTCAATTTTGTGCTTTTTTGGCTGAAATTAGTATGAAATTTCATTCAGAAGATACCTCCTTGGGAAATATGACACATAGCACTTATATTCCAAATCAAAATTTTTCAATTTTGTGCCTATTGTTGGCTGAAATTAGTATGAAATATCATTTAGAAGATACCTCCTTGAGAGATATGACACATAACATTTCAATTCCAAATCAAATTTTCTCAATTTTGTGCTTTTTTGGCTGAAATTAGTATGAAATTTCATTCAGAAGATACCTCCTTGGGAAATATGACACATAACACTTCTATTCCAAATTTAAATTTTAATTTCATAGTAATTTCACCCAAAAGTAATCAAAATTTTGAGAAATTTTGATTTGGTCTAGAAGTGTCATGTGTCATATGCTTCAAGGAGGTATCTTTTGAATAAAATTTCATAGTAATTTCAGCCAAAAGTAAGAACAAATTTGAGAAATTTTGATTTGGAATATAAGTGTTATGTGTCATATTTCTCAAGGAGGTATCTTTTGAATGAAATTTCATAGTAATTTCAGCCAAGAGTAAGAACAAATTTGAGAAATTTATATTTGGAATAGAAGTGTTATGTGTCATATTTCTCAAGGAGGTATTTTCTGAATGAAATTTCATACTAATTTCAGCCAAAAATAAGCACAAAGTTGAAAAATTTTTATTTGGAAAAGAAGTGTAATGTGTCATATTTCTCAATGAGGAATCTTTTGAATGAGATTTCATACTAATTTCAGCCAAAAAAAGCACAAAATTGAGAAAATTTGATTTGGAATTGAAATGTAATGTGTCATATCTCTCGAGGAGGTATCTTCTGAATGAAATTTCATACTAATTTCAGCCAAAAATAAGCACAAAATTGAAAAATTTTATTTTACAATAATAGTGTTATGTGTCATATTTCTCAAGGAGGTATCTTCTGAATGAAATTTCATACTAATTTCAGCCAAAAATCAGCACAAAATTGAAAAAACTTGATTTGGAATAGAAGTGTTATGTGTCTTATTTCTCAAGGCGGTATCTTGTAAATGAAATTTCATACTAATTTCATCCAAAAATGAGCACAAAATTGAAAAATTTTGATTTGGAAAAGACGCGTTATGTGTCATACTTCTCAAGGAGGTATCTTTTGAATGAAATTTCGAACTAATTTCAGCCAAAAATTAGCACAAAATTGAGAAATTTTGAGTTGGAATAGAAGTGTTATGTGTCATATTTCTCAAGGAGGTATCTTTTGAATGAAATTTCATAGTAATTTCAGCCAAAAGTAAGCACAAAATTGAAAAATTTTGATTTGGAATAGAAGTGTTATGTGTCTTATTTAACAAGCGGGTCTTTTTTTAATGAAATTTCATACTAATTTCAGCCAAAAATAAGCACAAAATTGAAAAATCTAAATTTGGAATAGAAGTGTCATATGTCATATTTCTCAAGGAGGTATCTTTTGAATGAAATTTCATAGTAATTTCACCCAAAAGTAAGCACAATTTTGAGAAATTTTGATTTGGTCTAGAAGTGTCATGTGTCATATGCTTCAAGGAGGTATCTTTTGAATAAAATTTCATAGTAATTTCAGCCAAAAGTAAGAACAAATTTGAGAAATTTTGATTTGGAATATAAGTGTTATGTGTCATATTTCTCAAGGAGGTATCTTTTGAATGAAATTTTATAGTAATTTCAGCCAAGAGTAAGAACAAATTTGAGAAATTTATATTTGGAATAGAAGTGTTATGTGTCATATTTCTCAAGGAGGTATTTTCTGAATGAAATTTCATCCTAATTTCAGCCAAAAATAAGCACAAAGTTGAAAAATTTTTATTTGGAAAAAAAGTGTAATGTGTCATATTTCTCAATGAGGAATCTTTTGAATGAGATTTCATACTAATTTCAGCCAAAAAAAGCACAAAATTGAGAAAATTTGATTTGGAATTGAAATGTAATGTGTCATATCTCTCGAGGAGGTATCTTCTGAATGAAATTTCATACTAATTTCAGCCAAAAATAAGCACAAAATTGAAAAATTTTATTTTACAATAATAGTGTTATGTGTCATATTTCTCAAGGAGGTATTTTCTGAATGAAATTTCATACTAATTTCAGCCAAAAATCAGCACAAAATTGAAAAAACTTGATTTGGAATAGAAGTGTTATGTGTCTTATTTCTCAAGGAGGTATCTTTTGAATGAAATTTCGAACTAATTTCAGCCAAAAATTAGCACAAAATTGAGAAATTTTGAGTTGGAATAGAAGTGTTATGTGTCATATTTCTCAAGGAGGTATCTTTTGAATGAAATTTCATAGTAATTTCAGCCAAAAGTAAGCACAAAATTGAAAAATTTTGATTTGGAATAGGAGTGTTATGTGTCATATTTCTCAACGAGGTATCTTTTGACTAAAATTTCATACTAATTTCGGCTAAAAATAAGCGCAAAATTGAAAAATTTTTATTTGGAATTGAAGTGTTATGTGTCCTATTTAACAAGGAGGTGTCATTTGAATGAAATTTCATACTCAATTTCAACTAAGAATAAGCAAAAACACATTAACTTATCATTTTGAATTGAAGAGTTACACGTCATATGTCTCAAGGAGGTATCCTTTGAATGAAAGTTCATTCTAATTTCAGCCAAAAATAAGCACAAAATTAGTATGAAATATCATTTAAAAGATACCTCCTTGAGAAATATGACACATAACACTTTTATTCCCAATCAAAATTTTTTAAATTTTTTGCTGAAATTAGTATGAAATTTCATTCAAGAAATACCCTCTTGAGAAATATGACACATAGCACTTCTATTCCAAATTTAAATTTTTCAATTTTGTGCTTATTTCTGGCTGAAATTAGTATGAAATTTCATTAAAAAAAGACCCGCTTGTGAAATAAGACACATAACACTTCTATTCCAAATCCAATTTTTTCAATTTTGTGCTTATTTTTGGCTGAAATTAGAATGAACTTTCATTCAAGGGATACCTCCTTGAGACATATGACGTGTAACTCTTCAATTCAAAATGATAAGTTAATGTGTTTTTGCTTATTCTTAGTTGAAATTGAGTATGAAATTTCTTTCAAATGACACCTCCTTGAGAAATATGACACATAACACTTCAATTCCAAATCAAAATTTTTCAATTTTGTGCTTATCTTTGGCTGAAATTAGTATGAAATTTCGTTCAAAGAATACCTTCTTGAGACATATGACGTGTAACTCTTAAATTCAAAATCATAATTTCATGAGTTTTTCCTTATTGTTAGTTGAAATTGAGTATGAAATTTCATTGAGAATATACCGCCTTGAGAAATAAGACACATAACACTTCTATTCCAAATCAAAATTTTTTAATTTTGTGCTTACTTTTGGCTGAAATTAGTTTGAAATTTCATTCAAAAGATACCTCCTTGAGAGATATGACACATAACGCGTTTATTGCAAATCAAAATTTTTCAATTTTGTGCTTATTTTTGGCTGAAATTAGAATGAACTTTCATTCAAAGGATACCTCCTTGAGAAATATGACACATAACCCGTCTTTTCAAAATCAAAATTTTTCAATTTTATGCTCATTTTTGGCTGAAATTAGTATGAATTTTCATTCAGAAGATACCTCCTTGAGAAATATTACACATAACACTTCTATTCCTAATATAAATTTTCCAATTTTCTGCTGATTTTCGGCTGAAATTAGTATGAAATTTCATTCAGAAGATACCTCCTTGAGAGATATGACACATAACATTTCAATTCCAAATCAAATTTTCTCAATTTTGTGCTTTTTTGGCTGAAATTAGTATGAAATTTCATTCAGAAGATACCTCCTTGGGAAATATGACACATAGCACTTATATTCCAAATCAAAATTTTTCAATTTTGTGCCTATTGTTGGCTGAAATTAGTATGAAATATCATTTAGTAGATACCTCCTTGAGAGATATGACACATAACATTTCAATTCCAAATCAAATTTTCTCAATTTTGTGCTTTTTTGGCTGAAATTAGTATGAAATTTCATTAAAAAAAAACCCGCTTGTGAAATAAGACACATAACACTTTTATTCCAAATCCAATTTTTTCAATTTTGTGCTTATTTTTGGCTGAAATTAGAATGAACTTTCATTCAAAGGATACCTCCTTGAGAAATATGACACATAACCCGTCTTTTCAAAATCAAAATTTTTCAATTTTATGCTCATTTTTGGCTGAAATTAGTATGAATTTTCATTCAGAAGATACCTCCTTGAGAAATATTACACATAACACTTCTATTCCTAATATAAATTTTCCAATTTTCTGCTGATTTTCGGCTGAAATTAGTATGAAATTTCATTTAGAAGATACCTCCTTGAGAGATATGACACATAACATTTCAATTCCAAATCAAATTTTCTCAATTTTGTGCTTTTTTGGCTGAAATTAGTATGAAATTTCATTCAGAAGATACCTCCTTGGGAAATATGACACATAACACTTCTATTCCAAATTTAAATTTTTCAATTTTGTGCTTATTTTTGGCTGAAATTAGTATGAAATTTCATTAAAAAAAAACCCGCTTGTGAAATAAGACACATAACACTTTTATTCCAAATCCAATTTTTTCAATTTTGTGCTTATTTTTGGCTAAAATTAGTATGAAATTTCATTAAAAAAAGACCCACTTGTTAAATAAGACACATAACACTTCTATTCCAAATCAAATTTTTTCAATTTTGTGCTTATTTTTGGCTGAAATTAGAATGAAATTTTATTCAAAGGATACCTCCTTGAGACATATGATGCGTAACTCTTCAATTCAAAATTATAATTTCATTTGTTTTTGCTTATTCTTAGTTGAAATTGAGTATGAAATTTCATTCAGAAGATACCTCCTTGAGAGATATGACACATAACACTTCTATTCCAAATCAAATTTTCTCAATTTTGTGCTTATTTTTGGCTCAAATTAGTATGAAATTTCTTTGAGAAGATACCGCCCTGAGAAATAAGACACATAACACTTCTGTTCCAAATCAAAATTTTTTAATTTTGTGCTTACTTCTGGCTAAATTTGAGTATGAAATTTCATTCAGAAGATACCTCCTTGAGAAATATGACAAATAACACTTTTATTCCAAATCAAAATTTTTCAACTTTGTGCTTATTTTTGGCTGAAATTAGTATGAAATTTCATTCAGAAGATACCTCCTTGAGAGATATGACACATAACATTTCAATTCCAAATCAAATTTTCTCAATTTTGTGCTTTTTTGGCTGAAATTAGTATGAAATTTCATTCAGAAGATACCTCCTTGGGAAATATGACACATAGCACTTATATTCCAAATCAAAATTTTTCAATTTTGTGCCTATTGTTGGCTGAAATTAGTATGAAATATCATTTAGAAGATACCTCCTTGAGAAATATGACACATAACACTTCTATTCCAAATTTAAATTTTTCAATTTTGTGCTTATTTTTGGCTGAAATTAGAATGAACTTTCATTCAAAGGATACCTCCTTGAGACATATGACGTGTAACTCTTCAATTCAAAATGATAAGTTAATGTGTTTTTGCTTATTCTTAGTTGAAATTGAGTATGAAATTTCATTCAAATGACACCTCCTTGTTAAATATGACACATAACACTTCAATTCCAAAAAAAGATTTTTCAATTTTGCGCTTATTTTTAGCCGAAATTAGTATGAAATTTTAGTCAAAAGATACCTCGTTGAGAAATATGACACATAACACTTCTATTCCAAATCAAAATTTTTCAATTTTGTGCTTACTTTTGGCAGAAATTACTATGAAATTTCATTCAAAAGATACCTCCTTGAGAAATATGACACATAACACTTCAATTCCAAATCAAAATTTTTCAATTTTGTGCTTATTTTTGGCTGAAATTAGTATGAAATTTCGTTCAAAAAATACCTTCTTGAGACATATGACGTGTAACTCATAAATTCAAAATCATAATTTCATGAGCTTTTCCTTATTTTTAGTTGAAATTGAATATGAAATTTCATTCAGAAGATACCTCCTTGAGAGATATGACACATAACACTTCTATTTCAAATATAAATTTTTCAATTTTGTGCTTATTTTTTGCTGAAATTAGTATGAAATTTCAGTAAAAAAAGACCCTCTTGTGAAATAAGACACATAACACTTCTATTCAAAATCAAATTTTTTCAATTTTGTGCTTATTTTTGGCTGATATTAGTATGAAATTTCATTCAAAGGATACCTCCTTGAGAGATATGATGAGTAACTCTTCCATTCAAAATCATAATTTCATGAGTTTTTACTGATTTTTAGTTGAAATTGAGTATGAAATTTAATTCAGAAGATACCTTCTTGAGAACTATGACCTTAACACTTCTACTATAAATCAAAATTTTTCACTTTTGTGCCTATTTTTGGCTGAAATTAGTATGAAATTTTAATAAGGAAAGACCCTCTTGTAAAATAAGAAAAGTAACCCTTCTACTCCAAATCAAATTCTTTCAATTTTGTGCTTATTTTTGGCTGAAATTAGTATGAAATTTCATTCAGAAGATACCTCCTTGAGAAATATGACACATAACACTTCAATTCCAAATCAAAATTTTTCAATTTTGTGCTTATTTTTGGCTGAAATTAGTATGAAATTTCGTTCAAAAAATACCTTCTTGAGACATATGACGTGTAACTCATAAATTCAAAATCATAATTTCATGAGCTTTTCCTTATTTTTAGTTGAAATTGAATATGAAATTTCATTCAGAAGATACCTCCTTGAGAGATATGACACATAACACTTCTATTTCAAATATAAATTTTTCAATTTTGTGCTTATTTTTTGCTGAAATTAGTATGAAATTTCAGTAAAAAAAGACCCTCTTGTGAAATAAGACACATAACACTTCTATTCAAAATCAAATTTTTTCAATTTTGTGCTTATTTTTGGCTGATATTAGTATGAAATTTCATTCAAAGGATACCTCCTTGAGAGATATGATGAGTAACTCTTCCATTCAAAATCATAATTTCATGAGTTTTTACTGATTTTTAGTTGAAATTGAGTATGAAATTTAATTCAGAAGATACCTTCTTGAGAACTATGACCTTAACACTTCTACTATAAATCAAAATTTTTCACTTTTGTGCCTATTTTTGGCTGAAATTAGTATGAAATTTTAATAAGGAAAGACCCTCTTGTAAAATAAGAAAAGTAACCCTTCTACTCCAAATCAAATTCTTTCAATTTTGTGCTTATTTTTGGCTGAAATTAGTATGAAATTTCATTCAGAAGATACCGCCTTGAGAAATAAGACACATAACACTTCTATTCCAAATCAAATTTTCTCAATTTTGTGCTTATTCTTGGCTCAAATTAGTATGAAATTTCATTTAGAAGATACCGCCTTGAGAAATAAGACACATAACACTTCTATTCCAAATCAAGTTTTTTCAATTTTGTGCTGATTTTTGGCTGAAATTAGTATGAAGTTTCATTCAGAAGATACCTCCTTGAGAAATATGACACATAACACTTCTATTCCAACTCAAAATTTCTCAATTTTGTGCTTTTTTGGCTGAAATTAGTATGAAATTTCATTCAGAAGATACCTCCTTGGGAGATATGACACATAGCACTTATATTCCAAATCAAAATTTTTCAATTTTGTGCCTATTGTTGGCTGAAATTAGTATGAAATATCATTTAGAAGATACCTCCTTGAGAAATATGACACATAACACTTCTATTCCAAATTTAAATTTTTCAATTTTGTGCTTATTTTTGGCTGAAATTAGAATGAACTTTCATTCAAAGGATACCTCCTTGAGACATATGACGTGTAACTCTTCAATTCAAAATGATAAGTTAATGTGTTTTTGCTTATTCTTAGTTGAAATTGAGTATGAAATTTCATTCAAATGACACCTCCTTGTTAAATATGACACATAACACTTCAATTCCAAATAAAAATTTTTCAATTTTGCGCTTATTTTTAGCCGAAATTAGTATGAAATTTTAGTCAAAAGATACCTCGTTGAGAAATATGACACATAACACTTCTATTCCAAATCAAAATTTTTCAATTTTGTGCTTACTTTTGGCAGAAATTACTATGAAATTTCATTCAAAAGATACCTCCTTGAGAAATATGACACATAACACTTCAATTCCAAATCAAAATTTTTCAATTTTGTGCTTATTTTTGGCTGAAATTAGTATGAAATTTCGTTCAAAAAATACCTTCTTGAGACATATGACGTGTAACTCATAAATTCAAAATCATAATTTCATGAGCTTTTCCTTATTTTTAGTTGAAATTGAATATGAAATTTCATTCAGAAGATACCTCCTTGAGAGATATGACACATAACACTTCTATTTCAAATATAAATTTTTCAATTTTGTGCTTATTTTTTGCTGAAATTAGTATGAAATTTCAGTAAAAAAAGACCCTCTTGTGAAATAAGACACATAACACTTCTATTCAAAATCAAATTTTTTCAATTTTGTGCTTATTTTTGGCTGATATTAGTATGAAATTTCATTCAAAGGATACCTCCTTGAGAGATATGACGAGTAACTCTTCCATTCAAAATCATAATTTCATGAGTTTTTACTGATTTTTAGTTGAAATTGAGTATGAAATTTAATTCAGAAGATACCTTCTTGAGAACTATGACCTTAACACTTCTACTATAAATCAAAATTTTTCACTTTTGTGCCTATTTTTGGCTGAAATTAGTATGAAATTTTAATAGGGAAAGACCCTCTTGTAAAATAAGAAAAGTAACCCTTCTACTCCAAATCAAATTCTTTCAATTTTGTGCTTATTTTTGGCTGAAATTAGTATGAAATTTCATTCAGAAGATACCGCCTTGAGAAATAAGACACATGACACTTCTATTCCAAATCAAATTTTCTCAATTTTGTGCTTATTCTTGGCTCAAATTAGTATGAAATTTCATTTAGAAGATACCGCCTTGAGAAATAAGACACATAACACTTCTATTCCAAATCAAGTTTTTTCAATTTTGTGCTGATTTTTGGCTGAAATTAGTATGAAGTTTCATTCAGAAGATACCTCCTTGAGAAATATGACACATAACACTTCTATTCCAACTCAAAATTTCTCAATTTTGTGCTAATTTTTGGCTGAAATTAGTTTGAAATTTTATTCAAAAGATACCTCCTTGAGAAATATGACACATAACGTGTCTTTTCCAAATCAAAATTTTTCAATTTTGTGCTTATTTTTGGATGAAATTAGTATGAAATTTCATTTAGAAGATACCGCCTTGAGAAATAAGACACATAACACTTCTATTCCAAATCAAGTTTTTTCAATTTTGTGCTGATTTTTGGCTGAAATTAGTATGAAGTTTTATTCAGAAGATACCTCCTTGAGAAATATGACACATAACACTTCTATTTCAACTCAAAATTTCTCAATTTTGTGCTAATTTTTGGCTGAAATTAGTTTGAAATTTCATTCAAAAGATACTTCCTTGAGAAGTATGACACATAACGCGTCCTTTCCAAATCAAAATTTTTCAATTTTGTGCTTATTTTTGGATGAAATTAGTATGAAATTTCATTTAGAAGATACCGCCTTCAGAAATAAGACACATAACACTTCTATTCCAAATCAAGTTTTTTCAATTTTGTGCTGATTTTTGGCTGAAATTAGTATGAAATTTCATTCAGAAGATACCTCTTTGAGAAATATGATACATAACACTATTATTGCAAATCAAAATTTTTCAATTTTGTGCTTATTTTTCGCTGAAATTAGTATGAATATTCATTCAGAAGATACCTCCTTGAGAGATATGACACATAACATTTCCATTCCAAATCAAATTTTCTCAATTTTGTGCTTTTTTTGGCTGAAATTAGTATGAAATCTCATTCAAAAGATTCCTCATTGAGAAATATGACACATTACACTTCTTTTCCAAATAAAAATTTTTCAACTTTGTGCTTATTTTTGGCTGAGATTAGTATGAAATTTCATTCAGAAAAAACCTCCTTGAGAAATATGACACATAACACTTCTATTCCCAATATAAATTTCTCAAATTTGTTCTTACTTTTGGCTGAAATTACTATGAAATTTCATTCAAAAGATACCTCTTTGAGAAATATGACACATAACACTTATATTCCAAATCAAAATTTCTCAAATTTGTTCTTACTTTTGGCTGAAATTACTATGAAATTTTATTCAAAAGATACCTCCTTGAAGCATATGACACATGACACTTCTAGTCCAAATGATAATTTCTCAAAATTGTGCTTACTTTTGGCTGAAATTACTATGAAATTTCATTCAAAAGATACCTCCTTGAGAAATATGACATATGACACTTCTATTCCAAATTTAAATTTCTCAATTTTGTGCTTATTTTTGGCTGAAATTAGTATGAAATTTTATTAAAAAAAGACCCGCTTGTGAAATAAGACACATAACACTTCTATTCCAAATCAAATTTTTTCAATTTTGTGCTTATTTTTGGCTGAAATTAGAATGAACTTTTATTCAAAGGATACCTCCTTGAGACATATGACGTGTAACTCTTCAATTCAAAATTATAATTTCATTTGTTTTTGCTTATTTTTAGTTTAAATTGAGTATGAAATTTCATTCAAATGACACCTCCTTGAGAAATATAACACATAACACTTCAATTCCAAATCAAATTTTTTCAATTTTGTGCTGATTTTTGGCTGAAATTAGAATGAAATTTCATTCAGAAGATACCGCCTTGAGAAATAAGACACATAACACTTCTATTCCAAATCAAATTTTCTCAATTTTGTGCTGATTTTTGGCTGAAATTAGTATGAAATTTCATTCAGAAGATACCTCCTTGGGAAATATGACACATAGCACTTCTATTCAAAATCAAAATTTTTCAATTTTGTGCCTATTGTTGGCTGAAATTAGTATGAAATATCATTTAGAAGATACCTCCTTGAGAAATATGACACATAACACTTTTATTCCCAATCAAAATTTCTTAAATTTTTTGCTGAAATTAGTATGAAATTTCATTCAAAAAATACCCTCTTGAGAAATATGACACATAGCACTTCTATTCCAAATTTTAAATTTTTCAATTTTGTGCTTATTTTTGGCTGAAATTAGTATGAAATTTCATTAAAAAAAGACCCGCTTGTGAAATAAGACACAAAACACTTCTATTCCAAATCCAATTTTTTCAATTTTGTGCTTATTTTTGGCTGAAATTAGAATGAACTTTCATTCAAAGGATACCTCCTTGAGACATATGACGTGTAACTCTTCATTTCAAAATGATAAGTTAATGTGTTTTTGCTTATTCTTAGTTGAAATTGAGTATAAAGTTTCATTCAAATGACACCTCCTTGAGAAATATGACACATAACACTTCAATTCCAAATAAAAATTTTTCAATTCTGCGCTTATTTTTAGCCGAAATTAGTATGAAATTTTAGTCAAAAGATACCTCGTTGAGAAATATGACACATAACACTTCTATTCCAAATCAAAATTTTTCAATTTTGTGCTTACTATTGGCTAAAATTACTATGAAATTTCATTCAAAAGATACCTCCTTGAGAAATATGACACATAACACTTCTTTTCCAAATCAAAATTTTTCAATTTTGTGCTTATTTTTGGCTGAAATTAGTATGAAATTTCGTTCAAAGAATTCCTTCTTGAGACATATGACGTGTAACTCTTAAATTCAAAATGATAATTTCATGAGTTTTTCCTTATTGTTAGTTGAAATTGAGTGTGAAATTTCATTCAGAAGATACCTCCTTGAGAGATATGACACATAACACTTCTATTCCAAATAAAAATTTCTCAATTTTGCGCTTATTTTTAGCCGAAATTAGTATGAAATTTTAGTCAAAAGATACCTCGTTGAGAAATATTACACATAACACTTCTATTCCGAACCAAAATTTTTTAATTTTGTGCTTACTTTTGGCTGAAATTAGTATGAAATTTCATTCAAAAAATACCCTCTTGAGAAATATGACACATAACACTTCTTTTTCAAAATCAAAATTTCCCAAAATTGTGCTTACTTTTGGCTTAAATTAGTATGAAATTTCATTCAAAAGATACCTCCTTGAGAAATATGACACATAACACTTCTATTCCAAATCAAAACTTCTCAAGTTTGTTCTTACTTTTGGATGAAATTACTATGAAATTTTATTCAAAAGATACCTCCTTGAGAAATATGACACATGACACCTCTAGTCCAAATCAAAATTTCTCAAAATTGTGCTTACTTTTGGCTGAAATTACTATGAAATTTCATTCAAAAGATACCTCCTTGAGAAATATGACACATGACACTTCTAGTCCAAAACAAAATTTCTCAAAATTGTGCTTACTTTTGGCTGAAATTACTATGAAATTTCATTAAAAAAAGACCCGCTTGTGAAATAAGACACATAACACTTCTATTCCAAATCAGATTTTTTCAATTTTGTGCTTATTTTTGGCTGAGATTAGTATGAAATTTCATTGAGAAGATACCTGCTGGAACAATATGACACATAACACTTCAATTCCAATTCAAAATTTTTCAATTTTGTGCTTATTTTTGGCTGAAATTAGTATGAAATTTCGTTCAAAGAATACCTTCTTGAGACATATGACGTGTAACTCATAAATTCAAAATCGTAATTTCATGAGCTTTTCCTTATTGTTAGTTGAAATTGAATATGAAATTTCATTCAGAAGATACCTCCTTGAGAGATATGACACATAACACTTCTATTCCAAATCAAATTTTCTCAATTTTGTGCTTATTTTTGGCTCAAATTAGTATGAAATTTCATTGAGAAGATACCGCCCTGAGAAATAAGACACACAACACTTCAATTCGAAATCAAAATTTTTCAATTTTGTGCTTATTTTTGGCTGAAATTAGTATGAAATTTCGTTCAAAGAATACCTTCTTGAGACATATGACGTGTACCTCTTAAATTCAAAATCATAATTTCATGAGTTTTTCCTTATTGTTAGTTGAAATTGAGTATGAAATTTCATTGAAAAGATACCGCCTTGAGAAATAAGACACATAACACGTCTATTCCAAATCAAAATTTTTTAATTTTGTCCTTACTTTTGGCTGAAATTAGTTTGAAATTTCATTCAAAAGATACCTCCTTGAGAAATATGACACATAACGCGTCTTTTCCAAATCAAAATTTTTCAATTTTGTGCCTATTTTTGGATGAAATTAGTATGAAATTTCATTCAGAAGATTCCTCCTTGAGAAATATGACACATGACACTTCTAGTCCAAATCAAAATTTCTCAAAATTGTGCTTATTTTTGGCTGAAATTACTATGAAATTTCATTCAAAAGATACCTCCTTGAGAAATATGACACATGACACTTCTAGTCCAAATCAAAATTTTTCAAAATTGTGCTTACTTTTGGCTGAAATTACTATGAAATTTCATTCAAAAGATACCCGCTTGTGAAATAGGACACATAACACTTCTATTGCAAATCAAATTTTCTCAAAATTGTGCTTACTTTTGGCTGAAATTACTATGAAATTTCATTCAAAAGATACCTCCTTGAGAAATATGACACATGACAGTTCTAGTCCAAATCGAAATTTTTCAAAATTGTGCTTACTTTTGGCTGAAATTACTATGAAATTTCATTCAAAACATACCCGCTTGTGAAATAAGACACATAACACTTCTATTCCAAATCAAATTTTTTCAATTTTGTGCTTATTTTTGGCTGAAATTAGTATGAAATTTCATTCAGAAGATACCTCCTTTAGGAATATGACACATAAAACTTCTATTCCAACTCAAAATTTCTCAATTTTGTGCTAATTCTTGGCTGAAATTAGTTTGAAATTTCATTCAAAAGATACGTCCTTGAGAAATATGACACATAACGCGTCCTTTCCAAATCAAAATTTTTCAATTTTGTACTTATTTTTGGCTGAAATTAGTATGAAATTTCATTAAAAAAAGACCCGTTTGTGAAATAAGACACATAACACTTCTATTCCAAATCAAATTTTTTCAATTTTGTGCTTATTTTTGGCTGAAATTAGAATGAACTTTTATTCAAAGGATACCTCCTTGAGACATATGACGTGTAACTCTTCAATTCAAAATTATAATTTCATTTGTCTTTGCTTATTCTTAGTTGAAATTGAGTATGAAATTTCATTCAAATGACACCTCCTTGAGAAATATGACACATAACACTTCAATTCCAAATAAAAATTTTTCAATTCTGCGCTTATTTTTAGCCGAAATTAGTATGAAATTTTAGTCAAAAGATACCTCGTTGAGAAATATGACACATAACACTTCTATTCCAAATCAAAATTTTTCAATTTTGTGCTTACTATTGGCTAAAATTACTATGAAATTTCATTCAAAAGATACCTCCTTGAGAAATATGACACATAAAACTTCTTTTCCAAATCAAAATTTTTCAATTTTGTGCTTATTTTTGGCTGAAATTAGTATGAAATTTCGTTCAAAGAATACCTTCTTGAGACATATGACGTGTAACTCTTAAATTCAAAATCATAATTTCATGAGTTTTTCCTTATTGTTAGTTGAAATTGAGTGTGAAATTTCATTCAGAAAATACCTCCTTGAGAGATATGACACATAACACTTCTATTCCAAATCAAATTTTATCAATTTTGTGCTTATTTTTGGCTGAAATTAGTATGAAATTTCATTGAGAACATACCTGCTGGAACAATATGACACATAACACTTTAATTCCAAATCAAATTTTTTCAATTTTGTGAATAATTTTTGGCTGAAATTAGAATGAACTTTCATTCAAAGGATACCTCCTTGAGACAAATGACGTGTAACTCTTCAATTCAAAATGATAAGTTAATGTGTTTTTGCTTATTCTTAGTTGAAATTGAATATGAAATTTCATTCAGAAGATACCTCCTTGAGAGATATGACACATAACACTTCTATTCCAAATCAAATTTTCTCAATTTTGTGCTTATTTTTGGCTCAAATTAGTATGAAATTTCATTGAGAAGATACCGCCCTGAGAAATAAGACACATAACACTTCTGTTCCAAATCAAAATTTTTTAATTTTGTGCTTACTTTTGGCTAAAGTTGAGTATGAAATTTCATTGAGAAGATACCGCCCTGAGAAATAAGACACATAACACTTCTATTCCAAATCAAATTTTCTCAATTTTGTGCTTATTTTTGGCTGAAATTAGTATGAAATTTCGTTCAAAGAATACCTTCTTGAGAAATATGACACATAACGCGTCTTTTCCAAATCAAAATTTTTCAGTTTTGTGCTTATTTTTGGATGAAATTAGTATGAAATTTCATTCAGAAGATTCCTCCTTGAGAAATATGACACATAACACTTATATTCCAAATCAAAATTTTTCAATTTTGTGCTGATTTTTGGCTGAAATTAGTATGAAATTTCATTCAGAAGATACCTCTTTGAGAAATATGACACATGACACTTCTAGTCCAAATCAAAATTTCTCAAAATTGTGCTTATTTTTGGCTGAAATTACTATGAAATTTCATTCAAAAGATACCTCCTTGAGAAATATGACACATGACACTTCTAGTCCAAATCAAATTTTCTCAAAATTGTGCTTACTTTTGGCTGAAATTACTATGAAATTTCATTCAAAAGATACCTCCTTGAGAAATATGACACATGACACTTCTAGTCCAAATCGAAATTTTTCAAAATTGTGCTTACTTTTGGCTAAAATTACTATGAAATTTCATTCAAAACATACCCGCTTGTGAAATAAGACACATAACACTTCTATTCCAAATCAAATTTTTTCAATTTTGTGCTTATTTTTGGCTGAAATTAGTATGAAATTTCATTCAGAAGATACCTCCTTGAGGAATATGACACATAAAACTTCTATTCCAACTCAAAATTTCTCAATTTTGTGCTAATTTTTGGCTGAAATTAGTTTGAGATTTCATTCAAAAGATACCTCCTTGAGAAATATGACACATAACACGTCCTTTCCAAATCAAAATTTTTCAATTTTGTGCTAATTTTTGGCTGAAATTAGTATGAACTTTTATTAAAAAAAGACCCGTTTGTGAAATAAGACACATAACACTTCTATTCCAAATCAAATTTTTTCAATTTTGTGCTTATTTTTGGCTGAAATTAGAATGAACTTTTATTGAAAGGATACCTCCTTGAGACATATGACGTGTAACTCTTCAATTCAAAATTATAATTTCATTTGTCTTTGCTTATTCTTAGTTGAAATTGAGTATGAAATTTCATTCAAATGACACCTCCTTGAGAAATATGACACATAACACTTCAATTCCAAATCAAACTTTTTCAATTTTGTGCTGATTTTTGGCTGAAATTAGTATGAAATTTTATTCAGAAGATACCGCCTTGAGAAATAAGACACATAATACTTCTATTCCAAATCAAATTTTCTCAATTTTGTGCTGATTTTTGGCTGAAATTAGTATGAAATTTCATTCAGAAGATACCTCCTTGGGAAATATGACACATAGCACTTCTATTCCAAATGAAAATTTTTCAATTTTGTGCCTATTGTTGGCTGAAATTAGTATGAAATATCATTTAGAAGATAACTCCTTGAGAAATATGACACATAACACTTTTATTCCCAATCAAAATTTCTTAAATTTTTTGCTGAAATTAGTATGAAATTTCATTCAAAAAATACCCTCTTGAGAAATATGACACATAGCACTTCTATTCCAAATTTAAATTTTTCAATTTTGTGCTTATTTTTGGCTGAAATTAGTATGAAATTTCATTAAAAAAAGACCCACTTGTGGAATAAGACACATAACACTTCTATTCCAAATCCAATTTTTTCAATTTTGTGCTTATTTTTGGCTGAAATTAGAATGAAATTTCATTGAAAGGATACCTCCTTGAGACATATGACGTGTAACTCTTCAATTCAAAATGATAAGTTAATGTGTTTTTGCTTATTCTTAGTTGAAATTGAGTATGAAATTTCATTCAAATGACACCTCCTTGAGAAATATGACACATAACACTTCAATTCCAAATAAAAATTTTTCAATTTTACGCTTATTTTTAGCCGAAATTAGTATGAAATTTTAGTCAAAAGATACCTCCTTGAGAAATATGACACATAACACTTCTTTTCCAAATCAAAATTTTTTAATTTTGTGCTTATTTTTGGCTGATATTAGTATGAAATTTCGTTCAAAGAATACCCTCTTGAGACATATGACGTGTAACTCTTAAATTCAAAATCATAATTTCATGAGTTTTTCCTTATTGTTAGTTGAAATTGAGTGTGAAATTTCATTCAGAAGATACCTCCTTGAGAGATATGACACATAACACTTCTATTCCAAATCAAATTTTCTCAATTTTGTGCTTATTTTTGGCTGAAATTAGTATGAAATTTCATTGAGAAGATACCTGCTGGAATAATTTGACACATAACACTTCAATTCCAAATCAAAATTTTTCAATTTTGTGCTTATTTTTGGCTGAAATTAGTATCAAATTTCGTTCAAAGAATACCTTCTTGAGACATATGACGTGTAACTCATAAATTCAAAATCATAATTTCATAAGCTTTTCCTTATTGTTAGTTGAAATTGAATATGAAATTTCATTCAGAAGATACCTCCTTGAGAGATATGACACATAACACTTCTATTCCAAATCAAATTTTCTCAATTTTGTGCTTATTTTTGGCTCAAATTAGTATGAAATTTCATTGAGAAGATACCGCCCTGAGAAATAAGACACATAACACTTCTGTTCCAAATCAAAATTTTTCAATTTTGTGCTTATTTTTGGCTGAAATTAGTATGAAATTTCATTGAGAAGATACCGCCCTGAGAAATAAGACACATAACACTTCAATTCCAGATCAAAATTTTTCAATTTTGTGCTTATTTTTGGCTGAAATTAGTATGAAATTACGTTCAAAGAATACCTTCTTGAGACATATGACGTGTAACTCTTAAATTCAAGATCATAATTTCATGAGTTTTTCCTTATTGTTAGTTGAAATTGAGTATGAAATTTCATTGAGAATATACCGCCTTGAGAAATAAGACACATAACACTTCTATTCCAAATCAAAATTTTTCACTTTTGTGCTTATTTTTGGCTGAAATTAGAATGAACTTTCATTCAAAGGATACCTCCTTGAGACATATGACGTGTAACTCTTCAATTCAAAATGATAAGTTAATGTGTTTTTGCTTAATCTTAGTTGAAATTGAGTATGAAATTTCATTCAAATGACACCTCCTTGAGAAATATGACACATAAGACTTCCATTCCAAATAAAAATTTTTCAAATTTGCGCTTATTTTTAGCCGAAATTAGTATGAAATTTTAGTCAAAAGATACCTCGTTGAGAAATATGACACATAACACTTCTATTCGAAACCAAAATTTTTCAATTTTGTGCTTACTTTTGGCTGAAATTAGTATGAAATTTCATTTAAAAAATACCCTCTTGAGAAATATGACACATAACACTTCTTTTTCAAAATCAAAATTTCCCAAAATTTTGCTTACTTTTGGCTTAAATTAGTATGAAATTTCATTCAAAAGATACCTCCTTGAGAAATATGACACATAACACTTCTTTTCCAAATCAAAATTTTTTAATTTTGTGCCTATTTTTGGCTGAAATTAGTATGAAATTTCGTTCAAAGAATACCCTCTTGAGACATATGACGTGTAACTCTTAAATTCAAAATCATAATTTCATGAGTTTTTCCTTATTGTTAGTTGAAATTGAGTGTGAAATTTCATTCAGAAGATACCTCCTTGAGAGATATGACACATAACACTTCTATTCCAAATCAAATTTTCTCAATTTTGTGCTTATTTTTGGCTGAAATTAGTATGAAATTTCATTGAGAAGATACCTGCTGGAATAATATGACACATAACACTTCAATTCCAAATCAAAATTTTTCAATTTTGTGCTTATTTTTGGCTGAAATTAGTATGAAATTTCGTTCAAAGAATACCTTCTTGAGACATATGACGTGTAACTCATAAATTCAAAATCATAATTTCATAAGCTTTTCCTTATTGTTAGTTGAAATTGAATATGAAATTTCATTCAGAAGATACCTCCTTGAGAGATATGACACATAACACTTCTATTCCAAATCAAATTTTCTCAATTTTGTGCTTATTTTTGGCTCAAATTAGTATGAAATTTCATTGAGAAGATACCGCCCTGAGAAATAAGACACATAACACTTCTGTTCCAAATCAAAATTTTTCAATTTTGTGCTTATTTTTGGCTGAAATTAGTATGAAATTTCATTGAGAAGATACCGCCCTGAGAAATAAGACACATAACACTTCAATTCCAGATCAAAATTTTTCAATTTTGTGCTTATTTTTGGCTGAAATTAGTATGAAATTACGTTCAAAGAATACCTTCTTGAGACATATGACGTGTAACTCTTAAATTCAAGATCATAATTTCATGAGTTTTTCCTTATTGTTAGTTGAAATTGAGTATGAAATTTCATTGAGAATATACCGCCTTGAGAAATAAGACACATAACACTTCTATTCCAAATCAAAATTTTTCACTTTTGTGCTTATTTTTGGCTGAAATTAGAATGAACTTTCATTCAAAGGATACCTCCTTGAGACATATGACGTGTAACTCTTCAATTCAAAATGATAAGTTAATGTGTTTTTGCTTATTCTTAGTTGAAATTGAGTATGAAATTTCATTCAAATGACACCTCCTTGAGAAATATGACACATAACACTTCAGTTCCAAATAAAAATTTTTCAAATTTGCGCTTATTTTTAGCCGAAATTAGTATGAAATTTTAGTCAAAAGATACCTCGTTGAGAAATATGACACATAACACTTCTATTCCAAACCAAAATTTTTCAATTTTGTGCTTACTTTTGGCTGAAATTAGTATGAAATTTCATTTAAAAAATACCCTCTTGAGAAATATGACACATAACACTTCTTTTTCAAAATCAAAATCTCCCAAAATTGTGCTTACTTTTGGCTTAAATTAGTATGAAATTTCATTCAAAAGATACCTCCTTGAGAAATATGACACATAACACTTCTTTTCCAAATCAAAATTTTTCAATTTTGTGCTTATTTTTGGCTGAAATTAGTATGAAATTTCGTTCAAAGAATACCCTCTTGAAACATATGACGTGTAACTCTTAAATTCAAAATCATAATTTCATGAGTTTTTCCTTATTGTTAGTTGAAATTGAGTGTGAAATTTCATTCAGAAGATACCTCCTTGAGAGATATGACACATAACACTTCTATTCCAAATCAAATTTTCTCAATTTTGTGCTTATTTTTGGCTGAAATTAGTATGAAATTTCATTGAGAAGATACCTGCTGGAATAATATGACACATAACACTTCAATTCCAAATCAAAATTTTTCAATTTTGTGCTTATTTTTGGCTGAAATTAGTATGAAATTTCGTTCAAAGAATACCTTCTTGAGACATATGACGTGTAACTCATAAATTCAAAATCATAATTTCATAAGCTTTTCCTTATTGTTAGTTGAAATTGAATATGAAATTTCATTCAGAAGATACCTCCTTGAGAGATATGACACATAACACTTCTATTCCAAATCAAATTTTCTCAATTTTGTGCTTATTTTTGGCTCAAATTAGTATGAAATTTCATTGAGAAGATACCGCCCTGAGAAATAAGACACATAACACTTCTGTTCCAAATCAAAATTTTTTAATTTTGTGCTTACTTTTGGCTGAAGTTGAGTATGAAATTTCATTGAGAAGATACCGCCCTGAGAAATAAGACACATAACACTTCAATTCCAGATCAAAATTTCTCAATTTTGTGCTTATTTTTGGCTGAAATTAGTATGAAATTTCGTTTAAAGAATACCTTCTTGAGACATATGACGTGTAACTCTTAAATTCAAGATCATAATTTCATGAGTTTTTCCTTATTGTTAGTTGAAATTGAGTATGAAATTTCATTGAGAATATACCGCCTTGAGAAATAAGACACATAACACTTCTATTCCAAATCAAAATTTTTCAATTTTGTGCTTATTTTTGGCTGAAATTAGAATGAACTTTCATTCAAAGGATACCTCCTTGAGACATATGACGTGTAACTCTTCAATTCAAAATGATAAGTTAATGTGTTTTTGCTTATTCTTAGTTGAAATTGAGTATGAAATTTCATTCAAATGACACCTCCTTGAGAAATATGACACATAACACTTCAATTCCAAATAAAAATTTTTCAAATTTGCGCTTATTTTTAGCCGAAATTAGTATGAAATTTTAGTCAAAAGATACCTCGTTGAGAAATATGACACATAACACTTCTATTCCAAACCAAAATTTTTCAATTTTGTGCTTACTTTTGGCTGAAATTAGTATGAAATTTCATTTAAAAAATACCCTCTTGAGAAATATGACACATAACACTTCTTTTCCAAATCAAAATTTTTCAATTTTGTGCTTATTTTTGGCTGAAATTAGTATGAAATTTCGTTCAAAGAATACCCTCTTGAGACATATGACGTGTAACTCTTAAATTCAAAATCATAATTTCATGAGTTTTTCCTTATTGTTAGTTGAAATTGAGTGTGAAATTTCATTCAGAAGATACCTCCTTGAGAGATATGACACATAACACTTCTATTCCAAATCAAATTTTCTCAATTTTGTGCTTATTTTTGGCTGAAATTAGTATGAAATTTCATTGAGAAGATACCTGCTGGAATAATATGACACATAACACTTCAATTCCAAATCAAAATTTTTCAATTTTGTGCTTATTTTTGGCTGAAATTAGTATGAAATTTCGTTCAAAGAATACCTTCTTGAGACATATGACGTGTAACTCATAAATTCAAAATCATAATTTCATAAGCTTTTCCTTATTGTTAGTTGAAATTGAATATGAAATTTCATTCAGAAGATACCTCCTTGAGAGATATGACACATAACACTTCTATTCCAAATCAAATTTTCTCAATTTTGTGCTTATTTTTGGCTCAAATTAGTATGAAATTTCATTGAGAAGATACCGCCCTGAGAAATAAGACACATAACACTTCTGTTCCAAATCAAAATTTTTTAATTTTGTGCTTACTTTTGGCTGAAGTTGAGTATGAAATTTCATTGAGAAGATACTGCCCTGAGAAATAAGACACATAACACTTCAATTCCAGATCAAAATTTTTCAATTTTGTGCTTATTTTTGGCTGAAATTAGTATGAAATTTCGTTCAAAGAATACCTTCTTGAGACATATGACGTGTAACTCTTAAATTCAAAATCATAATTTCATGAGTTTTTCCTTATTGTTAGTTGAAATTGAGTATGAAATTTCATTGAGAATAACCCGCCTTGAGAAATAAGACACATAACACTTCTATTCCAAATCAAAATTTTTTAATTTTGTGCTTACTTTTGGCTGAAATTAGTTTGAAATTTCATTCAAGAGATACCTCCTTGAGAGATATGACACATAACGCGTTTATTGCAAATCAAAATTTTTCAATTTTGTGCTTATTTTTGGCTGAAATTAGTATGAAATTTCATTCAGAAGATACCTCCTTGAGAGATATGACACAAAACATTTCCATTGCAAATCAAATTTTCTCAATTTGTGCTTTGTTTCGCTGCAATTAGTATGAAATTTCATTCAAAAGATTCCTCATTGAGAAATATGACACATTACATTTCTTTTCCAAATAAAAATTTTTCAACTTTGTGCTTATTTTTGGCTGAAATTAGTATGAAATTTCATTCAGAAAATACCTCCTTGAGAAATATGACACATAACACTTCTATTCAAAATATAAATTTCTCAAATTTGCTCTTACTTTTGGCTGAAATTACTATGAAATTTCATTCAAAAGATACCTCCTTGAGAAATATGACACATAACACTTCGATTCCAAATCAAAATTTCTCAAGTTTGTTCTTACTTTTGGCTGAAATTACTATGAAATTTTATTCAAAAGATATCTCCTTGAGAAATATGACACATGACACCTCTAGTCCAAATCAAAATTTCTCAAAATTGTGCTTACTTTTGGCTGAAATTACTATGAAATTTCATTCAAAAGATACCTCCTTGAGAAATATGACACATGACACTTCTAGTCCAAATCAAAATTTCTCAAAATTGTGCTTACTTTTGGCCGAAATTACTATGAAATTTCATTAAAAAAAGACCCGCTTGTGAAATAAGACACATAACACTTCTATTCCAAATCAGATTTTTTCAATTTTGTGCTTATTTTTGGCTGAAATTAGAATGAACTTTCATTCAAAGGATACCTCCTTGAGAAATATGACACATAACACTTCTTTTCCAAATCAAAATTTTTCAATTTTGTGCTTATTTTTGGCTGAAATTAGTATGAAATTTCATTGAGAAGATACCTGCCGGAACAATATGACACATAACACTTCAATTCCAATTCAAAATTTTTCAATTTTGTGCTTATTTTTGGCTGAAATTAGTATGAAATTTCGTTCAGAGAATACCTTCTTGAGACATATGACGTGTAACTCATCAATTCAAAATCGTAATTTCATGAGCTTTTCCTTATTGTTAGCTGAAATTGAATATGAAATTTCATTCAGAAGATACCTCCTTGAGAAATAAGACACATAACACTTCAATTCCAGATCAAAATTTTTCAATTTTGTGCTTATTTTTGGCTGAAATTAGTATGAAATTTCGTTCAAAGAATACCTTCTTGAGACATATGACGTGTAACTCTTAAATTCAAAATCATAATTTCATGAGTTTTTCCTTATTGTTAGTTGAAATTGAGTTTGAAATTTCATTGAGAATATACCGCCTTGAGAAATAAAACACATAACACTTCTATTCAAAATCAAAATTTTTTAATTTTGTGCTTACTTTTGGCTGAAATTAGTTTGAAATTTCATTCAAGAGATACCTCCTTGAGAGATATGACACATAACGCGTTTATTGCAAATCAAAATTTTTCAATTTTGTTCTTATTTTTGGCTGAAATTAGTATGAAATTTCATTCAGAAGATACCTCCTTGAGAGATATGACACATAACATTTCCATTGCAAATCAAATTTTCTCAATTTGTGCTTTGTTTCGCTGAAATTAGTATGAAATTTCATTCAAAAGATTCCTCATTTAGAAATATGACACATTACATTTCTTTTCCAAATAAAAATTTTTCAACTTTGTGCTTATTTTTGGCTGAAATTAGTATGAAATTTCATTCAGAAAATACCTCCTTGAGAAATATGACACATAACACTTCTATTCAAAATATAAATTTCTCAAATTTGCTCTTACTTTTGGCTGAAATTACTATGAAATTTCATTCAAAAGATACCTCCTTGAGAAATATGACACATAACACTTCGATTCCAAATCAAAATTTCTCAAGTTTGTTCTTACTTTTGGCTGAAATTACTATGAAATTTTATTCAAAAGATACCTCCTTGAGAAATATGACACATGACACCTCTAGTCCAAATCAAAATTTCTCAAAATTGTGCTTACTTTTGGCTGAAATTACTATGAAATTTCATTCAAAAGATACCTCCTTGAGAAATATGACACATGACACTTCTAGTCCAAATCAAAATTTCTCAAAATTGTGCTTACTTTTGGCTGAAATTACTATGAAATTTCATTAAAAAAAGACCCGCTTGTGAAATAAGACACATAACACTTCTATTCCAAATCAGATTTTTTCAATTTTGTGCTTATTTTTGGCTGAAATTAGAATGAACTTTCATTCAAAGGATACCTCCTTGAGAAATATGACACATAACACTTCTTTTCCAAATCAAAATTTTTCAATTTTGTGCTTATTTTTGGCTGAAATTAGTATGAAATTTCATTGAGAAGATACCTGCCGGAACAATATGACACATAACACTTCAATTCCAATTCAAAATTTTTCAATTTTGTGCTTATTTTTGGCTGAAATTAGTATGAAATTTCGTTCAGAGAATACCTTCTTGAGACATATGACGTGTAACTCATCAATTCAAAATCGTAATTTCATGAGATTTTCCTTATTGTTAGCTGAATTGAATATGAAATTTCATTCAGAAGATACCTCCTTGAGAGATATGACACATAACACTTCTATTCCAAATCAGATTTTCTCAATTTTGTGCTTATTTTTGGCTGAAATTAGAATGAACTTTCATTCAAAGGATACCTCCTTGAGAAATATGACACATAACACTTCTTTTCCAAATCAAAATTTTTCAATTTTGTGCTTATTTTTGGCTGAAATTAGTATGAAATTTCATTGAGAAGATACCTGCCGGAACAGTATGACACATAACACTTCAATTCCAATTCAAAATTTTTCAATTTTGTGCTTATTTTTGGCTGAAATTAGTATGAAATTTCGTTCAGAGAATACCTTCTTGAGACATATGACGTGTAACTCATCAATTCAAAATCGTAATTTCATGAGCTTTTCCTTATTGTTAGCTGAAATTGAATATGAAATTTCATTCAGAAGATACCTCCTTGAGAGATATGACACATAACACTTCTATTCCAAATCAAATTTTCTCAATTTTGTGCTTATTTTTGGCTCAAATTAGTATGAAATTTCATTGAGAAGATACCGCCCTTAGAAATAAGACACATAACACTTCTGTTCCAAATCAAAATTTTTTAATTTTGTGCTTACTTTTGGCTGAAGTTGAGTATGAAATTTCATTGAGAAGATACCGCCCTGAGAAATAAGACACATAACACTTCAATTCCAAATCAAAATTTTTCAATTTTGTGCTTATTTTTGGCTGAAATTAGTATGAAATTTCGTTCAAAGAATACCTTCTTGAGACATATGACGTGTAACTCTTAAATTCAAAATCATAATTTCATGAGTTTTTCCTTATTGTTAGTTGAAATTGAGTATGAAATTTCATTGAGAAGATACCGCCTTGAGAAATAAGACACATAACACTTCTATTCCAAATCAAAATTTTTTAATTTTGTGCTTACTTTTGGCTGAAATTAGTTTGAAATTTCATTCAAAAGATATCTCCTTGAGAAATATGACACATAACGCGTTTATTGCAAATCAAAATTTGTCAATTTTTTGCTGATTTTTGGCTGAAATTAGTATGAAATTTCATTCAGAAGATACCTCCTTGAGAAATATGACACATAACACTTCTATTCCAAATATAAATTTCTCAAGTTTGTTCTTACTTTTGGCTGAAATTACTATGAAATTTCATTCAAAAGATACCTCCTTGAGAAATATGACACATTACACTTCTTTTCCAAATCAAAATCTCTCAAATTTGTTCTTACTTTTGGCTGAAATTACTATGAAATTTTATTCAAAAGATACCTCTTTGAGAAATATGACACATGACACTTCTAGTCCAAATCAAAATTTCTCAAAATTGTGCTTACTTTTGGCTGAAATTACTATGAAATTTCATTCAAAAGATACCTCCTTGAGAAATATGACACATGACACTTCTAGTCCAAATCAAAATTTTTCAAAATTGTGCTTACTTTTTGCTGAAATTACTATGAAATTTCATTCAAAAGATACCCGCTTGTGAAATAAGACACATAACACTTCTATTCCAAATCAAATTTTTTCAATTTTGTGCTTATTTTTGGCTGAAATTAGTATGAAATTTCATTCAGAAGATACTCCCTTGAGAAATATGACACATGACACTTCTAGTCCAAATCAAAATTTTTCAAAATTTTGCTTATTTTTGGCTGAAATTAGTATGAAATTTCATTAAAAAAAGACCCGTTTGTGAAATAAGACACATAACACTTCTATTCCAAATCAAAATTTCTCAAAATTGTGCTTACTTTTGGCTGAAATTACTATGAAATTTCATTCAAAAGATACCTCCTTGAGAAATATGACACATGACACTTCTAGTCCAAATCAAAATTTTTCAATTTTGTGCTTATTTTTGGCTGAAATTAGTATGAAATTTCATTCAGAAGATACCTCCTTGAGAAATATGACACATGACACTTCTAGTCCAAATCAAAATTTTTCAAAATTTTGCTTACTTTTGGCTGAAATTACTATGAAATTTCATTCAAAAGATACCTCCTTGAGAAATATGACACATAACGCGTCCTTTCCAAATCAAAATTTTTCAATTTTTTGCTTATTTTTGGCTGAAATTAGTATGAAATTTCATTAAAAAAAGACCCGTTTGTGAAATAAGACACATAACACTTCTATTCCAAATCAAATTTTTTCAATTTTGTGCTTATTTTTGGCTGAAATTAGAATGAACTTTTATTCAAAGGATACCTCCTTGAGACATATGACGTGTAACTCTTCAATTCAAAATGATAAGTTAATGTGTTTTTGCTTATTCTTAGTTGAAATTGAGTATGAAATTTCATTCAAATGACACCTCCTTGAGAAATATGACACATAACACTTCAACTCCAAATCAAACTTTTTCAATTTTGTGCTGATTTTTTGCTGAAATTAGTATGAAATTTCATTCAGAAGATACCTCCTTGGGAAATATAACACATAGCACTTCTATTCCAAATCAAAATTTTTCAATTTTGTGCCTATTGTTGGCTGAAATTAGTATGAAATATCATTTAGAAGATACCTCCATGAGAAATATGACACATAACACTTTTATTCCCAATCAAAATTTCTTAAATTTTTTGCTGAAATTAGTATGAAATTTCATTCAAAAAATACCCTCTTGAGAAATATGACACATAGCACTTCTATTCCAAATTTAAATTTTTCAATTTTGTGCTTATTTTTGGCTGAAATTAGTATGAAATTTCATTAAAAAAAGACCCGCTTGTGAAATAAGACACATAACACTTCTATTCCAAATCCAATTTTTTCAATTTTGTGCTTATTTTTGGCTGAAATTAGAATGAACTTTCATTCAAAGGATACCTCCTTGAGACATATGACGTGTAACTCTTCAATTCAAAATGATAAGTTAATGTGTTTTTGCTTATTCTTAGTTGAAATCGAGTATGAAATTTCATTCAAATGACACCTCCTTGAGAAATATGACACATAACACTTCAATTCCAAATAAAAATTTTTCAATTTTACACTTATTTTTATCCGAAATTAGTATGAAATTTTAGTCAAAAGATACCTCGTTGAGAAATATGACACATAACACTTCTATTCCAAATCAAAATTTTTCAATTTTGTGCTTACTTTTGGCTGAAATTAGTATGAAATTTCATTCAAAAAATACCCTCTTGAGAAGTATTACACATAACACTTCTTTTTCAAAATCAAAATTTCCCAAAATTTTGCTTACTTTTGGCTTAAATTAGTATGAAATTTCATTTAAAAGATACCTGCTGGAATAATATGACACATAACACTTCAATTCCAATTCAAAATTATTCAATTTTGTGCTTATTTTTGGCTGAAATTAGTATGAAATTTCATTCAAAAAATACCCTCTTGAGAAGTATGACACATAACACTTCTTTTTCAAAATCAAAATTTCCCAAAATTGTGCTTACTTTTGGCTTAAATTAGTATGAAATTTCATTTAAAAGATACCTGCTGGAATAATATGACACATAACACTTCAATTCCAAATCAAAATTTTTCAATTTTGTGCTTATTTTTGGCTGAAATTAGTATGAAATTTCGTTCAAAGAATACCTTTTTGAGACATATGACGTGTAACTCATAAATTCAAAATTATAATTTCATAAGCTTTTCCTTATTGTTAGTTGAAATTGAATATGAAATTTCATTCAGAAGATACCTCCTTGAGAGATATGACACATAACACTTCTATTCCAAATCAAATTTTCTAAATTTTGTGCTTATTTTTGGCTCAAATTAGTATGAAATTTCATTGAGAAAATACCGCCCTGAGAAATAAGACACATAACACTTCTGTTCCAAATCAAAATTTTTTAATTTTGTGCTTACTTTTGGCTGAAGTTGAGTATGAAAATTCATTGAGAAGATACCGCCCTGAGAAATAAGACACATAACACTTCAATTCCAGATCAAAATTTTTCAATTTTGTGCTTATTTTTGGCTGAAATTAGTATGAAATTTCGTTCAAAGAATACCTTCTTGAGACATATGACGTGTAACTCTTAAATTCAAAATCATAATTTCATGAGTTTTTCCTTATTGTTAGTTGAAATTGAGTATGAAATTTCATTGAGAATATGCCGCCTTGAGAAATAAGACACATAACACTTCTATTCCAAATCAAAATTTTTTAATTTTGTGCTTACTTTTGGCTGAAATTAGTTTGAAATTTCATTCAAGAGATACCTCCTTGAGAGATATGACACATAACGCGTTTATTGCAAATCAAAATTTCTAAATTTTGTGCTTATTTTTGGCTGAAATTAGTATGAAATTTCATTCAGAAGATACCTCCTTGAGAGATATGACACATAACATTTCCATTGCAAATCAAATTTTCTCAATTTTGTGCTTTTTTTGGCTGAAATTAGTATGAAATTTCATTCAAAAGATTCCTCATTGAGAAATATGACACATTACACTTCTTTTCCAAATAAAAATTTTTCAACTTTGTGCTTATTTTTGGCTGAAATTAGTATGAAATTTCATTCAAAAAATACCCTCTTGAGAAATATGACACATAGCACTTCTATTCCAAATTTAAATTTTTCAATTTTGTGCTTATTTTTGGCTGAAATTAGTATGAAATTTCATTAAAAAAAGACCCGCTTGTGAAATAAGACACATAACACTTCTATTCCAAATCCAATTTTTTCAATTTTGTGCTTATTTTTGGCTGAAATTAGAATGAACTTTCATTCAAAGGATACCTCCTTGAGACATATGACGTGTAACTCTTCAATTCAAAATGATAAGTTAATGTGTTTTTGCTTATTCTTAGTTGAAATCGAGTATGAAATTTCATTCAAATGACACCTCCTTGAGAAATATGACACATAACACTTCAATTCCAAATAAAAATTTTTCAATTTTACACTTATTTTTATCCGAAATTAGTATGAAATTTTAGTCAAAAGATACCTCGTTGAGAAATATGACACATAACACTTCTATTCCAAATCAAAATTTTTCAATTTTGTGCTTACTTTTGGCTGAAATTAGTATGAAATTTCATTCAAAAAATACCCTCTTGAGAAGTATTACACATAACACTTCTTTTTCAAAATCAAAATTTCCCAAAATTTTGCTTACTTTTGGCTTAAATTAGTATGAAATTTCATTTAAAAGATACCTGCTGGAATAATATGACACATAACACTTCAATTCCAATTCAAAATTATTCAATTTTGTGCTTATTTTTGGCTGAAATTAGTATGAAATTTCATTCAAAAAATACCCTCTTGAGAAGTATGACACATAACACTTCTTTTTCAAAATCAAAATTTCCCAAAATTGTGCTTACTTTTGGCTTAAATTAGTATGAAATTTCATTTAAAAGATACCTGCTGGAATAATATGACACATAACACTTCAATTCCAAATCAAAATTTTTCAATTTTGTGCTTATTTTTGGCTGAAATTAGTATGAAATTTCGTTCAAAGAATACCTTTTTGAGACATATGACGTGTAACTCATAAATTCAAAATTATAATTTCATAAGCTTTTCCTTATTGTTAGTTGAAATTGAATATGAAATTTCATTCAGAAGATACCTCCTTGAGAGATATGACACATAACACTTCTATTCCAAATCAAATTTTCTAAATTTTGTGCTTATTTTTGGCTCAAATTAGTATGAAATTTCATTGAGAAAATACCGCCCTGAGAAATAAGACACATAACACTTCTGTTCCAAATCAAAATTTTTTAATTTTGTGCTTACTTTTGGCTGAAGTTGAGTATGAAAATTCATTGAGAAGATACCGCCCTGAGAAATAAGACACATAACACTTCAATTCCAGATCAAAATTTTTCAATTTTGTGCTTATTTTTGGCTGAAATTAGTATGAAATTTCGTTCAAAGAATACCTTCTTGAGACATATGACGTGTAACTCTTAAATTCAAAATCATAATTTCATGAGTTTTTCCTTATTGTTAGTTGAAATTGAGTATGAAATTTCATTGAGAATATGCCGCCTTGAGAAATAAGACACATAACACTTCTATTCCAAATCAAAATTTTTTAATTTTGTGCTTACTTTTGGCTGAAATTAGTTTGAAATTTCATTCAAGAGATACCTCCTTGAGAGATATGACACATAACGCGTTTATTGCAAATCAAAATTTCTAAATTTTGTGCTTATTTTTGGCTGAAATTAGTATGAAATTTCATTCAGAAGATACCTCCTTGAGAGATATGACACATAACATTTCCATTGCAAATCAAATTTTCTCAATTTTGTGCTTTTTTTGGCTGAAATTAGTATGAAATTTCATTCAAAAGATTCCTCATTGAGAAATATGACACATTACACTTCTTTTCCAAATAAAAATTTTTCAACTTTGTGCTTATTTTTGGCTGAAATTAGTATGAAATTTCATTCAGAAAATACCTCCTTGAGAAATATGACACATAACACTTCTATACAAAATATAAATTTCTCAAATTTGCTCTTACTTTTGGCTGAAATTACTATGAAATTTCATTCAAAAGATACCTCCTTGAGAAATATGACACATGACACCTCTAGTCCAAATCAAAATTTCTCAAAATTGTGCTTACTTTTGGCTGAAATTACTATGAAATTTCATTAAAAAAAGACCTGCTTGTGAAATAAGACACATAACACTTCTATTCCAAATCAGATTTTTTCAATTTTGTGCTTATTTTTGGCTGAAATTAGAATGAACTTTAATTCAAAGGATACCTCCTTGAGAAATATGACACATAATACTTCTTTTCCAAATCAAAATTTTTCAATTTTGTGCTTATTTTTGGCTGAAATTAGTATGAAATTTCATTGAGAAGATACCTGCTGGAACAATATGACACATAACACTTCAATTCCAATTCAAAATTATTCAATTTTGTGCTTATTTTTGGCTGAAATTAGTATGAAATTTCGTTCAGAGAATACCTTCTTGAGACATATGACGTGTAACTCATCAATTCAAAATCGTAATTTCATGAGCTTTTCCTTATTGTTAGCTGAAATTGAATATGAAATTTCATTCAGAAGATACCTCCTTGAGAGATATGACACATAACACTTCTATTCCAAATCAAATTTTCTCAATTTTGTGCTTATTTTTGGCTCAAATTAGTATGAAATTTCATTGAGAAGATACCGCCCTGAGAAATAAGACACATAACACTTCTGTTCCAAATCAAAATTTTTTAATTTTGTGCTTACTTTTGGCTGAAGTTGAGTATGAAATTTTATTCAAAAGATACCTCCTTGAGAAATATGACACATAACACTTCTTTTCCAGATCAAAATTTCTCAAATTTGTTCTTACTTTTGGCTGAAATTACTATGAAATTTCATTCAAAAGATACCTCCTTGAGAAATATGACACATGACACTTCTAGTCCAAATCAAAATTTTTCAAAATTGTGCTTACTTTTGGCTGAAATTACTATGAAATTTCATTCAAAAGATACCCGCTTGTGAATTAAGACACATAACACTTCTATTCCAAATCAAATTTTTTCAATTTTGTGCTTATTTTTGGCTGAAATTAGTATGAAATTTCATTCAGAAGATACCTCCTTGAGAAATATGACACATAAAACTTCTATTCCAACTCAAAATTTCTCAATTTTGTGCTAATTTTTGGCTGAAATTAGTTTGAAATTTCATTCAAAAGATACCTCCTTGAGAAATATGACACATAACGCGTCCTTTTCAAATCAAAATTTTTCAATTTTGTGCTTATTTTTGGCTGAAATTAGTATGAAATTTCGTTCAGAGAATACCTTCTTGAGACATATGACGTGTAACTCATCAATTCAAAATCGTAATTTCATGAGCTTTTCCTTATTGTTAGCTGAAATTGAATATGAAATTTCATTCAGAAGATACATCTTTGAGAGATATGACACATAACACTTCTATTCCAAATCAAATTTTCTCAATTTTGTGCTTATTTTTGGCTCAAATTAGTATGAAATTTCATTGAAAAGATACCCGCTTGTGAAATAAGACACATAACACTTCTATTCCAAATCAAATTTTTTCAATTTTGTGCTTATTTTTGGCTGAAATTAGTATGAAATTTCATTCAGAAGATACTCCCTTGAGAAATATGACACATGACACTTCTAGTCCAAATCAAAATTTTTCAAAATTTTGCTTATTTTTGGCTGAAATTAGTATGAAATTTCATTAAAAAAAGACCCGTTTGTGAAATAAGACACATAACACTTCTATTCCAAATCAAAATTTCTCAAAATTGTGCTTACTTTTGGCTGAAATTACTATGAAATTTCATTCAAAAGATACCTCCTTGAGAAATATGACACATGACACTTCTAGTCCAAATCAAAATTTTTCAATTTTGTGCTTATTTTTGGCTGAAATTAGTATGAAATTTCATTCAGAAGATACCTCCTTGAGAAATATGACACATGACACTTCTAGTCCAAATCAAAATTTTTCAAAATTTTGCTTACTTTTGGCTGAAATTACTATGAAATTTCATTCAAAAGATACCTCCTTGAGAAATATGACACATAACGCGTCCTTTCCAAATCAAAATTTTTCAATTTTTTGCTTATTTTTGGCTGAAATTAGTATGAAATTTCATTAAAAAAAGACCCGTTTGTGAAATAAGACACATAACACTTCTATTCCAAATCAAATTTTTTCAATTTTGTGCTTATTTTTGGCTGAAATTAGAATGAACTTTTATTCAAAGGATACCTCCTTGAGACATATGACGTGTAACTCTTCAATTCAAAATGATAAGTTAATGTGTTTTTGCTTATTCTTAGTTGAAATTGAGTATGAAATTTCATTCAAATGACACCTCCTTGAGAAATATGACACATAACACTTCAACTCCAAATCAAACTTTTTCAATTTTGTGCTGATTTTTTGCTGAAATTAGTATGAAATTTCATTCAGAAGATACCTCCTTGGGAAATATAACACATAGCACTTCTATTCCAAATCAAAATTTTTCAATTTTGTGCCTATTGTTGGCTGAAATTAGTATGAAATATCATTTAGAAGATACCTCCATGAGAAATATGACACATAACACTTTTATTCCCAATCAAAATTTCTTAAATTTTTTGCTGAAATTAGTATGAAATTTCATTCAAAAAATACCCTCTTGAGAAATATGACACATAGCACTTCTATTCCAAATTTAAATTTTTCAATTTTGTGCTTATTTTTGGCTGAAATTAGTATGAAATTTCATTAAAAAAAGACCCGCTTGTGAAATAAGACACATAACACTTCTATTCCAAATCCAATTTTTTCAATTTTGTGCTTATTTTTGGCTGAAATTAGAATGAACTTTCATTCAAAGGATACCTCCTTGAGACATATGACGTGTAACTCTTCAATTCAAAATGATAAGTTAATGTGTTTTTGCTTATTCTTAGTTGAAATCGAGTATGAAATTTCATTCAAATGACACCTCCTTGAGAAATATGACACATAACACTTCAATTCCAAATAAAAATTTTTCAATTTTACACTTATTTTTATCCGAAATTAGTATGAAATTTTAGTCAAAAGATACCTCGTTGAGAAATATGACACATAACACTTCTATTCCAAATCAAAATTTTTCAATTTTGTGCTTACTTTTGGCTGAAATTAGTATGAAATTTCATTCAAAAAATACCCTCTTGAGAAGTATTACACATAACACTTCTTTTTCAAAATCAAAATTTCCCAAAATTTTGCTTACTTTTGGCTTAAATTAGTATGAAATTTCATTTAAAAGATACCTGCTGGAATAATATGACACATAACACTTCAATTCCAATTCAAAATTATTCAATTTTGTGCTTATTTTTGGCTGAAATTAGTATGAAATTTCATTCAAAAAATACCCTCTTGAGAAGTATGACACATAACACTTCTTTTTCAAAATCAAAATTTCCCAAAATTGTGCTTACTTTTGGCTTAAATTAGTATGAAATTTCATTTAAAAGATACCTGCTGGAATAATATGACACATAACACTTCAATTCCAAATCAAAATTTTTCAATTTTGTGCTTATTTTTGGCTGAAATTAGTATGAAATTTCGTTCAAAGAATACCTTTTTGAGACATATGACGTGTAACTCTTAAATTCAAAATCATAATTTCATGAGTTTTTCCTTATTGTTAGTTGAAATTGAATATGAAATTTCATTCAGAAGATACCTCCTTGAGAGATATGACACATAACACTTCTATTCCAAATCAAATTTTCTAAATTTTGTGCTTATTTTTGGCTCAAATTAGTATGAAATTTCATTGAGAAAATACCGCCCTGAGAAATAAGACACATAACACTTCTGTTCCAAATCAAAATTTTTTAATTTTGTGCTTACTTTTGGCTGAAGTTGAGTATGAAAATTCATTGAGAAGATACCGCCCTGAGAAATAAGACACATAACACTTCAATTCCAGATCAAAATTTTTCAATTTTGTGCTTATTTTTGGCTGAAATTAGTATGAAATTTCGTTCAAAGAATACCTTCTTGAGACATATGACGTGTAACTCTTAAATTCAAAATCATAATTTCATGAGTTTTTCCTTATTGTTAGTTGAAATTGAGTATGAAATTTCATTGAGAATATGCCGCCTTGAGAAATAAGACACATAACACTTCTATTCCAAATCAAAATTTTTTAATTTTGTGCTTACTTTTGGCTGAAATTAGTTTGAAATTTCATTCAAGAGATACCTCCTTGAGAGATATGACACATAACGCGTTTATTGCAAATCAAAATTTCTAAATTTTGTGCTTATTTTTGGCTGAAATTAGTATGAAATTTCATTCAGAAGATACCTCCTTGAGAGATATGACACATAACATTTCCATTGCAAATCAAATTTTCTCAATTTTGTGCTTTTTTTGGCTGAAATTAGTATGAAATTTCATTCAAAAGATTCCTCATTGAGAAATATGACACATTACACTTCTTTTCCAAATAAAAATTTTTCAACTTTGTGCTTATTTTTGGCTGAAATTAGTATGAAATTTCATTCAGAAAATACCTCCTTGAGAAATATGACACATAACACTTCTATACAAAATATAAATTTCTCAAATTTGCTCTTACTTTTGGCTGAAATTACTATGAAATTTCATTCAAAAGATACCTCCTTGAGAAATATGACACATGACACCTCTAGTCCAAATCAAAATTTCTCAAAATTGTGCTTACTTTTGGCTGAAATTACTATGAAATTTCATTAAAAAAAGACCTGCTTGTGAAATAAGACACATAACACTTCTATTCCAAATCAGATTTTTTCAATTTTGTGCTTATTTTTGGCTGAAATTAGAATGAACTTTAATTCAAAGGATACCTCCTTGAGAAATATGACACATAATACTTCTTTTCCAAATCAAAATTTTTCAATTTTGTGCTTATTTTTGGCTGAAATTAGTATGAAATTTCATTGAGAAGATACCTGCTGGAACAATATGACACATAACACTTCAATTCCAATTCAAAATTATTCAATTTTGTGCTTATTTTTGGCTGAAATTAGTATGAAATTTCGTTCAGAGAATACCTTCTTGAGACATATGACGTGTAACTCATCAATTCAAAATCGTAATTTCATGAGCTTTTCCTTATTGTTAGCTGAAATTGAATATGAAATTTCATTCAGAAGATACCTCCTTGAGAGATATGACACATAACACTTCTATTCCAAATCAAATTTTCTCAATTTTGTGCTTATTTTTGGCTCAAATTAGTATGAAATTTCATTGAGAAGATACCGCCCTGAGAAATAAGACACATAACACTTCTGTTCCAAATCAAAATTTTTTAATTTTGTGCTTACTTTTGGCTGAAGTTGAGTATGAAATTTTATTCAAAAGATACCTCCTTGAGAAATATGACACATAACACTTCTTTTCCAGATCAAAATTTCTCAAATTTGTTCTTACTTTTGGCTGAAATTACTATGAAATTTCATTCAAAAGATACCTCCTTGAGAAATATGACACATGACACTTCTAGTCCAAATCAAAATTTTTCAAAATTGTGCTTACTTTTGGCTGAAATTACTATGAAATTTCATTCAAAAGATACCCGCTTGTGAATTAAGACACATAACACTTCTATTCCAAATCAAATTTTTTCAATTTTGTGCTTATTTTTGGCTGAAATTAGTATGAAATTTCATTCAGAAGATACCTCCTTGAGAAATATGACACATAAAACTTCTATTCCAACTCAAAATTTCTCAATTTTGTGCTAATTTTTGGCTGAAATTAGTTTGAAATTTCATTCAAAAGATACCTCCTTGAGAAATATGACACATAACGCGTCCTTTTCAAATCAAAATTTTTCAATTTTGTGCTTATTTTTGGCTGAAATTAGTATGAAATTTCGTTCAGAGAATACCTTCTTGAGACATATGACGTGTAACTCATCAATTCAAAATCGTAATTTCATGAGCTTTTCCTTATTGTTAGCTGAAATTGAATATGAAATTTCATTCAGAAGATACATCTTTGAGAGATATGACACATAACACTTCTATTCCAAATCAAATTTTCTCAATTTTGTGCTTATTTTTGGCTCAAATTAGTATGAAATTTCATTGAGAAGATACCGCCCTGAGAAATAAGACACATAACACTTCTGTTCCAAATGAAAATTTTTTAATTTTGTGCTTACTTTTGGCTGAAGTTGAGTATGAAATTTTATTGAGAAGATACCGCCCTGAGAAATAAGACACATAACACTTATATTCCAAATCAAAATTTTTCAATTTTGTGCTGATTTTTGGCTGAAATTAGTATGAAATTTCATTCAGAAGATACCTCCTTGAGAAATATGACACATAACACTTCTATTCCAAATATAAATTTCTCAAATTTGTTCTTACTTTTGGCTGAAATTACTATGAAATTTCTTTCAAAAGATACCTCCTTGAGAAATATGACACATAACACTTCTTTTCCAAATCAAAATTTCTCAAATTTGTTCTTACTTTTGGCTGAAATTACTATGAAATTTCATTCAAAAGATACCTCCTTGAGAAATATGACACATGACACTTCTAGTCCAAATCAAAATTTTTCAAAATTGTGCTTACTTTTGGCTGAAATTACTATGAAATTTCATTCAAAAGATACCCGCTTGTGAAATAAGACACATAACACTTCTATTCCAAATCAAATTTTTTCAATTTTGTGCTTATTTTTGGCTGAAATTAGTATGAAATTTCATTCAGAAGATACCTCCTTGAGAAATATGACACATAAAACTTCTATTCCAACTCAAAATTTCTCAATTTTGTGCTAATTTTTGGCTGAAATTAGTTTGAAATTTCATTCAAAAGATACCTCCTTGAGAAATATGACACATAACGCGTCCTTTCCAAATCAAAATTTTTCAATTTTGTGCTTATTTTTGGCTGAAATTAGTATGAAATTTCATTAAAAAAAGACCCGTTTGTGAAATAAGACACATAACACTTCTATTCCAAATCAAATTTTTTCAATTTTCTGCTTATTTTTGGCTGAAATTAGAATGAACTTTTATTCAAAGGATACCTCCTTGAGACATATGACGTGTAACTCTTCAATTCAAAATTATAATTTCATTTGTCTTTGCTTATTCTTAGTTGAAATTGAGTATGAAATTTTCATTCAAATGACACCCCAACTGCTAGTTTTTCAGAAAAAACATATTATTTGCAATTACATTAATTTGGCCTAAAACAGTGTTTATTAAAAAAACATTGATTTTCTCAAAAACAGTCGATTAAACTCACATAAAAGTGCTTTAAACCAATGTAAAACACTGAATTGCAATGAAACCAAGCCATTTTTCCAATGAATTACTGCTAGTTTTTCAGAAAAAACATATTATTTGCAATTACACTAACTTGGCCTAAAACAGTGTTTACTATAAAAACATTGATTTTCTTAAAAACAGTTGATTAAACTCATATAAAATGCTTTAAACCAATGTAAAACACTGAATTGCAATGAAACCAAGCCATTTTTTCAATGAATTACTGCTAGTTTTTCAGAAAAAACATTATTTGCAATTACATTAACTTGGCCTTAAACAGTGTTTACTAAAAAAACATTGATTTTCTCAAAAACAGTCGATTAAACTCACATAAAAGTGCTTTAAACCAATGTAAAACACTGAATTGCACTGAAACCAAGCCATTTTTCCAAGGAATTACTGCTAGTTTTTCAGAAAAAACATATTATTTGCAATTACACTAACTTGGCTTAAAACAGTGTTTACTAAAAAAACATTGATTTTCTCACAAATAGTCGATTAAACTCAGATAAAAATGCTTTAAACCAATGTAAAACACTGAATTGTAATGAAACAAAGCCATTTTTCCAATGAATTACTGCTAGGTTTTCAGAAAAAACATATTATTTGCAATTACATTAACTTGGCCTAAAACAGTGTTTACTAAAAAAACATTGATTTTCTCAAAAACAGTCAATTAAACTCAGATAAAAAGGCTTTAAACCAATGTAAATCACTGAATTGCAATGAAACAAAGCCATTTTTTCAATGAATTACTGCTAGTTATTCAGAAAAATCATATTATTTGCAATTACACTAACTTGGCCTAAAACAGTGTTTACTAAAAAAACATTGCTTTTCTCAAAAACAGTCGATTAAACTCACATTAAAATGCTTTAAACCAACGTAAAACACTGAATTGCAATAAAACAAAGCCATTTTTCCAATGAATTACTGCTAGTTTTTCAGAAAAAAACATATTATTTGCAATCACACTAACTTGGCGTAAAATAGTGTTTACTAAAAAAACATTGATTTTCTCAAAAACAGTCGATTAAACTCACATAAAAATGCTTTAAACCAATGTAAAACATTAAATTGCAATGAAACCAAGCCATTTTTTCAATGAATTACTGCTAGTTTTTCAGAAAAAACATATTATTTGCAATAACACTAACTTGGCCTGAAACAGTGTTTACTAAAAAAGCATTGATTTTCTCAAAAACAGTCAATTAAACTCAGATAAAAAGGCTTTAAACCAATGTAAAACAATGAATTGCATTGAAACCAAGCCATTTTTCCAATGAGTTACTGCTAGTTTTTCAGAAAAAACATATTATTTGCAATCACACTAACTTGGCCTAAAACAGTGTTTATTAAGAAAACATTGATTTTCTCCAAAACAGTCGATTAAACTCACATAAAAATGCTTTAAACCAATGTAAAGCATTGAATTGCAATGAAACCAAGCCATTTTTTCAATGAATTACTGCTAGTTCTTCATAAAAAACATATTATTTGCAATAACACAAACTTGGCCTAAAACAGTGTTTACTAAAAAAACATTGCTTTTCTCAAAAACAGTCGATTAAACTCACATTAAAATGCTTTAAACCAACGTAAAACACTGAATTGCAATGAAACCAAGCCATTTTTTCAATGAATTACTGCTAGTTTTTCAGAAAAAACATATTATTTGCAATTACATTAACTTGGACTAAAACAGTGTTTACTAAAAAAACATTGATTTTCTCAAAAACAGTGCATTAAACCCACATAAAAATGCTTTAAACCAATGTAAAACACTGAATTGCAATGAATCCAAGCCATTTTTTCAATGAATTACTGCTAGTTGTTCAGAAAAAACATATTATTTGCAATTACATTAACTTGGCCTAAAACAGTGTTTACTAAAAAAGCATTGATTTTCTCAAAAACAGTCAATTAAACTCAGATAAAAAGGCTTTAAACCAATGTAAATCACTGAATTGCAATCAAACCAAACCATTTTTCCAATGAATTACTGATAGTTTTTCAGAAAAAACATATTATTTGCAATTACACTAACTTGGACTAAAATAGTGTTTACTAAAAAAACATTGATTTTCTCAAAAACAGTCGATTAAACTCACATAAAAATGCTTTAAACCAATGTAAAACACTGAATTGCAATGAAACGAAGCCATTTTTCCAATAAATTACTGCTAGTTGTTCAGAAAAACATATTATTTGCAATTACATTAACTTGGCCTAAAACAGTGTTTACTAAAAAAACATTGATTTTCTCAAAAACAGTCAATTAAACTCACATAAAAAGGCTTTAAACCAATGTAAAACATTGAATTGCAATGAAACCAAGCCATTTTTTCATTGAATTACTGCTAGTTTTTCAGAAAAAACATATTATTTGCAATTACATTAACTTGGCCTAAAACAGTGTTTACTAAAAAAACATTGATTTTCTCAAAAACAGTCAATTAAAATCAAATGAAAAGGCTTTAAACAAAAGTAATTCACTGAATTGCAATGAAACTAAGCCATTTTTCCAATGAATTACTGCTAGTTTTTCAGAAAAAACATATTATTTGCAATCACACTAACTTGGCCTAAAACAGTGTTTACTAAAAAACCATATATTTTCTCCAAAACAGTCGATTAAACTCACATAAAAATGCTTTAAACCAATGTAAAACATTGAATTGCAATGAAACCAAGCCATTTTTTCAATGAAGTACTGCTAGTTTTTCAGAAAAAACATATTATTTGCAATTACACTAACTTGGCCTAAAACAGTGTTTATTAAAAAAACGTTGATTTTCCCCAAAAAAGTCGATTAAACTCACATGAAAAAATGCTTTAAACTAATGTAAAACACTGAATTGCAATGAAACCAAGCAATTTTTCCAATGAATTACTGCTAGTTTTTCAGAAAAAACATATTATTTGCAATTACACTAACTTGGACTTAAACAGTGTTTACTAAAAAAACACTGATTTTCTTCAAAACAGTCGATTAAACTCACATAAAAATGCTTGAAACCAATGTAAAACATTGAATTGCAATGAAACCAAGCCATTTTTTTATTGAATTACTGCTAGTTTTTCAGAAAAAACATATTATTTGCAATTACATTAACTTGGCCTAAAACAGTGTTTACTAAAATAACATTGATTTTCTCAAAAACGGTCGATTAAACTCACATAAAAATGCTTTAAACCAATGTAAAACACTTAATTGCAATGAAACAAAGCCATTTTTCCAATGAATTACTGCTAGTTGTTCAGAAAAAACATATTATTTGCAATTACATTAACTTGGCCTAAAACATATTACTAAAAAAACATTGATTTTCTCAAAAACAGTCAATTAAACTCAGATAAAAAGGCTTTAAACCAATGTAAATCACGGAATTGCAATGAAACCAAGCCATTTTTCCAATGAATTACTGCTAGTTTTTCAGAAAAAACATATTATTTGCAATCACACTAACTTGGCCTAAAACAGTGTTTACTAAAAAAAAATTTATTTTCTCCAAAACAGTCGATTAAACTCACATAAAAATGCTTTAAACCAATGTAAAACATTGAATTGCAATGAAACCAAGCCATTTTTTCAATGAATTACTGCTAGTTTTTCAGAAAAAACATATTATTTGCAATTACACTAACTTGGCCTAAATCAGTGTTTACTAAAAAACATTGATTTTCTCCAAAACAGTCGATTAAACTCACATAAAAATGCTTTTAACCAATGTAAAACATTGAATTGCAATGAAACCAAGCCATTTTTTCAATGAATTACTGCTAGTTTTTCAGAAAAAACATATTATTTGCAATTACACTAACTTGGCCTAAAACAGTGTTTACTAAAAAAACATTGATTTTCTCAAAAACAGTCGATTAAACTCACATTAAAATGCTTTAAACCAATGTAAAACACTAAATTGCAATGAAACCAAGCAATTTTTCCAATGAATTACTGCTAATTTTTCAGAAAAAACGTATTATATGCAATTACATTAACTTGGCCTAAAACAGTGTTTACTAAAAAAACATTGATTTTCTCAAAAACAGTCATTTAAAATCAAATGAAAAGGCTTTAAACAAAAGTAATTCACTGAATTGCAATGAAACTAAGCCATTTTTCCAATGAATTACTGCTAGTTTTTCAGAAAAAACATATTATTTGCAATCACACTAACTTGGCCTAAAACAGTGTTTACTAAAAAACCATATATTTTCTCCAAAACAGTCGATTAAACTCACATAAAAATGCTTTAAACCAATGTAAAACATTGAATTGCAATGAAACCAAGCCATTTTTTCAATGAAGTACTGCTAGTTTTTCAGAAAAAACATATTATTTGCAATTACACTAACTTGGCCTAAAACAGTGTTTATTAAAAAAACATTGATTTTCCCCAAAAAAGTCGATTAAACTCACATGAAAAAATGCTTTAAACTAATGTAAAACACTGAATTGCAATGAAACCAAGCAATTTTTCCAATGAATTAATGCTAGTTTTTCAGAAAAAACATATTATTTGCAATTACACTAACTTGGACTTAAACAGTGTTTACTAAAAAAACACTGATTTTCTTCAAAACAGTCGATTAAACTCACATAAAAATGCTTGAAACCAATGTAAAACATTGAATTGCAATGAAACCAAGCCATTTTTTTATTGAATTACTGCTAGTTTTTCAGAAAAAACATATTATTTGCAATTACATTAACTTGGCCTAAAACAGTGTTTACTAAAATAACATTGATTTTCTCAAAAACGGTCGATTAAACTCACATAAAAATGCTTTAAACCAATGTAAAACACTTAATTGCAATGAAACAAAGCCATTTTTCCAATGAATTACTGCTAGTTGTTCAGAAAAAACATATTATTTGCAATTACATTAACTTGGCCTAAAACATATTACTAAAAAAACATTGTTTTTCTCAAAAACAGTCAATTAAACTCAGATAAAAAGGCTTTAAACCAATGTAAATCACGGAATTGCAATGAAACCAAGCCATTTTTCCAATGAATTACTGCTAGTTTTTCAGAAAAAACATATTATTTGCAATCACACTAACTTGGCCTAAAACAGTGTTTACTAAAAAAAAATTTATTTTCTCCAAAACAGTCGATTAAACTCACATAAAAATGCTTTAAACCAATGTAAAACATTGAATTGCAATGAAACCAAGCCATTTTTTCAATGAATTACTGCTAGTTTTTCAGAAAAAACATATTATTTGCAATTACACTAACTTGGCCTAAATCAGTGTTTACTAAAAAACATTGATTTTCTCCAAAACAGTCGATTAAACTCACATAAAAATGCTTTTAACCAATGTAAAACATTGAATTGCAATGAAACCAAGCCATTTTTTCAATGAATTACTGCTAGTTTTTCAGAAAAAACATATTATTTGCAATTACACTAACTTGGCCTAAAACAGTGTTTACTAAAAAAACATTGATTTTCTCAAAAACAGTCGATTAAACTCACATTAAAATGCTTTAAACCAATGTAAAACACTAAATTGCAATGAAACCAAGCAATTTTTCCAATGAATTACTGCTAATTTTTCAGAAAAAACGTATTATATGCAATTACATTAACTTGGCCTAAAACAGTGTTTACTAAAAAAACATTGATTTTCTCAAAAACAGTCAATTAAACTCAGATAAAAAGGCTTTAAACCAATGTAAATCACTGAATTGCAATGAAACAAAGCCATTTTTCCAATGAATTACTGCTAGTTTTTCAGAAAAAACATATTATTTCCAATCACACTAACTTGGCCTAGAACAGTGTTTACTAAAAAAACATTGATTTTCTCAAAAACAGTCGATTAAACTCACATTAAAATGCTTGAAACCAATGTAAAACAATGAATTGCAATGAAACCAAGCCATTTTTCCAATGAATTACTGCTAGTTTTTCAGAAAAAACATATTATTTGCAATTACACTCACTTGGACTAAAACAGTGTTTACTAAAAAAACATTGATTTTCTCAAAAACAGTCGATTAAACTCACATTAAAATGCTTTAAACCAATGTACAACACTGAATTGCACTGAAACCAAGCCATTTTTTCAATGAATTACTGATAGTTTTTCAGAAAAAACATATTATTTGCAATTACACTAACTTGGACTAAAATAGTGTTTACTAAAAAAACATTGATTTTCTCAAAAACAGTCGATTAAACTCACATAAAAATGCTTTAAACCAATGTAAAACACTGAATTGCAATGAAACAAAGCCATTTTTCCAATAAATTACTGCTAGTTGTTCAGAAAAACATATTATTTGCAATTACATTAACTTGGCCTAAAACAGTGTTTACTAAAAAAACATTGATTTTCTCAAAAACAGTGAATTAAACTCACATAAAAAGGCTTTAAACCAATGTAAAACATTGAATTGCAATGAAACCAAGCCATTTTTTCATTGAATTACTGCTAGTTTTTCAGAAAAAACATATTATTTGCAATTACATTAACTTGGCCTAAAACAGTGTTTACTAAAAAAACATTGATTTTCTCAAAAACAGTCAATTAAAATCAAATGAAAAGGCTTTAAACAAAAGTAATTCACTGAATTGCAATGAAACTAAGCCATTTTTCCAATGAATTACTGCTAGTTTTTCAGAAAAAACATATTATTTGCAATCACACTAACTTGGCCTAAAACAGTGTTTACTAAAAAACCATATATTTTCTCCAAAACAGTCGATTAAACTCACATAAAAATGCTTTAAACCAATGTAAAACATTGAATTGCAATGAAACCAAGCCATTTTTTCAATGAAGTACTGCTAGTTTTTCAGAAAAAACATATTATTTGCAATTACACTAACTTGGCCTAAAACAGTGCTTATTAAAAAAACATTGATTTTCCCCAAAAAAGTCGATTAAACTCACATGAAAAAATGCTTTAAACTAATGTAAAACACTGAATTGCAATGAAACCAAGCAATTTTTCCAATGAATTACTGCTAGTTTTTCAGAAAAAACATATTATTTGCAATTACACTAACTTGGACTTAAACAGTGTTTACTAAAAAAACACTGATTTTCTTCAAAACAGTCGATTAAACTCACAAGAAAATGCTTGAAACCAATGTAAAACATTGAATTGCAATGAAACCAAGCCATTTTTTCATTGAATTACTGCTAGTTTTTCAGAAAAAACATATTATTTGCAATTACATTAACTTGGCCTAAAACAGTGTTTACTAAAATAACATTGATTTTCTCCCAAACGGTCGATTAAACTCACATAAAAATGCTTTAAACCAATGTAAAACACTTAATTGCAATGAAACAAAGCCATTTTTCCAATGAATTACTGCTAGTTGTTCAGAAAAAACATATTATTTGCAATTACATCAACTTGGCCTAAAACATATTACTAAAAAAACATTGATTTTCTCAAAAACAGTCAATTAAACTCAGATAAAAAGGCTTTAAACCAATGTAAATCACGGAATTGCAATGAAACCAAGCCATTTTTCCAATGAATTACTGCTAGTTTTTCAGAAAAAACATATTATTTGCAATCACACTAACTTGGCCTAAAAAAGTGTTTACTAAAAAAACATTGATTTTCTCCAAAACAGTCGATTAAACTCACATAAAAATGCTTTAAACCAATGTAAAACATTGAATTGCAATGAAACCTAGCCATTTTTTCAATGAATTACTGCTAGTTTTTCAGAAAAAACATATTATTTGCAATTACACTAACTTGGCCTAAATCAGTGTTTACTAAAAAACATTGATTTTCTCCAAAACAGTCGATTAAACTCACATAAAAATGCTTTTAACCAATGTAAAACATTGAATTGCAATGAAACCAAGCCATTTTTTCAATGAATTACTGCTAGTTTTTCAGAAAAAACATATTATTTGCAATTACACTAACTTGGCCTAAAACAGTGTTTACTAAAAAAACATTGATTTTCTCAAAAACAGTCGATTAAACTCACATTAAAATGCTTTAAACCAATGTAAAACACTGAATTGCAATGAAACCAAGCAATTTTTCCAATGAATTACTGCTAATTTTTCAGAAAAAACGTATTATATGCAATTACATTAACTTGGCCTAAAACAGTGTTTACTAAAAAAACATTGATTTTCTCGAAAACAGTCGATTAAACTCACATAAAAATGCTTTAAACCAATGTAAAACATTGAATTGCAATGAAACCAAGCCATTTTTTCAATGAATTACTGCTAGTTTTTCAGAAAAAACATATTATTTGCAATTACACTAACTTGGCCTAAATCAGTGTTTACTAAAAAACATTGATTTTCTCCAAAACAGTCGATTAAACTCACATAAAAATGCTTTTAACCAATGTAAAACATTGAATTGCAATGAAACCAAGCCATTTTTTCAATGAATTACTGCTAGTTTTTCAGAAAAAACATATTATTTGCAATTACACTAACTTGGCCTAAAACAGTGTTTACTAAAAAAACATTGATTTTCTCAAAAACAGTCGATTAAACTCACATTAAAATGCTTTAAACCAATGTAAGACACTGAATTGCAATGAAACCAAGCAATTTTTCCAATGAATTACTGCTAATTTTTCAGAAAAAACGTATTATATGCAATTACATTAACTTGGCCTAAAACAGTGTTTACTAAAAAAACATTGATTTTCTCAAAAACAGTCAATTAAACTCAGATAAAAAGGCTTTAAACCAATGTAAGTCACTGAATTGCAATGAAACAAAGCCATTTTTCCAATGAATTACTGCTAGTTTTTCAGAAAAAACATATTATTTCCAATCACACTAACTTTGCCTAGAACAGTGTTTACTAAAAAAACATTGATTTTCTCAAAAACAGTCGATTAAACTCACATTAAAATGCTTGAAACCAATGTAAAACAATGAATTGCAATGAAACCAAGCCATTTTTCCAATGAATTACTGCTAGTTTTTCAGAAAAAACATATTATTTGCAATTACACTCACTTGGACTAAAACAGTGTTTACTAAAAAAACATTGATTTTCTCAAAAACAGTCGATTAAACTCACACAAAAATGCTTTAAACCAATGTAAAACACTGAATTGCAATGAAACAAAGCCATTTTTCTAATGAATTACTGCTAGTTGTTCAGAAAAAACATATGATTTGCAATTACATTAACTTGGCCTAAAACAGTGTTTACTAAAAAAACATTGATTTAAACAAAAACAGTCAATTAAACTCACATAAAAAGGCTTTAAACCAATGTAAATCACTGAATTGCAATGAAACCAAGCCATTTTTCCAATGAATTACTGCTAGTTTTTCAGAAAAAACATATTATTTGCAATCACACTAACTTGGCCTAAAACAGTGTTTACTAAAAAAACATTGATTTTCTCAAAAACAGTCGATTAAACTCACATAAAAATGCTTTAAACCAATGTAAAACACTAAATTACAATGAAACCAAGCCATTTTTCCAATGAATTACTGCTAGTTTTTCAGAAAAAACATATTATTTGCAATTACACTATCTTGGCCTAAAACAATGTTTACTAAAAAAACATTGATTTTCTTCAAAACAGTCGATTAAACTCACATAAAAATTCCTTAAACCAATGTAAAACATTGAATTGCAATGAAAACCAAGCCATTTTTTCATTGAATTACTGCTAGTTTTTCAGAAAAAACATATTATTTGCAATTACATTAATTTGGCCTAAAACAGTGTTTACTAAAATAACATTGATTTTCTCAAAAACAGTCGATTAAACTCACATAAAAATGCTTTAAACCAATGTAAAACACTGAATTGCAATGAAACAAAGCCATTTTTCCAATGAATTACTGCTAGTTGTTCAGAAAAAACATATTATTTGCAATTACATTAACTTGGCCTAAAACATATTACTAAAAAAACATTGATTTTCTCAAAAACAGTCAATTAAACTCAGATAAAAAGGCTTTAAACCAATGTAAATCACTGAATTGCAATGAAACCAAGCCATTTTTCCAATGAATTACTGCTAGTTTTTCAGAAAAAACATATTATTTGCAATCACACTAACTTGGCCAAAACAGTGTTTACTAAAAAAACATTGATTTTCTCCAAAACAGTCGATTAAACTCACATAAAAATGCTTTAAACCAATGTAAAACATTGAATTGCAATGAAACCAAGCCATTTTTTTAATGAATTACTGCTAGTTTTTCAGAAAAAACATATTATTTGCAATTACACTAACTTGGCCTAAAACAGTGTTTACTAAAACAACATTGATTTTCTCAAAAACAGTCGATTAAACTCAGATAAATATGCTTTAAACCAATGTAAAACACTGAATTGCAATGAAACCAAGCAATTTTTCCAATGAATTACTGCTAGTTTTTCAGAAAAAACATATTATATGCAATTACATTAACTTGGCCTAAAACAGTGTTTACTAAAAAAACATTGATTTTCTCAAAAACAGTCAATTAAACTCAGATAAAAAGGCTTTAAACCAATGTAAATCACTGAATTGCAATGAACCAAAGCCATTTTTCCAATGAATTACTGCTAGTTTTTCAGAAAAAACACATTATTTGCAATCACACTAACTTGGCCTAAAACAGTGTTTACTAAAAAAACATTGATTTTCTCAAAAACAGTCGATTAAACTCACATTAAAATGCTTTAAACCAATGTAAAACAATGAATTGCAATGAAACCAAGCCATTTTTCCAATGAATTACTGCTAGTTGTTCAGAAAAAACATATTATTTGCAATTACATTAACTTGGCCTAAAACAGTGTTTATTAAAAGAACATTGATTTTCTCAAAAACAGTCGATTAAACTCAGATAAAAATGCTTTAAACCAATGTAAAACACTGAATTGCAATGAAACCAAGCCATTTTTCCAATGAATTACTGCTAGTTTTTCAGAAAAAACATATTATTTGCCAATACATTAACTTGGACTAAAACAGTGTTTACTAAAAAAACATTGATTTTCTCGAAAACAGTCGATTAAACTCACATAAAAATGCTTTAAACCAATGTAAAACACTGAATTGCAATGAAACAAAGCCATTTTTCCAATGAATTACTGCTAGTTGTTCAGAAAAAACATATTATTTGCAATTACATTAACTTGGCCTAAAACAGTGTTTACTAAAAAAACATTGATTTTCTCAAAAACAATCAATTAAACTCAGATAAAAAGGCTTTAAACCAATGTAAATCACTGAATTGCAATGAAACAAAGCCATTTTTCCAATGAATTACTGCTAGTTTTTCCGAAAAAACATATTATTTGCAATCACACTAACTAGGCCTAAAACAATGTTTACTAAAAAAACATTGATTTTCTCAAAAAAAGTCGATTAAACTCAGATAAAACTGCTTTAACCCAATGTAAAACACTGAATTGCAATGAAACCAAGCCATTTTTTCAATGAATTACTGCTAGTTTTTCAGAAAAAACATATTATTTGCAATTACATTAACTTGGACTAAAACAGTGTTTACTAAAAAAACATTGATTTTCTCAAAAACAGTCGATTAAACTCACATAAAAATGCTTTAAACCAATGTAAAACACTGAATAGCAATGAAACAAAGCCATTTTTCCAATGAATTACTGCTAGTTTTTCAGAAAAAACACATTATTTGCAATCACACTAACTTGGCCAAAAACAGTGTTTACTAAAAAAACATTGATTTTCTCAAAAACAGTCGATTAAACTCACATTAAAATGCTTTAAACCAATGTAAAACAATGAATTGCAATGAAACCAAGCCAGTTTTCCAATGAATTACAGCTAGTTGTTCAGAAAAAACATATTATTTGCAATTACATTAACTTGGCCTAAAACAATGTTTATTAAAAAAACATTGATTTTCTCAAAAACAATCAATTAAACTCAGATAAAAAGGCTTTAAACCAATGTAAATCAATGAATTGCAATGAAACAAAGCCATTTTTCCAATGAATTACTGCTAGTTTTTCAGAAAAAACATATACTAAAAAAACATTGATTTTCTCAAAAACAGTCGATTAAACTCACATAAAAATGCTTTAAACCAATGTAAAACACTGAATTGCAATGAAACAAAGCCATTTTTCCAATGAATTACTGCTAGTTGTTCAGAAAAAACATATTATTTGCAATTACATTAACCTTGCCTAAAACAGTGTTTACTAAAAAAACATTGATTTTCTCAAAAACAGTCAATTAAACTCAGATAAAAAGGCTTTAAACCAATGTAAATCACTGAATTGCAATGAACCAAAGCCATTTTTCTAATGAATTACTGCTAGTTTTTCAGAAAAAACATATTATTTGCAATCACACTAACTTGGCCTAAAACAGTGTTTACTAAAAAAACATTGATTTTCTCCAAAACAGTCGATTAAACTCACATAAAAATGCTTTAAACCAATGTAAAACATTGAATTGCAATGAAACCAAGCTATTTTTTCAATGAATTACTGCTAGTTTTTCAGAAAAAACATATTATTTGCAATTACACTAACTTGGCCTAAAACAGTGTTTACTAAAAAAACATTGATTTTCTCAAAGACAGTCGATTAAACTCAGATAAATATGCTTTAAACCAATGTAAGACACTGAATTGCAATGAACCAAGCAATGTTTCCAATGAATTACTGCTAGTTTTTCAGAAAAAACATATTATTTGCAATTACATTATCTTGGCCTAAAACAGTGTTTACTAAAAAGACATTGATTTTCTCAAAAACAATCAATTAAACTCAGATAAAAGGGCTTTAAACCAGTGTAAATCACTGAATTGCAATGAAACAAAGCCATTTTTCCAATGAATTACTGCTAGTTTTTCAGAAAAAGCATATTATTTGCAATCACACTAACTTGGCCTAAAACAGTGTTTACTAAAAAAACATTGATTTTCTCAAAAACAGTCGATTAAACTCACATTAAAATGCTTTAAACCAATGTAAAACACTGAATTGCAATGAAACCAAGCCATTTTTTCAATGAATTACTGCTAGTTTTTCAGAAAAAACATATCATTTGCAATTACATTAACTTGGACTAAAACAGTGTTTACTAAAAAAACATTGATTTTCTCAAAAACAGTCGATTAAACTCACATAAAAATGCTTTAAACCAATGTAAAACACTGAATAGCAATGAAAACAAGCCATTTTTCCAATGAATTACTGCTAGTTTTTCAGAAAAAACATATTATTTGCAATTACACTAACTTGGCCTAAAACAGTGTTTACTAAAAAAACATTGATTTTCTCAAAAACAGTCGATTAAACTCAGATAAATATGCTTTAAACCAATGTAAAACACTGAATTGCAATGAAACCAAGCCATTTTTTCAATGAATTACTGCTAGTTTTTCAGAAAAAACATATCATTTGCAATTACATTAACTTGGCCTAAAACAGTGTTTATTAAAAAAACATTGATTTTCTCAAAAACAGTCGATTAAACTCACATAAAAGTGCTTTAAACCAATGTAAAACACTGAATTGCAATGAAACCAAGCCATTTTTCCAATGAATTACTGCTAGTTTTTCAGAAAAAACATATTATTTGCAATTACATTAACTTGGCCTAAAACAGTGTTTACTAAAAAAACATTGATTTTCTCAAAAACAGTCAATTAAACTCAGATAAAAAGGCTTTAAACCAATGTAAATCACTGAATTGCAATGAACCAAAGCCATTTTTCCAATGAATTACTGCTAGTTTTTCAGAAAAAACATATTATTTGCAATTACACTAACTTGGCCTAAAACAGTGTTTACTAAAAAAACATTGATTTTCTCAAAAACAGACGATTAAACTCAGATAAATATGCTTTAAACCAATGTAAAACACTGAATTGCAATGAAACCAAGCCATTTTTTCAATGAATTACTGCCAGTTTTTCAGAAAAAACATATTATTTGCAATTACATTAACTTGGCCTAAAACAGTGTTTATTAAAAAAACATTAATTTTCTCAAAAACAGTCGATTAAACTCACATAAAAGTGCTTTAAACCAATGTAAAACACTGAATTGCACTGAAACCAAGCCATTTTTCCAATGAATTACTGCTAGTTTTTCAGAAAAAACATATTATTTGCAATTACATTAACTTGGACTAAAACAGTGTTTACTAAAAAAACATTGATTTTCTCAAAAACAGTCGATTAAACTCACATAAAAATGCTTTAAACCAATGTAAAACACTGAATTGCAATGAAACAAAGCCATTTTTCCAATGAATTACTGCTAGTTGTTCAGAAAAAACATATTATTTGCAATTACATTAACTTGGCCTAAAACAGTGTTTACTAAAAAAACATTGATTTTCTCAAAAACAGTCGATTAAACTCAGATAAAAATGCTTTAAACCAATGTAAAACACTGAATTGCAATGAAACCAAGCCATTTTTTCAATGAATTACTGCTAGTTTTTTCAGAAAAAACATATTATTTGCAATTACATTAACTTGGACTAAAACAGTGTTTACTAAAAAAACATTGATTTTCTCAAAAACAGTCGATTAAACTCACATAAAAATGCTTTAAACCAATGTAAAACACTGAATTGCAATGAAACCAAGCCATTTTTCCAATGAATTACTGCTAGTTTTTCAGAAAAAACATATTATTTGCAATTACACTAACTTGGCCTAAAACAGTGTTTACTAAAAAAACATTGATTTTCTCAAAAACAGTCGATTAAACTCAGATAAATATGCTTTAAACCAATGTAAAACACTGAATTGCAATGAAACCAAGCCATTTTTTCAATGAATTACTGCTAGTTTTTCAGAAAAAACATATCATTTGCAATTACATTAACTTGGACTAAAACAGTGTTTACTAAAAAAACATTGATTTTCTCAAAAACAGTCGATTAAACTCACATAAAAATGCTTTAAACCAATGTAAAACACTGAATTGCAATGAAACCAAGCCATTTTTCCAATGAATTACTGCTAGTTTTTCAGAAAAAACATATTATTTGCAATTACACTAACTTGGCCTAAAACAGTGTTTACTAAAAAAACATTGATTTTCTCAAAAACAGTCGATTAAACTCAGATAAATATGCTTTAAACCAATGTAAAACACTGAATTGCAATGAAACCAAGCCATTTTTTCAATGAATTACTGCTAGTTTTTCAGAAAAAACATATCATTTGCAATTACATTAACTTGGCCTAAAACAGTGTTTATTAAAAAAACATTGATTTTCTCAAAAACAGTCGATTAAACTCACATAAAAGTGCTTTAAACCAATGTAAAACACTGAATTGCAATGAAACCAAGCCATTTTTCCAATGAATTACTGCTAGTTTTTCAGAAAAAACATATTATTTGCAATTACATTAACTTGGCCTAAAACAGTGTTTACTAAAAAAACATTGATTTTCTCAAAAACAGTCAATTAAACTCAGATAAAAAGGCTTTAAACCAATGTAAATCACTGAATTGCAATGAACCAAAGCCATTTTTCCAATGAATTACTGCTAGTTTTTCAGAAAAAACATATTATTTGCAATTACACTAACTTGGCCTAAAACAGTGTTTACTAAAAAAACATTGATTTTCTCAAAAACAGACGACTAAACTCAGATAAATATGCTTTAAACCAATGTAAAACACTGAATTGCAATGAAACCAAGCCATTTTTTCAATGAATTACTGCCAGTTTTTCAGAAAAAACATATTATTTGCAATTACATTAACTTGGCCTAAAACAGTGTTTATTAAAAAAACATTGATTTTCTCAAAAACAGTCGATTAAACTCACATAAAAGTGCTTTAAACCAATGTAAAACACTGAATTGCACTGAAACCAAGCCATTTTTCCAATGAATTACTGCTAGTTTTTCAGAAAAAACATATTATTTGCAATTACATTAACTTGGACTAAAACAGTGTTTACTAAAAAAACATTAATTTTCTCAAAAACAGTCGATTAAACTCACATAAAAATGCTTTAAACCAATGTAAAACACTGAATTGCAATGAAACAAAGCCATTTTTCCAATGAATTACTGCTAGTTGTTCAGAAAAAACATATTATTTGCAATTACATTAACTTGGCCTAAAACAGTGTTTACTAAAAAAACATTGATTTTCTCAAAAACAGTCAATTAAACTCAGATAAAAAGGCTTTAAACCAATGTAAATCACTGAATTGCAATGAACCAAAGCCATTTTTCCAATGAATTACTGCTAGTTTTTCAGAAAAAACATATTATTTGCAATCACACTAACTTGGCCTAAAACAGTGTTTACTAAAAAAACATTGATTTTCTCCAAAACAGGCGATTAAACTCACATAAAAATGCTTTAAACCAATGTAAACATTGAATTGCAATGAAACCAAGCCATTTTTTCAATGAATTACTGCTAGTTTTTCAGAAAAAACATATTATTTGCAATTACACTAACTTGGCCTAAAACAGTGTTTACTAAAAAAACATTGATTTTCTCAAAAACAGTCGATTAAACTCACATAAAAATGCTTTAAACCAATGTAGAACACTGAATTGCAATGAAACAAAGCCATTTTTCCAATGAGTTACTGCTAGTTGTTCAGAAAAACATATTATTTGCAATTACATTAACTTGGCCTAAAACAGTGTTTACTAAAAAAACATTGATTTTCTCAAAAACAGTCAATTAAACTCAGATAAAAAGGCTTTAAACCAATGTAAATCACTGAATTGCAATGAACCAAAGCCATTTTTCCAATGAATTACTGCTAGTTTTTCAGAAAAAACATATTATTTGCAATCACACTAACTTGGCCTAAAACAGTGTTTACTAAAAAAACATTGATTTTCTCCAAAACAGGCGATTAAACTCACATAAAAATGCTTTAAACCAATGTAAGACACTGAATTGCAATGAAACCAAGCCATTTTTTCAATGAATTACTGCTAGTTTTTCAGAAAAAACATATTATTTGCAATTACACTAACTTGGCCTAAAACAGTGTTTACTAAAAAAACATTGATTTTCTCAAAAACAGTCGATTAAACTCAGATAAATATGCTTTAAACCAATGTAAAACACTGAGTTGCAATGAAACCAGGCAATTTTTCCAATGAATTACTGCTAGTTTTTCAGAAAAAACATATTACTTGCAATTACATTAAATTGGCCTAAAACAATGTTTACTAAAAAAACATTGATTTTCTTAAAAACAGTCGATTAAACTCACATAAAAATGCTTTAAACCAATGTAAAACACTGAATTGCAATGAAACAAAGCCATTTTTCCAATGAGTTACTGCTAGTTGTTCAGAAAAACATATTATTTGCAATTACATTAACTTGGCCTAAAACAGTGTTTACTAAAAAAACATTGATTTTCTCAAAAACAGTCAATTAAACTCAGATAAAAAGGCTTTAAACCAATGTAAATCACTGAATTGCAATGAACCAAAGCCATTTTTCCAATGAATTACTGCTAGTTTTTCAGAAAAAACATATTATTTGCAATCACACTAACTTGGCCTAAAACAGTGTTTACTAAAAAAACATTGATTTTCTCCAAAACAGGCGATTAAACTCACATAAAAATGCTTTAAACCAATGTAAGACACTGAATTGCAATGAAACCAAGCCATTTTTTCAATGAATTACTGCTAGTTTTTCAGAAAAAACATATTATTTGCAATTACACTAACTTGGCCTAAAACAGTGTTTACTAAAAAAACATTGATTTTCTCAAAAACAGTCGATTAAACTCAGATAAATATGCTTTAAACCAATGTAAAACACTGAGTTGCAATGAAACCAGGCAATTTTTCCAATGAATTACTGCTAGTTTTTCAGAAAAAACATATTACTTGCAATTACATTAAATTGGCCTAAAACAATGTTTACTAAAAAAACATTGATTTTCTTAAAAACAGTCGATTAAACTCACATAAAAATGCTTTAAACCAATGTAAAACACTGAATTGCAATGAAACCAAGCCATTTTTTCAATGAATTACTGCTAGTTTTTCAGGAAAAACATATTATTTGCAATTACATTAACTTGGACTAAAACAGTGTTTACTAAAAAAACATTGATTTTCTCAAAAACAGTCGATTAAACTCACATAAAAATGCTTTAAACCAATGTAAAACATTGAATTGCAATGAAACCAAGCCATTTTTTCAATGAATTACTGCTAGTTTTTCAGAAAAAACATATTATTTGCAATTACATTAACTTGGACTAAAACAGTGTTTACTAAAAAAACATTGATTTTCTCAAAAACAGTCGATTAAACTCAGATAAAAATGCTTTAAACCAATGTAGAACACTGAATTGCAATAAAACCAGGCCATTTTTTCAATGAATTACTGCTAGTTTTTCAGAAAAAACATATTATTTGCAATTACATTAACTTGGACTAAAACAGTGTTTACTAAAAAAACATTGATTTTCTCAAAAACAGTCAATTAAAAAAAAAAAAAAGCGTTAAACCAATGTAAAACACTGAATTGCAATGAAACAAAGCCATTTTTCCAATGAATTACTGCTAGTTTTTCAGAAAAAACATATTATTTGCAACTACACTAACTTGGCCTAAAACAGTGTTTACTAAAAAAACATTGATTTTCTCCAAAACAGTCGATTAAACTCAGATAAATATGCTTTAAACCAATGTAAAACACTGAATTGCAATGAAACCAAGCAATTTTTCCAATGAATTACTGCTAGTTTTTCAGAAAAACATATTATTTGCAATTACATTAACTTGGCCTAAAACAGTGTTTACTAAAAGAACATTGATTTTCTCAAAAACATTCAATTAAACTCATATCAAAAGGCTTTAAACCAATGTAAATCACTGAATTGCAATGAAACCAAGCCATTTTTTCAATGAATTACTGCTAGTTTTTCAGAAAAAACATATTATTTGCAATTACATTAACTTGGACTAAAACAGTGTTTACTAAAAAAACATTGATTTTCTCAAAAACAGTCGATTAAACTCAGATAAAAATGCTTTAAACCAATGTAAAACACTGAATTGCAATAAAACCAGGCCATTTTTTCAATGAATTACTGCTAGTTTTTCAGAAAAAACATATTATTTGCAATTACATTAACTTGGACTAAAATAGTGTTTACTAAAAAAACATTGATTTTCTCAAAAACAGTCAATTAAAAAAAAAAAAAAGCGTTAAACCAATGTAAAACACTGAATTGCAATGAAACAAAGCCATTTTTCCAATGAATTACTGCTAGTTTTTCAGAAAAAACATATTATTTGCAACTACACTAACTTGGCCTAAAACAGTGTTTACTAAAAAAACATTGATTTTCTCCAAAACAGTCGATTAAACTCAGATAAATATGCTTTAAACCAATGTAAAACACTGAATTGCAATGAAACCAAGCAATTTTTCCAATGAATTACTGCTAGTTTTTCAGAAAAAACATATTATTTGCAATTACATTAACTTGGCCTAAAACAGTGTTTACTAAAAGAACATTGATTTTCTCAAAAACATTCAATTAAACTCATATCAAAAGGCTTTAAACCAATGTAAATCACTGAATTGCAATGAAACAAAGCCATTTTTCCAATGAATTACTGCTAGTTTTTCAGAAAAAACATATTATTTGCAATCACACTAACTTGGCCTAAAAAAGTGTTTATTAAAAAACATTGATTTTCTCAAAAACAGTCGATTAAACTCACATAAAAGTGCTCTAAACCAATGTAAAACACTGAATTGCAATGAAACCAAGCCATTTTTCCAATGAATTACTGCTAGTTTTTCAGAAAAAACATATTATTTGCAATCACACTAACTTGGCCTAAAACAGTGTTTACTAAAAAAACATTGATTTTCTCAAAAACAGTCGATTAAACTCAGATAAATATGCTTTAAACCAATGTAAAACACTGAATTGCAATGAAACCAAGCCATTTTTTCAATGAATTACTGCTAGTTTTTCAGAAAAAACATATCATTTGCAATTACATTAACTTGGCCAAAAACAGTGTTTATTAAAAAAACATTGATTTTCTCAAAAACAGTCGATTAAACTCACATAAAAGTGCTTTAAACCAATGTAAAACACTGAATTGCAATGAAACCAAGCCTTTTTTCCAATGAATTACTGCTAGTTTTTCAGAAAAAACATATTATTTGCAATTACATTAACTTGGCCTAAAACAGTGTTTACTAAAAAAACATTGATTTTCTCAAAAACAGTCAATTAAAAAAAAAAAAAAGCGTTAAACCAATGTAAAACACTGAATTGCAATGAAACAAAGCCATTTTTCCAATGAATTACTGCTAGTTTTTCAGAAAAAACATATTATTTGCAACTACACTAACTTGGCCTAAAACAGTGTTTACTAAAAAAACATTGATTTTCTCCAAAACAGTCGATTAAACTCAGATAAATATGCTTTAAACCAATGTAAAACACTGAATTGCAATGAAACCAAGCAATTTTTCCAATGAATTACTGCTAGTTTTTCAGAAAAAACATATTATTTGCAATTACATTAACTTGGCCTAAAACAGTGTTTACTAAAAGAACATTGATTTTCTCAAAAACATTCAATTAAACTCATATCAAAAGGCTTTAAACCAATGTAAATCACTGAATTGCAATGAAACAAAGCCATTTTTCCAATGAATTACTGCTAGTTTTTCAGAAAAAACATATTATTTGCAATCACACTAACTTGGCCTAAAAAAGTGTTTATTAAAAAACATTGATTTTCTCAAAAACAGTCGATTAAACTCACATAAAAGTGCTCTAAACCAATGTAAAACACTGAATTGCAATGAAACCAAGCCATTTTTCCAATGAATTACTGCTAGTTTTTCAGAAAAAACATATTATTTGCAATCACACTAACTTGGCCTAAAACAGTGTTTACTAAAAAAACATTGATTTTCTCAAAAACAGTCGATTAAACTCAGATAAATATGCTTTAAACCAATGTAAAACACTGAATTGCAATGAAACCAAGCCATTTTTTCAATGAATTACTGCTAGTTTTTCAGAAAAAACATATCATTTGCAATTACATTAACTTGGCCTAAAACAGTGTTTATTAAAAAAACATTGATTTTCTCAAAAACAGTCGATTAAACTCACATAAAAGTGCTTTAAACCAATGTAAAACACTGAATTGCAATGAAACCAAGCCTTTTTTCCAATGAATTACTGCTAGTTTTTCAGAAAAAACATATTATTTGCAATTACATTAACTTGGCCTAAAACAGTGTTTACTAAAAAAACATTGATTTTCTCAAAAACAGTCAATTAAACTCAGATAAAAAGGCTTTAAACCAATGTAAATCACTGAATTGCAATGAACCAAAGCCATTTTTCCAATGAATTACTGCTAGTTTTTCAGAAAAAACATATTATCTGCAATTACACTAACTTGGCCTAAAACAGTGTTTACTAAAAAAACATTGATTTTCTCAAAAACAGACGATTAAACTCAGATAAATATGCTTTAAACCAATGTAAAACACTGAATTGCAATGAAACCAAGCCATTTTTTCAATGAATTACTGCCAGTTTTTCAGAAAAAACATATTATTTGCAATTACATTAACTTGGCCTAAAACAGTGTTTATTAAAAAAACATTGATTTTCTCAAAAACAGTCGATTAAACTCACATAAAAGTGCTTTAAACCAATGTAAAACACTAAATTGCACTGAAACCAAGCCATTTTTCCAATGAATTACTGCTAGTTTTTCAGAAAAAACATATTATTTGCAATTACATTAACTTGGACTAAAACAGTGTTTACTAAAAAAACATTGATTTTCTCAAAAACAGTCGATTAAACTCACATAAAAATGCTTTAAACCAATGTAAAACACTGAATTGCAATGAAACAAAGCCATTTTTCCAATGAATTACTGCTAGTTGTTCAGAAAAAACATATTATTTGCAATTACATTAACTTGGCCTAAAACAGTGTTTACTAAAAAAACATTGATTTTATCAAAAACAGTCAATTAAACTCAGATAAAAAGGCTTTAAACCAATGTAAATCACTGAATTGCAATGAACCAAAGCCATTTTTCCAATGAATTACTGCTAGTTTTTCAGAAAAAACATATTATTTGCAATCACACTAACTTGGCCTAAAACAGTGTTTACTAAAAAAACATTGATTTTCTCCAAAACAGGCGATTAAACTCACATAAAAATGCTTTAAACCAATGTAAACATTGAATTGCAATGAAACCAAGCCATTTTTTCAATGAATTACTGCTAGTTTTTCAGAAAAAACATATTATTTGCAATTACACTAACTTGGCCTAAAACAGTGTTTACTAAAAAAACATTGATTTTCTCAAAAACAGTCGATTAAACTCAAATAAAAATGCTTTAAACCAATGTAGAACACTGAATTGCAATGAAACAAAGCCATTTTTCCAATGAATTACTGCTAGTTGTTCAGAAAAACATATTATTTGCAATTACATTAACTTGGCCTAAAACAGTGTTTACTAAAAAAACATTGATTTTCTCAAAAACAGTCAATTAAACTCAGATAAAAAGGCTTTAAACCAATGTAAATCACTGAATTGCAATGAACCAAAGCCATTTTTCCAATGAATTACTGCTAGTTTTTCAGAAAAAACATATTATTTGCAATCACACTAACTTGGCCTAAAACAGTGTTTACTAAAAAAACATTGATTTTCTCCAAAACAGGCGATTAAACTCACATAAAAATGCTTTAAACCAATGTAAACATTGAATTGCAATGAAACCAAGCCATTTTTTCAATGAATTACTGCTAGTTTTTCAGAAAAAACATATTATTTGCAATTACACTAACTTGGCCTAAAACAGTGTTTACTAAAAAAACATTGATTTTCTCAAAAACAGTCGATTAAACTCAGATAAATATGCTTTAAACCAATGTAAAACACTGAGTTGCAATGAAACCAAGCAATTTTTCCAATGAATTACTGCTAGTTTTTCAGAAAAAACATATTACTTGCAATTACATTAAATTGGACTAAAACAGTGTTTACTAAAAAAACATTGATTTTCTCAAAAATAGTCGATTAAACTCACATAAAAATGCTTTAAACCAATGTAAAACATTGAATTGCAATGAAACCAAGCCATTTTTTCAATGAATTACTGCTAGTTTTTCAGAAAAAACATATTATTTGCAATTACATTAACTTGGACTAAAACAGTGTTTACTAAAAAAACATTGATTTTCTCAAAAACAGTCGATTAAACTCAGATAAAAATGCTTTAAACCAATGTAAAACACTGAATTGCAATAAAACCAGGCCATTTTTTCAATGAATTACTGCTAGTTTTTCAGAAAAAACATATTATTTGCAATTACATTAACTTGGACTAAAACAGTGTTTACTAAAAAAACATTGATTTTCTCAAAAACAGTCGATTAAACTCAGATAAAAATGCTTTAAACCAATGTAAAACACTGAATTGCAATAAAACCAGGCCATTTTTTCAATGAATTACTGCTAGTTTTTCAGAAAAAACATATTATTTGCAATTACATTAACTTGGACTAAAACAGTGTTTACTAAAAAAACATTGATTTTCTCAAAAACAGTCAATTAAAAAACAAAAAAAGCGTTAAACCAATGTAAAACACTGAATTGCAATGAAACAAAGCCATTTTTCCAATGAATTACTGCTAGTTTTTCAGAAAAAACATATTATTTGCAACTACACTAACTTGGCCTAAAACAGTGTTTACTAAAAAAACATTGATTTTCTCCAAAACAGTCGATTAAACTCAGATAAATATGCTTTAAACCAATGTAAAACACTGAATTGCAATGAAACCAAGCAATTTTTCCAATGAATTACTGCTAGTTTTTCAGAAAAACATATTATTTGCAATTACATTAACTTGGCCAAAAACAGTGTTTACTAAAAGAACATTGATTTTCTCAAAAACATTCAATTAAACTCATATCAAAAGGCTTTAAACCAATGTAAATCACTGAATTGCAATGAAACCAAGCCATTTTTTCAATGAATTACTGCTAGTTTTTCAGAAAAAACATATTATTTGCAATTACATTAACTTGGACTAAAACAGTGTTTACTAAAAAAACATTGATTTTCTCAAAAACAGTCGATTATACTCAGATAAAAATGCTTTAAACCAATGTAAAACACTGAATTGCAATAAAACCAGGCCATTTTTTCAATGAATTACTGCTAGTTTTTCAGAAAAAACATATTATTTGCAATTACATTAACTTGGACTAAAACAGTGTTTACTAAAAAAACATTGATTTTCTCAAAAACAGTCAATTAAAAAAAAAAAAAAGCGTTAAACCAATGTAAAACACTGAATTGCAATGAAACAAAGCCATTTTTCCAATGAATTACTGCTAGTTTTTCAGAAAAAACATATTATTTGCAACTACACTAACTTGGCCTAAAACAGTGTTTACTAAAAAAACATTGATTTTCTCCAAAACAGTCGATTAAACTCAGATAAATATGCTTTAAACCAATGTAAAACACTGAATTGCAATGAAACCAAGCAATTTTTCCAATGAATTACTGCTAGTTTTTCAGAAAAACATATTATTTGCAATTACATTAACTTGGCCTAAAACAGTGTTTACTAAAAGAACATTGATTTTCTCAAAAACATTCAATTAAACTCATATCAAAAGGCTTTAAACCAATGTAAATCACTGAATTGCAATGAAACCAAGCCATTTTTTCAATGAATTACTGCTAGTTTTTCAGAAAAAACATATTATTTGCAATTACATTAACTTGGACTAAAACAGTGTTTACTAAAAAAACATTGATTTTCTCAAAAACAGTCGATTAAACTCAGATAAAAATGCTTTAAACCAATGTAAAACACTGAATTGCAATAAAACCAGGCCATTTTTTCAATGAATTACTGCTAGTTTTTCAGAAAAAACATATTATTTGCAATTACATTAACTTGGACTAAAACAGTGTTTACTAAAAAAACATTGATTTTCTCAAAAACAGTCAATTAAAAAAAAAAAAAAGCGTTAAACCAATGTAAAACACTGAATTGCAATGAAACAAAGCCATTTTTCCAATGAATTACTGCTAGTTTTTCAGAAAAAACATATTATTTGCAACTACACTAACTTGGCCTAAAACAGTGTTTACTAAAAAAACATTGATTTTCTCCAAAACAGTCGATTAAACTCAGATAAATATGCTTTAAACCAATGTAAAACACTGAATTGCAATGAAACCAAGCAATTTTTCCAATGAATTACTGCTAGTTTTTCAGAAAAAACATATTATTTGCAATTACATTAACTTGGCCTAAAACAGTGTTTACTAAAAGAACATTGATTTTCTCAAAAACATTTAATTAAACTCATATCAAAAGGCTTTAAACCAATGTAAATCACTGAATTGCAATGAAACAAAGCCATTTTTCCAATGAATTACTGCTAGTTTTTCAGAAAAAACATATTATTTGCAATCACACTAACTTGGCCTAAAACAGTGATTACTAAAAGAACATTGATTTTCTCCAAAACAGTCGATTAAACTCAGATAAATATGCTTTAAACCAATGTAAAACACTGAATTGCAATGAAACCAAGCAATTTTTCCAATGAATTACTGCTAGTTTTTCAGAAAAACATATTATTTGCAATTACATTAACTTGGCCTAAAACAGTGTTTACTAAAAGAACATTGATTTTCTCAAAAACATTCAATTAAACTCATATCAAAAGGCTTTAAACCAATGTAAATCACTGAATTGCAATGTAACCAAGCCATTTTTTCAATGAATTACTGCTAGTTTTTCAGAAAAAACATATTATTTGCAATTACATTAACTTGGACTAAACAGTGTTTACTAAAAAAACATTGATTTTCTCAAAAACAGTCGATTAAACTCAGATAAAAATGCTTTAAACCAATGTAAAACACTGAATTGCAATAAAACCAGGCCATTTTTTCAATGAATTACTGCTAGTTTTTCAGAAAAAACATATTATTTGCAATTACATTAACTTGGACTAAAACAGTGTTTACTAAAAAAACATTGATTTTCTCAAAAACAGTCAATTAAAAAAAAAAAAAAGCGTTAAACCAATGTAAAACACTGAATTGCAATGAAACAAAGCCATTTTTCCAATGAATTACTGCTAGTTTTTCAGAAAAAACATATTATTTGCAACTACACTAACTTGGCCTAAAACAGTGTTTACTAAAAAAACATTGATTTTCTCCAAAACAGTCGATTAAACTCAGATAAATATGCTTTAAAACAATGTAAAACACTGAATTGCAATGAAACCAAGCAATTTTTCCAATGAATTACTGCTAGTTTTTCAGAAAAAACATATTATTTGCAATTACATTAACTTGGCCTAAAACAGTGTTTACTAAAAGAACATTGATTTTCTCAAAAACATTCAATTAAACTCATATCAAAAGGCTTTAAACCAATGTAAATCACTGAATTGCAATGAAACAAAGCCATTTTTCCAATGAATTACTGCTAGTTTTTCAGAAAAAACATATTATTTGCAATCACACTAACTTGGCCTAAAACAGTGATTACTAAAAGAACATTGATTTTCTCAAAAACAGTCGATTAAACTCACATAAAAATGCTTTAAACCAATGTAAAACATTGAATTGCAATGAAACCAAGCCATTTTTTCAATGAATTACTGCTAGTTTTTCAGAAAAAACATATTATTTGCAATCACACTAACTTGGCCTAAAACAGTGTTTACTAAAAAAACATTAATTTTATCAAAAACAGTCGATTAAACTCACATAAAAGTGCTTTAAACCAATGTAAAACACTGAATTGCAATGAAACCAAGCCATTCTTCCAATGAATTACTGCTAGTTTTTCAGAAAAAACATATTATTTGCAATTACACTAACTTGGCCTAAAACAGAGTTTACTAAAAAAACATGGATTTTTTCAAAACAGTCGATTAAACTCACATAAAAATGCTTTAAACCAATGTAAAACATTAAATTGCAATGAAACCAAGCCATTTTTTCATTGAATTACTGCTAGTTTTTCAGAAAAAACATATTATTAGCAATTACATTAACTTGGCCTAAAACATTGTTTACTAAAAAAACATTGATTTTCTCAAAAACAGTCGATTAAACTCACATAAAAATGCTTTAAACCAATGTAAAACACTGAATTGCAATGAAACCAAGCAATTTTTCCAATGAATTACTGCTAGTTTTTCAGAAAAAACATATTATTTGCAATTACATTAACTTGTCCTAAAACAGTGTTTACTAAAAAAACATTGATTTTCTCAAAAACAGTCAATTAAACTCAGATAAAAAGGCTTTAAACCAATGTAAATCACTGAATTGCAATGAAACAAAGCCATTTGTCTAATGAATTACTGCTAGTTTTTCAGAAAAAACATATTATTTGCAATTACACTAACCTGGCCTAAAACAGTGTTTACTAAAAAAACATTGATATTCTCCAAAACAGTCGAGTAAACTCACAAAAAAATGCTTTAAACCAATGTAAAACACTGAAGTGCAATGAAACCAAGCCATTTTTTCATTGAATTACTGCTAGTTTTTCAGAAAAAACATATTATTTGCAATTACATTAACTTGGCCTAAAGCAGTGTTTACTAAAAAAACATTGATTTTCTCATAAACAGTCGATTAAACTCACATTAAGATGCTGTAAACCAATGTAAAACACTGAATTGCAATGAAACCAAGCCATTTTTTCAATGAATTACTGCTAGTTTTTCAGAAAATACATATTATTTGCAATCACACTAACTTGGCCTAAAACAGTGTTTACTAAAAAAACATTGATTTTCTCCAAAACAGTCGATTAAACTCACATAAAAATGCTTTAAACCAATGTAAAACATTGACTTGCAATGAAACCAAGCCATTTTTTCAATAAATTACTGCTAGTTTTTCAGAAAAAACATATCCTTTGCAATTACATTAACTTGGCCTAAAACAGTGTTTACTAAAAAAACATTGATTTTCTCAAAAAAAGTCCATTAAACTGACATAAAAATGCTTTAAACCAATGTAAAACATTGAATGGCAATGAAACGAAGCAATTTTTTCAATGAATTACTGCTAGTTTTTCAGAAAAAACATATTATTTGCAATAACATTAACTTGGCCTAAAGCAGTGTTTACTAAAAAAACATTGATTTTCTCAAAAACAGTCGATTAAACTCACATTAAAATGCTTTAAGCCAATGTAAAACACTGAATTGCAATGAAACCAAGCCATTTTTCCAATGAATTACTGCTAGTTTTTCAGAAAATACATATTATTTGCAATCACACTAACTTGGCCTAAAACAGTGTTTACTAAAAAAACATTGATTTTCTCCAAAACAGTCGATTAAACTCACATAAAAATGCTTTAAACCAATGTAAAACATTGAATTGCAATCAAACCAAGCCATTTTTTCAATGAATTACTGCTAGTTGTTCAGAAAAAAACATATTATTTGAAATTTCATTAACTTGGCCTAAAGCAGTGTTTACTAAAAAAACATTGATTTTCTCAAAAACTGTCGATTAAACTCACATTAAAATGCTTAAAACCAATGTAAAACACTGAATTGCAATGAAACCAAGCCATTTTTCCAATGAATTACTGCTAGTTTTTCAGAAAATACATATTATTTGCAATCACACTAACTTGGCCTAAAACAGTGTTTACTAAAAAAACATTGATTTTCTCCAAAACAGTCGATTAAACTCATATCAAAATGCTTTAAACCAATGTAAAACATTGAATTGCAATGAAACCAAGCCATTTTTTCAATAAATTACTACTAGTTTTTCAGAAAAAACATATCCTTTGCAATTACATTAACTTGGCCTAAAACAGTGTTTACTAAAAAAACATTGATTTTCTCAAAAACTGTCGATTAAACTCACATTAAAATGCTTAAAACCAATGTAAAACACTGAATTGCAATGAAACCAAGCCATTTTTCCAATGAATTACTGCTAGTTTTTCAGAAAATACATATTATTTGCAATCACACTAACTTGGCCTAAAACAGTGTTTACTAAAAAAACATTGATTTTCTCCAAAACAGTCGATTAAACTCATATCAAAATGCTTTAAACCAATGTAAAACATTGAATTGCAATGAAACCAAGCCATTTTTTCAATAAATTACTGCTAGTTTTTCAGAAAAAACATATCCTTTGCAATTACATTAACTTGGCCTAAAACAGTGTTTACTAAAAAAACATTGATTTTCTCAAAAACAGTCGATTAAACTGACATAAAAATGCTTTAAACCAATGTAAAACATTGAATGGCAATGAAACGAAGCCATTTTTTCAATGAATTACTGCTAGTTTCTCAGAAAAAACATATTATTTGCAATAACATTAACTTGGCCTAAAGCAGTGTTTACTAAAAAAACATTGATTTTCTCAAAAACAGTCGATTAAACTCACATTAAAATGCTTTAAGCCAATGTAAAACATTGAATTGCAATGAAACGAAGCCATTCTTTCAATGAATTACTGCTAGTTTTTCAGAAAAAACAAATTATTTGCAATAACATTAACTTGGCCTAAAGCAGTGTTTACTAAAAAAACATTGATTTTCTCAAAAACAGTCGATTAAACTCACATTAAAATGCTTAAAACCAATGTAAAACACTGAATTGCAATGAAACCAAGCCATTTTTCCAATGAATTACTGCTAGTTTTTCAGAAAATACATATTATTTGCAATCACACTAACTTGGCCTAAAACAGTGTTTACTAAAAAAACATTGATTTTCTCCAAAACAGTCGATTAAACTCGAATAAAAATGCTTTAAACCAATGTAAAACATTGAATTGCAATGAAACGAAGCCATTTTTTCAATGAATTACTGCTAGTTTTTCAGAAAAAACATATTATTTGCAATAACATTAACTTGGCCTAAAGCAGTGTTTACTAAAAAAACATTGATTTTCTCAAAAACAGTCGATTAAACTCACATTAAAATGCTTTAAGCCAATGTAAAACACTGAATTGCAATGAAACCAAGCCATTTTTCCAATGAATTACTGCTAGTTTTTCAGAAAATACATATTATTTGCAATCACACTAACTTGGCCTAAAACAGTGTTTACTAAAAAAACATTGATTTTCTCCAAAAGAGTCGATTAAACTCACATTAAAATGCTTTAAACCAATGTAAAACATTGAATTGCAATCAAACCAAGCCATTTTTTCAATGAATTACTGCTAGTTTTTCAGAAAAAAACATATTATTTGAAATTTAATTAACTTGGCCTAAAACATTGTTTACTAAAAAAACATTGATTTTCTCAAAAACAGTCGATTAAACTCACATAAAAATGCTTTAAACCAATGTAAAACATTGAATTGCAATGAAACCAAGCCATTTTTTCAATGAATTACTGCTAGTTTTTCAGAAAAAAACATATTATTTGCAATTACATTAACTTGGCCTAAAACAGTGTTTACTAAAAAAACATTGATTTTCTCAAAAACAGTCGATTAAACTCACATTAAAATGCTTTAAGCCAATGTAAAACACTGAATTGCAATGAAACCAAGCCATTTTTCCAATGAATTACTGCTAGTTTTTCAGAAAATACATATTATTTGCAATCACACTAACTTGGCCTAAAACAGTGTTTACTAAAAAAACATTGATTTTCTCCAAAAGAGTCGATTAAACTCACATTAAAATGCTTTAAACCAATGTAAAACATTGAATTGCAATCAAACCAAGCCATTTTTTCAATGAATTACTGCTAGTTTTTCAGAAAAAAACATATTATTTGAAATTTAATTAACTTGGCCTAAAACAGTGTTTACTAAAAAAACATTGATTTTCTCAAAAACAGTCGATTAAACTCTCATAAAAATGCTTTAAACCAATGTAAAACATTGAATTGCAATGAAACGAAGCCATTCTTTCAATGAATTACTGCTAGTTTTTCAGAAAAAACAAATTATTTGCAATAACATTAACTTGGCCTAAAGCAGTGTTTACTAAAAAAACATTGATTTTCTCAAAAACAGTCGATTAAACTCACATTAAAATGCTTAAAACCAATGTAAAACACTGAATTGCAATGAAACCAAGCCATTTTTCCAATGAATTACTGCTAGTTTTTCAGAAAATACATATTATTTGCAATCACACTAACTTGGCCTAAAACAGTGTTTACTAAAAAAACATTGATTTTCTCCAAAACAGTCGATTAAACTCGAATAAAAATGCTTTAAACCAATGTAAAACATTGAATTGCAATGAAACCAAGCAATTTTTTCAATGAACTACTGCTAGTTTTTCAGAAAAAAACATATTATTTGCAATTACATTAACTTGGCCTAAAACAGTGTTTACTAAAAAAACATTGATTTTCTCCAAAACAGTCGATTAAACTCGAATAAAAATGCTTTAAACCAATGTAAAACATTGAATTGCAATGAAACCAAGCCATTTTTTCAATGAATTACTGCTAGTTTTTCAGAAAAAAACATATTATTTGCAATTACATTAACTTGGCCTAAAACAGTGTTTACTAAAAAAACATTGATTTTCTCAAAAACAGTCGATTAAACTGACATAAAAATGCTTTAAACCAATGTAAAACATTGAATTGCAATGAAACCAAGCCATTTTTTCAATGAATTACTGCTAGTTTTTCAGAAAAAACATATTATTTGCAATTACACTAACTTGGCCTAAAACAGTGTTTACTAAAAAAACATTGATTTTCTCAAAAACAGTCGATTAAACTCACATAAATATGCTTTAAACCAACGTAAAACACTAAATTGCAATGAAACAAAGCAATTTTTTTAATGAATTACTGCTAGTTTTTCAGAAAAAACATATTATTTGCAATTACATTAACTGGGCCTAAAACAGTGTTTACTAGAAAAACATTGATTTTCTCAAAAACAGTCAATTAAACTCGCATAAAAGGGCTTTAAACCAATGTAAATCACTGAATTGCAATGCAACAAAGCCATTTTTCAAATGAATTACTGCTAGTTTTTCAGAAAAAACATATTATTTGCAATCACACTAACTTGGCCTAAAACAGTGTTTACTAACAAGACATTGATTTTCTCCAAAACAGTCGATTAAACTCACATAAAAATGCTTTAGACCAATGTAAAACACTCAATTGCAATGAAAACAAGCCATTTTTTCAATGAATTACTGCTAGTTTTTCAGAAAAAACATATTATTTGTAAAAAACACTAACTTGGCCTAAAACAGTGTTTACTCAAAAAACATTGATTTTCTCAAAAATAGTCGATTAAACTCAAATTAAAATGCTTTAAACCAATGTAAAACACTAAATTGCAATGAAACCAAGCCATTTTTCCAATGAATTACTGCTAGTTTTTCAGAAAAAACATATTGTTTGCAATCACACTAACTTGGCCTAAAACAATGTTTACTAAAAAAACATTGATTTTCTCCAAAACAGTCGATTAAACTCACATAAAAATGCTTTAAACCAATGTAAAACACTGAATTGCAATGAAGCCAAGCCATTCTTCCAATGAATTACTGCTAGTTTTTCAGAAAAAACATATTATTTGTAAAAAACACTGACTAGGCCTAAAACAGTGTTTACTCAAAAAACATTGATTTTCTCAAAAACAGTCGATTAAACTCAAATTAAAATGCTTTAAACCAATGTAAAACACTAAATTGCAATGAAACCAAGCCATTTTTCCAATGAATTACTGCTATTTTTTCAGAAAAAACATATTATTTGCAATTACATTAACTTGGCCTAAAACAGTGTTTACTAAAAAAACATTGATTTTCTCAAAAACAGTCGATTAAACTCCCATAAAAATGCTTTAAACCAATGTAAAACACTGAATCGTAATGAAACCAAGCCTATTTTCCAATGAATTACTGCTAGTTTTTCAGAAAAAACATATTATTTGCAATTACACTAACTTGGCCAAAAACAGTGTTTACTAAAAAAACATTGATTTTCTCAAAAACAGTCGATTAAACTCACATAAAAATGCTTTAAACCAATGTAAAACATTGAATTGCAATGAAACGAAGCCATTTTCTCAATGAATTACCGCTAGTTTTTCAGAAAAAACATATTATTTGCAATAACATTAACTTGGCCTAAAGCAGTGTTTACAAAAAAAACATTGATTTTCTCAAAAACAGTCGATTAAACTCACATTAAAATGCTTTAAACCAATGTAGAACACTGAATTGCAATGAAACCAAGCCATTTTTCCAATGAATTACTGCTAGTTTTTCAGAAAAAACATATTATTTGCAATTACACTAACTTGGCCAAAAACAGTGTTTACTAAAAAAACATTGATTTTCTCAAAAACAGTCGATTAAACTCACATAAAAATGCTTTAAACCAATGTAAAACATTGAATTGCAATGAAACGAAGCCATTTTCTCAATGAATTACCGCTAGTTTTTCAGAAAAAACATATTATTTGCAATAACATTAACTTGGCCTAAAGCAGTGTTTACAAAAAAAACATTGATTTTCTCAAAAACAGTCGATTAAACTCACATTAAAATGCTTTAAACCAATGTAGAACACTGAATTGCAATGAAACCAAGCCATTTTTCCAATGAATTACTGCTAGTTTTTCAGAAAATACATATTATTTGCAATCACACTAACTTGGCCTAAAACAGTGTTTACTAAAAAAACATTGATTTTCTCCAAAGCAATCGATTAAACTCACATAAAAATGCTTTAAACCAATGTAAAACATTGAATTGCAATCAAACCAAGCCATTTTTTCAATGAATTACTGCTAGTTTTTCAGAAAAAAACATATTATTTGCAATTACATTAGCTTGGCCTAAAACAGTGTTTACTATAAAAACATTGATTTTCTCAAAAACAGTCGATTAAACTGACATAAAAATGCTTTAAACCAATGTAAAACATTGAATTGCAATGAAACCAAGCCATTTTCTCAATGAATTACTGCTAGTTTTTCAGAAGAAACATATTATTTGCAATTACACTAACTTGGCCTAAAACAGTGTTTACTAAAAAAATATTGATTTTCTCAAAAACAGTCGATTAAACTCACATAAAAATGCTTTAAACCAATGTAAAACACTGAATTGCAATGGAACAAAGCCATTTTTCCAATGAATTACTGCTAGTTTTTCAGAAAAAACATATTATTTGCAATAACACTAACTTCGCCTAAAACAGTGTTTACTAAAAAAACATTGATTTTCTCAAAAACAGTCGATTAAACTCACATTAAAATGCTTTAAACCAATGTAAAACATTGAATTGCAATGAAACCAAGCCATTTTTTCAATGAATTACTGCTAGTTTTTCAGAAAAAAACATATTATTTGCAATTACATTAACATGGCCTAAAACAGTGTTTACTTAAGAAAACATTGATTTTCTCAAAAACAGTCGATTAAACTGACATAAAAATGCTTTAAACCAATGTAAAACATTGAATTGCAATGAAACCAAGCCATTTTTTCAATGAATTACTGCTAGTTTTTCAGAAAAAACATATTATTTGCAATTACACTAACTTGGCCTAAAGCAGTGTTTACTAAAAAAACATTGATTTTCTCAAAAAAAGTCGATTAAACTCACATAAATATGCTTTAAACCAACGTAAAACACTGAATTTCAATGAAACCAAGCAATTTTTCCAATGAATTACTGCTAGTTTTTCAGAAAAAACATATTATTTGCAATTACATTAACTGGGCCTAAAACAGTGTTTACTAGAAAAACATTGATTTTCTCAAAAACAGTCGATTAAACTCACATAAATATGCTTTAAACCAACGTAAAACACTGAATTGCAATGAAACCAAGCCATTTTTCTAATGAATTACTGCTAGTTTTTCAGAAAAAACATATTATTTGCAATTACATTAACTGGGCCTAAAACAGTGTTTACTAGAAAAACATTGATTTTCTCAAAAACAGTCAATTAAACTCGCATAAAAAGGCTTTAAACCAATGTAAAACACTGAATTGCAATGAAACCAAGCCATTTTTCCAATGAATTACTGCTAGTTTTTCAGAAAATACATATTATTTGCAATCACACTAACTTGGCCTAAAACAGTGTTTACTAAAAAAACATTGATTTTCTCCAAAGCAATCGATTAAACTCACATAAAAATGCTTTAAACCAATGTAAAACATTGAATTGCAATCAAACCAAGCCATTTTTTCAATGAATTACTGCTAGTTTTTCAGAAAAAAACATATTATTTGCAATTACATTAGCTTGGCCTAAAACAGTGTTTACTATAAAAACATTGATTTTCTCAAAAACAGTCGATTAAACTGACATAAAAATGCTTTAAACCAATGTAAAACATTGAATTGCAATGAAACCAAGCCATTTTTTCAATGAATTACTGCTAGTTTTTCAGAAGAAACATATTATTTGCAATTACACTAACTTGGCCTAAAACAGTGTTTACTAAAAAAATATTGATTTTCTCAAAAACAGTCGATTAAACTCACATAAAAATGCTTTAAACCAATGTAAAACACTGAATTGCAATGAAACAAAGCCATTTTTCCAATGAATTACTGCTAGTTTTTCAGAAAAAACATATTATTTGCAATAACACTAACTTCGCCTAAAACAGTGTTTACTAAAAAAACATTGATTTTCTCAAAAACAGTCGATTAAACTCACATTAAAATGCTTTAAACCAATGTAAAACATTGAATTGCAATGAAACCAAGCCATTTTTTCAATGAATTACTGCTAGTTTTTCAGAAAAAAACATATTATTTGCAATTACATTAACTTGGCCTAAAACAGTGTTTACTTAAGAAAACATTGATTTTCTCAAAAACAGTCGATTAAACTGACATAAAAATGCTTTAAACCAATGTAAAACATTGAATTGCAATGAAACCAAGCCATTTTTTCAATGAATTACTGCTAGTTTTTCAGAAAAAACATATTATTTGCAATTAAACTAACTTGGCCTAAAGCAGTGTTTACTAAAAAAACATTGATTTTCTCAAAAACAGTCGATTAAACTCACATAAATATGCTTTAAACCAACGTAAAACACTGAATTGCAATGAAACCAAGCAATTTTTCCAATGAATTACTGCTAGTTTTTCAGAAAAAACATATTATTTGCAATTACATTAACTGGGCCTAAAACAGTGTTTACTAGAAAAACATTGATTTTCTCAAAAACAGTCGATTAAACTCACATAAATATGCTTTAAACCAACGTAGAACACTGAATTGCAATGAAACCAAGCAATTTTTCCAATGAATTACTGCTAGTTTTTCAGAAAAAACATATTATTTGCAATTACATTAACTGGGCCTAAAACAGTGTTTACTAGAAAAACATTGATTTTCTCAAAAACAGTCAATTAAACTCGCATAAAAAGGCTTTAAACCAATGTAAATCAATGAATTGCAATGAAACAAAGCAGTTTTTCAAATGAATTACTGCTAGTTTTTCAGAAAAAACATATTATTTGCAATCACACTAACTTGGCATAAAACAGTGTTTACTAACAAGACATTGATTTTGTCCAAAACAGTCGATTAAACTCACATAAAAATGCTTTAAACCAAGGTAAAACACTGAATTGCAATGAAACCAAGCCATTTTTTCAATGAATTACTGCTAGTTTTTCAGAAAAAACATATTATTTGCAATTACACTAACTTGGCCTAAAACAGTGTTTACTAAAAAAACATTGATTTTCTCAAAAACAGTCGATTAAACTCACATAAAAATGCTTTAAACTAATGTAAAACACTGAATTGCAATGAAACAAAGCCATTTTTCCAATGAATTACTGCTAGTTTTTCAGAAAAAACATATTATTTGCAATAACACTAACTTCGCCTAAAACAGTGTTTACTAAAAAAACATTGATTTTCTCAAAAACAGTTGATTAAACTCACATTAAAATGCTTTAAACCAATGTAAAACACTGAATTGCAATGAAACCAAGCCATTTTTCCAATAAATTACTGCTAGTTTTTCAGAAAAAACATATTATTTGCAATAACATTAACTTGGCCTAAAGCAGTGTTTACTAAAAAAACATTGATTTTCTCAAAAACAGTCGATTAAACTCACATTAAAATGCTTAAAACCAATGTAAAACACTGAAGTGCAATGAAACCAAGCCATTTTTTCAATGAATTACTGGTAATTTCTCAGAAAAAAACATATTATTTGCAAATACATTAACTTGGCCTAAAACAGTGTTTACTAAAAGAACATTGATTTTCTCAAAAACAGTCGATTAAACTCACATAAAAATGCTTTAAACCAATGTAAAACACTGAATTGCAATGAAACAAAGCAATTTTTTTAATGAATTACTGCTAGTTTTTCAGAAAAAACATATTATTTGCAATTACATTAACTTGGCCTAAAACAGTGTTTACTAAAAAATATTGATTTTCTCAAAAACAGTCGACTAAACTCACATAAAAATGCTTTAAACCAATGTAAAACACTGAATTGCACTGAAAAAAAGCCATTTTTCCAATGAATTACTGCTAGTTTTTTCAGAAAAAACATATTATTTGCAATCACACTAACTTGGCCTAAAACAATGTTTACTAAAAAAACATTGATTTTCTCAAAAACAGTCGATTAAACTCAAATTAAAATGCTTTAAACCAATGTAAAACACTAGATTGCAATGAAACAAAGCCATTTTTCCAATGAATTACTGCTAGTTTTTCAGAAAAAACATATTATTTGCAATTACATTAACTTGGCCTAAAACAGTGTTTAGTAAAAAAACATTGATTTTCTCAAAAACAGTCGATTAAACTCCCATAAAAATGATTTAAACCAATGTAAAACACTGAATCGCAATGAAACAAAGCCTATTTTCCAATGAATTACTGCTAGTTTTTCAGAAAAAACATATTCTTTGCAATTACACTAACTTGGCCTAAAACAGTGTTTACTAAAAAAATATTGATTTTCTCAAAAACAGTCGATTAAACTCACATAAAAATGCTTTAAACCAATGTAAAACATTGAATTGCAATGAAACCAAGCCATTTTTCCAATGACTTACTGCTAGTTTTTCAGAAAAAACATATTATTTGCAATCACACTAACTTGGCCTAAAACAGTCTTTACTAAAAAAACATTGATTTTCTCCAAAACAGTCGATTAAACTCACATAAAAATGCTTTAAACCAATGTAAAACACTGAATTGCAATGGAACCAAGCCATTTTTTCAATGACTTACTGCTAGTTTTTCAGAAAAAACATATTATTTGCAATAACACTAACTTGACCTAAAACAGTGTTTACTAAAAACACATTGATTTTCTCAAAAACAGTCGATTAAACTCACATTAAAATGCTTTAAACCAATGTAAAACACTGAATAGCAATGAAACCAAGCCATTTTTCCAATGAATTACTGCTAGTTTTTCAAAAAATACATATTATTTGCAATCACACTAACTTGGCCTAAAACAGTGCTTACTAAAAAAACATTGATTTTCTCAAAAACAGTCGATTAAACTCACATAAAAATGCTTTAAAACAATGTAAAACACTGAATTGCAATGAAACAAAGCCATTTTTCCAATGAATTACTGCCAGTTTTTCAGAAAAAACATTATTTGCAATTACATTAACTTGGCCTAAAACAGTGTTTACTAAAAAAACATTGATTTTCTCAAAAACAGTCGATTAAACTCACATAAAAATGCTTTAAACCAATGTAAAACACTGAATTGCAATGAAACCAAGCCATTTTTCCAATGAATTACTGCTAGTTTTTCAGAAAAAACATATTATTTGCAATCACACTAACTTGGCCTAAAAGAATGTTTACTAAAAAACCATTGATGTTCTCCAAAACAGTCGATTAAACTCACATAAAAATACTTTAAACCAATGTAAAACACTGAATTGCAATGAAACCAAGCCATTTTCTCAATGAATTACTGCTAGTTTTTATGAAAAAACATATTATTTGCAACAACACTAACTTGGCCTAAAACAGTGCTTACTAAAAGAACATTGATTTTCTCAAAAACAGTCGATTAAACTCACATAAAAATGCTTTAAACCAATGTAAAACACTGAATTGCAATGAAACAAAGCCATTTTTTTAATGAATTACTGCTAGTTTTTCAGAAAAAACATATTATTTGCAATTACATTAACTTGGCCTAAAACAGTGTTTACTAAAAAACATTGATTTTCTCAAAAACAGTCGACTAAACTCACATAAAAATGCTTTAAACCAATGTAAAACACTGAATTGCACTGAAACAAAGCCATTTTACCAATGAATTACTGCTAGTTTTTTCAGAAAAAACATATTGTTTGCAATCACACTAACTAGGCCTAAAACAATGTTTACTAAAAAAACATTGATTTTCTCAAAAACAGTCGATTAAACTCAAATTAAAATGCTTTAAACCAATGTAAAACACTAAATTGCAATGAAACAAAGCCATTTTTCCAATGAATTACTGCTAGTTTTTCAGAAAAAACATATTATTTGCAATTACATTAACTTGGCCTAAAACAGTGTTTAGTAAAAAACATTGATTTTCTCAAAAACAGTCGATTAAACTCCCATAAAAATGATTTAAACCAATGTAAAACACTGAATCGCAATGAAACAAAGCCTATTTTCCAATGAATTACTGCTAGTTTTTCAGAAAAAACATATTATTTGCAATTACACTAACTTGGCCTAAAACAGTGTTTACTAAAAAAACATTGATTTTCTCAAAAACAATCGATTAAACTCACATAAAAATGCTTTTAACCAATGTAAAACACTGAAGTGCAATGAAACCATGCCATTTTTTCAATAAATTACTGCTAGTTTTTCAGAAAAAACATATACTTTGCAATTACACTAACTTGGCCTAAAACAGTGTTTACTAAAAAAACATTGATTTTCTCAAAAACAGTCGATTAAACTCACATAAAAATGCTTTAAACCAATGTAAAACATCGAATTGCAATGAAACCAAGCCATTTTTCCAATGACTTACTGCTAGTTTTTCAGAAAAACATATTATTTGCAATCACACTAACTTGGCCTAAAACAGTCTTTACTAAAAAAACATTGATTTTCTCCAAAACAGTCGATTAAACTCACATAAAATTGCTTTAAACCAATGTAAAACAATGAATTGCAATGAAACCAAGCCATATTTCACATGACTTACTGCTAGTTTTTCAGAAAAAACATATTATTTGCAATCACACTAACTTGGCCTAAAACAGTGTTTACTAAAAAAACATTGATTTTCTCAAAAACAGGCGATTAAACTCACATAAAAATGCTTTAAAACAATGTAAAACACTGAATTGCAATGAAACAAAGCCATTTTTCCAATGAATTACTGCCAGTTTTTCAGAAAAAACATTATTTGCAATTACATTAACTTGGCCTAAAACAGTGTTTACTAAAAAAACATTGATTTTCTCAAAAACAGTCGATTAAACTCACATAAAAATGCTTTAAACCAATGTAAAACACTGAATTGCAATGAAACCAAGCCATTTTTCCAATGAATTACTGCTAGTTTTTCAGAAAAAACATATTATCTGCAATCACACTAACTTGGCCTAAAAGAATGTTTACTAAAAAACCATTGATGTTCTCCAAAACAGTCGATTAAACTCACATAAAAATACTTTAAACCAATGTAAAACACTGAATTGCAATTAAACCAAGCCATTTTCTCAATGAATTACTGCTAGTTTTTCAGAAAAAACATATACTTTGCAATTACACTAACTTGGCCTAAAACAGTGTTTACTAAAAAAACATTGATTTTCTCAAAAACAGTCGATTAAACTCACATAAAAATGCTTTAAACCAATGTAAAACATCGAATTGCAATGAAACCAAGCCATTTTTCCAATGACTTACTGCTAGTTTTTCAGAAAAAACATATTATTTGCAATCACACTAACTTGGCCTAAAACAGTCTTTACTAAAAAAACATTGATTTTCTCCAAAACAGTCGATTAAACTCACATAAAATTGCTTTAAACCAATGTAAAACAATGAATTGCAATGAAACCAAGCCATATTTCACATGACTTACTGCTAGTTTTTCAGAAAAAACATATTATTTGCAATCACACTAACTTGGCCTAAAACAGTGTTTACTAAAAAAACATTGATTTTCTCAAAAACAGTCGATTAAACTCACATTAAAATGCTTTAAACCAATGTAAAACACTGAATAGCAATGAAACCAAGCCATTTTTCCAATGAATTACTGCTAGTTTTTCAAAAAATACATATTATTTGCAATCACACTAACTTGGCCTAAAACAGTGTTTACTAAAAAAACATTGATTTTCTCAAAAACAGGCGATTAAACTCACATAAAAATGCTTTAAAACAATGTAAAACACTGAATTGCAATGAAACAAAGCCATTTTTCCAATGAATTACTGCCAGTTTTTCAGAAAAAACATTATTTGCAATTACATTAACTTGGCCTAAAACAGTGTTTACTAAAAAAACATTGATTTTCTCAAAAACAGTCGATTAAACTCACATAAAAATGCTTTAAACCAATGTAAAACACTGAATTGCAATGAAACCAAGCCATTTTTCCAATGAATTACTGCTAGTTTTTCAGAAAAAACATATTATCTGCAATCACACTAACTTGGCCTAAAAGAATGTTTACTAAAAAACCATTGATGTTCTCCAAAACAGTCGATTAAACTCACATAAAAATACTTTAAACCAATGTAAAACACTGAATTGCAATTAAACCAAGCCATTTTCTCAATGAATTACTGCTAGTTTTTCAGAAAAAACATATCCTTTGCAATTACACTAACTTGGCCTAAAACAGTGTTTACTAAAAAAACATTGATTTTCTCAAAAACAGTCGATTAAACTCACATAAAAATGCTTTAAACCAATGTAAAACACTGAATTGCACTGAAACAAAGCCATTTTTCCAATGAATTGCTGCTAGTTTTTTCAGAAAAAACATATTATTTGCAATCACACTAACTTGGCCTAAAACAATGTTTACTAAAAAAACATTGATTTTCTCAAAAACAGTCGATTAAACTCAAATTAAAATGCTTTAAACCAATGTAAAACACTAAATTGCAATGAAACCAAGCCATTTTTCCAATGAATTACTGCTAGTTTTTTAGAAAAAACATATTCTTTGCAATTACACTAACTTGGCCTAAAACAGTGTTTACTAAAAAAACATTGATTTTCTCAAAAACACTCGATTAAACTCACATAAAAATGCTTTAAACCAATGTAAAACATTGAATTGCAATGAAACCAAGCCATTTTTCCAATGACTTACTGCTAGTTTTTCAGAAAAAACATATTATTTGCAATCACACTAACTTGGCCTAAAACAGTCTTTACTAAAAAAACATTGATTTTCTCCAAAACAGTCGATTAAACTCACATAAAAATGCTTTAAAACAATGTAAAACACTGAATTGCAATGAAACAAAGCCATTTTTCCAATGAATTACTGCCAGTTTTTCAGAAAAAACATTATTTGCAATTACATTAACTTGGCCTAAAACAGTGTTTACTAAAAAAACATTGATTTTCTCAAAAACAGTCGATTAAACTCACATAAAAATGCTTTAAACCAATGTAAAACACTGAATTGCAATGAAACCAAGCCATTTTTCCAATGAATTACTGCTAGTTTTTCAGAAAAAACATATTATCTGCAATCACACTAACTTGGCCTAAAAGAATGTTTACTAAAAAACCATTGATGTTCTCCAAAACAGTCGATTAAACTCACATAAAAATACTTTAAACCAATGTAAAACACTGAATTGCAATTAAACCAAGCCATTTTCTCAATGAATTACTGCTAGTTTTTCAGAAAAAACATATCCTTTGCAATTACACTAACTTGGCCTAAAACAGTGTTTACTAAAAAAACATTGATTTTCTCAAAAACAGTCGATTAAACTCACATAAAAATGCTTTAAACCAATGTAAAACACTGAATTGCACTGAAACAAAGCCATTTTTCCAATGAATTGCTGCTAGTTTTTTCAGAAAAAACATATTATTTGCAATCACACTAACTTGGCCTAAAACAATGTTTACTAAAAAAACATTGATTTTCTCAAAAACAGTCGATTAAACTCAAATTAAAATGCTTTAAACCAATGTAAAACACTAAATTGCAATGAAACCAAGCCATTTTTCCAATGAATTACTGCTAGTTTTTTAGAAAAAACATATTCTTTGCAATTACACTAACTTGGCCTAAAACAGTGTTTACTAAAAAAACATTGATTTTCTCAAAAACACTCGATTAAACTCACATAAAAATGCTTTAAACCAATGTAAAACATTGAATTGCAATGAAACCAAGCCATTTTTCCAATGACTTACTGCTAGTTTTTCAGAAAAAACATATTATTTGCAATCACACTAACTTGGCCTAAAACAGTCTTTACTAAAAAAACATTGATTTTCTCCAAAACAGTCGATTAAACTCACATAAAAATGCTTTAAAACAATGTAAAACACTGAATTGCAATGAAACAAAGCCATTTTTCCAATGAATTACTGCCAGTTTTTCAGAAAAAACATTATTTGCAATTACATTAACTTGGCCTAAAACAGTGTTTACTAAAAAAACATTGATTTTCTCAAAAACAGTCGATTAAACTCACATAAAAATGCTTTAAACCAATGTAAAACACTGAATTGCAATGAAACCAAGCCATTTTTCCAATGAATTACTGCTAGTTTTTCAGAAAAAACATATTATCTGCAATCACACTAACTTGGCCTAAAAGAATGTTTACTAAAAAACCATTGATGTTCTCCAAAACAGTCGATTAAACTCACATAAAAATACTTTAAACCAATGTAAAACACTGAATTGCAATTAAACCAAGCCATTTTCTCAATGAATTACTGCTAGTTTTTCAGAAAAAACATATCCTTTGCAATTACACTAACTTGGCCTAAAACAGTGTTTACTAAAAAAACATTGATTTTCTCAAAAACAGTCGATTAAACTCACATAAAAATGCTTTAAACCAATGTAAAACACTGAATTGCACTGAAACAAAGCCATTTTTCCAATGAATTGCTGCTAGTTTTTTCAGAAAAAACATATTATTTGCAATCACACTAACTTGGCCTAAAACAATGTTTACTAAAAAAACATTGATTTTCTCAAAAACAGTCGATTAAACTCAAATTAAAATGCTTTAAACCAATGTAAAACACTAAATTGCAATGAAACCAAGCCATTTTTCCAATGAATTACTGCTAGTTTTTTAGAAAAAACATATTCTTTGCAATTACACTAACTTGGCCTAAAACAGTGTTTACTAAAAAAACATTGATTTTCTCAAAAACACTCGATTAAACTCACATAAAAATGCTTTAAACCAATGTAAAACATTGAATTGCAATGAAACCAAGCCATTTTTCCAATGACTTACTGCTAGTTTTTCAGAAAAAACATATTATTTGCAATCACACTAACTTGGCCTAAAACAGTCTTTACTAAAAAAACATTGATTTTCTCCAAAACAGTCGATTAAACTCACGTAAAAATGCTTTAAACCAATGTAAAACACTGAATTGCAATGGAACCAAGCCATCTTTTCAATGAATTATTGCTAGTTTTTCAGAAAAAACATATTATTTGCAATAACACTAACTTGGCCTAAAACAGTGTTTACTAAAAACACATTGATTTTCTCAAAAACAGTAGATTAAACTCACATTAAAATGCTTTAAACCAATGTAAAACAATAAATTGCAATGAAACCAAGCCATTTTTCCAATGACTTACTGCTAGTTTTTCAGAAAAAACATATTATTTGCAATCACACTAACTTGGCCTAAAACATTGTTTACTAAAAAAACATTGATTTTCTCAAAAACAGTCGATTAAACTCACATTAAAATGCTTTAAACCAATGTAAAACACTGAATTGCAATGAAACCAAGCCATTTTTCCAATGAATTACTGCTAGTTTTTCAAAAAATACATATTATTTGTAAAAAACACTAACATGGCCTAAAACAGTGTTTACTAAAAAAACATTGATTTTCTCAAAAACAGTCGATTAAACTCAGATAAAAATGCTTTAAACCAATGTAAAACACTGAATTGCAATGAAACCAAGCAATTTTTCCAATGAATTACTGCTAGTTTTTCAGAAAAAACATATTATTTGCAATTACATTAACTTGGCCTAAAACAGTGTTTACTAAAGAAACATTGATTTTCTCAAAAACAGTCAATTAAACTAGGATAAAAAGGCTTTAAACCAATGTAAATCACTGAATTGCAATGAAACAAAGCCATTTTTCCAATAAATTACTGCTAGTTTTTCAGAAAAATCATATTATTTGCAATTACACTAACTTGGCCTAAAACAGTGTTTACTAAAAAAACATTGATTTTCTCAAAAACAGTCGATTAAACTCACATAAAAATGCTTCAAACCAATGTAAAACACTGTATTGCAAAGAAACCAAGCCATTTTTCCAATGAATTACTGCTAGTTTTTCAGAAAAAACATATTATTTGCAATTACACTAACTTGGCCTAAAACAGTGTTAACTAAAAAAACATTGATTTTCACAAAAACAATCGATTAAACTCACATAAAAATGCTTTTAACCAATGTAAAACACTGAAGTGCAATAAAACCAAGCCACTTTTCTAATGAATTACTGCTAGTTTTTCAGAAAAATCATATTATTTGCAATTACACTAACTTGGCCTAAAACAGTGTTTACTAAAAAAACATTGATTTTCTCAAAAACAATCGATTAAACTCACATAAAAATGCTTTTAACAAATGTAAAACACTGAAGTGCAATGAAACCAAACCATTTTTTCAATAAATTACTGCTAGTTTTTCAGAAAAAACATATCCTTTGCAATTACACTAACTTGGCCTAAAACAGTGTTTACTAAAAAAACATTGATTTTCTCAAAAACAGTCGATTAAACTCACATAAAAATAATTCAAACCAATGTAGAACACTGAATGGCAATGAAACCAAGCCATTTTTCCAATGAATTACTGCTAGTTTTTCAGCATAAAAATATTATTTGCAATTACATTAACTTGGCCTAAAACAGTGTTTACTAAAAGAATATTGATTTTCTCAAAAAAAGTCGATTAAACTCACATAAAAAGGCTTTAAACCAATGTAAATCACTGAAATGCAATGAAACCAAGCCATTTTTCCAATGAATTACTGCTAGTTTTTCAGAAAAAACATATTTGCTATCACACTAACATGGCCTAAAACAGTGTTTACTAAAAAATCATTGATTTTCTCAAAAACAGTAGATTAAACTCACATAAAAATGCTTTAAACCAATGTAAAACACTGAATTGCAATGAAACCAAGCCATTTTTCCACTGAATTACTGCTAGTTTTTCAAAAAAAACATATTAATTCCCATTACATTAAGTTGGCCTAAAACAGTGTTTACTAAAAGAACATTGATTTTCTCAAAAACAGTCAATTAAACTAAGATAAAAAGGTTTCAAACCAATGTAAATCACTGAATTGCAATGAAACAAAGCCATTTTTCCAATAAATTACTGCTAGTTTTTCAGAAAAATCATATTATTTGCAATTACACTAACTTGGCCTAAAACAGTGTTTACTAAAAAAACTATGATTTTCTCAAAAACAATCGATTGAACTCACATAAAAATGCTATTAACAAATGTAAAACACTGAAGTGCAATGAAACCAAGCCATTTTTTCAATAAATTACTGCTAGTTTTTCAGAAAAAACATATCCTTTGCAATTACACTAACTTGGCCTAAAACAGTGTTTACTAAAAAAACATTGATTTTCTCAAAAACAGTCGATTAAACTCACATAAAAATGCTTCAAACCAATGTCAAACACTGAATTGCAATGAAACCAAGCCATTTTTCCAATGAATTACTGCTAGTTTTTCAGAAAAAACATATCAATTGCAATTACATTAACTTGGCCTAAAACAGTGCTTACTAAAAAAACATTGATTTTCTCAAAAACAGTCGATTAAACTCACATAAAAATGCTTTAAACCAATGTAAAACACTGAATTGCAATGAAACAAAACCATTTTTTCCAATGAATTACTGCTAGTTTTTCAGAAAGAACATATTATTTGCAATAACAGTAACTTGGCCTAAAACAGTGTTTACTAAAGAAACATATATTTTCTCCAAAACAGTCGATTAAACTCACATAAAAATGCTTTAAACCAATGTAAAACATTGAATTGCAATGAAACCAAGCCATTTTTTCAATAAATTCCTGCTAGTTTTTCAGAAAAAACATATCCTTTGCAATTACACTAACTTGGCCTAAAACAGTGTTTACTAAAAAAACATTGATTTTCTCAAAAACAGTCGATTAAACTCACATAAAAATAATTCAAACCAATGTAGAACACTGAATTGCAATGAAACCAAGCCACTTTTTCAATGAATTACTGCTAGTTTTTCAGAAAAAACATATTGTTTGCAATTACACTAACTTGGCCTAAAACAGTTTTTACTAAAAAAACATTGATTTTCTCAGAAACCGTCGATTAAACTCAGATAAATATGCTTTAAACCAACGTAAAACACTGAATTGCAATGAAAACAAGCAATTTTTCCAATAACTTACTGCTAGTTTTTCAGAAAAATCATATTATTTGCAATTACACTAACTTGGCCTAAAACAGTGTTTACTAAAAAAACATTGATTTTCTCAAAAACAATCGATTAAACTCACATAAAAATTCTTTTAACAAATGTAAAACACTGACGTGCAATGAAACCAAGCAATTTTTCCAATAAATTACTGCTAGTTTTTCAGAAAAATCATATTATTTGCAATTACATTAACTTGGCCTAAAACAGTGCTTACTAAAAAAACATTGATTTTCTCAAAAACAGTCGATTAAACTCACATAAAAATGCTTTAAACCAATGTAAAACACTGAATTGCAATGAAACAAAACCATTTTTTCCAATGAATTACTGCTAGTTTTTCAGAAAAAACATATTATTTGCAATAACAGTAACTTGGCCTAAAACAGTGTTTACTAAAGAAACATATATTTTCTCCAAAACAGTCGATTAAACTCACATAAAAATGCTTTAAACCAATGTAAAACATTGAATTGCAATGAAACCAAGCAATTTTTCCAATAAATTACTGCTAGTTTTTCAGAAAAATCATATTATTTGCAATTACATTAACTTGGCCTAAAACAGTGCTTACTAAAAAAACATTGATTTTCTCAAAAACAGTCGATTAAACTCACATAAAAATGCTTTAAACCAATGTAAAACACTGAATTGCAATGAAACAAAACCATTTTTTCCAATGAATTACTGCTAGTTTTTCAGAAAAAACATATTATTTGCAATAACAGTAACTTGGCCTAAAACAGTGTTTACTAAAGAAACATATATTTTCTCCAAAACAGTCGATTAAACTCACATAAAAATGCTTTAAACCAATGTAAAACATTGAATTGCAATGAAACCAAGCCATTTTTTCAATAAATTACTGCTAGTTTTTCAGAAAAAACATATCCTTTGCAATTACACTAACTTGGCCTAAAACAGTGTTTACTAAAAAAACATTGATTTTCTCAAAAACAGTCGATTAAACTCACATAAAAATAATTCAAACCAATGTAGAACACTGAATTGCAATGAAACCAAGCCATTTTTCCAATGAATTACTGCTAGTTTTTCAGAAAAAACATATTATTTGCAATTACATTAACTTGGCCTAAAACAGTGTTTACTAAAAGAACATTGATTTTCTCAAAAACAGTCGATTAAACTCACATAAAAATGCTTCAAACCAATGTAAAACATTGAATTTCAATGAAACCAAGCCATTTTTTCAATGAATTACTGCTAGTTTTTCAGAAAAAACATATTATTTGCAATTACACTAACTTGGCCTAAAACAGTTTTTACTAAAAAAACATTGATTTTCTCAGAAACCGTCGATTAAACTCAGATAAATATGCTTTAAACCAACGTAAAACACTGAATTGCAATGAAAACAAGCAATTTTTCCAATAAATTACTGCTAGTTTTTCAGAAAAATCATATTATTTGCAATTACACCAACTTGGCCTAAAACAGTGTTTACTAAAAAAACATTGATTTTCTCAAAAACAATCGATTAAACTCATATAAAAATGCTTTTAACAAATGTAAAAGACTGACGTGCAAGGAAACCAAGCCATTTTTCCAATGAATTACTGCTAGTTTTTCGGAAAAAACATATTTGCAATCACACTAACATGGCCTAAAACAGTGTTTACTAAAAAAACATTGATTTTCTAAAAAACAATCGATTAAACTCACATAAAAATGCTTTTAACAAATGTAAAACACTGAAGTGCAATGAATCCAAGCCATTTTTTCAATAAATTACTGCTAGTTTTTCAGAAAAAACATATCCTCTGCAATTACACTAACTTGGCCTAAAACAGTGTTTACTAAAAAAACATTGATTCTCTCAAAAACAGTCGATTAAACTCACATAAAAATAATTCAAACCAATGTAGAACACTGAATTGCAATGAAACCAAGCCATTTTTCCAATGAATTACTGCTAGTTTTTCAGAAAAAACATATTATTTGCAATCACACTAACATGGCCTAAAACAGTGTTTACTAAAAAAACATTGATTTTCTCAAAAACAATCGATTAAACTCACATAAAAATGCTTTTAACCAATGTAAAACACTGAAGTGCAATAAAACCAAGCCACTTTTCCAATGAATTACTGCTAGTTTCTCAGAAAAATCATATTATTTGCAATTACACTAACTTGGCCTAAATCAGTGTTTACTAAAAAAACATTGATTTTCTAAAAAACAGTCGATTAAACTCACATAAAGATAATTCAAACCAATGTAGAACACTGAATTGCAATGAAACCAAGCCATTTTTCCAATGAATTACTGCTAGTTTTTCAGAAAAAACATATTATTTGCAATTACATTAACTTGGCCTAAAACAGTGTTTACTAAAAAAACATTGATTTTCTCAAAAACAGTCATTTAAACTCGCATAAAAAGGCTTTAAACCAATGTAAATCACTGAAATGCAATGAAACCAAGCCATTTTTCCAATGAATTACTGCTAGTTTTTCAGAAAAAACATATTTGCAATCACACTAACATGGCCTAAAACAGTGTTTACTAAAAAAACATTGATTTTCTCAAAAACAATCGATTAAACTAACATAAAAATGCTTGTAACCAATGTAAAACACTGAAGTGCAATAAAACCAAGCCACTTTTCCAATGAATTACTGCTAGTTTTTCAGAAAAATCATATTATTTGCAATTACACTAACTTGGCCTAAATCAGTGTTTACTAAAAAAACATTGATTTTCTAAAAAACAGTCGATTAAACTCACATAAAGATAATTCAAACCAATGTAGAACACTGAATTGCAATGAAACCAAGCCATTTTTCCAATGAATTACTGCTAGTTTTTCAGAAAAAACATATTATTTGCAATTACATTAACTTGGCCTAAAACAGTGTTTACTAAAAAAACATTGATTTTCTCAAAAACAGTCATTTAAACTCGCATAAAAAGGCTTTAAACCAATGTAAATCACTGAAATGCAATGAAACCAAGCCATTTTTCCAATGAATTACTGCTAGTTTTTCAGAAAAAACATATTTGCAATCACACTAACATGGCCTAAAACAGTGTTTACTAAAAAAACATTGATTTTCTCAAAAACAATCGATTAAACTCACATAAAAATGCTTGTAACCAATGTAAAACACTGAAGTGCAATAAAACCAAGCCACTTTTCCAATGAATTACTGCTAGTTTTTCAGAAAAATCATATTATTTGCAATTACACTAACTTGGCCTAAAACAGTGTTTACTAAAAAAACATTGATTTTCTCAAAAACAATCGATTAAACTCATATAAAAATGCTTTTAACAAATGTAAAACACTGAAGTGCAATGAAACCAAGCCATTTTTTCAATAAATTACTGCTAGTTTTTCAGAAAAAACATATCCTTTGCAATTACAGTAACTTGGCCTAAAACAGTGTTTACTAAAAAAACATTGATTTTCTCAAAAACAGTCGATTAAACTCACATAAAAATAATTCAAACCAATGTAGAACACTGAATTGCAATGAAACCAAGCCACTTTTCGAATGAATTACTGCTAGTTTTTCAGAAAAAACATATTATTTGCAATCACACTAACTTGGCCTAAAACAGTGTTTACTAAAAAAACATTGATTTTCTCCAAAACAGTCGATTAAACTCACATAAAAATGCTTTAAACCAATGTAAAACACTGAATTGCAATGAAACCAAGCCATTTTTCCAATGAATTACTGCTAGTTTTTCAGAAAAAACATATTTATTCCAATTACATTAACTTGGCCTAAAACAGTGTTTACTAAAAGAACATTGATTTTCTCAAAAACAGTCAATTAAACTAAGATAAAAGGGCTTTAAACCAATGTAAATCACTGAATTGCAATGAAACAAAGCCATTTTTCCAATAAATTACTGCTAGTTTTTCAGACAAATCATATTATTTGCAATTACACTAACTTGGCCTAAAACAGTGTTTACTAAAAAAACATTGATTTTCTCATAAACAATCGATTAAACTCACATAAAAATGCTATTAACAAATGTAAAACACTGAAGTGCAATGAAACCAAGCCATTTTTTCAATAAATTACTGCTAGTTTTTCAGAAAAAACATATCCTTTGCAATTATACTAACTTGGCCTAAAACAGTGTTTACTAAAAAAACATTGATTTTCTCAAAAACAGTCGATTAAACTCACATAAAAATGCTTCAAACCAATGTAAAACACTGAATTGCAATGAAAGCAAGCCATTTTTCTAATGAATTACTGCTAGTTTCTCAGACAAAACATATCATTTGCAATTATATTAACTTGGCCTAAAACAGTGTTTACTAAAAAAACATTGATTTTCTCAAAAACAGTCGATTAAACTCAGATAAAAATGCTTTAAACCAATGTAAAACACTGAATTGCAATGAAACAAAGCCATTTTTCCAATAAATTACTGCTAGTTTTTCAGACAAATCATATTATTTGCAATTACACTAACTTGGCCTAAAACAGTGTTTACTAAAAAAACATTGATTTTCTCAAAAACAATCGATTAAACTCACATAAAAATGCTATTAACAAATGTAAAACACTGAAGTGCAATGAAACCAAGCCATTTTTTCAATAAATTACTGCTAGTTTTTCAGAAAAAACATATCCTTTGCAATTATACTAACTTGGCCTAAAACAGTGTTTACTAAAAGAACATTGATTTTCTCAAAAACAGTCGATTAAACTCAGATAAAAATGCTTTAAACCAATGTAAAACACTGAATTGCAATGAAACAAAGCCATTTTACCAATGAATTTCTGCTAGTTTTTCAGAAAAAACATATTATTTGCAATAACAGTAACTTGGCCTAAAACAGTGTTTACTAAAAAAACATTGATTTTCTCAAAAACAGTCGATTAAACTCAGATAAATATGCTTTAAACCAACGTAAAACACTGAATTGCAATGAAACCAAGCAATTTTTCCAATAAATTACTGCTAGTTTTTCAGAAAAATCATATTATTTGCAATTACACTAACTTGGCCTAAAACAGTGTTTACTAAAAAAACATTGATTTTCTCAAAAACAATCGATTAAACTCACATAAAAATGCTTTTAACAAATGTAAAACACTGAAGTGCAATGAAACCAAGCCATATTTTCAATAAATTACTGCTAGTTTTTCAGAAAAAACATATCCTTTGCAATTACATTAACTTGGCCTAAAACAGTGTTTACCAAAAAAAACATTGATTTTCTCAAAAACAGTCGATTAAACTCACATAAGAATGCTTTAAACCAATGTAAAACACTGAATTGCAATGAAACCAAGCCATATTTTCAATAAATTACTACTAGTTTTTCAGAAAAAACATATCCCTTGCAATTACACTAACTTGGCCTAAAACAGTGTTTACTAAAAAAACATTGATTTTCTCAAAAACAGTCGATTAAACTCACATAAGAATGCTTCAAACCAATGTAAAACACTGAATTGCAATGAAACAAAGCCATTTTTCCAATGAATTACTGCTAGTTTTTCAGAAAAAACATATCCTTTGCAATTACACTAACTTGGCCTAAAACAGTGTTTACTAAAAAAACATTGATTTTCTCAAAAACAGTCGATTAAACTCAGATAAAAATGCTTTAAACCAATGTAAAACACTGAATTGCAATGAAACAAAGCCATTTTACCAATGAATTTCTGCTAGTTTTTCAGAAAAAACATATTATTTGCAATAACAGTAACTTTGCCTAAAACAGTGTTTACTAAAAAAACATTGATTTTCTCAAAAACAGTCGATTAAACTCAGATAAATATGCTTTAAACCAACGTAAAACACTGAATTGCAATGAAACCAAGCAATTTTTCCAATAAATTACTGCTAGTTTTTCAGAAAAATCATATTATTTGCAATTACACTAACTTGGCCTAAAACAGTGTTTACTAAAAAAACATTGATTTTCTCAAAAACAATCGTTTAAACTCACATAAAAATGCTATTAACAAATGTAAAACACTGAAGTGCAATGAAACCAAGCCATTTTTTCAATAAATTACTGCTAGTTTTTCAGAAAAAACATATCCTTTGCAATTATACTAACTTGGCCTAAAACAGTGTTTACTAAAAAAACATTGATTTTCTCAAAAACAGTCGATTAAACTCAGATAAAAATGCTTTAAACCAATGTAAAACACTGAATTGCAATGAAACCAAGCCATTTTTCCAATGAATTACTGCTAGTTTTTCAGAAAATACATATTATTTGCAATCACACTAACTTTGCCTAAAACAGTGTTTACTAAAAAAACATTGATTTTCTCCAAAACAGTCGATTAAACTCACATAAAAATGCTTTAAACCAATGTAAAACACTGAATTGCAATGAAACAAAGCCATTTTACCAATGAATTTCTGCTAGTTTTTCAGAAAAAACATATTATTTGCAATAACAGTAACTTGGCCTAAAACAGTGTTTACTAAAAAAACATTGATTTTCTCAAAAACAGTCGATTAAACTCAGATAAATATGCTTTAAACCAACGTAAAACACTGAATTGCAATGAAACCAAGCAATTTTTCCAATAAATTACTGCTAGTTTTTCAGAAAAATCATATTATTTGCAATTACACTAACTTGGCCTAAAACAGTGTTTACTAAAAAAACATTGATTTTCTCAAAAACAATCGATTAAACTCACATAAAAATGCTTTTAACAAATGTAAAACACTGAAGTGCAATGAAACCAAGCCATATTTTCAATAAATTACTGCTAGTTTTTCAGAAAAAACATATCCTTTGCAATTACATTAACTTGGCCTAAAACAGTGTTTACTAAAAAAACATTGATTTTCTCAAAAACAGTCGATTAAACTCACATAAGAATGGTTTAAACCAATGTAAAACACTGAATTGCAATGAAACCAAGCCATATTTTCAATAAATTACTACTAGTTTTTCAGAAAAAACATATCCCTTGCAATTACACTAACTTGGCCTAAAACAGTGTTTACTAAAAAAACATTGATTTTCTCAAAAACAGTCGATTAAACTCACATAAAAATGCTTCAAACCAATGTAAAACACTGAATTGCAATGAAACAAAGCCATTTTTCCAATAAATTACTGCTAGGTTTTCAGACAAATCATATTATTTGCAATTACACTAACTTGGCCTAAAACAGTGTTTACTAAAAAAACATTGATTTTCTCAAAAACAATCGATAAAACTCACATAAAAATGCTATTAACAAATGTAAAACACTGAAGTGCAATGAAACCAAGCCATTTTTTCAATAAATTACTGCTAGTTTTTCAGAAAAAAAATATCCTTTGCAATTATACTAACTTGGCCTAAAACAGTGTTTACTAAAAAAACATTGATTTTCTCAAAAACAGTCGATTAAACTCAGATAAAAATGCTTTAAACCAATGTAAAACACTGAATTGCAATGAAACAAAGCCATTGTACCAATGAATTTCTGCTAGTTTTTCAGAAAAAACATATTATTTGCAATAACAGTAACTTGGCCTAAAACAGTGTTTACTAAAAAAACATTGATTTTCTCAAAAACAGTCGATTAAACTCAGATAAATATGCTTTAAACCAACGTAAAACACTGAATTGCAATGAAACCAAGCAATTTTTCCAATAAATTACTGCTAGTTTTTCAGAAAAATCATATTATTTGCAATTACACTAACTTGGCCTAAAACAGTGTTTACTAAAAAAACATTGATTTTCTCAAAAACAATCGATTAAACTCACATAAAAATGCTTTTAACAAATGTAAAACACTGAAGTGCAATGAAACCAAGCCATATTTTCAATAAATTACTGCTAGTTTTTCAGAAAAAACATATCCTTTGCAATTACATTAACTTGGCCTAAAACAGTGTTTACTAAAAAAACATTGATTTTCTCAAAAACAGTCGATTAAACTCACATAAGAATGCTTCAAACCAATGTAAAACACTGAATTGCAATGAAACAAAGCCATTTTTCCAATGATTTACTGCTAGCTTTTCAGAAAAAACATATCCTTTGCAATTACACTAACTTGGCCTAAAACAGTGTTTACTAAAAGAACATTGATTTTCCTCAAAACAGTCGATTAAACTCACATAAAAATGCTTTAAACCAATGTAAAACATTGAATTGCAATGAAACCAAGCCATTTTTTCAATGAATTACTGCTAGTTTTTCAGACAAATCATATTATTTGCAATTACACTAACTTGGCCTAAAACAGTGTTTACTAAAAAAACATTGATTTTCTCAAAAACAATCGATTAAACTCACATAAAAATGCTATTAACAAATGTAAAACACTGAAGTGCAATGAAACCAAGCCATTTTTTCAATAAATTACTGCTAGTTTTTCAGAAAAAACATATCCTTTGCAATTATACTAACTTGGCCTAAAACAGTGTTTACTAAAAGAACATTGATTTTCTCAAAAACAGTCAATTAAACTAAGATAAAAAGGCTTTAAACCAATGTAAATCACTGAATTGCAATGAAACAAAGCCATTTTTCCAATAAATTACTGCTAGTTTTTCAGACAAATCATATTATTTGCAATTACACTAACTTGGCCTAAAACAGTGTTTACTAAAAAAACATTGATTTTCTCAAAAACAATCGATTAAACTCACATAAAAATGCTATTAAAAAATGTAAAACACTGAAGTGCAATGAAACCAAGCCATTTTTTCAATAAATTACTGCTAGTTTTTCAGAAAAAACATATCCTTTGCAATTATACTAACTTGGCCTAAAACAGTGTTTACTAAAAAAACATTGATTTTCTCAAAAACAGTCGATTAAACTCACATAAAAATGCTTCAAACCAATGTAAAACACTGAATTGCAATGAAACCAAGCCATTTTTCTAATGAATTACTGCTAGTTTTTCAGACAAAACATATCATTTGCAATTACATTAACTTGGCCTAAAACAGTGTTTACTAAAAAAACATTGATTTTCTCAAAAACAGTCGATTAAACTCAGATAAAAATGCTTTAAACCAATGTAAAACACTGAATTGCAATGAAACAAAGCCATTTTTCCAATGAATTTCTGCTAGTTTTTCAGAAAAAACATATTATTTGCAATAACAGTAACTTGGCCTAAAACAGTGTTTACTAAAAAAACATTGATTTTCTCAAAAACAGTCGATTAAACTCAGATAAATATGCTTTAAACCAACGTAAAACACTGAATTGCAATGAAACCAAGCCATTTTTCCAATAAATTACTGCTAGTTTTTCAGAAAAATCATATTATTTGCAATTACACTAACTTGGCCTAAAACAGTGTTTACTAAAAAAACATTGATTTTCTCAAAAACAATCGATTAAACTCACATAAAAATGCTTTTAACAAATGTAAAACACTGAAGTGCAATGAAACCAAGCCATATTTTCAATAAATTACTGCTAGTTTTTCAGAAAAAACATATCCTTTGCAATTACATTAACTTGGCCTAAAACAGTGTTTACTAAAAAAACATTGATTTTCTCAAAAACAGTCGATTAAACTCACATAAGAATGCTTTTAACCAATGTAAAACACTGAAGTGCAATGAAACCAAGCCATATTTTCAATAAATTACTGCTAGTTTTTCAGAAAAAACATATCCCTTGCAATTACACTAACTTGGCCTAAAACAGTGTATACTAAAAAAACATTGATTTTCTCAAAAACAGTCGATTAAACTCACATAAAAATGCTTCAAACCAATGTAAAACACTGAATTGCAATGAAACAAAGCCATTTTTCCAATGAATTACTGTTAGTTTTTCAGAAAAAACATATCCTTTGCAATTACACTAACTTGGCCTAAAACATTGTTTACTAAAAAAACATTGATTTTCCTCAAAACAGTCGATTAAACTCACATAAAAATGCTTTAAACCAATGTAAAACATTGAATTGCAATTAAACAAAGCCATTTTTCCAATGAATTTCTGCTAGTTTTTCAGAAAAAACATATTATTTGCAAAAACAGTAACTTGGCCTAAAACAGTGTTTACTAAAAAAACATTGATTTTCTCAAAAACAGTCGATTAAACTCAGATAAATATGCTTTAAACCAACGTAAAACACTGAATTGCAATGAAACCAAGCAATTTTTCCAATAAATTACTGCTAGTTTTTCAGAAAAATCATATTATTTGCAATTACACTAACTTGGCCTAAAACAGTGTTTACTAAAAAAACATTGATTTTCTCAAAAACAATCGATTAAACTCACATAAATATGCTTTTAACAAATGTAAAACACTGAAGTGCAATGAAACCAAGCCATATATTCAATAAATTACTGGTAGTTTTTCAGAAAAATCATATTATTTGCAATTACACTAACTTGGCCTAAAACAGTGTTTACTAAAAAAACATTGATTTTCTCAAAAACAATCGATTAAACTCACATAAAAATGCTTTTAACAAATGTAAAACACTGACATGCAATGAAACCAAGCCATTTTTCCAATGAATTACTGCTAGTTTTTCAGAAAAAACATATTTGCAATCACACTAACATGGCCTAAAACAGTGTTTACTAAAAAAACATTGATTTTCTCAAAAACAATCGATTAAACTCAAATAAAAATGCTTTTAACCAATGTAAAACACTGAAGTGCAATAAAACCAAGCCACTTTTCCAATGAATTACTGCTAGTTTTTCAGAAAAATCATATTATTTGCAATTACACTAACTTGGCCTAAAACAGTGTTTACTAAAAGAACATTGATTTTCTCAAAAACAATCGATTAAACTCACATAAAAATGCTTTTAACAAATGTAAAACACTGAAGTGCAATGAAACCAAGCCATTTTTTCAATAAATTACTGCTAGCTTTTCAGAAAAAACATATCCTTTGCAATTACACTAACTTGGCCTAAAACAGTGTTTACTAAAAAAACATTGATTCTCTCAAAAACAGTCGATTAAACTCACATAAAAATAATTCAAACCAATGTAGAACACTGAATTGCAATGAAACCAAGCCATTTTTCCAATAAATTACTGCTAGTTTTTCAGAAAAATCATATTATTTGCAATTACACTAACTTGGCCTAAAACAGTGTTTACTAAAAAAACATTGATTTTCTCAAAAACAATCGATTAAACTCACATAAAAATGCTTTAAACCAATGTAAAACACTGAATTGCAATGAAACAAAGCCATTTTTCCAATGAATTACTGCTAGTTTTTCAGAAAAAGCATATTATTTGCAATAACAGTAACTTGGCCTAAAACAGTGTTTACTAAAGAAACATATATTTTCTCCAAAACAGTCGATTAAACTCACATAAAAATGCTTTAAACCAATGTAAAACATTGAATTGCAATGAAACCAAGCCATTTTTTCAATAAATTACTGCTAGTTTTTCAGAAAAATCATATTATTTGCAATTACACTAACTTGGCCTAAAACAGTGTTTACTAAAAAAACATTGATTTTCTCAAAAACAGTCGATTAAACTCACATAAAAATAATTCAAACCAATGTAGAACACTTAATTGCAATGAAACCAAGCCATTTTTCTAATGAATTATTGCTAGTTTTTCAGAAAAAGCATATTTTCAATCACACTAACATGGCCTAAAACAGTGTTTACTAAAAAAACATTGATTTTCTCAAAAACAATCGATTAAACTCACATAAAAATGCTTTCAACCAATGTAAAACACTGAAGTGCAATAAAACCAAGCCACTTTTCCAATGAATTACTGCTAGTTTTTCAGAAAAATCATATTATTTGCAATTACACTAACTTGGCCTAAAACAGTGTTTACTAAAAAAACATTTATTTTCTCAAAAACAATCGATTAAACTCACATATAAATGCTTTTAACAAATGTAAAACACTGAAGTGCAATGAAACCAAGCCATTTTTTCAATAAATTACTGCTAGTTTTTCAGAAAAAACATATCCTTTGCAATTACACTAACTTGGCCTAAAACAGTGTTTACTAAAAAAACATTGATTTTCTCAGAAACAGTCGATTAAACTCACATAAAAATAATTCAAACCAATGTAGAACACTGAATTGCAATGAAACCAAGCCATTTTTCCAATGAATTACTGCTAGTTTTTCAGAAAAAACATATTATTTGCAATCACACTAACTTGGCCTAAAACAGTGTTTACTAAAAAAACATTGATTTTCTCAAAAACAGTAGATTAAACTCACATAAAAAGGCTTTAAACCAATGTAGAACACTGAATTGCAATGAAACCAAGCCATTTTTCCAATGAATTACTGCTAGTTTTTCAGAAAAAACATATTATTTGCAATTACATTAACTTGGCCTAAAACAGTGTTTACTAAAACAACATTGATTTTCTCAAAAACAATCAATTAAACTCACATAAAAATGCTATTAACAAATGTAAAACACTGAAGTGCAATGAAACCAAGCCATTTTTTCAATAAATTACTGCTAGTTTTTCAGAAAAAACATATTATTTGCAATCACACTAACTTGGCCTAAAACAGTGTTTACTAAAAAAACATTGATTTTCTCAAAAACAGTAGATTAAACTCACATAAAAAGGCTTTAAACCAATGTAGAACACTGAATTGCAATGAAACCAAGCCATTTTTCCAATGAATTACTGCTAGTTTTTCAGAAAAAACATATTATTTGCAATTACATTAACTTGGCCTAAAACAGTGTTTACTAAAACAACATTGATTTTCTCAAAAACAGTCAATTAAACTAAGATAAAAAGGCTTTAAACCAATGTAAATCACTGAATTCCAACGAAACAAAGCCATTTTTCTAATAATATACTGCTAGTTTTTCAGAAAAATCATATTATTTGCAATTACACTAACTTGGCCTAAAACAGTGTTTACTAAAAAAACATTGATTTTCTCAAAAACAATCAATTAAACTCACATAAAAATGCTATTAACAAATGTAAAACACTGAAGTGCAATGAAACCAAGCCATTTTTTCAATAAATTACTGCTACTTTTTCAGAAAAAACATATCCTTTGCAATTACACTAACTTGGCCTAAAACAGTGTTTACTAAAAAAACATTGATTTTCTCAAAAACAGTCGATTAAACTCACATAAAAATGCTTCAAACCAATGGAAAACACTGAATTGCAATGAAACCAAGCCATTTTTCCAATGAATTACTGCTAGTTTTTCAGACAAAACATATCATTTGCAATTACATTAACTTGGTCTAAAACAGTGTTTACTAAAAACATTGATTTTCTCAAAAACAGTCGATTAAACTCAGATAAATATGCTCTTAACAAATGTAAAACACTGAATTGCAATGAAACCAAGCCATATTTTCAATAAATTACTGCTAGTTTTCAGAAAAAACATATCCTTTGCAATTACACTAACTTGGCCTAAAACAGTGTTTACTAAAAAAACATTGATTTTCTCAAAAACAGTCGATTAAACTCACATAAAAATGCTTCAAACCAATGTAAAACACTGAATTGCAATGAAACAAAGCCATTTTTCCAATGAATTACTGCTAGTTTTTCAGAAAAAACATATTATTTGCAATCACAGTAACTTGGCCTAAAACAGTGTTTACTAAAAAAACATTGATTTTCCTCAAAACAGTCGATTAAATTCACATAAAAATGCTTTAAACCAATGTAAAACATTGAATTGCAACGAAACCAAGCCATTTTTTCAATCAATTACTGCTAGTTTTTCAGAAAAAACATATTATTTGCAATTACACTAACTTGGCCTAAAACAGTGTTTACTAAAAAAACATTGATTTTCTCCAAAACAGTCGATTAATCTCAGATAAATATGCTTTAAACCAATGTAAAACACTGAATTGCAATGAAACCAAGCAATTTTTCCAATGAATTACTGCTAGTTTTTCAGGAAAAACATATTATTTGCAATTACATTAACTGGGCCTAAAACAGTGTTTACTAGAAAAACGTTGATTTTCTCAAAAACAGTCAATTAAATTCACATAAAAAGGCTTTAAACCAATGTAAATCACTGAATTGCAATGAAACGAAGCCATTTTTTCAATGAATTACTGCTAGTTTTTCAGGAAAAACATATTATTTGCAATAACATTAACTTGGCCTAAAGCAGTGTTTACTAAAAAAACATTGATTTTCTCCAAAACAGTCGATTAAACTCACTTTAAAATGCTTTAAACCAATGTAAAACACTGAATTGCAATGAAACCAAGCCATTTTTCCAATGAATTACTGCTAGTTTTTCAGAAAATACATATTATTTGCAATCACACTAACTTTGCCTAAAACAGTGTTTACTAAAAAAACATTGATTTTCTCCAAAACAGTCGATTAAACTCACATAAAAATGCTTTAAACCAATGTAAAACATTGAATTGCAATGAAACCAAGCCATTTTTCCAATGAAATACAGCTAGTTTTTCAGAAAAAACATATTATTTGCAATTACATTAACTTGGCCTAAAACAGTGTTTACTAAAAAAACATTTATTTTCTCAAAAACAGTCGATTAAACTCACATAAAAATGCTTTAAACCAATGTAAAACACTGAATTGCAATGAAACAAAGCCATTTTTCCAATGAATTACTGCTAGTTTTTCAGAAAAAACATATTATTTGCAATAACAGTAACTTGGCCTAAAACAGTGTTTACTAAAAAAACATTGATCTTCTCAAAAACAGTCGATTAAACTCAGATAAATATGCTTTAAACTAACGTAAAACACTGAATTGCAATGAAGCCAAGCAATTTTTCCAATAAATTACTGCTGGTTTTTCAAAAAAATCATATTATTTGCAATTACACTAACTTGGCCTAAAACAGTGTTTACTAAAAAAACATTGATTTTCTCAAAAACAATCGATTAAACTCACATAAAAATGCTTTTAACAAATGTAAAGCACTGAAGTGCAATGAAACCAAGCCATATTTTCAATAAATTACTGGTAGTTTATCAGAAAAAACATATCCTTTGCAATTACACTAACTTGGCCTAAAACAGTGTTTACTAAAAAAACATTGATTTTCTCAAAAACAGTCGATTAAACTCACATAAAAATGCTTCAAACCAATGTAAAACACTGAATTGCAATGAAACCAAGCCATTTTTCCAATGAATTACTGCTAGTTTTTCAGAAAAAACATATTGTTTGCAATTACATTAACTTGGCCTAAAACAGTGTTTTCTAAAAAAACATTGATTTTCTCAAAAACAGTCGATTAAACTCACATAAAAATGCTTTAAACCAATGTAAAACACTTAATTGCAATGAAACAAAGCCATTTTTCCAATGAATTACTGCTAGTTTTTCAGAAAAAACATATTATTTGCAATCACAGTAACTTGGCCTAAAACAGTGTTTACTAAAAAAACATTGATTTTCCTCAAAACAGTCGATTAAACTCACATAAAAATGCTTTAAACCAATGTAAAACATTGAATTGCAATGAAACCAAGCCATTTTTTCAATGAATTACTGCTAGTTTTTCAGGAAAAACATATTATTTGCAATAACATTAACTTGGCCTAAAGCAGTGTTTACTAAAAAAACATTGATTTTCTCCAAAACAGTCGATTAAACTCACTTTAAAATGCTTTAAACCAATGTAAAACACTGAATTGCAATGAAACCAAGCCATTTTTCCAATGAATTACTGCTAGTTTTTCAGAAAATACATATTATTTGCAATCACACTAACTTTGCCTAAAACAGTGTTTACTAAAAAAACATTGATTTTCTCCAAAACAGTCGATTAAACTCACATAAAAATGCTTTAAACCAATGTAAAACATTGAATTGCAATGAAACCAAGCCATTTTTCCAATGAAATACAGCTAGTTTTTCAGAAAAAACATATTATTTGCAATTACATTAACTTGGCCTAAAACAGTGTTTACTAAAAAAACATTTATTTTCTCAAAAACAGTCAATTAAACTCACATAAAAATGCTTTAAACCAATGTAAAACACTGAATTGCAATGAAACAAAGCCATTTTTCCAATGAATTACTGCTAGTTTTTCAGAAAAAACATATTATTTGCAATTACACTAACTTGGCCTAAAACAGTGTTTACTAAAAAAACATTGATCTTCTCAGAAACAGTCGATTAAACTCAGATAAATATGCTTTAAACCAACGTAAAACACTCAATTGCAATGAAACCAAGCAATTTTTCCAATAAATTACTGCTAGTTTTTCAAAAAAATTATATTATTTGCAATTACACTAACTTGGCCTAAAACAGTGTTTACTAAAAAAACATTGATTTTCTAAAAAACAGTCGATTAAACTCACATAAAAATGCTTCAAACCAATGTAAAACACTGAATTGCAATGAAACCAAGCCATTTTTCCAATGAATTACAGCTAGTTTTTCAGAAAGAACATATTGTTTGCAATTACATTAACTTGGCCTAAAACAGTGTTTACTAAAAAAACATTGATTTTCTCAAAAACAGTCGATTAAACTCACATAAAAATGCTTTAAACCAATGTAAAACACTGAATTGCAATGAAACAAAGCCATTTTTCCAATGAATTACTGCTAGTTTTTCAGAAAAAACATATTATTTGCAATCACAGTAACTTGGCCTAAAACAGTGTTTACTAAAAAAACATTGATTTTCCTCAAAACAGTCGATTAAACTCACATAAAAATGCTTTAAACCAATGTAAAACATTGAATTGCAATGAAACCAAGCCATTTTTTTAATGAATTACTGCTAGTTTTTCAGGAAAAACATATTATTTGCAATAACATTAACTTGGCCCAAAGCAGTGTTTACTAAAAAAACATTGATTTTCTCCAAAACAGTCGATTAAACTCACTTTAAAATGCTTTAAACCAATGTAAAACACTGAATTGCAATGAAACCAAGCCATTTTTCCAATGAATTACTGCTAGTTTTTCAGAAAAACCATATTATTTGCAATCACACTAACTTTGCCTAAAACAGTGTTTACTAAAAAAACATTGATTTTCTCAAAAACAGTCGATTAACCTCACATAAAAATGCTTTAAACCAATGTAAAACACTGAATTGCAATGAAACCAAGCCATTTTTCCAATGAATTACTGCTAGTTTTTCAGAAAATACATATTATTTGCAATTACACTAACTTGGCCTAAAACAGTGTTTACTAAAAAAACATTGATTTTCTCAAAAACAGTCGATTAAACTCACATAAAAATGATTCAAACCAATGTAAAACACTGAATTGCAATGAAACCAAGCAATTTTTCCAATGAATTACTGCTAGTTTTTCAGAAAGAACATATTATTTGCAATTACATTAACTTGGCCTAAAACAGTGTTTACTAAAAAAACATTGATTTTCTCAAAAACAGTCGATTAAACTCACATAAAAATGATTCAAACCAATGTAAAACACTGAATTGCAATGAAACCAAGCCATTTTTCCAATGAATTACTGCTAGTTTTTCAGAAAGAACATATTATTTGCAATTACACTTATTTGGCCTAAAACAGTGTTTACTAAGAAAACATTGATTTTCTCAAAAACAGTCGATTAAACTCAGATAAATATGCTTTAAACCAACGTAAAACACTGAATTGCAATGAAAAAAAGCCATTTTTTCAATGAATTACTGCTAGCTTTTCAGAAAAAACATATTATTTGCAATTACATTAACTTGGCCTAAAACAGTGTTTACTAAAAAAACTTTGATTTTCTCAGAAACAGTCGATTAAACTCACATAAAAATGCTTTAAACCAATGTAAAACACTGAATTGCAATAAAAAAAAGCCATTTTTCCAATGAATTACAGCTAGTTTTTCAGAAAAAACATATTATTTGCAATTACATTAACTTGGCCTAAAACAGTGTTTACTAAAAAGACATTGATTTTCTCAAAAACAGTCGATTAACCTCACATAAAAATGCTTTAAACCAATGTAAAACACTGAATTGCAATGAAACCAAGCCATTTTTCCAATGAATTACTGCTAGTTTTTTCAGAAAAAACATATTATGTGCAATTACACTAACTTGGTCTAAAACAGCGTTTACTAAAAAAACATTGATTTTCTCCAAAACAGTCGATTAAACTCAGATAAATATGCTTTAAACCAACGTTAAACACTAAATTGCAATGAAACCAAGCAATTTTTCCAATGAACTACTGCTAGTTTTTCAGAAAAAACATATTATTTGCAATTACATTAACTGGGCCTAAAACAGTGTTTACTAGAAAAACGTTGATTTTCTCAAAAACAGTCAATTAAACTCACATAAAAAGGCTTTAAACCAATGTAAATCACTGAATTGCAATGAACCGAAGCCATTTTTTCAATGAATTACTGCTAGTTTTTCAGGAAAAACATATTATTTGCAATAACTTTAACTTTGCCTAAAACAGTGTTTACTAAAAAACATTGATTTTCTCCAAAACAGTCGATTAAACTCACTTTAAAATGCTTTAAACCAATGTAAAACACTGAATTGCAATGAAACCAAGCCATTTTTCCAATGAATTACTGCTAGTTTTTCAGAAAATACATATTATTTGCAGTCACACTAACTTTGCCTAAAACAGTGTTTACTAAAAAAACATTGATTTTCTCAAAAACAGTCGATTAAACTCACATAAAAATGCTTTAAACCAATGTAAAACATTGAATTGCAGTGAAACCAAGCCATTTTTCCAATGAAATACTGCTAGTTTTTCAGAAAAAACATATTATTTGCAATTACATTAACTTGGCCTAAAACAGTGTTTACTAAAAAAACATTGATTTTCTCAAAAACAGTCGATTAAACTCACATAAAAATGCTTTAAACCAATGTAAAACACTGAATTGCAATGAAACCAAGCCATTTTTTCAATGAATTACTGCTAGTTTTTCAGAAAAAACATATTATTTGCAATTACATTAACTTGGCCTAAAACAGTGCTTACTAAAAAAACATTGATTTTCTCAAAAACAGTCGATTAAACTCACATAAAAATGCTTTAAACCAATGTAAAACACTGAATTGCAATAAAACAAAGCCATTTTTCCAATGAATTACAGCTAGTTTTTCAGAAAAACCATATTATTTGCAATCACACTAACTTTGCCTAAAACAGTGTTTACTAAAAAAACATTGATTTTCTCCAAAACAGTCGATTAAACTCACATAAAAATGCTTAAAACCAATGTAAAACACTGAATTGCAATGAAACCAAGCCATTTTTTCAATGAATTACTGCTAGTTTTTCAGAAAAAACATATTATTTGCAATTACATTAACTTGGCCTAAAACAATGCTTACTAAAAAAACATTGATTTTCTCAAAAACAGTCGATTAAACTCACATAAAAATGCTTTAAACCAATGTAAAACACTGAATTGCAATAAAACAAAGCCATTTTTCCAATGAATTACAGCTAGTTTTTCAGAAAAAACATATCCTTTGCAATTACATTAACTTGGCCTAAAACAGTGTTTACTAAAAAAACATTGATTTTCTCAAAAACAGTCGATTAACCTCACATAAAAATGCTTTAAACCAATGTAAAACACTGAATTGCAATGAAACCAAGCCATTTTTCCAATGAATTACTGCTAGTTTTTTCAGAAAAAACATATTATTTGCAATTACATTAACTTGGCCTAAAACAGTGTTTACTAAAAGAACATTGATTTTCTCAAAAACAGTCAATTAAACTAAGATTAAAAGCCTTTAAACCAATGTAAATCACTGAATTGCAATGAAAGAAAGCCATTTTTCCAATAAATTACTGCTAGTTTTTCAGAAAACTCATATTATTTGCAATTACACTAACTTGGCCTAAAACAGTGTTTACTAAAAAAACATTGATTTTCTCAAAAACAATCGAGTAAACTCTCATCAAAATGCTTTTAACAAATGTAAAACACTGAAGTGCAATGAAACCAAGCCATTTTTCCAATGAATTACTGCTAGTTTTTCAGAAAAGAAACATCCTTTGCAATTACACTAACTTGGCCTAAAACAGTGTTTACTAAAAAAACATTGATTTTCTCAAAAACAGTCGATTAAACTCAGATAAATGTGCTTTAAACCAACGTAAAACACTAAATTGCAATGAAACCAAGCAATTTTTCCAATGAATTACTGCTAGTTTTTCAGAAAAAACATATTATTTGCAATTACATTAACTGGGCCTAAAACAGTGTTTACTAGAAAAACGTTGATTTTCTCGAAAACAGTCAATTAAACTCACATAAAAAGGCTTTAAACCAATGTAAATCACTGAATTACAATGAACCGAAGCCATTTTTCAATGAATTACTGCTAGTTTTTCAGGAAAAACATATTATTTGCAATTACATTAACTTGGTTTAAAGCAGTGTTTACTAAAAAAACATTGATTTTCTCCAAAACAGTCGATTAAACTCACTTTAAAATGCTTTAAACCAATGTAAAACACTGAATTGCAATGAAACCAAGCCATTTTTCCAATGAATTACTGCTAGTTTTTCAGAAAATACATATTATTTGCAATCACACTAACTTTGCCTAAAACAGTGTTTACTAAAAAAACATTGATTTTCTCCAAAACAGTCGATTAAACTCACATAAAAATGCTTTAAACCAATGTAAAACATTGAATTGCAATGAAACCAAGCCATTTTTCCAATGAAATACTGCTAGTTTTTCAGAAAAAACATATTATTTGCAATTACATTAACTTGGCCTAAAACAGTGTTTACTAAAAAAACATTGATTTTCTCAAAAACAGTCGATTAAACTCACATAAAAATGCTTTAAACCAATGTAAAACACTGAATTGCAATGAAACAAAGCCATTTTTTCAATGAATTACTGCTAGTTTTTCAGAAAAAACATATTATTTGCAATTACATTAACTTGGCCTAAAACAGTGCTTACTAAAAAAACATTGATTTTCTCAAAAACAGTCGATTAAACTCACATAAAAATGCTTTAAACCAATGTAAAACACTAAATTGCAATAAAACAAAGCCATTTTTCCAATGAATTACAGCTAGTTTTTCAGAAAAAACATATTTTTTGCAATTACATTAACTTGGCCTAATACAGTGTTTACTAAAAAAACATTGATTTTATCCAAAACAGTCGATTAAACTCACATAAAAATGCTTTAAACCAATGTAAAACATTGAATTGCAATGAAACCAAGCCATTTTTTCAATAAATTACTGCTAGTTTTTCAGAAAAAACATATCTATTGCAATTACATTAACTTGGCCTAAAACAGTGTTTACTAAAAAAACATTGATTTTCTCCAAAACAGTCGATTAAACTCACATAAAAGTGCTTTAAACCAATGTAAAACATTGAATTGCAATGAAACCAAGCCATTTTTTCAATGAATTACTGCTAGTTTTTCAGAAAAAACATATTATTTGCAATTACACTAACTTGGCCTAAAACAGTGTTTACTAAAAAACATTGATTTTCTCCAAAACAGTCGATTAAACTCACTTTAAAATGCTTTAAACCAATGTAAAACACTGAATTGCAATGAAACCAAGCCATTTTTCCAATGAATTACTGCTAGTTTTTCAGAAAATACATATTATTTGCAGTCACACTAACTTTGCCTAAAACAGTGTTTACTAAAAAAACATTGATTTTCTCCAAAACAGTCGATTAAACTCACATAAAAATGCTTTAAACCAATGTAAAACATTGAATTGCAGTGAAACCAAGCCATTTTTCCAATGAAATACTGCTAGTTTTTCAGAAAAAACATATTATTTGCAATTACATTAACTTGGCCTAAAACAGTGTTTACTAAAAAAACATTGATTTTCTCAAAAACAGTCGATTAAACTCACATAAAAATGCTTTAAACCAATGTAAAACACTGAATTGCAATGAAACCAAGCCATTTTTTCAATGAATTACTGCTAGTTTTTCAGAAAAAACATATTATTTGCAATTACATTAACTTGGCCTAAAACAGTGCTTACTAAAAAAACATTGATTTTCTCAAAAACAGTCGATTAAACTCACATAAAAATGCTTTAAACCAATGTAAAACACTGAATTGCAATAAAACAAAGCCATTTTTCCAATGAATTACTGCTAGTTTTTCAGAAAAAACATATAATTTGCAATTACATTAACTTGGCCTAAAACAATGCTTACTAAAAAAACATTGATTTTCTCAAAAACAGTCGATTAAACTCACATAAAAATGCTTTAAACCAATGTAAAACACTGAATTGCAATAAAACAAAGCCATTTTTCCAATGAATTACAGCTAGTTTTTCAGAAAATACATATTATTTGCAATCACACTTACTTGGCCTAAAACAGTGTTTACTAAAAAAACATTGATTTTCTCAAAAACAGTCGATTAACCTCACATAAAAATGCTTTAAACCAATGTAAAACACTGAATTGCAATGAAACCAAGCCATTTTTCCAATGAATTACTGCTAGTTTTTTCAGAAAAAACATATTATTTGCAATTACATTAACTTGGCCTAAAACAGTGTTTACTAAAAGAACATTGATTTTCTCAAAAACAGTCAATTAAACTAAGATTAAAAGCCTTTAGACCAATGTAAATCACTGAATTGCAATGAAAGAAAGCCATTTTTCCAATAAATTACTGCTAGTTTTTCAGAAAACTCATATTATTTGCAATTACACTAACTTGGCCTAAAACAGTGTTTACTAAAAAAACATTGATTTTCTCAAAAACAATCGAGTAAACTCTCATCAAAATGCTTTTAACAAATGTAAAACACTGAAGTGCAATGAAACCAAGCCATTTTTCCAATGAATTACTGCTAGTTTTTCAGAAAAGAAACATCCTTTGCAATTACACTAACTTGGCCTAAAACAGTGTTTACTAAAAAAACATTGATTTTCTCAAAAACAGTCGATTAAACTCAGATAAATGTGCTTTAAACCAACGTAAAACACTAAATTGCAATGAAACCAAGCAATTTTTCCAATGAATTACTGCTAGTTTTTCAGAAAAAACATATTATTTGCAATTACATTAACTGGGCCTAAAACAGTGTTTACTAGAAAAACGTTGATTTTCTCGAAAACAGTCAATTAAACTCACATAAAAAGGCTTTAAACCAATGTAAATCACTGAATTACAATGAACCGAAGCCATTTTTCAATGAATTACTGCTAGTTTTTCAGGAAAAACATATTATTTGCAATTACATTAACTTGGTTTAAAGCAGTGTTTACTAAAAAAACATTGATTTTCTCCAAAACAGTCGATTAAACTCACTTTAAAATGCTTTAAACCAATGTAAAACACTGAATTGCAATGAAACCAAGCCATTTTTCCAATGAATTACTGCTAGTTTTTCAGAAAATACATATTATTTGCAATCACACTAACTTTGCCTAAAACAGTGTTTACGAAAAAAACATTGATTTTCTCCAAAACAGTCGATTAAACTCACATAAAAATGCTTTAAACCAATGTAAAACATTGAATTGCAATGAAACCAAGCCATTTTTCCAATGAATTACTGCTAGTTTTTCAGAAAAAACATATTATTTGCAATTACATTAACTTGGCCTAAAACAATGCTTACTAAAAAAACATTGATTTTCTCAAAAACAGTCGATTAAACTCACATAAAAATGCTTTAAACCAATGTAAAACACTGAATTGCAATAAAACAAAGCCATTTTTCCAATGAATTACTGCTAGTTTTTCAGGAAAAACATATTATTTGCAATTACATTAACTTGGTTTAAAGCAGTGTTTACTAAAAAAACATTGATTTTCTCCAAAACAGTCGATTAAACTCACTTTAAAATGCTTTAAACCAATGTAAAACACTGAATTGCAATGAAACCAAGCCATTTTTCCAATGAATTACTGCTAGTTTTTCAGAAAATACATATTATTTGCAATCACACTAACTTTGCCTAAAACAGTGTTTACTAAAAAAACATTGATTTTCTCCAAAACAGTCGATTAAACTCACATAAAAATGCTTTAAACCAATGTAAAACATTGAATTGCAATGAAACCAAGCCATTTTTCCAATGAATTACTGCTAGTTTTTCAGAAAAAACATATTATTTGCAATTACATTAACTTGGCCTAAAACAATGCTTACTAAAAAAACATTGATTTTCTCAAAAACAGTCGATTAAACTCACATAAAAATGCTTTAAACCAATGTAAAACACTGAATTGCAATAAAACAAAGCCATTTTTCCAATGAATTACAGCTAGTTTTTCAGAAAAAACATATTATTTGCAATTACATTAACTTGGCCTAAAACAGTGTTTACTAAAAAAACATTGATTTTCTCAAAAACAGTCGATTAACCTCACATAAAAATGCTTTAAACCAATGTAAAACACTGAATTGCAATGAAACCAAGCCATTTTTCCAATGAATTACTGCTAGTTTTTTCAGAAAAAACATATTATTTGCAATTACATTAACTTGGCCTAAAACAGTGTTTACTAAAAGAACATTGATTTTCTCAAAAACAGTCAATTAAACTAAGATTAAAAGCCTTTAAACCAATGTAAATCACTGAATTGCAATGAAAGAAAGCCATTTTTCCAATAAATTACTGCTAGTTTTTCAGAAAACTCATATTATTTGCAATTACACTAAATTGGCCTAAAACAGTGTTTACTAAAAAAACATTGATTTTCTCAAAAACAATCGAGTAAACTCTCATCAAAATGCTTTTAACAAATGTAAAACACTGAAGTGCAATGAAACCAAGCCATTTTTCCAATGAATTACTGCTAGTTTTTCAGAAAAGAAACATCCTTTGCAATTACACTAACTTGGCCTAAAACAGTGTTTACTAAAAAAACATTGATTTTCTCAAAGACAGTCGATTAAACTCAGATAAATGTGCTTTAAACCAACGTAAAACACTAAATTGCAATGAAACCAAGCAATTTTTCCAATGAATTACTGCTAGTTTTTCAGAAAAAACATTATTTGCAATTACATTAACTGGGCCTAAAACAGTGTTTACTAGAAAAACGTTGATTTTCTCGAAAACAGTCAATTAAACTCACATAAAAAGGCTTTAAACCAATGTAAATCACTGAATTACAATGAACCGAAGCCATTTTTTCAATGAATTACTGCTAGTTTTTCAGGAAAAACATATTATTTGCAATTACATTAACTTGGTTTAAAGCAGTGTTTACTAAAAAAACATTGATTTTCTCCAAAACAGTCGATTAAACTCACTTTAAAATGCTTTAAACCAATGTAAAACACTGAATTGCAATGAAACCAAGCCATTTTTCCAATGAATTACTGCTAGTTTTTCAGAAAATACATATTATTTGCAATCACACTAACTTTGCCTAAAACAGTGTTTACTAAAAAAACATTGATTTTCTCCAAAACAGTCGATTAAACTCACATAAAAATGCTTTAAACCAATGTAAAACATTGAATTGCAATGAAACCAAGCCATTTTTCCAATGAAATACTGCTAGTTTTTCAGAAAAAACATATTATTTGCAATTACATTAACTTGGCCTAAAACAGTGTTTACTAAAAAAACATTGATTTTCTCAAAAACAGTCGATTAAACTCACATAAAAATGCTTTAAACCAATGTAAAACACTGAATTGCAATGAAACAAAGCCATTTTTTCAATGAATTACTGCTAGTTTTTCAGAAAAAACATATTATTTGCAATTACATTAACTTGGCCTAAAACAGTGCTTACTAAAAAAACATTGATTTTCTCAAAAACAGTCGATTAAACTCACATAAAAATGCTTTAAACCAATGTAAAACACTAAATTGCAATAAAACAAAGCCATTTTTCCAATGAATTACAGCTAGTTTTTCAGAAAAAACATATTATTTGCAATTACATTAACTTGGCCTAAAACAGTGTTTACTAAAAAAACATTGATTTTATCCAAAACAGTCGATTAAACTCACATAAAAATGCTTTAAACCAATGTAAAACATTGAATTGCAATGAAACCAAGCCATTTTTTCAATAAATTACTGCTAGTTTTTCAGAAAAAACATATCCTTTTGCAATTACATTAACTTGGCCTAAAACAGTGTTTACTAAAAAAACATTGATTTTCTCCAAAACAGTCGATTAAACTCACATAAAAGTGCTTTAAACCAATGTAAAACATTGAATTGCAATGAAACCAAGCCATTTTTTCAATGAATTACTGCTAGTTTTTCAGAAAAAACATATTATTTGCAATTACACTAACTTGGCCTAAAACAGTGTTTACTAAAAAACATTGATTTTCTCCAAAACAGTCGACTAAACTCACTTTAAAATGCTTTAAACCAATGTAAAACACTGAATTGCAATGAAACCAAGCCATTTTTCCAATGAATTACTGCTAGTTTTTCAGAAAATACATATTATTTGCAGTCACACTAACTTTGCCTAAAACAGTGTTTACTAAAAAAACATTGATTTTCTCCAAAACAGTCGATTAAACTCACATAAAAATGCTTTAAACCAATGTAAAACATTGAATTGAAGTGAAACCAAGCCATTTTTCCAATGAAATACTGCTAGTTTTTCAGAAAAAACATATTATTTGCAATTACATTAACTTGGCCTAAAACAGTGTTTACTAAAAAAACATTGATTTTCTCAAAAACAGTCGATTAAACTCACATAAAAATGCTTTAAACCAATGTAAAACACTGAATTGCAATGAAACCAAGCCATTTTTTCAATGAATTACTGCTAGTTTTTCAGAAAAAACATATTATTTGCAATTACATTAACTTGGCCTAAAACAGTGCTTACTAAAAAAACATTGATTTTCTCAAAAACAGTCGATTAAACTCACATAAAAATGCTTTAAACCAATGTAAAACACTGAATTGCAATAAAACAAAGCCATTTTTCCAATGAATTACAGCTAGTTTTTCAGAAAAACCATATTATTTGCAATCACACTAACTTTGCCTAAAACAGTGTTTACTAAAAAAACATTGATTTTATCCAAAACAGTCGATTAAACTCACATAAAAATGCTTTAAACCAATGTAAAACATTGAATTGCAATGAAACCAAGCCATTTTTTCAATAAATTACTGCTAGTTTTTCAGAAAAAACATATCCTTTGCAATTACATTAACTTGGCCTAAAACAGTGTTTACTAAAAAAACATTGATTTTCTCCAAAACAGTCGATTAAACTCACATAAAAGTGCTTTAAACCAATGTAAAACATTGAATTGCAATGAAACCAAGCCATTTTTTCAATGAATTACTGCTAGTTTTTCAGAAAAAACATATTATTTGCAATTACACTAACTTGGCCTAAAACAGTGTTTACTAAAAAACATTGATTTTCTCCAAAACAGTCGATTAAACTCACTTTAAAATGCTTTAAACCAATGTAAAACACTGAATTGCAATGAAACCAAGCCATTTTTCCAATGAATTACTGCTAGTTTTTCAGAAAATACATATTATTTGCAGTCACACTAACTTTGCCTAAAACAGTGTTTACTAAAAAAACATTGATTTTCTCCAAAACAGTCGATTAAACTCACTTTAAAATGCTTTAAACCAATGTAAAACACTGAATTGCAATGAAACCAAGCCATTTTTCCAATGAATTACTGCTAGTTTTTCAGAAAATACATATTATTTGCAGTCACACTAACTTTGCCTAAAACAGTGTTTACTAAAAAAACATTGATTTTCTCCAAAACAGTCGATTAAACTCACATAAAAATGCTTTAAACCAATGTAAAACATTGAATTGCAGTGAAACCAAGCCATTTTTCCAATGAAATACTGCTAGTTTTTCAGAAAAAACATATTATTTGCAATTACATTAACTTGGCCTAAAACAGTGTTTACTAAAAAAACATTGATTTTCTCAAAAACAGTCGATTAAACTCACATAAAAATGCTTTAAACCAATGTAAAACACTGAATTGCAATGAAACCAAGCCATTTTTTCAATGAATTACTGCTAGTTTTTCAGAAAAAACATATTATTTGCAATTACATTAACTTGGCCTAAAACAGTGCTTACTAAAAAAACATTGATTTTCTCAAAAACAGTCGATTAAACTCACATAAAAATGCTTTAAACCAATGTAAAACACTGAATTGCAATGAAACCAAGCCATTTTTCCAATGAATTACAGCTAGTTTTTCAGAAAAACCATATTATTTGCAATCACACTAACTTTGCCTAAAACAGTGTTTACTAAAAAAACATTGATTTTCTCAAAAACAGTCGATTAACCTCACATAAAAATGCTTTAAACCAATGTAAAACACTGAATTGCAATGAAACCAAGCCATTTTTCCAATGAATTACTGCTAGTTTTTTCAGAAAAAACATATTATTTGCAATTACATTAACTTGGCCTAAAACAGTGTTTACTAAAAGAACATTGATTTTCTCAAAAACAGTCAATTAAACTAAGATTAAAAGCCTTTAAACCAATGTAAATCACTGAATTGCAATGAAAGAAAGCCATTTTTCCAATAAATTACTGCTAGTTTTTCAGAAAACTCATATTATTTGCAATTACACTAACTTGGCCTAAAACAGTGTTTACTAAAAAAACATTGATTTTCTCAAAAACAATCGAGTAAACTCTCATCAAAATGCTTTTAACAAATGTAAAACACTGAAGTGCAATGAAACCAAGCCATTTTTCCAATGAATTACTGCTAGTTTTTCAGAAAAGAAACATCCTTTGCAATTACACTAACTTGGCCTAAAACAGTGTTTACTAAAAAAACATTGATTTTCTCAAAAACAGTCGATTAAACTCAGATAAATGTGCTTTAAACCAACGTAAAACACTAAATTGCAATGAAACCAAGCAATTTTTCCAATGAATTACTGCTAGTTTTTCAGAAAAAACATATTATTTGCAATTACATTAACTGGGCCTAAAACAGTGTTTACTAGAAAAACGTTGATTTTCTCGAAAACAGTCAATTAAACTCACATAAAAAGGCTTTAAACCAATGTAAATCACTGAATTACAATGAACCGAAGCCATTTTTCAATGAATTACTGCTAGTTTTTCAGGAAAAACATATTATTTGCAATTACATTAACTTGGTTTAAAGCAGTGTTTACTAAAAAAACATTGATTTTCTCCAAAACAGTCGATTAAACTCACTTTAAAATGCTTTAAACCAATGTAAAACACTGAATTGCAATGAAACCAAGCCATTTTTCCAATGAATTACTGCTAGTTTTTCAGAAAATACATATTATTTGCAATCACACTAACTTTGCCTAAAACAGTGTTTACTAAAAAAACATTGATTTTCTCCAAAACAGTCGATTAAACTCACATAAAAATGCTTTAAACCAATGTAAAACATTGAATTGCAATGAAACCAAGCCATTTTTCCAATGAAATACTGCTAGTTTTTCAGAAAAAACATATTATTTGCAATTACATTAACTTGGCCTAAAACAGTGTTTACTAAAAAAACATTGATTTTCTCAAAAACAGTCGATTAAACTCACATAAAAATGCTTTAAACCAATGTAAAACACTGAATTGCAATGAAACAAAGCCATTTTTTCAATGAATTACTGCTAGTTTTTCAGAAAAAACATATTATTTGCAATTACATTAACTTGGCCTAAAACAGTGCTTACTAAAAAAACATTGATTTTCTCAAAAACAGTCGATTAAACTCACATAAAAATGCTTTAAACCAATGTAAAACACTAAATTGCAATAAAACAAAGCCATTTTTCCAATGAATTACAGCTAGTTTTTCAGAAAAAACATATTATTTGCAATTACATTAACTTGGCCTAAAACAGTGTTTACTAAAAAAACATTGATTTTATCCAAAACAGTCGATTAAACTCACATAAAAATGCTTTAAACCAATGTAAAACATTGAATTGCAATGAAACCAAGCCATTTTTTCAATAAATTACTGCTAGTTTTTCAGAAAAAACATATCCTTTGCAATTACATTAACTTGGCCTAAAACAGTGTTTACTAAAAAAACATTGATTTTCTCCAAAACAGTCGATTGAACTCACATAAAAATGCTTTAAACCAATGTAGAACACTGAATTGCAATGAAACCAAGCCATTTTTTCAATGAATTACTGCTAGTTTTTTCAGAAAAAACATATTATTTGCAATCACACTAACTTGGTTTAAAACAATGTTTACTAAAAAAACATTGATTTTCTCCAAAACAGTCGATTAAACTCACATAACAATGCTTTAAACCAATGTAAAACACTGAATTGCAATGATCGAAGCCATTTTTTCGAAGAATTACTGCCAGTTTTTCAGAAAAAACATATTATTTGCAAAAACACTAACTTGGCCTAAAACAGTGTTTACTAAAAAAACATTGATTTTCTCAAAAACAATCGATTAAACTCACATAAAAATGCTTTAAACCAACGTAAAACACTAAATTGCAATGAAACCAAGCAATTTTTCCAATGAATTACTGCTAGTTTTTCAGAAAAAACATATTATTTGCAATTACATTAACTGGGCCTAAAACAGTGTTTACTAGAAAAACGTTGATTTTCTCAAAAACAGTCCATTAAACTCACATAAAAAGGCTTTAAACCAATGTAAATCACTGAATTACAATGAACCGAAGCCATTTTTCAATGAATTACTGCTAGTTTTTCAGGAAAAACATATTATTTGCAATAACATTAACTTGGTTTAAAGCAGTGTTTACTAAAAAAACATTGATTTTCTCCATAACAGTCGATTAAACTCACTTTAAAATGCTTTAAACCAATGTAAAACACTGAATTGCAATGAAACCAAGCCATTTTTCCAATGAATTACTGCTAGTTTTTCAGAAAATACATATTATTTGCAATCACACTAACTTTGCCTAAAACAGTGTTTACTAAAAAAACATTGATTTTCTCCAAAACAGTCGATTAAACTCACATAAAAATGCTTCAAACCAATGTAAAACATTGAATTGCAATGAAACCAAGCCATTTTTCCAATGAAATACTGCTAGTTTTTCAGAAAAAACATATTATTTGCAATTACATTAACTTGGCCTAAAACAGTGTTTACTAAAAAAACATTGATTTTCTCAAAAACAGTAGATTAAACTCACACAAAAATGCTTTAAACCAATGTAAAACACTGAATTGCAATGAAACAAAGCCATTTTTTCAATGAATTACTGCTAGTTTTTCAGAAAAAACATATTATTTGCAATTACATTAACTTGGCCTAAAACAGTGCTTACTAAAAAAACATTGATTTTCTCAAAAACAGTCGATTAAACTCACATAAAAATGCTTTAAACCAATGTAAAACACTGAATTGCAATAATACAAAGGCATGTTTCCAATGAATTACAGCTAGTTTTTCAGAAAAAACATATTATTTGCAATTACATTAACTTGGCCTAAAACAGTGTTTACTAAAAAAACATTGACTTTATCCAAAATAGTCGATTAAACTCACATAAAAATGCTTTAAACCAATGTAAAACATTGAATTGCAATAAACCAAGCCATTTTTTCAATAAATTACTGCTAGTTTTTCAGAAAAAACATATCCTTTGCAATTACATTAACTTGGCCTAAAACAGTGTTTACTAAAAAAACATTGATTTTCTCCAAAACAGTCGATTAAACTCACATAAAAGTGCTTTAAACCAATGTAAAACAATGAATTGCAATGAAACCAAGCCATTTTTTCAATGAATTACTGCTAGTTTTTCAGAAAAAACATATTATTTGCAATTACACTAACTTGGCCTAAAACAGTGTTTACTAAAAAAACATTGATTTTCTCAAAAACAGTCGATTAAACTCAGATAAATATGCTTTAAATCAACGTAAAACACTAAATTGCAATGAAAACAAGCAATTTTTCCAATGAATTACTGCTAGTTTTTCAGAAAAAACATAATATTTGCAATTACATTAACTGGGCCGAAAACAGTGTTTACTAGAAAAACATTGATTTTCTCAAGAACAGTCAATTAAACTCACATAAAAAGGCTTTAAACCAATGTAAATCACTGAATTGCAATGAAACAAAGCCATTTTTCCAATGAATTACAGCTAGTTTTTCAGAAAAAACATATTATTTGCAATTACATTAACTTGGCCTAAAACAGTGTTTACTAAAAAAACATTGATTTTCTCAAAAACAGTCGATTAAACTCACATAAAAATGCTTTAAACCAATGTAAAACACTGAATTGCAATGAAACCAAGCCATTTTTTCAATGAATTACTGCTTGTTTTTTCAGAAAAAACATATTATTTGCAATCACACTAACTTGGTTTAAAACAATGTTTACTAAAAAAACATTGATTTTCTCCAAAACAGTCGATTAAACTCACATAACAATGCTTTAAACCAATGTAAAACACTGAATTGCAATGATCGAAGCCATTTTTTCGAAGAATTACTGCTAGTTTTTCAGAAAAAACATATTATTTGCAAAAACACTAACTTGGCCTAAAACAGTGTTTACTAAAAAAACATTGATTTTCTCAAAAACAATCGATTAAACTCACATAAAAATGCTTTAAACCAACGTAAAACACTAACTTGCAATGAAACCGAGCAATTTTTCCAATAAATTACTGCTAGTTTTTCAGAAAAAACATATTATTTGCAATTACATTAACTGGGCCTAAAACAGTGTTTACTAGAAAAACGTTGATTTTCTCAAAAACAGTCAATTAAACTCACATAAAAAGGCTTTAAACCAATGTAAATCACTGAATTACAATGAACCGAAGCCATTTTTCAATGAATTACTGCTAGTTTTTCAGGAAAAACATATTATTTGCAATAACATTAACTTGGCCTAAAACAGTGTTTACTAAAAAAACATTGATTTTCTCAAAAACAGTCGATTAAACTCACATAAAAATGCTTTAAACCAATGTAAAACACTGAATTGCAATAAAACAAAGCCATTTTTCCAATGAATTACAGCTAGTTTTTCAGAAAAAACATATTATTTGCAATTACATTAACTTGGCCCAAAACAGTGTTTACTAAAAAAACATTGATTTTCTCCAAAACAGTCGATTAAACTCACTTTAAAATGCTTTAAACCAATCTAAAACACTGAATTGCAATGAAACCAAGCCATTTTTCCAATGAATTACTGCTAGTTTTTCAGAAAATACATATTATTTGCAATCACACTAACTTTGCCTAAAACAGTGTTTACTAAAAAAACATTGATTTTCTCCAAAACAGTCGATTAAACTCACATAAAAATGCTTTAAACCAATGTAAAACATTGAATTGCAATGAAACCAAGCCATTTTTCCAATGAAATACTGCTAGTTTTTCAGAAAAAACATATTATTTGCAATTACATTAACTTGGCCTAAAACAGTGCTTACTAAAAAAACATTGATTTTCTCAAAAACAGTCGATTAAACTCACATAAAAATGCTTTAAACCAATGTAAAACACTGAACGGCAATAGAACAAAGCCATTTTTCCAATGAATTACAGCTAGTTTTTCAGAAAAAACATATTATTTGCAATTACATTAACTTGGCCTAAAACAGTGTTTACTAAAAAAACATTGATTTTCTCAAAAACAGTCGATTAAACTCACATAAAAATGCTTTAAACCAATGTAAAACACTGAACGGCAATAGAACAAAGCCATTTTTCCAATGAATTACAGCTAGTTTTTCAGAAAAAACATATTATTTGCAATTACATTAACTTGGCCTAAAACAGTGTTTACTAAAAAAACATTGATTTTCTCCAAAACAGTCGATTAAACTCACTTTAAAATGCTTTAAACCAATGTAAAACACTGAATTGCAATGAAACCAAGCCATTTTTCCAATGAATTACTGCTAGTTTTTCAGAAAATACATATTATTTGCAATCACACTAACTTGGCCTAAAACAGTGTTTACTAAAAAAACATTGATTTTCTCCAAAACAGTCGATTAAACTCACTTTCAAATGCTTTAAACCAATGTAAAACACTGAATTGCAATGAAACCAAGCCATTTTTCCAATGAATTACTGCTAGTTTTTCAGAAAATACATATTATTTGCAATCACACTAACTTTGCCTAAAACAGTGTTTACTAAAAAAACATTGATTTTCTCCAAAACAGTCGATTAAACTCACATAAAAATGCTTTAAACCAATGTAAAACATTGAATTGCAATGAAACCAAGCCATTTTTCCAATGAAATACTGCTAGTTTTTCAGAAAAAACATATTATTTGCAATTACATTAACTTGGCCTAAAACAGTGTTTACTAAAAAAACATTGATTTTCTCAAAAACAGTCGATTAAACTCACATAAAAATGCTTTAAACCAATGTAAAACACTGAATTGCAATGAAACAAAGCCATTTTTTCAATGAATTACTGCTAGTTTTTCAGAAAAAACATATTATTTGCAATTACATTAACTTGGCCTAAAACAGTGCTTACTAAAAAAACATTGATTTTCTCAAAAACAGTCGATTAAACTCACATAAAAATGCTTTAAACCAATGTAAAACACTGAATTGCAATAAAACAAAGCCATTTTTCCAATGAATTACAGCTGGTTTTTCAGAAAAAACATATTATTTGCAATTACATTAACTTGGCCTAAAACAGTGTTTACTAAAAAAACATTGACTTTATCCAAAACAGTCGATTAAATTCACATAAAAATGCTTTAAACCAATGTAAAACATTGAATTGAAATAAACCAAGCCATTTTTTCAATAAATTACTGCTAGTTTTTCAGAAAAAACATATCCTTTGCAATTACATTAACTTGGCCTAAAACAGTGTTTACTAAAAAAACATTGATTTTCTCCAAAACAGTCGAATAAACTCACATAAAAGTGCTTTAAACCAATGTAAAACATTGAATTGCAATGAAACCAAGCCATTTTTTCAATGAATTACTGCTAGTTTTTCAGAAAAAACATATTATTTGCAATTCACTAACTTGGCCTAAAACAGTGTTTACTAAAAAAACATTGATTTTCTCAAAAACAGTCGATTAAACTCAGATAAATATGCTTTAAATCAACGTAAAACACTGAATTGCAATGAAACCAAGCAATTTTTCCAATGAATTACTGCTAGTTTTTCAGAAAAAACATAATATTTGCAATTACATTAACTGGGCCTAAAACAGTGTTTACTAGAAAAACATTGATTTTCTCAAGAACAGTCAATTAAACTCACATAAAAAGGCTTTAAACCAATGTAAATCACTGAATTGCAATGAAACAAAGCCATTTTTCCAATGAATTACTGGTAGTTTTTCAGAAAAAACATATTATTTGCAATAACACTAACTTCGCCTAAAACAGTGTTTACTAAAAAAACATTGATTTTCTCAAAAACAGTCGATTAAACTCACATTAAAATGCCTTAAACCAATGTAAAACACTGAATTGCAATGAAACCAAGCCATTTTTCTAATGAATTACAGCTAGTTTTTCAGAAAAAACATATTATTTGCAATCACACTAACTTGGCCTAAAACAGTGTTTACTAAAAAAACATTGATTTTCTCCAAAACAGTCGATTAAACTCAAATAAAAATGCTTTAAACCAATGTAAAACATTGAATTGCAATGAGACGAAGCCATTTTTTCAATGAATTACTGCTAGTTTTTCAGAAAAAACATATTATTTGCAATAACATTAACTTGGCCTAAAGCAGTGTTTACTAAAAAAACATTGATTTTCTCAAAAACAGTCGATTAAACTCACTTTAAAATAATTTAAACCAATGTAAAACACTGAATTGCAATGAAACAAAGCCATTTTTCCAATGAATTACTGCTAGTTTTTTAGAAAATACATATTATTTGCAAACACACTAACTTGGCCTAGAAAAGTGTTTACTAAAAAAACATTGATTTTCTCCAAAACAGTCGATTGAACTCACATAAAAATGCTTTAAACCAATGTAAAACATTGAATTGCAATGAAACCAAGCCATTTTTTCAATGAATTACTGCTAGTTTTTTAGAAAAAACATATTATTTGCATTTACATTAACTTGGCCTAAAACAGTGTTTACTAAAAAAACATTGATTTTCTCAAAAACAGTCGATTAAACTCACATAAAAATGCTTTAAACCAATGTAAAACACTGAATTGCAATGAAACAAAGCCATTTTTTCAATGAATTATTGCTAGTTTTTCAGAAAAAACATATTATTTGCAAAAACACTAACTTGGCCTAAAACAGTGTTTACTAAAAAAACATTGATTTTCTCAAAAACAATCGATTAAACTCACATAAAAATGCTTTTAACCAATGTAAAACACTGAATTGCAATGAAACCAAGCCATTTTTTCAATGAATTACTGCTAGTTTTTTCAGAAAAAAACATATTATTTGCAATCACACTATTTTGGTTTAAAACAATGTTTACTAAAAAAACATTGATTTTCTCCAAAACAGTCGATTAAACTCACATAACAATGCTTTAAACCAATGTAAAACACTGAATTGCAATGATTCAAGCCATTTTTTCAATGAATTACTGCTAGTTTTTCAGAAAAAACATATTATTTGCAAAAACACCAACTTGGCCTAAAACAGTGTTTACTAAAAGAACATTGATTTTCTCAAAAACAGTCGATTAAACTCACATAAAAATGCTTTAAACCAATGTAGAACATTGAATTGCAATGAAACCAAGCCATTTTTTCAATAAATTACTGCTAGTTTTTCAGAAAAAACATATCCTTTGCAATTACATTAACTTGACCTAAAACAGTGTTTACTAAAAAAACATTGATTTTCTCCAAAACAGTCGATTAAACTCACATAAAAGTGCTTTAAACCAATGTAAAACATTGAATTGCAATGAAAGCAAGCCATTTTTTCAATTAATTTCTGCTAGTTTTTCAGAAAAAACATATTATTTGCAATTACACTAACTTGGCCTAAAACAGTGTTTACTAAAAAAACATTGATTTTCTCAAAAACAGTCGATTAAACTCGCATAAACATGCTTTAAACCAATGTAGAACACTAAAGTGCAATGAAACCAAGCCATTTTTCCAATGAATTACTGCTAGTTTTTCAGAACAAACATATTATTTGCAATTACATTAACTTGTCCTAAAACAGTGTTTACTAAGAAAACATTGATTTTCTCAAAAACAGTCGATTAAACTCACATAAAAATGCCTTAAACCAATGTAAAACACTGAATTGCAATGAAACCAAGCCATTTTTCCAATGAATTATTGCTAGTTTTTTCAGAAAAAACATATTATTTGCAATCACACTAACTTGGTTTAAAACAATGTTTACTAAAAAAACATTGATTTTCTCCAAAACAGTCGATTAAACTCACATAACAATGCTTTAAACCAATGTAAAACACTGAATTGCAATGATCGAAGCCATTTTTTCAATGAATTACTGCTAGTTTTTCAGAAAAAACATATTATTTGCAAAAACACTAACTTGGCCTAAAACAGTGTTTACTAAAAAAACATTGATTTTCTCAAAAACAATCGATTAAACTCACATAAAAATGCTTTTAACCAATGTAAAACACTGAATTGCAATGAAACCAAGCCATTTTTTCAATGAATTACTGCTAGTTTTTTCAGAAAAAACATATTATTTGCAATCACACTAACTTGGTTTAAAACAATGTTTACTAAAAAAACATTGATTTTCTCCAAAACAGTCGATTAAAATCACATAGCAATGCTTTAAACCAATGTAAAACACTGAATTGCAATGATCCAAGCCATTTTTTCAATGAATTACTGCTAGTTTTTCAGAAAAAACATATTATTTGCAATCACACTAACTTGGCCTTAAACAGTGTTTACTAAAAAAACATTGATTTTCTCAAAAACAGTCGATTAAACTCACATAAAAATGCTTTAAACCAATGTAAAACATTGAATTGCAATGAAACCAAGCCATTTTTTCAATGAATTACTGCTAGTTTTTCAGAAAAAACATATTCTTTGCAATTACACTAACTTGGCCTAAAACAGTGTTTACTAAAAAAACATTGATTTTCTCCAAAACAGTCGATTAAACTCACATAAGAATGCTTTAAACCAATGTAAAACATTGAATTGCAATGAAACGAAGCCATTTTTCTAATGAATTACTGCTAGTTTTTCAGAACAAACATATTATTTGCAATCACACTAACTTGGCCTAAAACAGTGTTTACTAAAAAAACCTTGATTTTCTCCAAAACAGTCGATTAAACTCACATTAAAATGCTTTAAACCAATGTAAAACACTGAATTGCAATGGAACCAAGCCATTTTTCTAATGAATTACTGCTAGTTTTTCAGAAAAACAATATTATTTGCAATCACACTAACTTTGCCTAAAACAGTGTTTACTAAAAAAACATTGATTTTCTCCAAAACAGTCGATTAATCTCACATAAAAATGCTTTAAACCAATGTAAAACATTGAATTGCAATGAAACCAAGCCATTTTTCCAATGAAATACTGCTAGTTTTTCAGAAAAAACATATTATTTGCAATTACATTAACTTGGCCTAAAACAGTGCTTACTAAAAAAACATTGATTTTCTCAAAAACAGTCGATTAAACTCACATAAAAATGCTTTAAACCAATGTAAAACACTGAATTGCAATAAAACAAAGCCATTTTTCCAATGAATTACAGCTAGTTTTTCAGAAAAAACATATTATTTGCAATTACATTAACTTGGCCTAAAACAGTGTTTACTAAAAAAACATTGATTTTCTCAAAAACAGTCGATTAACCTCACATAAAAATGCTTTAAACCAATGTAAAACACTGAATTGCAATGAAACCAAGCCTTTTTTTAATGAATTACTGCTAGTTTTTTCAGAAAAAACATATTATTTGCAAACACACTAACTTGGCCTAGAAAAGTGTTTACTAAAAAAACATTGATTTTCTCCAAAACAGTCGATTAACCTCACATAAAAATGCTTTAAACCAATGTAAAACACTGAATTGCAATAAAACAAAGCCATTTTTCCAATGAATTACAGCTAGTTTTTCAGAAAAAACATATTATTTGCAATTACATTAACTTGGCCTAAAACAGTGTTTACTAAAAAAACATTGATTTTCTCAAAAACAGTCGATTAAACTCACATAAAAATGCTTTAAACCAATGTAAAACACTGAATTGCAATGAAACCAAGCCATTTTTTCAATGAATTACTGCTAGTTTTTTCAGAAAAAACATATTATTTGCAATCACACTAACTTGGTTTAAAACAATGTTTACTAAAAAAACATTGATTTTCTCCAAAACAGTCGATTAAACTCACATAACAATGCTTTAAACCAATGTAAAACACTGAATTGCAATGATCGAAGCCATTTTTTCGAAGAATTACTGCTAGTTTTTCAGAAAAAACATATTATTTGCAAAAACACTAACTTGGCCTAAAACAGTGTTTACTAAAAAAACATTGATTTTCTCAAAAACAGTCGATTAAACTCACATAAAAATGCTTTAAACCAATGTAAAACACTGAATTGCAATGAAACAAAGCCATTTTTTCAATGAATTACTGCTAGTTTTTCAGAAAAAACATATTATTTGCAATTACATTAACTTGGCCTAAAACAGTGCTTAGTAAAAAAACATTGATTTTCTCAAAAACAGTCGATTAAACTCACATAAAAATGCTTTAAACCAATGTAAAACACTGAATTGCAATAAAACAAAGCCATTTTTCCAATGAATTACAGCTAGTTTTTCAGAAAAAACATATTATTTGCAATTACATTAACTTGGCCTAAAACAGTGTTTACTAAAAAAACATTGATTTTCTCAAAAACAGTCGATTAAACTCACATAAAAAAATGCTTTAAACCAATGTAAAACACTGAATTGCAATGGAACCAAGCCATTTTTCTAATGAATTACTGCTAGTTTTTCAGAAAAACAATATTATTTGCAATCACATTAACTTGGCCTAAAACAGTGCTTACTAAAAAAACATTGATTTTCTCAAAAACAGTCGATTAAACTCACATAAAAATGCTTTAAACCAATGTAAAACACTGAATTGCAATAAAACAAAGCCATTTTTCCAATGAATTACAGCTAGTTTTTCAGAAAAAACATATTATTTGCAATTACATTAACTTGGCCTAAAACAGTGTTTACTAAAAAAACATTGATTTTCTCAAAAACAGTCGATTAACCTCACATAAAAATGCTTTAAACCAATGTAAAACACTGAATTGCAATGAAACCAAGCCTTTTTTTAATGAATTACTGCTAGTTTTTTCAGAAAAAACATATTATTTGCAAACACACTAACTTGGCCTAGAAAAGTGTTTACTAAAAAAACATTGATTTTCTCCAAAACAGTCGATTAACCTCACATAAAAATGCTTTAAACCAATGTAAAACACTGAATTGCAATAAAACAAAGCCATTTTTCCAATGAATTACAGCTAGTTTTTCAGAAAAAACATATTATTTGCAATTACATTAACTTGGCCTAAAACAGTGTTTACTAAAAAAACATTGATTTTCTCAAAAACAGTCGATTAAACTCACATAAAAATGCTTTAAACCAATGTAAAACACTGAATTGCAATGAAACCAAGCCATTTTTTCAATGAATTACTGCTAGTTTTTTCAGAAAAAACATATTATTTGCAATCACACTAACTTGGTTTAAAACAATGTTTACTAAAAAAACATTGATTTTCTCCAAAACAGTCGATTAAACTCACATAACAATGCTTTAAACCAATGTAAAACACTGAATTGCAATGATCGAAGCCATTTTTTCGAAGAATTACTGCTAGTTTTTCAGAAAAAACATATTATTTGCAAAAACACTAACTTGGCCTAAAACAGTGTTTACTAAAAAAACATTGATTTTCTCAAAAACAGTCGATTAAACTCACATAAAAATGCTTTAAACCAATGTAAAACACTGAATTGCAATGAAACAAAGCCATTTTTTCAATGAATTACTGCTAGTTTTTCAGAAAAAACATATTATTTGCAATTACATTAACTTGGCCTAAAACAGTGCTTAGTAAAAAAACATTGATTTTCTCAAAAACAGTCGATTAAACTCACATAAAAATGCTTTAAACCAATGTAAAACACTGAATTGCAATAAAACAAAGCCATTTTTCCAATGAATTACAGCTAGTTTTTCAGAAAAAACATATTATTTGCAATTACATTAACTTGGCCTAAAACAGTGTTTACTAAAAAAACATTGATTTTCTCAAAAACAGTCGATTAAACTCACATAAAAAAATGCTTTAAACCAATGTAAAACACTGAATTGCAATGGAACCAAGCCATTTTTCTAATGAATTACTGCTAGTTTTTCAGAAAAACAATATTATTTGCAATCACATTAACTTGGCCTAAAACAGTGCTTACTAAAAAAACATTGATTTTCTCAAAAACAGTCGATTAAACTCACATAAAAATGCTTTAAACCAATGTAAAACACTGAATTGCAATAAAACAAAGCCATTTTTCCAATGAATTACAGCTAGTTTTTCAGAAAAAACATATTATTTGCAATTACATTAACTTGGCCTAAAACAGTGTTTACTAAAAAAACATTGATTTTCTCAAAAACAGTCGATTAACCTCACATAAAAATGCTTTAAACCAATGTAAAACACTGAATTGCAATGAAACCAAGCCTTTTTTTAATGAATTACTGCTAGTTTTTTCAGAAAAAACATATTATTTGCAAACACACTAACTTGGCCTAGAAAAGTGTTTACTAAAAAAACATTGATTTTCTCCAAAACAGTCGATTAACCTCACATAAAAATGCTTTAAACCAATGTAAAACACTGAATTGCAATAAAACAAAGCCATTTTTCCAATGAATTACAGCTAGTTTTTCAGAAAAAACATATTATTTGCAATTACATTAACTTGGCCTAAAACAGTGTTTACTAAAAAAACATTGATTTTCTCAAAAACAGTCGATTAAACTCACATAAAAATGCTTTAAACCAATGTAAAACACTGAATTGCAATGAAACCAAGCCATTTTTTCAATGAATTACTGCTAGTTTTTTCAGAAAAAACATATTATTTGCAATCACACTAACTTGGTTTAAAACAATGTTTACTAAAAAAACATTGATTTTCTCCAAAACAGTCGATTAAACTCACATAACAATGCTTTAAACCAATGTAAAACACTGAATTGCAATGATCGAAGCCATTTTTTCGAAGAATTACTGCTAGTTTTTCAGAAAAAACATATTATTTGCAAAAACACTAACTTGGCCTAAAACAGTGTTTACTAAAAAAACATTGATTTTCTCAAAAACAGTCGATTAAACTCACATAAAAATGCTTTAAACCAATGTAAAACACTAAATTGCAATGAAACAAAGCCATTTTTTCAATGAATTACTGCTAGTTTTTCAGAAAAAACATATTATTTGCAATTACATTAACTTGGCCTAAAACAGTGCTTAGTAAAAAAACATTGATTTTCTCAAAAACAGTCGATTAAACTCACATAAAAATGCTTTAAACCAATGTAAAACACTGAATTGCAATAAAACAAAGCCATTTTTCCAATGAATTACAGCTAGTTTTTCAGAAAAAACATATTATTTGCAATTACATTAACTTGGCCTAAAACAGTGTTTACTAAAAAAACATTGATTTTCTCAAAAACAGTCGATTAAACTCACATAAAAATGCTTTAAACCAATGTAAAACACTGAATTGCAATGATCGAAGCCATTTTTTCAATGAATTACTGCTAGTTTTTTCAGAAAAAACATATTATTTGCAATCACACTAACTTGGTTTAAAACAATGTTTACTAAAAAAACATTGATTTTCTCCAAAACAGTCGATTAAACTCACATAACAATGCTTTAAACCAATGTAAAACACTGAATTGCAATGATCGAAGCCATTTTTTCGAAGAATTACTGCTAGTTTTTCAGAAAAAAAAAAATTATTTGCAAAAACACTAACGTGGCCTAAAACAGTGTTTACTAAAAAAACATTGATTTTCTCAAAAACAATCGATTAAACTCACATAAAAATGCTTTTAACCAATGTAAAACACTGAATTGCAATGAAACCAAGCCATTTTTTCAATGAATTACTGCTAGTTTTTTCAGAAAAAACATATTATTTGCAATCACACTAACTTGGTTTAAAACAATGTTTACTAAAAAAACATTGATTTTCTCCAAAACAGTCGATTAAACTCACATAACAATGCTTTAAACCAATGTAAAACACTGAATTGCAATGATCCAAGCCATTTTTTCAATGAATTACTGCTAGTTTTTCAGAAAAAACATATTATTTGCAAAAACACCAACTTGGCCTAAAACAGTGTTTACTAAAAGAACATTGATTTTCTCAAAAGCAGTCGATTAAACTCACATAAAAATGCTTTAAACCAATGTAAAACACTGAATTGCAATGAAACCAAGCCATTTTTTCAATGAATTACTGCTAGTTTTTCAGAAAAAACATATTATTTGCAATTAATTAACTTGGCCTAAAACAGTGCTTAGTAAAAAAACATTGATTTTCTCAAAAACAGTCGATTAAACTCACATAAAAATGCTTTAAACCAATGTAAAACACTGAATTGCAATAAAACAAAGCCATTTTTCCAATGAATTACAGCTAGTTTTTCAGAAAAAACATATTATTTGCAATTACATTAACTTGGCCTAAAACAGTGTTTACTAAAAAAACATTGATTTTCTCAAAAACAGTCGATTAAACTCACATAAAAATGCTTTAAACCAATGTAAAACACTGAATTGCAATGATCGAAGCCATTTTTTCGAAGAATTACTGCTAGTTTTTCAGAAAAAACATATTATTTGCAAAAACACTAACGTGGCCTAAAACAGTGTTTACTAAAAAAACATTGATTTTCTCAAAAACAATCGATTAAACTCACATAAAAATGCTTTTAACCAATGTAAAACACTGAATTGCAATGAAACCAAGCCATTTTTTCAATGAATTACTGCTAGTTTTTTCAGAAAAAACATATTATTTGCAATCACACTAACTTGGTTTAAAACAATGTTTACTAAAAAAACATTGATTTTCTCCAAAACAGTCGATTAAACTCACATAACAATGCTTTAAACCAATGTAAAACACTGAATTGCAATGATCCAAGCCATTTTTTCAATGAATTACTGCTAGTTTTTCAGAAAAAACATATTATTTGCAAAAACACCAACTTGGCCTAAAACAGTGTTTACCAAAAGAACATTGATTTTCTCAAAAACAGTCGATTAAACTCACATAAAAATGCTTTAAACCAATGTAAAACACTGAATTGCAATGAAACCAAGCCATTTTTTCAATGAATTACTGCTAGTTTTTCAGAAAAAACATATTATTTGCAATTAATTAACTTGGCCTAAAACAGTGCTTAGTAAAAAAACATTGATTTTCTCAAAAACAGTCGATTAAACTCACATAAAAATGCTTTAAACCAATGTAAAACACTGAATTGCAATAAAACAAAGCCATTTTTCCAATGAATTACAGCTAGTTTTTCAGAAAAAACATATTATTTGCAATTACATTAACTTGGCCTAAAACAGTGTTTACTAAAAAAACATTGATTTTCTCCAAAACAGTCGATTAAACTCACATAACAATGCTTTAAACCAATGTAAAACACTGAATTGCAATGAAACCAAGCCATTTTTTCAATGAATTACTGCTAGTTTTTTCAGAAAAAACATATTATTTGCAATCACACTAACTTGGTTTAAAACAATGTTTACTAAAAAAACATTGATTTTCTCCAAAACAGTCGATTAAACTCACATAACAATGCTTTAAACCAATGTAAAACACTGAATTGCAATGATCGAAGCCATTTTTTCGAAGAATTACTGCTAGTTTTTCAGAAAAAACATATTATTTGCAAAAACACTAACGTGGCCTAAAACAGTGTTTACTAAAAAAACATTGATTTTCTCAAAAATAATCGATTAAACTCACATAAAAATGCTTTTAACCAATGTAAAACACTGAATTGCAATGAAACCAAGCCATTTTTTCAATGAATTACTGCTAGTTTTTTCAGAAAAAACATATTATTTGCAATCACACTAACTTGGTTTAAAACAATGTTTACTAAAAAAACATTGATTTTCTCCAAAACAGTCGATTAAACTCACATAACAATGCTTTAAACCAATGTAAAACACTGAATTGCAATGATCCAAGCCATTTTTTCAATGAATTACTGCTAGTTTTTCAGAAAAAACATATTATTTGCAAAAACACCAACTTGGCCTAAAACAGTGTTTACTAAAAGAACATTGATTTTCTCAAAAACAGTCGATTAAACTCACATAAAAATGCTTTAAACCAATGTAGAACATTGAATTGCAATGAAACCAAGCCATTTTTTCAATAAATTACTGCTAGTTTTTCAGAAAAAACATATCCTTTGCAATTACATTAACTTGACCTAAAACAGTGTTTACTAAAAAAACATTGATTTTCTCCAAAACAGTCGATTAAACTCACATAAAAATGCTTTAAACCAATGTAAAACATTGAATTGCAATGAAAGCAAGCCATTTTTTCAATTAATTACTGCTAGTTTTTCAGAAAAAACATATTATTTGCAATTACACTAACTTGGCCTAAAACAGTGTTTACTAAAAAAACATTGATTTTCTCAAAAACAGTCGATTAAACTCGCATAAACATGCTTTAAACCAATGTAGAACACTAAAGTGCAATGAAACCAAGCCATTTTTCCAATGAATTACTGCTAGTTTTTCAGAACAAACATATTATTTGCAATTACATTAACTTGTCCTAAAACAGTGTTTACTAAGAAAACATTGATTTTCTCAAAAACAGTCGATTAAACTCACATAAAAATGCCTTAAACCAATGTAAAACACTGAATTGCAATGAAACCAAGCCATTTTTCCAATGAATTACTGCTAGTTTTTTCAGAAAAAACATATTATTTGCAATCACACTAACTTGGTTTAAAACAATGTTTACTAAAAAAACATTGATTTTCTCCAAAACAGTCGATTAAACTCACATAACAATGCTTTAAACCAATGTAAAACACTGAATTGCAATGATCGAAGCCATTTTTTCAATGAATTACTGCTAGTTTTTCAGAAAAAACATATTATTTGCAAAAACACTAACTTGGCCTAAAACAGTGTTTACTAAAAAAACATTGATTTTCTCAAAAACAATCGATTAAACTCACATAAAAATGCTTTTAACCAATGTAAAACACTGAATTGCAATGAAACCAAGCCATTTTTTCAATGAATTACTGCTAGTTTCTTCAGAAAAAACATATTATTTGCAATCACACTAACTTGGTTTAAAACAATGTTTACTAAAAAAACATTGATTTTCTCCAAAACAGTCGATTAAAATCACATAGCAATGCTTTAAACCAATGTAAAACACTGAATTGCAATGATCCAAGCCATTTTTTCAATGAATTACTGCTAGTTTTTCAGAAAAAACATATTATTTGCAATCACACTAACTTGGCCTTAAACAGTGTTTACTAAAAAAACATTGATTTTCTCAAAAACAGTCGATTAAACTCACATAAAAATGCTTTAAACCAATGTAAAACATTGAATTGCAATGAAACCAAGCCATTTTCTCAATGAATTACTGCTAGTTTTTCAGAAAAAACATATTCTTTGCAATTACACTAACTTGGCCTAAAACAGTGTTTACTAAAAAAACATTGATTTTCTCCAAAACAGTCGATTAAACTCACATAAGAATGCTTTAAACCAATGTAAAACATTGAATTGCAATGAAACGAAGCCATTTTTCTAATGAATTACTGCTAGTTTTTCAGAAAAAACATATTATTTGCAATTACACTAACTTGGCCTAAAACAGTGTTTACTAAAAAAACATTGATTTTCTCAAAAACAGTCGATTAAACTCGCATAAACATGCTTTAAACCAATGTAGAACACTAAAGTGCAATGAAACCAAGCCATTTTTCCAATGAATTACTGCTAGTTTTTCAGAACAAACATATTATTTGCAATTACATTAACTTGTCCTAAAACAGTGTTTACTAAGAAAACATTGATTTTCTCAAAAACAGTCGATTAAACTCACATAAAAATGCCTTAAACCAATGTAAAACACTGAATTGCAATGAAACCAAGCCATTTTTCCAATGAATTACTGCTAGTTTTTTCAGAAAAAACATATTATTTGCAATCACACTAACTTGGTTTAAAACAATGTTTACTAAAAAAACATTGATTTTCTCCAAAACAGTCGATTAAACTCACATAACAATGCTTTAAACCAATGTAAAACACTGAATTGCAATGATCGAAGCCATTTTTTCAATGAATTACTGCTAGTTTTTCAGAAAAAACATATTATTTGCAAAAACACTAACTTGGCCTAAAACAGTGTTTACTAAAAAAACATTGATTTTCTCAAAAACAATCGATTAAACTCACATAAAAATGCTTTTAACCAATGTAAAACACTGAATTGCAATGAAACCAAGCCATTTTTTCAATGAATTACTGCTAGTTTTTTCAGAAAAAACATATTATTTGCAATCACACTAACTTGGTTTAAAACAATGTTTACTAAAAAAACATTGATTTTCTCCAAAACAGTCGATTAAAATCACATAGCAATGCTTTAAACCAATGTAAAACACTGAATTGCAATGAAACCAAGCCATTTTTCCAATGAAATACTGCTAGTTTTTCAGAAAAAACATATTATTTGCAATTACATTAACTTGGCCTAAAACAGTGCTTACTAAAAAAACATTGATTTTCTCAAAAACAGTCGATTAAACTCACATAAAAATGCTTTAAACCAATGTAAACCACTGAATTGCAATAAAACAAAGCCATTTTTCCAATGAATTACAGCTAGTTTTTCAGAAAAAACATATTATTTGCAATTACATTAACTTGGCCTAAAACAGTGTTTACTAAAAAAACATTGATTTTCTCAAAAACAGTCGATTAACCTCACATAAAAATGCTTTAAACCAATGTAAAACACTGAATTGCAATGAAACCAAGCCTTTTTTTAATGAATTACTGCTAGTTTTTTCAGAAAAAACATATTATTTGCAATTACATTAACTTGGCCTAAAACAGTGTTTACTAAAAGAACATTGATTTTCTCAAAAACCGTCAATTAATTTAAAATAAAAAGCCTTTAAACCAATGTAAATCACTGAATTGCAATGAAACAAAGCCATTTTTTCAATAAATTACTGCTAGTTTTTCAGAAAACTCATATTATTTGCAATTACACTAACTTGGCCTAAATCAGTGTTTACTAAAAAAACATTGATTTTCTCAAAAACAATCGATTAAACTCACATAAAAATGCTTTTAACAAATGTAAAACACTGAATTGCAATGAAACCAAGCCATTTTTTCAATGAATTACTGCTAGTTTCTTCAGAAAAAACATATTATTTGCAATCACACTAACTTGGTTTAAAACAATGTTTACTAAAAAAACATTGATTTTCTCCAAAACAGTCGATTAAAATCACATAGCAATGCTTTAAACCAATGTAAAACACTGAATTGCAATGATCCAAGCCATTTTTTCAATGAATTACTGCTAGTTTTTCAGAAAAAACATATTATTTGCAATCACACTAACTTGGCCTTAAACAGTGTTTACTAAAAAAACATTGATTTTCTCAAAAACAGTCGATTAAACTCACATAAAAATGCTTTAAACCAATGTAAAACATTGAATTGCAATGAAACCAAGCCATTTTCTCAATGAATTACTGCTAGTTTTTCAGAAAAAACATATTCTTTGCAATTACACTAACTTGGCCTAAAACAGTGTTTACTAAAAAAACATTGATTTTCTCCAAAACAGTCGATTAAACTCACATAAGAATGCTTTAAACCAATGTAAAACATTGAATTGCAATGAAACGAAGCCATTTTTCTAATGAATTACTGCTAGTTTTTCAGAAAAAACATATTATTTGCAATTACACTAACTTGGCCTAAAACAGTGTTTACTAAAAAAACATTGATTTTCTCAAAAACAGTCGATTAAACTCGCATAAACATGCTTTAAACCAATGTAGAACACTAAAGTGCAATGAAACCAAGCCATTTTTCCAATGAATTACTGCTAGTTTTTCAGAACAAACATATTATTTGCAATTACATTAACTTGTCCTAAAACAGTGTTTACTAAGAAAACATTGATTTTCTCAAAAACAGTCGATTAAACTCACATAAAAATGCCTTAAACCAATGTAAAACACTGAATTGCAATGAAACCAAGCCATTTTTCCAATGAATTACTGCTAGTTTTTTCAGAAAAAACATATTATTTGCAATCACACTAACTTGGTTTAAAACAATGTTTACTAAAAAAACATTGATTTTCTCCAAAACAGTCGATTAAACTCACATAACAATGCTTTAAACCAATGTAAAACACTGAATTGCAATGATCGAAGCCATTTTTTCAATGAATTACTGCTAGTTTTTCAGAAAAAACATATTATTTGCAAAAACACTAACTTGGCCTAAAACAGTGTTTACTAAAAAAACATTGATTTTCTCAAAAACAATCGATTAAACTCACATAAAAATGCTTTTAACCAATGTAAAACACTGAATTGCAATGAAACCAAGCCATTTTTTCAATGAATTACTGCTAGTTTTTTCAGAAAAAACATATTATTTGCAATCACACTAACTTGGTTTAAAACAATGTTTACTAAAAAAACATTGATTTTCTCCAAAACAGTCGATTAAAATCACATAGCAATGCTTTAAACCAATGTAAAACACTGAATTGCAATGAAACCAAGCCATTTTTCCAATGAAATACTGCTAGTTTTTCAGAAAAAACATATTATTTGCAATTACATTAACTTGGCCTAAAACAGTGCTTACTAAAAAAACATTGATTTTCTCAAAAACAGTCGATTAAACTCACATAAAAATGCTTTAAACCAATGTAAACCACTGAATTGCAATAAAACAAAGCCATTTTTCCAATGAATTACAGCTAGTTTTTCAGAAAAAACATATTATTTGCAATTACATTAACTTGGCCTAAAACAGTGTTTACTAAAAAAACATTGATTTTCTCAAAAACAGTCGATTAACCTCACATAAAAATGCTTTAAACCAATGTAAAACACTGAATTGCAATGAAACCAAGCCTTTTTTTAATGAATTACTGCTAGTTTTTTCAGAAAAAACATATTATTTGCAATTACATTAACTTGGCCTAAAACAGTGTTTACTAAAAGAACATTGATTTTCTCAAAAACCGTCAATTAATTTAAAATAAAAAGCCTTTAAACCAATGTAAATCACTGAATTGCAATGAAACAAAGCCATTTTTTCAATAAATTACTGCTAGTTTTTCAGAAAACTCATATTATTTGCAATTACACTAACTTGGCCTAAATCAGTGTTTACTAAAAAAACATTGATTTTCTCAAAAACAATCGATTAAACTCACATAAAAATGCTTTTAACAAATGTAAAACACTGAAGTGCAATGAAACCAAGCCATTTTTCCAATAAATTACTGCTAGTTTTTCAGAAAACTCATATCATTTGCAATTACACTAACTTGGCCTAAATCAGTGTTTACTAAAAAAACATTGATTTTCTCAAAAACAATCGATTAAACTCACATAAAAATGCTTTTAACAAATGTAAAACACTGAAGTGCAATGAAACCAAGCCATTTTTTCAATAAATTACTGCTAGTTTTTCAGAAAAAACATATCCTTTGCAATTACACTAACTTGGCCTAAAACAGTGTTTACTAAAAAAACATCGATTTTCTCAAAAACAGTCGATTAAACTCATATAAAAATGCTTCAAACCAATGTAAAACACTGAATTGCAATGAAACCAAGCCATTTTTTCAATGAATTACTGCTAGTTTTTCAGAAAAAACATATTATGTGCAATTACATTTACATGGCCTAAAACAGTGTTTACTAAAAAAACATTGCTTTTCTCAAAAACAGTCGATTATACTCATATAAAAATGCTTTAAACCAATGTAAAACACTGAATTGCAATGAAACAAAGCCATTTTTCCAATGAATTACTGCTAGTTTTTCAGAAAAAACATATTATTTGCAATAACAGTAACTTGGCCTAAAACAGTGTTTACTAAAAAAACATTGATTTTATCCAAAACAGTCGATTAAACTCACATAAAAATGCTTTAAACCAATGTAAAACATTGAATTGCAATGAAACCAAGCCATTTTTTTCAATAAATTACTGCTAGTTTTTCAGAAAAAACATATCCTTTGCAATTACATTAACTTGGCCTAAAACAGTGTTTACTAAAAAAACATTGATTTTCTCCAAAACAGTCGATTAAACTCACATAAAAGTGCTTTAAACCAATGTAAAACATTGAATTGCAATGAAACCAAGCCATTTTTTCAATTAATTACTGCTAGTTTTTCAGAAAAAACATATTATTTGCAATTACACTAACTTGGCCTAAAACAGTGTTTACTAAAAAAACATTGATTTTCTCAAAAACAGTCGATTAAACTCAGATAAATATGCTTTAAATCAACGTAAAACACTGAATTGCAATGAAACCAAGCAATTTTTCCAATGAATTACTGCTAGTTTTTCAGAAAAAACATATTATTTGCAATTACATTAACTGGGCTTAAAACAGTGTTTACTAGAAAAACATTGATTTTCTCAAAAACAGTCAATTAAACTCACATAAAAAGGCTTTAAACCAATGTAAATCACTGAATTGCAATGAAACAAAGCCATTTTTCCAATGAATTACTGCTAGTTTTTCAGAAAAAACATATTATTTGCAATAACACTAACTTCGCCCAAAACAGTGTTTACTAAAAAAACATTGATTTTCTCAAAAACTGTCGATTAAACTCACATTAAAATGTTTTAAACCAATGTAAAACACTGAATTGCAATGAAACCAAGCCATTTTTCCATTGAATTACAGCTAGTTTTTCAGAAAAAACATATTATTTGCAATAACAGTAACTTGGCCTAAAACAGTGTTTACTAAAAAAACATTGATTTTATCCAAAACAGTCGATTAAACTCACATAAAAATGCTTTAAACCAATGTAAAACATTGAATTGCAATGAAACCAAGCCATTTTTTCAATAAATTACTGCTAGTTTTTCAGAAAAAACATATCCTTTGCAATTACATTAATTTGGCCTAAAACAGTGTTTACTAAAAAAACATTGATTTTCTCCAAAACAGTCGATTAAACTCACATAAAAGTGCTTTAAACCAATGTAAAACATTGAATTGCAATGAAACCAAGCCATTTTTTCAATTATTTACTGCTAGTTTTTCAGAAAAAACATTTTATTTGCAATTACACTAACATGGCCTAAAACAGTGTTTACTAAAAAAACATTGATTTTCTCATAAACAGTCGATTAAACTCAGATAAATATGCTTTAAATCAACGTAAAACACTGAATTGCAATGAAACCAAGCAATTTTTCCAATGACTTACTGCTAGTTTTTCAGAAAAAACATATTATTTGCAATTACATTAACTGGACCTAAAACAGTGTTTACTAGAAAAACATTGATTTTCTCAAAAACAGTCAATTAAACTCACATAAAAAGGCTTTAAACCAATGTAAATCACTGAATTGCAATGAAACAAAGCCATTTTTCCAATGAATTACTGCTAGTTTTTCAGAAAAAACATATTATTTGCAATAACATTAACTTGGCCTAAAGCAGTGTTTACTAAAAAAACATTGATTTTCTCAAAAACAGTCGATTAAACTCACTTTAAAATGCTTTAAACCAATGTAAAACACTGAATTGCAATGAAACCAAGCCATTTTTCCAATGAATTACTGCTAGTTTTTCAGAAAATACATATTATTTGCAATCACACTAACTTGGCCTAGAACAGTGTTTACTAAAAAAACATTGATTTTCTCCAAAACAGTCGATTAAACTCACATAAAAATGCTTTAAACCAATGTAAAACATTGAATTGCAATGAAACCAAGCAATTTTTTCAATGAATTTCTGCTAGTTCTTTAGAAAAAGCATATTATTTGCAATAACACTAACTTGGCCTAAAACAGTGTTTACTAAAAAAACATTGATTTTCTCCAAAACAGTCGATTAAACTCACATAAAAATGCTTTAAACCAATAAAAAACACTGAATTGCAATGAAACAAAGCCATTTTTTCAATGAATTACTGCTAGTTTTTCAGAAAAAACATATTATTTGCAATTACATTAACTTGGCCTAAAACAGTGCTTAGTAAAAAAACATTGATTTTCTCAAAAACAGTCGATTAAACTCACATAAAAATGCTTTAAACCAATGTAAAACACTGAATTGCAATAAAACAAAGCCATTTTTCTAATGAATTACAGCTAGTTTTTCAGAAAAAACATATTATTTGCAATTACATTAACTTGGCCTAAAACAGTGTTTACTAAAAAAACATTGATTTTCTCAAAAACAGTCGATTAAACTCACATAAAAATGCTTTAAACCAATGTAAAACACTGAATTGCAATGAAACCAAGCCATTTTTTCAATGAATTACTGCTAGTTTTTTCAGAAAAAACATATTATTTGCAGTCACACTAACTTGGTTTAAAACAATGTTTACTAAAAAAACATTGATTTTCTCCAAAACAGTCGATTAAATTCACATAACAATGCTTTAAACCAATGTAAAACACTGAATTGCAATTAATCCAAGCCATTTTTTCAATGAATTACTGCTAGTTTTTCAGAAAAAACATATTATTTGCAAAAACACTAACTTGGTCTAAAACAGTGTTTACTAAAAGATCATTGATTTTCTCAAAAACAGTAGATTAAACTCAAATTAAAATGCTTTAAACCAATGTAAAACACTGAATTGCAATGAAATCAAGCCATTTTTCCAATGAATTACTGCTAGTTTTTCAGAAAAAACATATTTTTTGCAATTACACTAACTTGGCCTAAAACAGTGTTTACTAAAAAAACATTGATTTTCTCAAAAACAATCGATTAAACTCACATAAAAATGCTTTAAACCAATGTAAAACACTGAATTGCAATAAAACAAAGCCATTTTTCCAATGAATTACAGCTAGTTTTTCAGAAAAAACATATTATTTGCAATTACATTAACTTGGCCTAAAACAGTGTTTACTAAAAAAACATTGATTTTCTCAAAAACAGTCGATTAAACTCACATAAAAATGCTTTAAACCAATGTAAAACACTGAATTGCAATGAAACCAGGCCATTTTTTCAATGAATTACTGCTAGTTTTTTCAGAAAAAACATATTATTTGCAATCACACTAACTTGGTTTAAAACAATGTTTACTAAAAAAACATTGATTTTCTCCAAAACATTCGATTAAACTCACATAACAATGCTTTAAACCAATGTAAAACACTGAATTGCAATTAATCAAAGCCATTTTTTCAATGAATTACTGCTAGTTTTTCGGAAAAAACATATTATTTGCAACAACACTAACTTGGCCTAAAACAGTGTTTACTAAAAAAACATTGATTTTCTCCAAAACAGTCGATTAAACTCTCATAAAAATGCTTTAAACCAATGTAAAACACTGTATTGCAAAGAAACCAAGCCATTTTTCCAATGAATTACTGCTAGTTTATCAGAAAAAACATATTATTTGCAATTACACTAACTTGGCCTAAAACAGTGTTTACTAAAAAAACATTGATTTTCTCCAAAACAGTCGATTAAACTCACATAAAAATGCTTTAAACCAATGTAAAACATTGAATTGCAATGAAACCAAGTCATTTTTTCAATGAATTACTGCTAGTTTTTCAGAAAAAACATATTATTTGCAATTACACTAATTTGGCCTAAAACAGTGTTTACTAAAAAAACATTGATTTTCTCAAAAGCAGTCGATTAAACTCAGATAAATATGCTTTAAACCAACGTAAAACACTGAATTGCAATGAAACCAAGCAATTTTTCCAATGAATTATTGCTAGTTTTTCAGAAAAAACATATTATTTGCAATTACATTAACTGGGCCTAAAACAGTGTTTACTAGAAAAACATTGATTTTCTCAAAAACAGTCAATTAAACTCACATAAAAAGGCTTTAAACCAATGTAAATCACTGAATTGCAATGAAACCAAGCCATTTTTCCAATGATTACTGCTAGTTTTTCAGAAAAAACATATTATTTGCAGTCACACTAACTTGGCCTAAAACAGTGTTTACTAAAAAAACATTGATTTTCTCCAAAACAGTCGATTAAACTCACATAAAAATGCTTTAAACCAATGTAAAACATTGAATTGCAATGAAACCAAGTCATTTTTTCAATGAATTACTGCTAGTTTTTCAGAAAAAACATATTATTTGCAATTACACTAATTTGGCCTAAAACAGTGTTTACTAAAAAAACATTGATTTTCTCAAAAGCAGTCGATTAAACTCAGATAAATATGCTTTAAACCAACGTAAAACACTGAATTGCAATGAAACCAAGCCATTTTTTCAATGAATTACTGCTAGTTTTTCAGAAAAAACATATTATTTGCAATCACACTAACTTGGCCTAAAACAGTGTTTACTAAAAAAACATTGATTTTCTCAAAAACAGTCGATTAAACTCACATAAAAGTGCTTTAAACCAATGTAAAACATTGAATTGCAATGAAACCAAGCCATTTTTTCAATTATTTACTGCTAGTTTTTCAGAAAAAACATATTATTTGCAATTACACTAACTTGGCCTAAAACAGTGTTTACTAAAAAAACATTGATTTTCTCAAAAACAGTCGATTAAACTCAGATAAATATGCTTTAAATCAACGTAAAACACTGAATTGCAATGAAACCAAGCAATTTTTCCAATGAATTACTGCTAGTTTTTCAGAAAAAACATATTATTTGCAATTACATTAACTGGACCTAAAACAGTGTTTACTAGAAAAACATTGATTTTCTCAAAAACAGTCAATTAAACTCACATAAAAAGGCTTTAAACCAATGTAAATCACTGAATTGCAATGAAACAAAGCCATTTTTCCAATGAATTACTGCTAGTTTTTCAGAAAAAACATATTATTTGCAATAACACTAACTTCGCCTAAAACAGTGTTTACTAAAAAACCATTGATTTTCTCAAAAACAGTCGATTAAACTCACATTAAAATGCTTTAAACCAATATAAAACATTGAATTGCAATGAAACGAAGCCATTTTTTCAATGAATTACTGCTAGTTTTTCAGAAAAAACATATTATTTGCAATAACATTAACTTGGCCTAAAGCAGTGTTTACTAAAAAAACATTGATTTTCTCAAAAACAGTCGATTAAACTCACTTTAAAATGCTTTAAACCAATGTAAAACACTGAATTGCAATGAAACCAAGCCATTTTTCCAATGAATTACTGCTAGTTTTTCAGAAAATACATATTATTTGCAATCACACTAACTTGGCCTAGAACAGTGTTTACTAAAAAAACATTGATTTTCTCCAAAACAGTCGATTAAACTCACATAAAAATGCTTTAAACCAATGTAAAACATTGAATTGCAATGAAACCAAGCAATTTTTTCAATGAATTACTGCTAGTTCTTTAGAAAAAGCATATTATTTGCAATAACACTAACTTGGCCTAAAACAGTGTTTACTAAAAAAACATTGATTTTCTCCAAAACAGTCGATTAAACTCACATAAAAATGCTTTAAACCAATAAAAAACACTGAATTGCAATGAAACAAAGCCATTTTTTCAATGAATTACTGCTAGTTTATCAGAAAAAACATATTATTTGCAATTACATTAACTTGGCCTAAAACAGTGCTTAGTAAAAAAACATTGATTTTCTCAAAAACAGTCGATTAAACTCACATAAAAATGCTTTAAACCAATGTAAAACACTGAATTGCAATAAAACAAAGCCATTTTTCCAATGAATTACAGCTAGTTTTTCAGAAAAAACATATTATTTGCAATTACATTAACTTGGCCTAAAACAGTGTTTACTAAAAAAACATTGATTTTCTCAAAAACAGTCGATTAAACTCACATAAAAATGCTTTAAACCAATGTAAAACACTGAATTGCAATGAAACCAAGCAATTTTTTCAATGAATTACTGCTAGTTTTTTCAGAAAAAACATATTATTTGGAATCACACTAACTTGGTTTAAAACAATGTTTACTAAAAAAACATTGATTTTCTCCAAAACAGTCGATTAAACTCACATAACAATGCTTTAAACCAATGTAAAACACTGAATTGCAATTAATCCAAGCCATTTTTTCAATGAATTACTGCTAGTTTTTCAGAAAAAACATATTATTTGCAAAAACACTAACTTGGCCTAAAACAGTGTTTACTAAAAGATCATTGATTTTCTCAAAAACAGTAGATTAAACTCAAATTAAAATGCTTTAAACCAATGTAAAACACTGAATTGCAATGAAATCAAGCCATTTTTCCAATGAATTACTGCTAGTTTTTCAGAAAAAACATATTCTTTGCAATTACACTAACTTGGCCTAAAACAGTGTTTACTAAAAAAACATTGATTTTCTCAAAAACAATCGATTAAACTCACATAAAAATGCTTTAAACCAATGTAAAACACTGAATTGCAATAAAACAAAGCCATTTTTCCAATGAATTACAGCTAGTTTTTTCAGAAAAAACATATTATTTGCAATTACATTAACTTGGCCTAAAACAGTGTTTACTAAAAAAACATTGATTTTCTCAAAAACAGTCGATTAAACTCACATAAAAATGCTTTAAACCAATGTAAAACACTGAATTGCAATGAAACCAGGCCATTTTTTCAATGAATTACTGCTAGTTTTTTCAGAAAAAACATATTATTTGCAATCACACTAACTTGGTTTAAAACAATGTTTACTAAAAAAACATTGATTTTCTCCAAAACAGTCGATTAAACTCACATAACAATGCTTTAAACCAATGTAAAACACTGAATTGCAATTAATCAAAGCCATTTTTTCAATGAATTACTGCTAGTTTTTCGGAAAAAACATATTATTTGCAACAACACTAACTTGGCCTAAAACAGTGTTTACTAAAAAAACATTGATTTTCTCCAAAACAGTCGATTAAACTCTCATAAAAATGCTTTAAACCAATGTAAAACACTGTATTGCAAAGAAACCAAGCCATTTTTCCAATGAATTACTGCTAGTTTATCAGAAAAAACATATTATTTGCAATTACACTAACTTGGCCTAAAACAGTGTTTACTAAAAAAACATTGATTTTCTCCAAAACAGTCGATTAAACTCACATAAAAATGCTTTAAACAAATGTAAAACATTGAATTGCAATGAAACCAAGTCATTTTTTCAATGAATTACTGCTAGTTTTTCAGAAAAAACATATTATTTGCAATTACACTAATTTGGCCTAAAACAGTGTTTACTAAAAAAACATTGATTTTCTCAAAAGCAGTCGATTAAACTCAGATAAATATGCTTTAAACCAACGTAAAACACTGAATTGCAATGAAACCAAGCAATTTTTCCAATGAATTATTGCTAGTTTTTCAGAAAAAACATATTATTTGCAATTACATTAACTGGGCCTAAAACAGTGTTTACTAGAAAAACATTGATTTTCTCAAAAACAGTCAATTAAACTCACATAAAAAGGCTTTAAACCAATGTAAAACACTGAATTGCAATTAATCAAAGCCATTTTTTCAATGAATTACTGCTAGTTTTTCGGAAAAAACATATTATTTGCAACAACACTAACTTGGCCTAAAACAGTGTTTACTAAAAAAACATTGATTTTCTCCAAAACAGTCGATTAAACTCTCATAAAAATGCTTTAAACCAATGTAAAACACTGTATTGCAAAGAAACCAAGCCATTTTTCCAATGAATTACTGCTAGTTTATCAGAAAAAACATATTATTTGCAATTACACTAACTTGGCCTAAAACAGTGTTTACTAAAAAAACATTGATTTTCTCCAAAACAGTCGATTAAACTCACATAAAAATGCTTTAAACAAATGTAAAACATTGAATTGCAATGAAACCAAGTCATTTTTTCAATGAATTACTGCTAGTTTTTCAGAAAAAACATATTATTTGCAATTACACTAATTTGGCCTAAAACAGTGTTTACTAAAAAAACATTGATTTTCTCAAAAGCAGTCGATTAAACTCAGATAAATATGCTTTAAACCAACGTAAAACACTGAATTGCAATGAAACCAAGCAATTTTTCCAATGAATTATTGCTAGTTTTTCAGAAAAAACATATTATTTGCAATTACATTAACTGGGCCTAAAACAGTGTTTACTAGAAAAACATTGATTTTCTCAAAAACAGTCAATTAAACTCACATAAAAAGGCTTTAAACCAATGTAAATCACTGAATTGCAATGAAACCAAGCCATTTTTCCAATGATTACTACTAGTTTTTCAGAAAAAACATATTATTTGCAGTCACACTAACTTGGCCTAAAACAGTGTTTACTAAAAAAACATTGATTTTCTCAAAAACAGTCGATTAAACTCACATAAAAATGCTTTAAACCAATGTAAAACACTGAATTGCAATGAAACCAAGCAATTTTTTCAATGAATTACTGCTAGTTTTTTCAGAAAAAACATATTATTTGGAATCACACTAACTTGGTTTAAAACAATGTTTACTAAAAAAACATTGATTTTCTCCAAAACAGTCGATTAAACTCACATAACAATGCTTTAAACCAATGTAAAACACTGAATTGCAATTAATCCAAGCCATTTTTTCAATGAATTACTGCTAGTTTTTCAGAAAAAACATATTATTTGCAAAAACACTAACTTGGCCTAAAACAGTGTTTACTAAAAGATCATTGATTTTCTCAAAAACAGTAGATTAAACTCAAATTAAAATGCTTTAAACCAATGTAAAACACTGAATTGCAATGAAATCAAGCCATTTTTCCAATGAATTACTGCTAGTTTTTCAGAAAAAACATATTCTTTGCAATTACACTAACTTGGCCTAAAACAGTGTTTACTAAAAAAACATTGATTTTCTCAAAAACAATCGATTAAACTCACATAAAAATGCTTTAAACCAATGTAAAACACTGAATTGCAATAAAACAAAGCCATTTTTCCAATGAATTACAGCTAGTTTTTTCAGAAAAAACATATTATTTGCAATTACATTAACTTGGCCTAAAACAGTGTTTACTAAAAAAACATTGATTTTCTCAAAAACAGTCGATTAAACTCACATAAAAATGCTTTAAACCAATGTAAAACACTGAATTGCAATGAAACCAGGCCATTTTTTCAATGAATTACTGCTAGTTTTTTCAGAAAAAACATATTATTTGCAATCACACTAACTTGGTTTAAAACAATGTTTACTAAAAAAACATTGATTTTCTCCAAAACAGTCGATTAAACTCACATAACAATGCTTTAAACCAATGTAAAACACTGAATTGCAATTAATCAAAGCCATTTTTTGAATGAATTACTGCTAGTTTTTCGGAAAAAACATATTATTTGCAACAACACTAACTTGGCCTAAAACAGTGTTTACTAAAAAAACATTGATTTTCTCCAAAACAGTCGATTAAACTCTCATAAAAATGCTTTAAACCAATGTAAAACACTGTATTGCAAAGAAACCAAGCCATTTTTCCAATGAATTACTGCTAGTTTATCAGAAAAAACATATTATTTGCAATTACACTAACTTGGCCTAAAACAGTGTTTACTAAAAAAACATTGATTTTCTCCAAAACAGTCGATTAAACTCACATAAAAATGCTTTAAACAAATGTAAAACATTGAATTGCAATGAAACCAAGTCATTTTTTCAATGAATTACTGCTAGTTTTTCAGAAAAAACATATTATTTGCAATTACACTAATTTGGCCTAAAACAGTGTTTACTAAAAAAACATTGATTTTCTCAAAAGCAGTCGATTAAACTCAGATAAATATGCTTTAAACCAACGTAAAACACTGAATTGCAATGAAACCAAGCAATTTTTCCAATGAATTATTGCTAGTTTTTCAGAAAAAACATATTATTTGCAATTACATTAACTGGGCCTAAAACAGTGTTTACTAGAAAAACATTGATTTTCTCAAAAACAGTCAATTAAACTCACATAAAAAGGCTTTAAACCAATGTAAATCACTGAATTGCAATGAAACCAAGCCATTTTTCCAATGATTACTACTAGTTTTTCAGAAAAAACATATTATTTGCAGTCACACTAACTTGGCCTAAAACAGTGTTTACTAAAAAAACATTGATTTTCTCCAAAACAGTCGATTAAACTCACATAAAAATGCTTTAAACCAATGTAAAACACTGAATTGCAATGAAACCAAGCCATTTTTTCAATGAATTACTGCTAGTTTTTCAGAAAAAACATATTATTTGCAATAACATTAACTTGGCCTAAAGCAGTGTTTACTAAAAAAACATTGATTTTCTCAAAAACAGTCGATTTAACTCACATTAAAATGCTTTAAACAAATGTAAAACACTGAATTGCAATGAAACCAAGCCATTTTTCCAATGAATTACTGCTAGTTTTTCAGAAAATACATATTATTTGCAATCACACTTACTTGGCCTAAAACAGTGTTTACTAAAAAAACATTGATTTTCTCCAAAACAGTCGATTAAACTCACATAAAAATGCTTTAAACCAATGTAAAACATTGAATTGCAATGAAACCAAGCCATTTTTTCAATGAATTACTGCTAGTTTTTCAGAAAAAACATATTATTTGCAATTACATTAACTTGGCCTAAAACAGTGTTTATTAAAAAAACATTGATTTTCTCCAAAACAGTCGATTAAACTCACATAAAAATGCTTTAAGCCAATGTAAAACACTGAATTGCAATGAAACAAAGCCACTTTTTCAATGAATTACTGCTAGTTTTTCAGAAAAAACATATTATTTGCAATTACATTAACTTGGCCTAAAACAGTGTTTACTAAAAAAACATTGATTTTCTCAAAAACAGTCGATTAAACTCAAACAAAAATGCTTTAAACCAATGTAGAACACTGAATTGCAATGAAACAAAGCCATTTTTCCAATGAATTACAGCTAGTGTTTTAGAAAAAACATATTATTTGCAATAACATTAACTTGGCCTAAAACAGTTTTTACTAAAAAAACATTGATTTTCTCCAAAACAGTCGATTAAACTCACATAAAAATGCTTTAAACCAATGTAAAACATTGAATTGCAATGAAACCAAGCCATTTTTTCAATGAATTACTGCTAGTTTTTCAGAAAAAACATATTATTTGCAATTACATTAACTTGGCCTAAAACAGTGCTTAGTAAAAAAACATTGATTTTCTCAAAAACAGTCGATTAAACTCACATAAAAATGCTTTAAACCAATGTAAATCACTGAATTGCAATGAAACCAAGCCATTTTTCCAATGATTACTGCTAGTTTTTCAGAAAAGACATATTATTTGCAGTCACACTAACTTGGCCTAAAACAGTGTTTACCAAAAAAACATTGATTTTCTCAAAAACAGTCGATTAAACTCAAATTAAAATGCTTTAAACCAATGTAAAACACTGAATTGCAATGAAACCAAGCCATTTTTCCAATGAATTACTGCTAGTTTTTCAGAAAAAACATATTATTTGCAATTGCATTAACTTGGCCTAAAACAGTGCTTACTAAAAAAACATTGATTTTCTCAAAAACAGTCGTTTAAACTCCCATAAAAATGCTTTAAACCAATGTAAAACACTGAATTGCAATGAAACAAAGCCATTTTTCCAATGAATTACAGCTAGTTTTTTAGAAAAAACATATTATTTGCAATAACATTAACTTGCCCTAAAAGAGTGTTTACTAAAAAAACATTGATTTTCTCCAAAACAGTCGATTAAACTCACATAAAAATGCTTTAAACCAATGTAAAACATTGAATTGCAATGAAACCAAGCCATTTTTTCAATGAATTACTGCTAGTTTCTCAGAAAAAACATATTATTTGCAATTACATTAACTTGGCCTAAAACAGTGCTTAGTAAAAAAACATTGATTTTCTCAAAAACAGTCGATTAAACTCACATAAAAATGCTTTAAACCAATGTAAATCACTGAATTGCAATGAAACCAAGCCATTTTTCCAATGATTACTGCTAGTTTTTCAGAAAAGACATATTATTTGCAGTCAAACTAACTTGGCCTAAAACAGTGTTTACCAAAAAAACATTGATTTTCTCAAAAACAGTCGATTAAACTCAAATTAAAATGCTTTAAACCAATGTAAAACACTGAATTGCAATGAAACCAAGCCATTTTTCCAATGAATTACTGCTAGTTTTTCAGAAAAAACATATTATTTGCAATTGCATTAACTTGGCCTAAAACAGTGCTTACTAAAAAAACATTGATTTTCTCAAAAACAGTCGATTAAACTCACATAAAAATGCTTTAAACCAATGTAAAACACTGAATTGCAATGAAACCAAGCCTATTTTCCAATGAATTACTGCTAGTTTTTCAGAAAAAACATATTATTTGCAATTACACTAACTTGGCCCAAAACAGTGTTTACTAAAAAAAACATTGATTATCTCAAAAACAATCGATTAAACTCACATAAAAATGCTTTTAACCAATGTAAAACACTGAAGTGCAATGAAACCAAGCCATTTTTTCAATAAATTACTGCTAGTTTTTCAGAAAAAACATATTCTTTGCAATTACACTAACCTGGCCTAAAACAGTGTTTACTAAAAAAACATTGATTTTCTCAAAAACAGTCGATTAAACTCACATAAAAATGCTTTAAACCAATGTAAAACATTGAATTGCAATGAAAGCAAGCCATTTTTCCAATGAATTACTGCTAATTTTTCAGAAAAAACATATTATTTGCAATGACACTAACTTGGCCTAAAACAGTGTTTACTAAAAAAACATTGATTTTCTCCAAAACAGTCGATTAAAGTCACATAAAAATGCTTTAAACCAATGTAAAACCCTGAATTGCAAGGGAACCAAGCCATTTTGCCAATGAATTACTGCTAGTTTTTCAGAAAAAACATATTATTTGCAATCACACAAACTTGGCCTAAAACAGTGTTTACTAAAAATACATTGATTTTCTCAAAAACAGTCGATTAAACTCACATAAAAATGCTTTAAACCAATGTAAAACATTGAATTGCAATGAAACCAAGCCATTTTTTCAATGAATTACTGCTAGTTTTTCAGAAAAAACATATTATTTGCAATAACACTAACTTGGCCTAAAACAGTGTTTACTAAAAAAACATTGATTTTCTCCAAAACAGTCGATTAAACTCACATAAAAATGCTTTAAACCAATGTAAAACATTGAATTGCAATGAAACCAAGCCATTTTTTCAATGAATTACTGCTAGTTTTTCAGAAAAAACATATTATTTGCAATTACATTAAATTGGCCTAAAACAGTGCTTAGTAAAAAAACATTGATTTTCTCAAAAACAGTCGATTAAACTCACATAAAAATGCTTTAAACCAATGTAAATCACTGAATTGCAATGAAACCAAGCCATTTTTCCAATGATTACTGCTAGTTTTTCAGAAAAAACATATTATTTGCAATAACATTAACTTGGCCTAAAGCAGTGTTTACTAAAAAAACATTGATTTTCTCAAAAACAGTCGATTTAACTCACATTAAAATGCTTTAAACAAATGTAAAACACTGAATTGCAATGAAACCAAGCCATTTTTCCAATGAATTACTGCTAGTTTTTCAGGAAATACATATTATTTGCAATCACACTTACTTGGCCTAAAACAGTGTTTACTAAAAAAACATTGATTTTCTCCAAAACAGTCGATTAAACTCACATAAAAATGCTTTAAACCAATGTAAAACATTGAATTGCAATGAAACCAAGCCATTTTTTCAATGAATTACTGCTAGTTTTTCAGAAAAAACATATTATTTGCAATTACATTAACTTGGCCTAAAACAGTGCTTAGTAAAAAAACATTGATTTTCTCAAAAACAGTCGATTAAACTCACATAAAAATGCTTTAAACCAATGTAAATCACTGAATTGCAATGAAACCAAGCCATTTTTCCAATGATTACTGCTAGTTTTTCAGAAAAAACATATTATTTGCAATAACATTAACTTGGCCTAAAGCAGTGTTTACTAAAAAAACATTGATTTTCTCAAAAACAGTCGATTTAACTCACATTAAAATGCTTTAAACAAATGTAAAACACTGAATTGCAATGAAACCAAGCCATTTTTCCAATGAATTACTGCTAGTTTTTCAGAAAATACATATTATTTGCAATCACACTTACTTGGCCTAAAACAGTGTTTACTAAAAAAACATTGATTTTCTCCAAAACAGTCGATTAAACTCACATAAAAATGCTTTAAACCAATGTAAAACATTGAATTGCAATGAAACCAAGCCATTTTTTCAATGAATTACTGCTAGTTTTTCAGAAAAAACATATTATTTGCAATTACATTAACTTGGCCTAAAACAGTGTTTATTAAAAAAACATTGATTTTCTCCAAAACAGTCGATTAAACTCACATAAAAATGCTTTAAGCCAATGTAAAACACTGAATTGCAATGAAACAAAGCCACTTTTTCAATGAATTACTGCTAGTTTTTCAGAAAAAACATATTATTTGCAATTACATTAACTTGGCCTAAAACAGTGTTTACTAAAAAAACATTGATTTTCTCAAAAACAGTCGATTAAACTCAAACAAAAATGCTTTAAACCAATGTAGAACACTGAATTGCAATGAAACAAAGCCATTTTTCCAATGAATTACAGCTAGTGTTTTAGAAAAAACATATTATTTGCAATAACATTAACTTGGCCTAAAACAGTGTTTACTAAAAAAACATTGATTTTCTCCAAAACAGTCGATTAAACTCACATAAAAATGCTTTAAACCAATGTAAAACATTGAATTGCAATGAAACCAAGCCATTTTTTCAATGAATTACTGCTAGTTTTTCAGAAAAAACATATTATTTGCAATTACATTAACTTGGCCTAAAACAGTGCTTAGTAAAAAAACATTGATTTTCTCAAAAACAGTCGATTAAACTCACATAAAAATGCTTTAAACCAATGTAAATCACTGAATTGCAATGAAACCAAGCCATTTTTCCAATGATTACTGCTAGTTTTTCAGAAAAGACATATTATTTGCAGTCACACTAACTTGGCCTAAAACAGTGTTTACTAAAAAAACATTGATTTTCTCAAAAACAGTCGATTAAACTCAAATTAAAATGCTTTAAACCAATGTAAAACACTGAATTGCAATGAAACCAAGCCATTTTTCCAATGAATTACTGCTAGTTTTTCAGAAAAAACATATTATTTGCAATTGCATTAACTTGGCCTAAAACAGTGCTTACTAAAAAAACATTGATTTTCTCAAAAACAGTCGTTTAAACTCCCATAAAAATGCTTTAAACCAATGTAAAACACTGAATTGCAATGAAACAAAGCCATTTTTCCAATGAATTACAGCTAGTTTTTTAGAAAAAACATATTATTTGCAATAACATTAACTTGCCCTAAAACAGTGTTTACTAAAAAAACATTGATTTTCTCCAAAACAGTCGATTAAACTCACATAAAAATGCTTTAAACCAATGTAAAACATTGAATTGCAATGAAACCAAGCCATTTTTTCAATGAATTACTGCTAGTTTTTCAGAAAAAACATATTATTTGCAATTACATTAACTTGGCCTAAAACAGTGCTTAGTAAAAAAACATTGATTTTCTCAAAAACAGTCGATTAAACTCACATAAAAATGCTTTAAACCAATGTAAATCACTGAATTGCAATGAAACCAAGCCATTTTTCCAATGATTACTGCTAGTTTTTCAGAAAAGACATATTATTTGCAGTCAAACTAACTTGGCCTAAAACAGTGTTTACCAAAAAAACATTGATTTTCTCAAAAACAGTCGATTAAACTCAAATTAAAATGCTTTAAACCAATGTAAAACACTGAATTGCAATGAAACCAAGCCATTTTTCCAATGAATTACTGCTAGTTTTTCAGAAAAAACATATTATTTGCAATTGCATTAACTTGGCCTAAAACAGTGCTTACTAAAAAAACATTGATTTTCTCAAAAACAGTCGATTAAACTCACATAAAAATGCTTTAAACCAATGTAAAACACTGAATTGCAATGAAACCAAGCCTATTTTCCAATGAATTACTGCTAGTTTTTCAGAAAAAACATATTATTTGCAATTACACTAACTTGGCCCAAAACAGTGTTTACTAAAAAAAACATTGATTATCTCAAAAACAATCGATTAAACTCACATAAAAATGCTTTTAACCAATGTAAAACACTGAAGTGCAATGAAACCAAGCCATTTTTTCAATAAATTACTGCTAGTTTTTCAGAAAAAACATATTCTTTGCAATTACACTAACCTGGCCTAAAACAGTGTTTACTAAAAAAACATTGATTTTCTCAAAAACAGTCGATTAAACTCACATAAAAATGCTTTAAACCAATGTAAAACATTGAATTGCAATGAAAGCAAGCCATTTTTCCAATGAATTACTGCTAATTTTTCAGAAAAAACATATTATTTGCAATCACACTAACTTGGCCTAAAACAGTGTTTACTAAAAAAACATTGATTTTCTCCAAAACAGTCGATTAAAGTCACATAAAAATGCTTTAAACCAATGTAAAACCCTGAATTGCAAGGGAACCAAGCCATTTTGCCAATGAATTACTGCTAGTTTTTCAGAAAAAACATATTATTTGCAATCACACAAACTTGGCCTAAAACAGTGTTTACTAAAAATACATTGATTTTCTCAAAAACAGTCGATTAAACTCACATAAAAATGCTTTAAACCAATGTAAAACATTGAATTGCAATGAAACCAAGCCATTTTTTCAATGAATTACTGCTAGTTTTTCAGAAAAAACATATTATTTGCAATAACACTAACTTGGCCTAAAACAGTGTTTACTAAAAAAACATTGATTTTCTCAAAAACAGTCGATTAAACTCACATTAAAATGCTTTAAACTAATGTAAAACAATGAATTGCAATGAAACCAAGCCATTTTTCCAATGAATTACTGCTAGTTTTTCAGAAAAAACATATTATTTGCAATCACACTAACTTGGCCTGAAACAGTGTCTTACTAAAAATACATTGATTTTCTCAAAAACAGTCGATTAAACTCACATTAAAATGCTTTAAACCAATGTAAAACACTGAATTGCAATAAAACCAAGCCATTTTTCTAATGAATTACTGCTAGTTTTTCAGAAAATACATATTATTTGCAATCACACTAACTTGGCCTAAAAGAATGTTTACTAAAAAAACATTGACTTTCTCAAAAACAGTCGATTAAACTCACATAAAAATGCTTTAAACCAATGTAAAACACTGAATTGCAATGAAACCAAGCCATTTTTTCAATGAATTACTGCTAGTTTTTCAGAAGAAACATATTATATGCAACAACACTAACTTTGCCTAAAACAGTGTTTACTCAAAAAACATTGATTTTCTCAAAAACAGTCGATTAAACTCACATAAAAATGCTTTAAACCAATGTAAAACACTGTATTGCAATGAAACCAAGCAATTTTTCCAACTAATTACTGCTAGTTTTTCAGAAAAAACATATTATTTGCAATTACACTAACTTGGCCTAAAACAGTGTTTACTAAAAAAACATTGATTTTCTCAAAAACAATAGATTAAACTCACATAAAAATGCTTTTAACCAATGTAAAACACTGAAATGCAATAAAACCAAGCCACTTTTCCAATGAATTACTGCTAGTTTTTCAGAAAAATCATATTATTTGCAATCACACTAACTTGGCCTATAACAGTGGTTACTAAAAAACATTGATTTTCTCAAAAACAGTCGATTAAACTCACATAAAAATGCTTTAAACCAATGTAAAACACTGTATTGCAAAGAAACCAAGCCATTTTTCCAACTAATTACTGCTAGTTTTTCAGAAAAACATATTATTTGCAATTACACTAACTTGGCCTAAAACAGTGTTTACTAAAAAAACATTGATTTTCTCAAAAACAATCGATTAAACTCACATAAAAATGCTTTTAACCAATGTAAAACACTGAAGTGCAATAAAACCAAGCCACTTTTCCAATGAATTACTGCTAGTTTTTCAGAAAAATCATATTATTTGCAATTACACTAACTTGGCTTAAAACAGTGTTTACTAACAAAACATTGATTTTCTCAAAAACAATCGATTAAACTCACATAAAAATGCTTTTAACAAATGTAAAACACTGAAGTGCAATGAAACCAAGCCATTCTTTCAATAAATTACTGCTAGTTTTTCAGAAAAAACATATTATTTGCAACAACACTAACTTGGCCTAAAACAGTGTTTACTAAAAAAACATTGATTTTCTCAAAAACAGTCGATTAAACTCAAATTAAAATGCTTTAAACCAATGTAAAACACTGAATTGCAATGAAACCAAGCCATTTTTCCAATGAATTACTGCTAGTTTTTCAGAAAAAACATATTGTTTGCAACAACACTAACTTGGCCTAAAACAGTGTTTACTAAAAAAACATTGATTTTCTCAAAAAAAGTCGATTAAACTCACATTAAAATGCTTTAAACTAATGTAAAACAATGAATTGCAATGAAACCAAGCCATTTTTCCAATGAATTACTGCTAGTTTTTCAGAAAAAACATATTATTTGCAACAACACTAACTTGGCCTAAAACAGTGTTTACTAAAAAAACATTGATTTTCTCAAAAACAGTCGATTAAACTCAAATTAAAATGCTTTAAACCAATGTAAAACACTGAATTGCAATGAAACCAAGCCATTTTTCCAATGAATTACTGCTAGTTTTTCAGAAAAAACATATTGTTTGCAACAACACTAACTTGGCCTAAAACAGTGTTTACTAAAAAAACATTGATTTTCTCAAAAACGGTCGATTAAACTCACATTAAAATGCTTTAAACTAATGTAAAACAATGAATTGCAATGAAACCAAGCCATTTTTCCAATGAATTACTGCTAGTTTTTCAGAAAAAACATATTATTTGCAATCACACTAACTTGGCCTGAAACAGTGTCTTACTAAAAATACATTGATTTTCTCAAAAACAGTCGATTAAACTCACATTAAAATGCTTTAAACCAATGTAAAACACTGAATTGCAATAAAACCAAGCCATTTTTCCAATGAATTACTGCTAGTTTTTCAGAAAATACATATTATTTGCAATCACACTAACTTGGCTTAAAAGAATGTTTACTAAAAAAACATTGATTTTCTCAAAAACAGTCGATTAAACTTACATAAAAATGCTTTAAACCAATGTAAAACACTGAATTGCAATGAAACCAAGCCATTTTTTCAATGAATTACTGCTAGTTTTTCAGAAGAAACATATTATTTGCAACAACACTAACTTTGCCTAAAGCAGTGTTTACTCAAAAAACATTGATTTTCTCAAAAACAGTCGATTAAACTCACATAAAAATGCTTTAAACCAATGTAAAACACTGTATTGCAAAGAAACCAAGCCATTTTTCCAACTAATTACTGCTAGTTTTTCAGAAAAAACATATTATTTGCAATTACACTAACTTGGCCTAAAACAGTGTTTACTAAAAAAACATTGATTTTCTCAAAAACAATCGATTAAACTCACATAAAAATGCTTTTAACCAATGTAAAACACTGAAGTGCAATAAAACCAAGCCACTTTTCCAATGAATTACTGCTAGTTTTTCAGAAAAATCATATTATTTGCAATTACACTAACTTGGCTTAAAACAGTGTTTACTAAAAAAACATTGATTTTCTCAAAAACAATCGATTAAACTCACATAAAAATGCTTGTAACAAATGTAAAACACTGAAGTGCAATGAAACCAATTCATTTTGCCAATGAATTACTGCTAGTTTTTCAGAAAAACCATATTATTTGCAATCACACTAACTTGGCCTAAAACAGTGTTTACTAAAAAACATTGATTTTCTCAAAAACAGTCGATTAAACTCACATAAAAATGCTTTAAACCAATGTAAAACACTGTATTGCAAAGAAACCAAGCCATTTTTCCAACTAATTACTGCCAGTTTTTCAGAAAAAACATATTATTTGCAATTACACTAACTTGGCCTAAAACAGTGTTTACTAAAAAAACATTGATTTTCTCAAAAACAATCGATTAAACTCACATAAAAATGCTTTTAACCAATGTAAAACACTGAAGTGCAATAAAACCAAGCCACTTTTCCAATGAATTACTGCTAGTTTTTCAGAAAAATCATATTATTTGCAATTACACTAACTGGCTTAAAACAGTGTTTACTAACAAAACATTGATTTTCTCAAAAACAATCGATTAAACTCACATAAAAATGCTTTTAACAAATGTAAAACACTGAAGTGCAATGAAACCAAGCCATTTTTTCAATAAATTACTCCTAGTTTTTCAGAAAAAACATATCCTTTGCAATTACACTAACTTGGCCTAAAACAGTGTTTACTAAAAAAACATTGATTTTCTAAAAAACAGTCGATTAAACTCACATAAAAATAATTCAAACCAATGTAAAACACAGAATTGCAATGAAACCAAGCCATTTTTCCAATGAATTACTGCTAGTTTTTCAGAAAAAACATATTATTTGCAACAACACTAACTTGGCCTAAAACAGTGTTTACTAAAAAAACATTGATTTTCTCAAAAACAGTCGTTTAAACTCCCATAAAAATGCTTTAAACCAATGTAAAACACTGAATTGCAATGAAACAAAGCCTATTTTCCAATGAATTACTGCTAGTTTTTCAGAAAAAACATATTATTTGCAATTACAGTAACTTGGCCTAACACAGTGTTTACTAAAAAAAACATTGATTTTCTCAAAAACAATCGATTAAACTCACATAAAAATGCTTTTAACCAATGTAAAACACTGAAGTGCAATGAAACCAAGCCATTTTTTCAATAAATTACTGCTAGTTTTTCAGAAAAAACATATTCTTTGCAATAACACTAACCTGGCCTGAAAGAATGTTTACTAAAAAACATTGATTTTCTCAAAAACAGTCGATTAAACTCAAATAAAAATGCTTTAAACCAATGTAAAACATTGAATTGCAATGAAACCCAGCAATTTTTCCAATGAATTACTGCTAGTTTTTCAGAAAAAACATATTATTTGCAATCACACTAACTTGGCCTAAAACAGTGTTTACTAAAAAAACATTGATTTTCTCCAAAACAGTCGATTAAACTCACATAAAAATGCTTTAAACCAATGTAAAACACTGAATTGCAATGAAACCAAGCCATTTTTTCAATGAATTACTGCTAGTTTTTCAGAAGAAACATATTATTTGCAACAACACTAACTTTGCCTAAAGCAGTGTTTACTCAAAAAACATTGATTTTCTCAAAAACAGTCGATTAAACTCACATAAAAATGCTTTAAACCAATGTAAAACACTGTATTGCAAAGAAACCAAGCCATTTTTCCAACTAATTACTGCTAGTTTTTCAGAAAAAACATATTATTTGCAATTACACTAACTTGGCCTAAAACAGTGTTTACAAAAAAAACATTGATTTTCTCAAAAACAATCGATTAAACTCACATAAAAATGCTTTTAACCAATGTAAAACACTGAAGTGCAATAAAACCAAGCCACTTTTCCAATGAATTACTGCTAGTTTTTCAGAAAAATCATATTATTTGCAATTACACTAACTTGGCTTAAAACAGTGTTTACTAAAAAAACATTGATTTTCTCAAAAACAATCGATTAAACTCACATAAAAATGCTTGTAACAAATGTAAAACACTGAAGTGCAATGAAACCAATTCATTTTGCCAATGAATTACTGCTAGTTTTTCAGAAAAACCATATTATTTGCAATCACACTAACTTGGCCTAAAACAGTGTTTACTAAAAAACATTGATTTTCTCAAAAACAGTCGATTAAACTCACATAAAAATGCTTTAAACCAATGTAAAACACTGTATTGCAAAGAAACCAAGCCATTTTTCCAACTAATTACTGCCAGTTTTTCAGAAAAAACATATTATTTGCAATTACACTAACTTGGCCTAAAACAGTGTTTACTAAAAAAACATTGATTTTCTCAAAAACAATCGATTAAACTCACATAAAAATGCTTTTAACCAATGTAAAACACTGAAGTGCAATAAAACCAAGCCACTTTTCCAATGAATTACTGCTAGTTTTTCAGAAAAATCATATTATTTGCAATTACACTAACTGGCTTAAAACAGTGTTTACTAACAAAACATTGATTTTCTCAAAAACAATCGATTAAACTCACATAAAAATGCTTTTAACAAATGTAAAACACTGAAGTGCAATGAAACCAAGCCATTTTTTCAATAAATTACTCCTAGTTTTTCAGAAAAAACATATCCTTTGCAATTACACTAACTTGGCCTAAAACAGTGTTTACTAAAAAAACATTGATTTTCTAAAAAACAGTCGATTAAACTCACATAAAAATAATTCAAACCAATGTAAAACACAGAATTGCAATGAAACCAAGCCATTTTTCCAATGAATTACTGCTAGTTTTTCAGAAAAAACATATTATTTGCAACAACACTAACTTGGCCTAAAACAGTGTTTACTAAAAAAACATTGATTTTCTCAAAAACAGTCGTTTAAACTCCCATAAAAATGCTTTAAACCAATGTAAAACACTGAATTGCAATGAAACAAAGCCTATTTTCCAATGAATTACTGCTAGTTTTTCAGAAAAAACATATTATTTGCAATTACAGTAACTTGGCCTAACACAGTGTTTACTAAAAAAAACATTGATTTTCTCAAAAACAATCGATTAAACTCACATAAAAATGCTTTTAACCAATGTAAAACACTGAAGTGCAATGAAACCAAGCCATTTTTTCAATAAATTACTGCTAGTTTTTCAGAAAAAACATATTCTTTGCAATAACACTAACCTGGCCTGAAAGAATGTTTACTAAAAAACATTGATTTTCTCAAAAACAGTCGATTAAACTCAAATAAAAATGCTTTAAACCAATGTAAAACATTGAATTGCAATGAAACCCAGCAATTTTTCCAATGAATTACTGCTAGTTTTTCAGAAAAAACATATTATTTGCAATCACACTAACTTGGCCTAAAACAGTGTTTACTAAAAAAACATTGATTTTCTCCAAAACAGTCGATTAAACTCACATAAAAATGCTTTAAACCAATGTAAAACACTAAATTGCAAGGGAACCAAGGCATTTTGCCAATGAATTACTGTTAGTTTTTCAGAAAAAACATATTATTTGCAATTACACTAACTTGGCCTAAAACAGTGTTTACTAAAAAAACATTGATTTTCTCAAAAACAATCGATTAAACTCACATAAAAATGCTTTTAACCAATGTAAAACACTGAAGTGCAATAAAACCAAGCCACTTTTCCAATGAATTACTGCTAGTTTTTCAGAAAAATCATATTATTTGCAATTACACTAACTGGCTTAAAACAGTGTTTAGTAACAAAACATTGATTTTCTCAAAAACAATTGAATAAACTCACATAAAAATGCTTTTAACAAATGTAAAACACTGAAGTGCAATGAAACCAAGCCATTTTTTCAATAAATTACAGCTAGTTTTTCAGAAAAAACATATCCTTTGCAATTACACTGACTTGGCCTAAAACAGTGTTTACTAAAAAAACATTGATTTTCTAAAAAACAGTCGATTGAACTCACATAAAAATAATTCAAACCAATGTAAAACACAGAATTGCAATGAAACCAAGCCTTTTTTTCAATGAATTACTGCTAGTTTTTCAGAAAAAACATATTATTTGCAACAACACTAACTTGGCCTAAAACAGTGTTTACTAAAAAAACATTGATTTTCTCAAAAACAATCGATTAAACTCACATAAAAATGCTTGTAACAAATGTAAAACACTGAAGTGCAATGAAACCAATTCATTTTGCCAATGAATTACTGCTAGTTTTTCAGAAAAACCATATTATTTGCAATCACACTAACTTGGCCTAAAACAGTGTTTACTAAAAAACATTGATTTTCTCAAAAACAGTCGATTAAACTCACATAAAAATGCTTTAAACCAATGTAAAACACTGTATTGCAAAGAAACCAAGCCATTTTTCCAACTAATTACTGCTAGTTTTTCAGAAAAAACATATTATTTGCAATTACACTAACTTGGCCTAAAACAGTGTTTACTAAAAAAACATTGATTTTCTCAAAAACAATCGATTAAACTCACATAAAAATGCTTTTAACCAATGTAAAACACTGAAGTGCAATAAAACCAAGCCACTTTTCCAATGAATTACTGCTAGTTTTTCAGAAAAATCATATTATTTGCAATTACACTAACTGGCTTAAAACAGTGTTTACTAACAAAACATTGATTTTCTCAAAAACAATCGATTAAACTCACATAAAAATGCTTTTAACAAATGTAAAACACTGAAGTGCAATGAAACCAAGCCATTTTTTCAATAAATTACTCCTAGTTTTTCAGAAAAAACATATCCTTTGCAATTACACTAACTTGGCCTAAAACAGTGTTTACTAAAAAAACATTGATTTTCTAAAAAACAGTCGATTAAACTCACATAAAAATAATTCAAACCAATGTAAAACACAGAATTGCAATGAAACCAAGCCATTTTTTCAATGAATTACTGCTAGTTTTTCAGAAAAAACATATTATTTGCAACAACACTAACTTGGCCTAAAACAGTGTTTACTAAAAAAACATTGATTTTCTCAAAAACAGTCGATTAAACTCAAATTAAAATGCTTTAAACCAATGTAAAACACTGAATTGCAATGAAACCAAGCCATTTTTCCAATGAATTACTGCTAGTTTTTCAGAAAAAACATATTATTTGCAACAACACTAACTTGGCCTAAAACAGTGTTTACTAAAAAACATTGATTTTCTCAAAAACAGTCGTTTAAACTCCCATAAAAATGCTTTAAACCAATGTAAAACACTGAATTGCGATGAAACAAAGCCTATTTTCCAATGAATTACTGCTAGTTTTTCAGAAAAAACATATTATTTGCAATTACAGTAACTTGGCCTAACACAGTGTTTACTAAAAAAAACATTGATTTTCTCAAAAACAATCGATTAAACTCACATAAAAATGCTTTTAACCAATGTAAAACACTGAAGTGCAATGAAACCAAGCCATTTTTTCAATAAATTACTGCTAGTTTTTCAGAAAAAACATATTCTTTGCAATAACACTAACCTGGTCTAAAAGAATGTTTACTAAAAAAACATTGATTTTCTCAAAAACAGTCGATTGAACTCAAATAAAAATGCTTTAAACCAATGTAAAACATTGAATTGCAATGAAACCCAGCAATTTTTCCAATGAATTACTGCTAGCTTCTCAGAAAAAACATATTATTTGCAATCACACTAACTTGGCCTAAAACAGTGTTTACTAAAAAAACATTGATTTTCTCCAAAACAGTCGATTAAACTCACATAAAAATGCTTTAAACCAATGTAAAACACTAAATTGCAAGGGAACCAAGGCATTTTGCCAATGAATTACTGTTAGTTTTTCAGAAAAAACATATTATTTGCAATTACACTAACTTGGCCTAAAACAGTGTTTACTAAAAAAACATTGATTTTCTCAAAAACAATCGATTAAACTCACATAAAAATGCTTTTAACCAATGTAAAACACTGAAGTGCAATAAAACCAAGCCACTTTTCCAATGAATTACTGCTAGTTTTTCAGAAAAATCATATTATTTGCAATTACACTAACTGGCTTAAAACAGTGTTTAGTAACAAAACATTGATTTTCTCAAAAACAATTGATTAAACTCACATAAAAATGCTATTAACAAATGTAAAACATTGAAGTGCAATGAAACCAAGCCATTTTTTCAATGAATTACTGCTAGTTTTTCAGAAAAAACATATTATTTGCAACAACACTAACTTGGCCTAAAACAGTGTTTACTAAAAAAACATTGATTTTCTCAAAAACAGTCGTTTAAACTCCCATAAAAATGCTTTAAACCAATGTAAAACACTGAATTGCAATGAAACAAAGCCTATTTTCCAATGAATTACTGCTAGTTTTTCAGAAAAAAACATATTATTTGCAATTACAGTAACTTGGCCTAACACAGTGTTTACTAAAAAAAACATTGATTTTCTCAAAAACAATCGATTAAACTCACATAAAAATGCTTTTAACCAATGTAAAACACTGAAGTGCAATGAAACCAAGCCATTTTTTCAATAAATTACTGCTAGTTTTTCAGAAAAAACATATTCTTTGCAATAACACTAACCTGGTCTAAAAGAATGTTTACTAAAAATACATTGATTTTCTCAAAAACAGTCGATTAAACTCACATAAAAATGCTTTAAACCAATGTAAAACATTGAATTGCAATGAAACCAAGCCATGTTTTCAATGAATTACAGCTAGTTTTTCAGAAAAAACATATTATTTGCAATAACACTAACTTGGCCTAAAACAGTGTTTACTAAAAAAACATTGATTTTCTCCAAAACAGTCGATTAAACTCACATTAAAATGCTTTAAACCAATGTAAAACACTGAATTGCAATGAAACCAAGCCATTTTTCCAATGAATTACTGCTAGTTTTTCAGAAAATACATATTATTTGCAATCACACTAACTTGGCCTAAAAGAATGTTTACTAAAAAAACATTGATTTTCTCCAAAACAGTCGATTAAACTCACATAAAAATGCTTTAAACCAATGTAAAACACTGAATTGCAATGAAACCAAGCCATTTTTTCAATGAATTACTGCTAGTTTTTCAGAAAAAACATATTATTTGCAAGAACACTAACTTTGCCTAAAACAGTGTTTACTAAAAAAACATTGATTTTCTCAAAAACAGTCGATTAAACTCACATAAAAATGCTTTAAACCAATGTTAAACACTGTATTGCAAAGAAACCAAGCCATTTTTCCAACTAATTACTGCTAGTTTTTCAGAAAAACATATTATTTGCAATTACACTAACTTGGCTTCAAACAGTGTTTACTAAAAAAACATTGATTTTCTCAAAAACAATCGATTAAACTCACATAAAAATGCTTTTAACAAATGTAAAACACTGAAGTGCAATAAAACCAAGCCACTTTTCAAATGAATTACTGCTAGTTTTTCAGAAAAATCATATTATTTGCAATTACACTAACTTGGCCTAAAACAGTGTTTACTAAAAAAACATTGATTTTCTCAAAAACAACCGATTAAACTCACATAAAAATGCTGTTAACCAATGTAAAACACTAAAGTGCAATAAAACCAAGCCACTTTTTCAATGAATTACTGCTAGTTTTTCAGAAAAATCATATTATTTGCAATTACACTAACTAGGCCTAAGACAGAGTTTACTAAAAAAACATTGATTTTCTCAAAAACAATCGATTAAACTCACATAAAAATGCTTTTAACAAATGTAAAACACTGAAGTGCAATGAAACCAAGCCATTTTTTCAATAAATTACTGCTAGTTTTTCAGAAAAGACATATCCTTTGCAATTACACTAACTTGGCCTAAAACAGTGTTTACTAAAAAAACATTGATTTTCTCAAAAACAGTCGATTAAACTCACATAAAAATGCTTCAAACCAATGTAAAACACTGAATTGCAATGAAACCAAGCCATTCTTCCAATGAATTACTGCTAGTTTTTCAGAAAAAACATATTATTTGCAATTACATTAACTTGGCCTAAAACAGTGTTTACTAAAAAAACATTGATTTTTTCAAAAACAGTCGATTAAACTCACATAAAAAGGCTTTAAACCAATGTAAATCACTGAAATGCAATGAAACAAAGCCATTTTTCCAATGAATTACTGCTAGTTTTTCAGAAAAAACATATTATTTGCAATTACACTAACTTGGCCTAAAACAGTGTTTACTAAAAAAGCATTGATTTTCTCAAAAACAGCCGATTAAACTCACATTAATATGCTTTAAACCAATGTAAAACAATGAATTGTAATGAAACCAAGCAATTTTTCCAATGAATTACTGCTAGTTTTTCAGAAAAGACATATTATTTGCAATAACACTAACTTGGCCTAAAACAGTGTTTACTAAAAAAACATTGATTTTCTCAAAAACAGTCGATTAAACTCGCATAAAAATGCTTTAAATCAATGTAAAACACTAAAGTGCAATGAAACCAAGCCATTTTTCCAAAGAATTACTGCTAGTTTTTCAGAAAAAACATATTATTTGCAATTACATTAACTTGGCCTAAAACAGTGTTTACTAAAAAAACATTGATTTTCTCCAAAACAGTCGATTAAACTCACATAAAAATGCTTTAAACCAATGTAGAACATTGAATTGCAATGAAACAAAGCCATTTTTTCAATGAATTACTAATAGGTTTTCAGAAAAAACATATTATTTGCAAATACATTAACTTGGCCTAAAACAGTGTTTACTAAAAAAACATTGATTTTCTCAAAAACAGTCGATTAAACTCACATAAAAATGCTTTAAACCAATGTAAAACACTGAATTGCAATGAAACAAAACCATTTTTTCAATGAATTACTGCTAGTTTTTCAGAAAAAAATATTATTTGCAATTACATTAACTTAGCCTAAAACAGTGTTTACTAAAAAAACATTGATTTTCTCAAAAACAGTCGATTAAACTCGCATAAACATGCTTTAAACCAATGTAAAACACTAAAGTGCAATGAAACCAAGCCATTTTTCCAATGAATTACTGCTAGTTTTTCAGAAAAAACATATTATTTGCAATTACATTAACTTGTCCTAAAACAGTGTTTACTAAAAAAACATTGATTTTCTCAAAAACAGTCGATTAAACTCACATAAAAATGCCTTAAACCAATGTAAAACACTGAATTGCAATGAAACCAAGCCATTTTTCCAATGAATTACTGCTAGTTTTTCAGAAAAAACATATTATTTGCAATTACACTAACTTGGCCTAAAACAGTGTTTACTAAAAAAACATTGATTTTCTCCAAAACAGTCGATTAAACTCACATTAAAATGCTTTAAACCAATGTAAAACACTTAATTGCAATGAAACAAATCCATTTTTTCAATGAATTACTGCTAGTTTTTCAGAAAAAACATATTATTTGCAATTACACTAACTGGGCCTAAAACAGTGTTTACTAAAAAAACATTGATTTTCTCCAAAACAGTCGATTAAACTCACATTAAAATGCTTTAAACCAATGTAAAACACTGAATTGCAATGAAACCAAGCCAATTTTCCAATGAATTACTGCTAGTTTTTCAGAAAAAACATATTATTTGCAATACACTAACTTGGCCTAAAACAGTGTTTACTAAAAAAATATTGATTTTCTCAAAAACAGTCGATTAAACTCACATAAAAATGCTTTAAACCAATGTAAAACACTGAATTGCAATGAAACCAATCCATTTTTTCAATGAATTACTGCTAGTTTTTCAGAAAAAACATATTATTTGCAATTACACTAACTTGGCCTAAAACAGTGTTTACTAAAAAAACATTGATTTTCTCCAAAACAGTCGATTAAACTCACATTAAAATGCTTTAAACCAATGTAAAACACTGAATTGCAATGAAACCAAGCCAATTTTCCAATGAATTACTGCTAGTTTTTCAGAAAAAACATATTATTTGCAATACACTAACTTGGCCTAAAACAGTGTTTACTAAAAAAATATTGATTTTCTCAAAAACAGTCGATTAAACTCACATAAAAATGCTTTAAACCAATGTAAAACACTGAATTGCAATGAAACCAATCCATTTTTTTAATGAATTACTGCTAGTTTTTCAGAAAAAACATATTATTTGCAATTACACTAACTTGGCCTGAAACAGTGTTTACTAAAAAAACATTGATTTTCTCCAAAACAGTCGATTAAACTCACATTAAAATGCTTCAAACCAATGTAAAACACTTAATTGCAATGAAACCAATCCATTTTTTCAATGAATTACTGCTAGTTTTTCAGAAAAAACATTTTATTTGCAATACACTAACTTGGCCTAAAACAGTGTTTACTAAAAAAATATTGATTTTCTCAAAAACAGTCGATTAAACTCACATAAAAATGCTTTAAACCAATGTAAAACACTGAATTGCAATGAAACCAATCCATTTTTTCAATGAATTACTGCTAGTTTTTCAGAAAAAACATATTATTTGCAATTACACTAACTTGGCCTAAAACAGTGTTTACTAAAAAAACATTGATTTTCTCCAAAACAGTCGATTAAACTCACATAAAAATGCTTTAAACCAATGTAGAACATTGAATTGCAATGAAACAAAGCCATTTTTTCAATGAATTACTGCTAGTTTTTCAGAAAAAACATATTATTTGCAATTACATTAACTTGGCCTAAAACAGTGTTTACTAAAAAAACATTGATTTTCTCAAAAACAGTCAAATAAACTCACATAATAATGCTTCAAACCAATGTAAAACACTGAATTGCAATGAAACCAAGCCATTTATCCAATGAATTACTGCTAGTATTTCAGAAAAAACATATTATTTGCAATCACACTAACTTGGCCTAAAACAGTGTTTTCTAAAAAAACATTGATTTTCTCCAAAACAGTCAATTAAACTCACATAAAAATGCTTTTAACCAATGTAAAACATTTTATTGCAATGAAACCAAGCCATTTTTTCAATGAATTACTGCTAGTTTTTCAGAAAAAACATATTATTTGCAATAACACTTACTTGGCCTAAAACAGTGTTTACTAAAAAAACATTGATTTTCTCAAAAACAGTCGATTAAACTCACATTAAAATGCTTTAAACCAATGTAGAACAATGAATTGCAATGAAACCAAGCCATTTTTCCAATAAATTACTTCTAGTTTTTCAGAAAAACATATTATTTGCAATCACACTAACTTGGCCTTAAAAAGTGTTTACTAAAAAAACATTGATTTTCTCCAAAACAGTCGATTAAACTCACATAAAAGTGCTTTAAACCAATGTAAAACATTGAATTGCAATGAAACCAAGCCATTTTTTCAATGAATTACTGCTAGTTTTTCAGAAAAAACATATTATTTGCAATAACACTTACTTGGCCTAAATCAGTGTTTACTAAAAAAACATTGATTTTATCCAAAACAGTCGATTAAACTCACATTAAAATAATTTAAACAAATGTAAAACACTGAATTGCAATGAAAACAAGCCATTTTTCCAATGAACTACTGCTAGTTTTTCAGAAAATACATATTATTTGCAATCACACTAACTTGGCCTTAAACAGTGTTTACTAAAAAAACATTGATTTTCTCAAAAACAGTCGATTAAACTCACATAAAAATGCTTTAAACCAATGTAAAACACTGAATTGCAATGAAACCAAGCCATTTTTTCAATGAATTACTGCTAGTTTTTCAGAAAAAACATATTATTTGCAATTACACTAACTTGGCCTAAAACAATGTTTACTAAAAAAACATTGATTTTCTCCAAAACAGTCGATTAAACTCACATTAAAATGCTTTAAACCAATGTAAAACACTGAATTGCAATGAAACCAAGCCAATTTTCCAATGAATTACTGCTAGTTTTTCAGAAAATACATATTATTTGCAATACACTAACTTGACCTAAAACAGTGTTTACTAAAAAAACATTGATTTTCTCAAAAAAAGTCGATTAAACTCACATAAAAGTGCTTTTAACCAATGTTAAACACTGAATTGCAATGAGACCAATCCATTTTTTCAATGAATTACTGCTAGTTTTTAAGAAAAAACATATAATTTGCAATTACACTAACTTGGCCTAAAACATTGTTTACTAAAAAAACATTGATTTTCTCCAAAACAGTCGATTAAACTCACATAAAAATGCTTTAAACCAATGTAGAACATTGAATTGCAATGAAACCAAGCCATTTTTTCAATAAATTACTGCTAGGTTTTCAGAAAAAACATATTATTTGCAATTACATTAACTTGGCCTAAAACAGTGTTTACTAAAAAAACATTGATTTTCTCAAAAACAGTCGATTAAACTCACATAAAAATGCTTTAAACCAATGTAAAACACTGAATTGCAATGAAACAAAACCATTTTTTCAATGAATTACTGCTAGTTTTTCAGAAAAAACATATTATTTGCAATTACATTAACTTGGCCTAAAACAGTGTTTACTAAAAAAACATTGATTTTCTCAAAAACAGTCGATTAAACTCGCATAAACATGCTTTAAACCAATGTAAAACACTAAAGTGCAATGAAACCAAGCCATTTTTCCAATGAATTACTGCTAGTTTTTCAGAAAAAACATATTATTTGCAATTACATTAACTTGTCCTAAAACAGTGTTTACTAAAAAAACATTGATTTTCTCAAAAACAGTCGATTAAACTCACATAAAAATGCCTTAAACCAATGTAAAACACTGAATTGCAATGAAACCAATTCATTTTGCCAATGAATTACTGCTAGTTTTTCAGAAAAAACATATTATTTGCAATTACACTAACTTGGCCTAAAACAGTGTTTACTAAAAAAACATTGATTTTCTCCAAAACAGTCGATTAAACTCACATAAAATTGCTTTAAACCAATGTAGAACATTGAATTGCAATGAAACAAAGCCATTTTTTCAATGAATTACTGCTAGTTTTTCAGAAAAAACATATTATTTGCAATTACATTAACTTGGCCTAAAACAGTGTTTACTAAAAAAACATTGATTTTCTCAAAAACAGTCAAATAAACTCACATAATAATGCTTCAAACCAATGTAAAACACTGAATTGCAATGAAACAAAGCCATTTTTCCAATGAATTACAGCTAGTTTTTCATAAAAAACATATTATTTGCAATTACATTAACTTGGCCTAAAACAGTGTTTACTAAAAAAACATTGATTTTCTCAAAAACAGTCGATTAAACTCACATAAAATGCTTTAAACCAATGTAAAACACTGAATTGCAATGAAACCAAGCTATTTTTTCAATGAATTACTGCTAGTTTTTCAGAAAAAACATATTATTTGCAAAAACACTAACTTGGCCTAAAACAGTGGTTACTAAAAAAACATTGATTTTCTCAAAAACAGTCGATTAAACTCACATAAAAATGCTTTAAACCAATGTAAAACATTGAATTGCAATGAAACCAAGCCATTTATCCAATGAATTACTGCTAGTTTTTCAGAAAAAACATATTATTTGCAATCACACTAACTTGGCCTAAAACAGTGTTTACTAAAAAAACATTGATTTTCTCCAAAACAGTCAATTAAACTCACATAAAAATGCTTTTAACCAATGTAAAACATTTAATTGCAATGAAACCAAGCCATTTATCCAATGAATTACTGCTAGTTTTTCAGAAAAAACATATTATTTGCAATCACACTAACTTGGCCTAAAACAGTGTTTACTAAAAAAACATTGATTTTCTCCAAAACAGTCAATTAAACTCACATAAAAATGCTTTTAACCAATGTAAAACATTTAATTGCAATGAAACCAAGCCATTTTTTCAATGAATTACTGCTAGTTTTTCAGAAAAAACATATTATTTGCAATAACACTAACTTGGCCTAAAACAGTGTTTACTAAAAAAACATTGATTTTCTCAAAAACAGTCGATTAAACTCACATTAAAATGCTTTAAACCAATGTAGAACAATGAATTGCAATGAAACCAAGCCATTTTTTCAATGAATTACTAATAGGTTTTCAGAAAAAACATATTATTTGCAATTACATTAACTTGTCCTAAAACAGTGTTTACTAAAAAAACATTGATTTTCTCAAAAACAGTCGATTAAACTCACATAAAAATGCTTTAAACCAATGTAAAACACTGAATTGCACTGAAACAAAACCATTTTTTCAATGAATTACAGCTAGTTTTTCAGAAAAAACATATTATTTGCAATTACATTAACTTGGCCTAAAACAGTGTTTACTAAAAAAACAGTGATTTTCTCAATAACAGTCGATTAAACTCGCATAAACATGCTTTAAACCAATGTAAAACACTAAAGTGCAATGAAACCAAGCCATTTTTCCAATGAATTACTGCTAGTTTTTCAGAAAAAACATATTATTTGCATTTACATTAACTTGTCCTAAAACAGTGTTTACTAAAAAAACATTGATTTTCTCAAAAACAGTCGATTAAACTCACATAAAAATGCCTTAAACCAATGTAAAACACTGAATTGCAATGAAACCAAGCCATTTTTCCAATGAATTACTGCTAGTTTTTCAGAAAAAACATATTATTTGCAATTACACTAACTTGGCCTAAAACAGTGTTTACTAAAAAAACATTGATTTTCTCCAAAACAGTCAATTAAACTCACATTAAAATGCTTTAAACCAATGTAAAACACTAAATTGCAATGAAACCAAGCCAATTTTCGAATGAATTACTGCTAGTTTTTCAGAAAAAACATATTATTTGCAATACACTAACTTGGCCTAAAACAGTGTTTACTAAAAAAATATTGATTTTCTCAAAAACAGTCGATTAAACTCACATAAAAATGCTTTAAACCAATGTAAAACACTGAATTGCAATGAGACCAATCCATTTTTTCAATGAATTATTGCTAGTTTTTCAGAAAAAACATATTATTTGCAATTACACTAACTTGGCCTAAAACAGTGTTTACTAAAAAAACATTGATTTTCTCCAAAACAGTCGATTAAACTCACATTAAAATGCTTTAAACCAATGTAAAACACTGAATTGCAATGAAACCAAGCCAATTTTCCAATGAATTACTGCTAGTTTTTCAGAAAAAACATATTATTTGCAATACACTAACTTGGCCTAAAACAGTGTTTACTAAAAAAACATTGATTTTCTCAAAAACAGTCAAATGAACTCACATAATAATGCTTTAAACCAATGTAAAACACTGAATTGCAATGAAACAAAGCCATTTTTCCAATGAATTACAGCTAGTTTTTCAGAAGAAACATATTATTTGCAATTACATTAACTTGGCCTAAAACAGTGTTTACTAAAAAAACATTGATTTTCTCAAAAACAGTCGATTAAACTCACATTAAAATGCTTTAAACCAATGTAAAACACTGAAGTGCAATGAAACCAAGCCATTTTTCCAATGAATTACTGCTAGTTTTTTAGAAAAAACATATTATTTGCAATTACATTAACTTGTCCTAAAACAGTGTTTACTAAAAAAACATTGATTTTCTCAAAAACAGTCGATTAAACTCACATAAAAATGGCTTAAACCAATGTAAAACACTGAATTGCAACGAAACCAAGCCATTTTTCCAATGAATTACTGCTAGTTTTTCAGAAAAAACATATTATTTGCAATTACATTAACTTGTCCTAAAACAGTGTTTGCTAAAAAAACATTGATTTTCTCCAAAACAGTCGATTAAACTCACATAAAAATGCCTTAAACCAATGTAAAACACTGAATTGCAATGAAACCAAGCCATTTTTCCAATGAATTACTGCTAGTTTTTCAGAAAAAACATATTATTTGCAATTACACTAACTTGGCCTAAAACAGTGTTTACTAAAAAAACATTGATTTTCTCCAAAACAGTCAATTAAACTCACATTAAAATGCTTTAAACCAATGTAAAACACTAAATTGCAATGAAACCAAGCCAATTTTCGAATGAATTACTGCTAGTTTTTCAGAAAAAACATATTATTTGCAATACACTAACTTGGCCTAAAACAGTGTTTACTAAAAAAATATTGATTTTCTCAAAAACAGTCGATTAAACTCACATAAAAATGCTTTAAACCAATGTAAAACACTGAATTGCAATGAGACCAATCCATTTTTTCAATGAATTATTGCTAGTTTTTCAGAAAAAACATATTATTTGCAATTACACTAACTTGGCCTAAAACAGTGTTTACTAAAAAAACATTGATTTTCTCCAAAACAGTGGATTAAACTCACATTAAAATGCTTTAAACCAATGTAAAACACTGAATTGCAATGAAACCAAGCCAATTTTCCAATGAATTACTGCTAGTTTTTCAGAAAAAACATATTATTTGCAATACACTAACTTGGCCTAAAACAGTGTTTACTAAAAAAATATTGATTTTCTCAAAAACAGTCGATTAAAATCACATAAAAATGCTTTAAACCAATGTAAAACACTGAATTGCAATGAAACCAATCCATTTTTTCAATGAATTACTGCTAGTTTTTCAGAAAAAACATATTATTTGCAATTACACTAACTTGGCCTGAAACAGTGTTTACTAAAAAAACATTGATTTTCTCCAAAACAGTCGATTAAACTCACATTAAAATGCTTCAAACCAATGTAAAACACTTAATTGCAATGAAACCAATCCATTTTTTCAAAGAATTACTGCTAGTTTTTCAGAAAAAACATATTATTTGCAATACACTAACTTGGCCTAAAACAGTGTTTACTAAAAAAATATTGATTTTCTCAAAAACAGTCGATTAAACTCACATAAAAATGCTTTAAACCAATGTAAAACACTGAATTGCAATGAAACCAATCCATTTTTTCAATGAATTACTGCTAGTTTTTCAGAAAAAACATATTATTTGCAATTACACTAACTTGGCCTAAAACAGTGTTTACTAAAAAAACATTGATTTTCTCCAAAACAGTCGATTAAACTCACATAAAAATGCTTTAAACCAATGTAGAACATTGAATTGCAATGAAACAAAGCCATTTTTTCAATGAATTACTGCTAGTTTTTCAGAAAAAACATATTATTTGCAATTACATTAACTTGGCCTAAAACAGTGTTTACTAAAAAAACATTGATTTTCTCAAAAACAGTCAAATAAACTCACATAATAATGCTTCAAACCAATGTAAAACACTGAATTGCAATGAAACCAAGCCATTTATCCAATGAATTACTGCTAGTTTTTCAGAAAAAACATATTATTTGCAATCACACTAACTTGGCCTAAAACAGTGTTTTCTATAAAAACATTGATTTTCTCCAAAACAGTCAATTAAACTCACATAAAAATGCTTTTAACCAATGTAAAACATTTTATTGCAATGAAACCAAGCCATTTTTTCAATGAATTACTGCTAGTTTTTCAGAAAAAACATATTATTTGCAATAACACTAACTTGGCCTAAAACAGTGTTTACTAAAAAAACATTGATTTTCTCAAAAACAGTCGATTAAACTCACATTAAAATGCTTTAAACCAATGTAGAACAATGAATTGCAATGAAACCAAGCCATTTTTCCAATAAATTACTGCTAGTTTTTCAGAAAAACATATTATTTGCAATCACACTAACTTGGCCTTAAAAAGTGTTTACTAAAAAAACATTGATTTTCTCCAAAACAGTCGATTAAACTCACATAAAAGTGCTTTAAACCAATGTAAAACATTGAATTGCAATGAAACCAAGCCATTTTTTCAATGAATTACTGCTAGTTTTTCAGAAAAAACATATTATTTGCAATAACACTTACTTGGCCTAAATCAGTGTTTACTAAAAAAACATTGATTTTATCCAAAACAGTCGATTAAACTCACATTAAAATAATTTAAACAAATGTAAAACACTGAATTGCAATGAAAACAAGCCATTTTTCCAATGAACTACTGCTAGTTTTTCAGAAAATACATATTATTTGCAATCACACTAACTTGGCCTTAAACAGTGTTTACTAAAAAAACATTGATTTTCTCAAAAACAGTCGATTAAACTCACATAAAAATGCTTTAAACCAATGTAAAACACTGAATTGCAATGAAACCAAGCCATTTTTTCAATGAATTACTGCTAGTTTTTCAGAAAAAACATATTATTTGCAATTACACTAACTTGGCCTAAAACAATGTTTACTAAAAAAACATTGATTTTCTCCAAAACAGTCGATTAAACTCACATTAAAATGCTTTAAACCAATGTAAAACACTGAATTGCAATGAAACCAAGCCAATTTTCCAATGAATTACTGCTAGTTTTTCAGAAAATACATATTATTTGCAATACACTAACTTGACCTAAAACAGTGTTTACTAAAAAAACATTGATTTTCTCAAAAAAAGTCGATTAAACTCACATAAAAGTGCTTTAACCAATGTTAAACACTGAATTGCAATGAGACCAATCCATTTTTTCAATGAATTACTGCCAGTTTTTCAGAAAAAACATATAATTTGCAATTACACTAACTTGGCCTAAAACATTGTTTACTAAAAAAACATTGATTTTCTCCAAAACAGTCGATTAAACTCACATAAAAATGCTTTAAACCAATGTAGAACATTGAATTGCAATGAAACCAAGCCATTTTTTCAATAAATTACTGCTAGGTTTTCAGAAAAAACATATTATTTGCAATTACATTAACTATGCCTAAAACAGTGTTTACTAAAAAAACATTGATTTTCTCAAAAACAGTCGATTAAACTCACATAAAAATGCTTTAAACCAATGTAAAACACTGAATTGCAATAAAACAAAACCATTTTTTCAATGAATTACTGCTAGTTTTTCAGAAAAAACATATTATTTGCAATTACATTAACTTGGCCTAAAACAGTGTTTACTAAAAAAACATTGATTTTCTCAAAAACAGTCGATTAAACTCGCATAAACATGCTTTAAACCAATGTAAAACACTAAAGTGCAATGAAACCAAGCCATTTTTCCAATGAATTACTGCTAGTTTTTCAGAAAAAACATATTATTTGCAATTACATTAACTTGTCCTAAAACAGTGTTTACTAAAAAAACATTGATTTTGTCAAAAACAGTCGATTAAACTCACATAAAAATGCCTTAAACCAATATAAAACACTGAATTGCAATGAAACCAAGCCATTTTTCCAATGAATTACTGCTAGTTTTTCAGAAAAAACATATTATTTGCAATTACACTAACTTGGCCTAAAACAGTGTTTACTAAAAAAACATTGATTTTCTCCAAAACAGTCGATTAAACTCACATAAAAATGCTTTAAACCAATGAAGAACATTGAATTGCAATGAAACAAAGCCATTTTTTAAATGAATTACTGCTAGTTTTTCAGAAAAAACATATTATTTGCAATTACATTAACTTGGCCTAAAACAGTGTTTACTAAAAAAACATTGATTTTCTCAAAAACAGTCGATTAAACTCGCATAAACATGCTTTAAACCAATGTAAAACACTAAAGTGCAATGAAACCAAGCCATTTTTCCAATGAATTACTGCTAGTTTTTCAGAAAAAACATATTATTTGCAATTACATTAACTTGTCCTAAAACAGTGTTTACTAAAAAAACATTGATTTTCTCAAAAACAGTCGATTAAACTCACATAAAAATGCCTTAAACCAATGTAAAACACTGAATTGCAATGAAACCAATTCATTTTGCCAATGAATTACTGCTAGTTTTTCAGAAAAAACATATTATTTGCAATTACACTAACTTGGCCTAAAACAGTGTTTACTAAAAAAACATTGATTTTCTCCAAAACAGTCGATTAAACTCACATAAAAATGCTTTAAACCAATGTAGAACATTGAATTGCAATGAAACAAAGCCATTTTTTCAATGAATTACTGCTAGTTTTTCAGAAAAAACATATTATTTGCAATTACATTAACTTGGCCTAAAACAGTGTTTACTAAAAAAACATTGATTTTCTCAAAAACAGTCAAATAAACTCACATAATAATGCTTCAAACCAATGTAAAACACTGAATTGCAATGAAACAAAGCCATTTTTCCAATGAATTACAGCTAGTTTTTCAGAAAAAACATATTATTTGCAATTACATTAACTTGGCCTAAAACAGTGTTTACTAAAAAAACATTGATTTTCTCAAAAACAGTCGATTAAACTCACATAAAATGCTTTAAACCAATGTAAAACACTGAATTGCAATGAAACCAAGCTATTTTTTCAATGAATTACTGCTAGTTTTTCAGAAAAAACATATTATTTGCAAAAACACTAACTTGGCCTAAAACAGTGGTTACTAAAAAAACATTGATTTTCTCAAAAACAGTCGATTAAACTCACATAAAAATGCTTTAAACCAATGTAAAACATTGAATTGCAATGAAACCAAGCCATTTATCCAATGAATTACTGCTAGTTTTTCAGAAAAAACATATTATTTGCAATCACACTAACTTGGCCTAAAACAGTGTTTACTAAAAAAACATTGATTTTCTCCAAAACAGTCAATTAAACTCACATAAAAATGCTTTTAACCAATATAAAACATTTAATTGCAATGAAACCAAGCCATTTATCCAATGAATTACTGCTAGTTTTTCAGAAAAAACATATTATTTGCAATCACACTAACTTGGCCTAAAACAGTGTTTACTAAAAAAACATTGATTTTCTCCAAAACAGTCAATTAAACTCACATAAAAATGCTTTTAACCAATGTAAAACATTTAATTGCAATGAAACCAAGCCATTTTTTCAATGAATTACTGCTAGTTTTTCAGAAAAAACATATTATTTGCAATAACACTAACTTGGCCTAAAACAGTGTTTACTAAAAAAACATTGATTTTCTCAAAAACAGTCGTTTAAACTCACATTAAAATGCTTTAAACCAATGTAGAACAATGAATTGCAATGAAACCAAGCCATTTTTTCAATGAATTACTAATAGGTTTTCAGAAAAAACATATTATTTGCAATTACATTAACTTGGCCTAAAACAGTGTTTACTAAAAAAACATTGATTTTCTCAAAAACAGTCGATTAAACTCACATAAAAATGCTTTAAACCAATGTAAAACACTGAATTGCAATGAAACAAAACCATTTTTTTAATGAATTACAGCTAGTTTTTCAGAAAAAACATATTATTTGCAATTACATTAACTTGGCCTAAAACAGTGTTTACTAAAAAAACAGTGATTTTCTCAATAACAGTCGATTAAACTCGCATAAACATGCTTTAAACCAATGTAAAACACTAAAGTGCAATGAAACCAAGCCATTTTTCCAATGAATTACTGCTAGTTTTTCAGAAAAAACATATTATTTGCAATTACATTAACTTGTCCTAAAACAGTGTTTACTAAAAAAACATTGATTTTCTCAAAAACAGTCGATTAAACTCACATAAAAATGCCTTAAACCAATGTAAAACACTGAATTGCAATGAAACCAAGCCATTTTTCCAATGAATTACTGCTAGTTTTTCAGAAAAAACATATTATTTGCAATTACACTAACTTGGCCTAAAACAGTGTTTACTAAAAAAACATTGATTTTCTCCAAAACAGTCAATTAAACTCACATTAAAATGCTTTAAACCAATGTAAAACACTAAATTGCAATGAAACCAAGCCAATTTTCGAATGAATTACTGCTAGTTTTTCAGAAAAAACATATTATTTGCAATACACTAACTTGGCCTAAAACAGTGTTTACTAAAAAAATATTGATTTTCTCAAAAACAGTCGATTAAACTCACATAAAAATGCTTTAAACCAATGTAAAACACTGAATTGCAATGAGACCAATCCATTTTTTCAATGAATTATTGCTAGTTTTTCAGAAAAAACATATTATTTGCAATTACACTAACTTGGCCTAAAACAGTGTTTACTAAAAAAACATTGATTTTCTCCAAAACAGTCGATTAAACTCACATTAAAATGCTTTAAACCAATGTAAAACACTGAATTGCAATGAAACCAAGCCAATTTTCCAATGAATTACTGCTAGTTTTTCAGAAAAAACATATTATTTGCAATACACTAACTTGGCCTAAAACAGTGTTTACTAAAAAAACATTGATTTTCTCAAAAACAGTCAAATGAACTCACATAATAATGCTTTAAACCAATGTAAAACACTGAATTGCAATGAAACAAAGCCATTTTTCCAATGAATTACAGCTAGTTTTTCAGAAGAAACATATTATTTGCAATTACATTAACTTGGCCTAAAACAGTGTTTACTAAAAAAACATTGATTTTCTCAAAAACAGTCGATTAAACTCACATTAAAATGCTTTAAACCAATGTAAAACACTGAAGTGCAATGAAACCAAGCCATTTTTCCAATGAATTACTGCTAGTTTTTTAGAAAAAACATATTATTTGCAATTACATTAACTTGTCCTAAAACAGTGTTTACTAAAAAAACATTGATTTTCTCAAAAACAGTCGATTAAACTCACATAAAAATGCCTTAAACCAATGTAAAACACTGAATTGCAACGAAACCAAGCCATTTTTCCAATGAATTACTGCTAGTTTTTCAGAAAAAACATATTATTTGCAATTACATTAACTTGTCCTAAAACAGTGTTTGCTAAAAAAACATTGATTTTCTCAAAAACAGTCGATTAAACTCACATAAAAATGCCTTAAACCAATGTAAAACACTGAATTGCAATGAAACCAAGCCATTTTTCCAATGAATTATTGCTAGTTTTTCAGAAAAAACATATTATTTGCAATTACACTAACTTGGCCTAAAACAGTGTTTACTAAAAAAACATTGATTTTCTCCAAAACAGTCGATTAAACTCACATTAAAATGCTTTAAACCAATGTAAAACACTGAATTGCAATGAAACCAAGCCAATTTTCCAATGAATTACTGCTACTTTTTCAGAAAAAACATATTATTTGCAATACACTAACTTGGCCTAAAACAGTGTTTACTAAAAAAATATTGATTTTCTCAAAAACAGTCGATTAAAATCACATAAAAATGCTTTAAACCAATGTAAAACACTGAATTGCAATGAAACCAATCCATTTTTTCAATGAATTACTGCTAGTTTTTCAGAAAAAACATATTATTTGCAATTACACTAACTTGGCCTAAAACAGTGTTTACTAAAAAAACATTGATTTTCTCCAAAACAGTCGATTAAACTCACATAAAAATGCTTTAAACCAATGTAGAACATTGAATTGCAATGAAACAAAGCCGTTTTTTCAATGAATTACTGCTAGTTTTTCAGAAAAAACATATTATTTGCAATTACCTTAACTAGGCCTAAAACAGTGTTTACTAAAAAACATTGATTTTCTCAAAAACAGTCAAATGAACTCACATAATAATGCTTTAAACCAATGTAAAACACTGAATTGCAATGAAACAAAGCCATTTTTCCAATGAATTACAGCTAGTTTTTCAGAAAAAACATATTATTTGCAATTACATTAACTTGGCCTAAAACAGTGTTTACTAAAAAAACATTGATTTTCTCAAAAACAGTCGATTAAACTCACATTAAAATGCTTTAAACCAATGTAAAACACTGAAGTGCAATGAAACCAAGCCATTTTTTCAATGAATTACTGCTAGTTTTTTAGAAAAAACATATTATTTGCAATCACACTAACTTGGCCTAAAACAGTGTTTACTAAAAAAACATTGATTTTCTCCAAAACAGTCGATTAAACTCACATAAAAATGCTTTAAACCAATGTAAAACATTGAATTGCAATGAAACCAAGCCATTTTTCCAATGAATTACTGCTAGTTTTTCAGAAAAAACATATTATTTGCAATCACACTAACTTGGCCTAAAACAGTATTTACTAAAAAAACATTGATTTTCTCAAAAACAGTCGATTAAACTCACATTAAAATGCTTTAAACCAATGTAAAACACTGAATTGCAATGAAACCAAGCCATTTTTCCAATAAATTACTGCTAGTTTTTCAGAAAAAACATATTATTTGCAATCACACTAACTTGGCCTTAAAAAGTGTTTACTAAAAAAACATTGATTTTCTCCAAAACAGTCGATTAAACTCACATAAAAGTGCTTTAAACCAATGTAAAACATTGAATTGCAATGAAACCAAGCCATTTTTTCAATGAATTACTGCTAGTTTTTCAGAAAAAACATATTATTTGCAATAACACTTAATTGGCCTAAATCAGTGTTTACTAAAAAAACATTGATTTTCTCAAAAACAGTCGATTAAACTCGCATAAACATGCTTTCAACCAATGTAAAACACTAAAGTTCAATGAAACCAAGCCATTTTTCCAATGAATTACTGCTAGTTTTTCAGAAAAAACATATTATTTGCAATTACATTAACTTGACCTAAAACAGTGTTTACTAAAAAAACATTGATTTTCTCAAAAACAGTCGATTAAACTCACATAAAAATGCCTTAAACCAATGTAAAACACTGAATTGCAACGAAACCAAGCCATTTTTCCAATGAATTACTGCTAGTTTTTCAGAAAAAGCATATTATTTGCAATTACACTAACTTGGCCTAAAACAGTGTTTACTAAAAAAACATTGATTTTATCCAAAACAGTCGATTAAACTCACATTAAAATAATTTAAACCAATGTAGAACACTGAATTGCAATGAAACCAAGCCATTTTTCCAATGAATTACTGCTAGTTTTTCAGAAAAAACATATTATTTGCAATTACATTAACTTGTCCTAAAACAGTGTTTGCTAAAAAAACATTGATTTTCTCAAAAACAGTCGATTAAACTCACATAAAAATGCCTTAAACCAATGTAAAACACTGAATTGCAATGAAACCAAGCCATTTTTCCAATGAATTATTGCTAGTTTTTCAGAAAAAACATATTATTTGCAATTACACTAACTTGGCCTAAAACAGTGTTTACTAAAAAAACATTGATTTTCTCCAAAACAGTCGATTAAACTCACATTAAAATGCTTTAAACCAATGTAAAACACTGAATTGCAATGAAACCAAGCCAATTTTCCAATGAATTACTGCTAGTTTTTCAGAAAAAACATATTATTTGCAATACACTAACTTGGCCTAAAACAGTGTTTACTAAAAAAATATTGATTTTCTCAAAAACAGTCGATTAAAATCACATAAAAATGCTTTAAACCAATGTAAAACACTGAATTGCAATGAAACCAATCCATTTTTTCAATGAATTACTGCTAGTTTTTCAGAAAAAACATATTATTTGCAATTACACTAACTTGGCCTAAAACAGTGTTTACTAAAAAAACATTGATTTTCTCCAAAACAGTCGATTAAACTCACATAAAAATGCTTTAAACCAATGTAGAACATTGAATTGCAATGAAACAAAGCCGTTTTTTCAATGAATTACTGCTAGTTTTTCAGAAAAAACATATTATTTGCAATTACCTTAACTAGGCCTAAAACAGTGTTTACTAAAAAACATTGATTTTCTCCAAAACAGTCAATTAAACTCACATAAAAATGCTTTAAACCAATGTAAAACACTGAATTGCAATGAAACAAAGCCATTTTTCCAATGAATTACAGCTAGTTTTTCAGAAAAAACATATTATTTGCAATTACATTAACTTGGCCTAAAACAGTGTTTACTAAAAAAACATTGATTTTCTCAAAAACAGTCGATTAAACTCACATTAAAATGCTTTAAACCAATGTAAAACACTGAAGTGCAATGAAACCAAGCCATTTTTTCAATGAATTACTGCTAGTTTTTTAGAAAAAACATATTATTTGCAATCACACTAACTTGGCCTAAAACAGTGTTTACTAAAAAAACATTGATTTTCTCCAAAACAGTCGATTAAACTCACATAAAAATGCTTTAAACCAATGTAAAACATTGAATTGCAATGAAACCAAGCCATTTTTCCAATGAATTACTGCTAGTTTTTCAGAAAAAACATATTATTTGCAATCACACTAACTTGGCCTAAAACAGTATTTACTAAAAAAACATTGATTTTCTCAAAAACAGTCGATTAAACTCACATTAAAATGCTTTAAACCAATGTAAAACACTGAATTGCAATGAAACCAAGCCATTTTTCCAATAAATTACTGCTAGTTTTTCAGAAAAAACATATTATTTGCAATCACACTAACTTGGCCTTAAAAAGTGTTTACTAAAAAAACATTGATTTTCTCCAAAACAGTCGATTAAACTCACATAAAAGTGCTTTAAACCAATGTAAAACATTGAATTGCAATGAAACCAAGCCATTTTTTCAATGAATTACTGCTAGTTTTTCAGAAAAAACATATTATTTGCAATAACACTTAATTGGCCTAAATCAGTGTTTACTAAAAAAACATTGATTTTCTCAAAAACAGTCGATTAAACTCGCATAAACATGCTTTCAACCAATGTAAAACACTAAAGTTCAATGAAACCAAGCCATTTTTCCAATGAATTACTGCTAGTTTTTCAGAAAAAACATATTATTTGCAATTACATTAACTTGTCCTAAAACAGTGTTTACTAAAAAAACATTGATTTTCTCAAAAACAGTCGATTAAACTCACATAAAAATGCCTTAAACCAATGTAAAACACTGAATTGCAACGAAACCAAGCCATTTTTCCAATGAATTACTGCTAGTTTTTCAGAAAAAACATATTATTTGCAATTACACTAACTTGGCCTAAAACAGTGTTTACTAAAAAAACATTGATTTTATCCAAAACAGTCGATTAAACTCACATTAAAATAATTTAAACCAATGTAGAACACTGAATTGCAATGAAACCAAGCCATTTTTCCAATGAACTACTGCTAGTTTTTCAGAAAATACATATTATTTGCAATCACACTAACTTGGCCTTAAACAGTGTTTACTAAAAAAACATTGATTTTCTCAAAAACAGTCGATTAAACTCACATAAAAATGCTTTAAACCAATGTAAAACACTGAAGTGCAATGAAACCAAGCCATATTTTCAATAAATTACTGCTAGTTTTTCAGAAAAAACATATCCCTTGCAATTACACTAACTTTGCCTAAAACAGTGTTTACTAAAAAAACATTGATTTTCTCAAAAACAGTCGATTAAACTCACATAAAAATGCTTCAAACCAATGTAAAACACTGAATTGCAATGAAACAAAGCCATTTTTCCAATGAATTACTGCTAGTTTTTCAGAAAAAACATATTATTTGCAATTACACTAACTTGGCCTAAAACAGTGTTTACTAAAAAAACATTGATTTTCTCCAAAACAGTCAATTAAACTCACATAAAAATGCTTTTAACCAATGTAAAACATTGAATTGCAATGAAACCAAGCCATTTTTTCAATGAATTACTGCTAGTTTTTCAGAAAAAACATATTATTTGCAATAACACTAACTTGGCCTAAAACAGTGTTTACTAAAAAAACATTGATTTTCTCAAAAACAGTCGATTAAACTCACATTAAAATGCTTTAAACCAATGTAGAACAATGAATTGCAATGAAACCAAGCCATTTTTCCAATAAATTACTGCTAGTTTTTCAGAAAAAACATATTATTTGCAATCACACTAACTTGGCCTAAAACAGTGTTTACTAAAAAAACATTGATTTTCTCCAAAACAGTCGATTAAACTCACATAAAAATGCTTTAAACCAATGTAAAACATTGAATTGCAATGAAACCAAGCAATTTTTCCAATGAATTACTGCTAGTTTTTCAGAAAAAACATATTATTTGCAATTACACTAACTTGGCCTAAAACAGTGTTTACTAAAAAAACATTGATTTTCTCCAAAACAGTCGATTAAACTCACATTAAAATAATTTAAACCAATGTAAAACACTGAATTGCAATGAAACCAAGCCATTTTTTCAATGAACTACTGCTAGTTTTTCAGAAAATACATATTATTTGCAATCACACTAACTTGGCCTTAAACAGTGTTTACTAAAAGAACATTGATTTTCTCAAAAACAGTCGATTAAACTCACATAAAAATGCTTTAAACCAATGTAAAACACTGAATTGCAATGAAACCAAGCCATTTTTCCAATGAATTACTGCTAGTTTTTCAGAAAAAACATATTATTTGCAATTACACTAACTTGGCCTAAAACAGTGTTTACTAAAAAAACATTGATTTTCTCCAAAACAGTCGATTAAACTCACATAAAAATGCTTTAAACAAATGTAAAACATTGAATTGCAATGAAACCAAGCCATTTTTCCAATGAATTACTGCTAGTTTTTCAGAAAAAACATATTATTTGCAATTACATTAACTTGTCCTAAAACAGTGTTTACTAAAAAAACATTGATTTTCTCAAAAACAGTCGATTAAACTCACATAAAAATGCCTTAAACCAATGTAAAACACTAAATTGCAATGAAACCAAAACATTTTTCCAATGAATTACTGCTAGTTTTTCAGAAAAAACATATTATTTGCAATTACACTAACTTGGCCTAAAACAGTGTTTACTAAAAAAACATTGATTTTCTCCAAAACAGTCGATTAAACTCACATTAAAATAATTTAGACCAATGTAAAACACTGAATTGCAATGAAACCAAGCCATTTTTTCAATGAATTACTGCTAGTTTTTCAGAAAAAACATATTATTTGCAATAACACTAACTTGGCCTAAAACAGTGTTTACTAAAAAAACATTGATTTTCTCAAAAACAGTCGATTAAACTCACATTAAAATGCTTTAAACCAATGTAGAACAATGAATTGCAATGAAACCAAGCCATTTTTCCAATAAATTACTGCTAGTTTTTCAGAAAAAACATATTATTTGCAATCACACTAACTTGGCCTAAAACAGTGTTTACTAAAAAAACATTGATTTTCTCCAAAACAGTCGATTAAACTCACATAAAAATGCTTTAAACCAATGTAAAACATTGAATTGCAATTAAACCAAGCAATTTTTCCAATGAATTACTGCTAGTTTTTCAGAAAAAACATATTATTTGCAATTACACTAACTTGGCCTAAAACAGTGTTTACTAAAAAAACATTGATTTTCTCCAAAACAGTCGATTAAACTCACATTAAAATAATTTAAACCAATGTAAAACACTGAATTGCAATGAAACCAAGCCATTTTTTCAATGAACTACTGCTAGTTTTTCAGAAAATACATATTATTTGCAATCACACTAACTTGGCCTTAAACAGTGTTTACTAAAAGAACATTGATTTTCTCAAAAACAGTCGATTAAACTCACATAAAAATGCTTTAAACCAATGTAAAACACTGAATTGCAATGAAACCAAGCCATTTTTCCAATGAATTACTGCTAGTTTTTCAGAAAAAACATATTATTTGCAATTACACTAACTTGGCCTAAAACAGTGTTTACTAAAAAAACATTGATTTTCTCCAAAACAGTCGATTAAACTCACATAAAAATGCTTTAAACAAATGTAAAACATTGAATTGCAATGAAACCAAGCCATTTTTCCAATGAATTACTGCTAGTTTTTCAGAAAAAACATATTATTTGCAATCACACTAACTTGGCCTAAAACAGTGTTTACTAAAAAAACATTGATTTTCTCCAAAACAGTCAATTAAACTCACATAAAAATGCTTTTAACCAATGTAAAACATTGAATTGCAATGAAACCAAGCCATTTTTTCAATGAATTACTGCTAGTTTTTCAGAAAAAACATATTATTTGCAATAACACTAACTTGGCCTAAAACAGTGTTTACTAAAAAAACATTGATTTTCTCCAAAACAGTCGATTAAACTCACATTAAAATGCTTTAAACCAATGTAGAACAATGAATTGCAATGAAACCAAGCCATTTTTCCAATAAATTACTGCTAGTTTTTCAGAAAAAACATATTATTTGCAATCACACTAACTTGGCCTAAAACAGTGTTTACTAAAAAAACATTGATTTTCTCCAAAACAGTCGATTAAACTCACATAAAAGTGCTTTCAACCAATGTAAAACATTGAATTGCAATGAAACCAAGCCATTTATTCAATGAATTACTGCTAGTTTTTCAGAAAAAACATATTATTTGCAATAACACTTACTTGGCCTAAATCAGTGTTTACTAAAAAAACATTGATTTTCTCAAAAACAGTCGATTAAACTCGCATAAACATGCTTTCAACCAATGTAAAACACTAAAGTTCAATGAAACCAAGCCATTTTTCCAATGAATTACTGCTAGTTTTTCAGAAAAAACATATTATTTGCAATTACATTAACTTGTCCTAAAACAGTGTTTACTAAAAAAACATTGATTTTCTCAAAAACAGTCGATTAAACTCACATAAAAATGCCTTAAACCAATGTAAAACACTAAATTGCAATGAAACCAAAACATTTTTCCAATGAATTACTGCTAGTTTTTCAGAAAAAACATATTATTTGCAATTACACTAACTTGGCCTAAAACAGTGTTTACTAAAAAAACATTGATTTTCTCCAAAACAGTCGATTAAACTCACATTAAAATAATTTAGACCAATGTAAAACACTGAATTGCAATGAAACCAAGCCATTTTTCCAATGAACTACTGCTAGTTTTTCAGAAAATACATATTATTTGCAATCACACTAACTTGGCCTAAAACAGTGTTTACTAAAAAAACATTGATTTTCTCAAAAACAGTCGATTAAACTCACATAAAATTGCTTTAAACCAATGTAAAACACTAAATTGCAATGAAACCAAGCCATTTTCCCAATGAATTACTGCTAGTTTTTCAGAAAAAACATATTATTTGCAATTACACTAACTTGGCCTAAAACAGTGTTTACTGAAAAAACATTGATTTTCTCCAAAACAGTCGATTAAACTCACATAAAAATGCTTTAAACCAATGTAAAACATTGAATTGCAATGAAACCAATCCATTTTTTCAATGAATTACTGCTAGTTTTTCAGAAAAAACATATTATTTGCAATCAGACAAACTTGGCCTAAAACAGTGTTTACTAAAAAAACATTGATTTTCTGCAAAACAGTCAATTAAACTCACATAAAAATGCTTTAAACCAATGTAAAACACTGAATTGCAATGGGACCAAGCCATTTTTCCAATGAATTACTGCTAGTTTTTCAGAAAAACCATATTATTTGCAATAACACTAACTTGGCCTAAAACAGTGTTTACTAAAAAAACATTGATTTTCTCAGAAACAGTCGATTAAACTCACATTAAAATGCTTTAAACCAATGTAGAACAATGAATTGCAATGAAACCAAGCCATTTTTCCAATAAATAACTGCTAGTTTTTCAGAAAAAACATATTATTTGCAATCACACTAACTTGGCCTAAAACAGTGTTTACTAAAAAAACATTGATTTTCTCCAAAACAGTCGATTAAACTCACATAAAAGTGCTTTAAACCAATGTAAAACATTGAATTGCAATGAAACCAAGCCATTTATTCAATGAATTGCTGCTAGTTTTTCAGAAAAAACATATTATTTGCAATAACACTTACTTGGCCTAAATCAGTGTTTACTAAAAAAACATTGATTTTCTCAAAAACAGTCGATTAAACTCGCATAAACATGCTTTCAACCAATGTAAAACACTAAAGTTCAATGAAACCAAGCCATTTTTCCAATGAATTTCTGCTAGTTTTTCAGAAAAAACATAATATTTGCAATTACATTAACTTGTCCTAAAACAGTGTTTACTAAAAAAACATTGATTTTCTCAAAAACAGTCGATTAAACTCACATAAAAATGCCTTAAACCAATGTAAAACACTAAATTGCAATGAAACCAAAACATTTTTCCAATGAATTACTGCTAGTTTTTCAGAAAAAACATATTATTTGCAATTACACTAACTTGGCCTAAAACAGTGTTTACTAAAAAAACATTGATTTTCTCCAAAACAGTCGATTAAACTCACATAAAAATGCTTTAAACCAATGTAAAACACTGAATTGCAATGAAACCAAGCCATTTTTCCAATAAACTACTGCTAGTTTTTCAGAAAATACATATTATTTGCAATCACACTAACTTGGCCTAAAACAGTGTTTACTAAAAAAACATTGATTTTCTCAAAAACAGTCGATTAAACTCACATAAAATTGCTTTAAACCAATGTAAAACACTAAATTGCAATGAAACCAAGCCATTTTCCCAATGAATTACAGCTAGTTTTTCAGAAAAAACATATTATTTGCAATTACACTAACTTGGCCTAAAACAGTGTTTACTGAAAAAACATTGATTTTCTCCAAAACAGTCGATTAAACTCACATAAAATGCTTTAAACCAATGTAAAACACTGAATTGCAATGAAACCAAGCCATTTTTTCAATGAATTACTGCTTGTTTTTCAGAAAAAACATATTCTTTGCAAAAACACTAACTTGGCCTTAAACAGTGGTTACTAAAAAAACATTGATTTTCTCAAAAACAGTCGATTAAACTCACATAAAAATGCTTTAAACCAATGTAAAACATTGAATTGCAATGAAACCAAGCCATTTTTCCAATGAATTACTGCTAGTTTTTCAGAAAAAACATATTATTTGCAATCACACTAACTTGGCCTAAAACAGTGTTTACTAAAAAAACATTGATTTTCTCCAAAACAGTCAATTAAACTCACATAAAAATGCTTTTAACCAATGTAAAACATTTAATTGCAATGAAACCAAGCCATTTTTTCAATGAATTACTGCTAGTTTTTCAGAAAAAACATATTATTTGCAATAACACTAACTTGGCCTAAAACAGTGTTTACTAAAAAAACATTGATTTTCTCAAAAACAGTCGATTAAACTCACATTAAAATGCTTTAAACCAATGTAGAACAATGAATTGCAATGAAACCAAGCCATTTTTTCAATAAATTACTGCTAGTTTTTCAGAAAAAACATATTATTTGCAATCAGACTAACTTGGCCTTAAAAAGTGTTTACTAAAAAAACATTGATTTTCTCCAAAACAGTCGATTAAACTCACATAAAAGTGCTTTAAACCAATGTAAAACATTGAATTGCAATGAAACCAAGCCATTTTTTCAATGAATTACAGCTAGTTTTTCAGAAAAAACATATTATTTGCAATAACACTTACTTGGCCTAAATCAGTGTTTACTAAAAAAACATTGATTTTCTCAAAAACAGTCGATTAAACTCACATAAAAATGCTTTTAACCAAAGTAAAACATTGAATTGCAATGAAACCAAGCCATTTTTTCAATGAATTACTGCTAGTTTTTCAGAAAAAACATATTATTTGCAATAACACTAACTTGGCCTAAAACAGTGTTTACTAAAAAAACATTGATTTTCTCAAAAACAGTCGATTAAACTCACATTAAAATGCTTTAAACCAATTTAGAACAATGAATTGCAATGAAACCAAGCCATTTTTCCAATAAATTACTGCTAGTTTTTCAGAAAAAACATATTATTTGCAATCACACTAACTTGGCCTAAAACAGTGTTTACTAAAAAAACATTGATTTTCTCCAAAACAATCGATTAAACTCACATAAAAGTGCTTTAAACCAATGTAAAACACTGAATTGCAATGAAACCAAGCCATTTTTTCAATGAATTACTGCTAGTTTTTCAGAAAAAACATATTATTTGCAATTACATTAACTTGTCCTAAAACAGTGTTTACTAAAAAAACATTGATTTTCTCAAAAACAGTCGATTAAACTCACATAAAAATGCCTTAAACCAATGTAAAACACTGAATTGCAATGAAACCAAGCAATTTTTCCAATGAATTACTGCTAGTTTTTCAGAAAAAACATATTATTTGCAATTACACTAACTTGGCCTAAAACAGTGTTTACTGAAAAAACATTGATTTTCTCCAAAACAGTCGCTTAAACTCACATAAAAACGCTTTAAACCAATGTAAAACATTGAATTGCAATGAAATAAAGCCATTTTTTTAATGAATTACTGGTATTTTTTCAGAAAAAACATATTATTTGCAATCAGACTAACTTGGCCTAAAACAGTGTTTACTAAAAAAACATTGATTTTCTGCAAAACAGTCAATTAAACTCACATAAAAATGTTTTAAACCAATGTAAAACACTGAATTGCAATGGGACCAAGCCATTTTTCCAATGAATTACTGCTAGTTTTTCAGAAAAACCATATTATTTGCAATCACACTAACTTGGCCTAAAACAGTGTTTACTAAAAAAACATTGATTTTCTCCAAAACAGTCAAATAAACTCACATAATAATGCTTTAAACCAATGTAAAACACTGAATTGCAATGAAACAAAGCCATTTTTCCAATGAATTACAGCTAGTTTTTCAGAAAAAACATATTATTTGCAATTACATTAACTTGGCCTAAATCAGTGTTTACTAAAAAAACATTGATTTTCTCAAAAACAGTCGATTAAACTCGCATAAACATGCTTTCAACCAATGTAAAACACTAAAGTTCAATGAAACCAAGCCATTTTTCCAATGAATTACTGCTAGTTTTTTCAGAAAAAACATATCATTTGCAATCACACTAACTTGGCCTAAAACAATGTTTACTAAAAAAACATTGATTTTCTCCAAAACAGTCGATTAAACTCACAAAAAAATGCTTTAAACCAATGTAAAACACTGAATTGCAATGAAACCAAGCCATTTTTTCAATGAATTACTGCTAGTTTTTCAGAAAAAACATATTATTTGCAAAAACACTAACTTGGCCTAAAACAGTGGTTACTAAATAAGCATTGATTTTCTCAAAAACAGTCGATTAAACTCACATAAAAATGCTTTAAACCAATGTAAAACATTGAATTGCAATGAAACCAAGCCATTTTTCCAATGAATTACTGCTAGTTTTTCAGAAAAAACATATTATTTGCAATCACACTAACTTGGCCTAAAACAGTGTTTACTAAAAAAACATTGATTTTCTCCAAAACAGTCAATTAAACTCACATAAAAATGCTTTTAACCAATGTAAAACATTGAATTGCAATGAAACCAAGCCATTTTTTCAATGAATTACTGCTAGTTTTTCAGAAAAAACATATTATTTGTAATAACACTAACTTGGCCTAAAACAGTGTTTACTAAAAAAACATTGATTTTCTCAAAAACAGTCGATTAAACTCACATTAAAATGCTTTAAACCAATGTAGAACAATGAATTGCAATGAAACCAAGCCATTTTTCCAATAAATTACTGCTAGTTTTTCAGAAAAAACATATTATTTGCAATCACACTAACTTGGCCTTTAAAAGTGTTTACTAAAAAAACATTGATTTTCTCCAAAACAGTCGATTAAACTCACATAAAAGTGCTTTAAACCAATGTAAAACATTGAATTGCAATGAAACCAAGCCATTTTTTCAATGAATTACTGCTAGTTTTTCAGAAAAAACATATTATTTGCAATAACACTTACTTGGCCTAAATCAGTGTTTACTAAAAAAACATTGATTTTCTCAAAAACAGTCGATTAAACTCGCATAAACATGCTTTCAACCAATGTAAAACACTAAAGTTCAATGAAACCAAGCCATTTTTCCAATGAATTACTGCTAGTTTTTCAGAAAAAACATATTATTTGCAATTACATTAACTTATCCTAAAACAGTGTTTACTAAAAAAACATTGATTTTCTCAAAAACAGTCGATTAAACTCACATAAAAATGCCTTAAACCAATGTAAAACACTGAATTGCAATGAAACCAAGCCATTTTTCTAATGAATTACTGCTAGTTTTTCAGAAAAAACATATTATTTGCAATTACACTAACTTGGCCTAAAACAGTGTTTACTAAAAAAACATTGATTTTCTCAAAAACAGTCGATTAAACTCACATTAAAATAATTTAAACCAATGTAAAACACTGAATTGCAATGAAACCAAGCCATTTTTCCAATGAACTACTGCTAGTTTTTCAGAAAATACATATTATTTGCAATCACACTAACTTGGCCTTAAACAGTGTTTACTAAAAAAACATTGATTTTCTCAAAAACAGTCGATTAAACTCACATAAAAATGCTTTAAACCAATGTAAAACATTGAATTGCAATGAAACCAAGCCATTTTTCCAATGAATTACTGCTAGTTTTTCAGAAAAAACATATTATTTGCAATCACACTAACTTGGCCTAAAACAGTGTTTACTAAAAACACATTGATTTTCTCCAAAACAGTCAATTAAACTCACATAAAAATGCTTTTAACCAATGTAAAACATTGAATTGCAATGAAACCAAGCCATTTTTTCAATGAATTACTGCTAGTTTTTCAGAAAAAACATATTATTTGTAATAACACTAACTTGGCCTAAAACAGTGTTTACTAAAAAAACATTGATTTTCTCAAAAACAGTCGATTAAACTCACATTAAAATGCTTTAAACCAATGTAGAACAATGAATTGCAATGAAACCAAGCCATTTTTCCAATAAATTACTGCTAGTTTTTCAGAAAAAACATATTATTTGCAATCACACTAACTTGGCCTTAAAAAGTGTTTACTAAAAAAACATTGATTTTCTCCAAAACAGTCGATTAAACTCACATAAAAGTGCTTTAAACCAATGTAAAACATTGAATTGCAATGAAACCAAGCCATTTTTTCAATGAATTACTGCTAGTTTTTCAGAAAAAACATATTATTTGCAATAACACTTACTTGGCCTAAATCAGTGTTTACTAAAAAAACATTGATTTTCTCAAAAACAGTCGATTAAACTCGCATAAACATGCTTTCAACCAATGTAAAACACTAAAGTTCAATGAAACCAAGCCATTTTTCCAATGAATTACTGCTAGTTTTTCAGAAAAAACATATTATTTGCAATTACATTAACTTATCCTAAAACAGTGTTTACTAAAAAAACATTGATTTTCTCAAAAACAGTCGATTAAACTCACATAAAAATGCCTTAAACCAATGTAAAACACTGAATTGCAATGAAACCAAGCCATTTTTCTAATGAATTACTGCTAGTTTTTCAGAAAAAACATATTATTTGCAATTACACTAACTTGGCCTAAAACAGTGTTTACTAAAAAAACATTGATTTTCTCAAAAACAGTCGATTAAACTCACATTAAAATAATTTAAACCAATGTAAAACACTGAATTGCAATGAAACCAAGCCATTTTTCCAATGAACTACTGCTAGTTTTTCAGAAAATACATATTATTTGCAATCACACTAACTTGGCCTTAAACAGTGTTTACTAAAAAAACATTGATTTTCTCAAAAACAGTCGATTAAACTCACATAAAAATGCTTTAAACCAATGTAAAACATTGAATTGCAATGAAACCAAGCCATTTTTCCAATGAATTACTGCTAGTTTTTCAGAAAAAACATATTATTTGCAATTACACTAACTTGGCCTAAAACAGTGTTTACTAAAAAAACATTGATTTTCTCCAAAACAGTCGATTAAACTCACATTAAAATAATTTAAACCAATGTAAAACACTGAATTGCAATGAAACCAAGCCATTTTTCCAATGAACTACTTCTAGTTTTTCAGAAAATACATATTATTTGCAATCACACTAACTTGGCCTAAAACAGTGTTTACTAAAAAAATATTGATTTTCTCAAAAACAGTCGATTAAACTCACATTAAAATGCTTTAAACCAATGTAAAACACTAAATTGCAATGAAGCCAAGCCATTTTTCCAATAAATTACTGCTAGTTTTTCAGAAAAAACATATTATTTGCAATCACACTAACTTGGCCTAAAACAGTGGTTACTAAATAAGCATTGATTTTCTCAAAAACAGTCGATTAAACTCACATAAAAATGCTTTAAACCAATGTAAAACATTGAATTGCAATGAAACCAAGCCATTTTTCCAATGAATTACTGCTAGTTTTTCAGAAAATACATATTATTTGCAATCACACTAACTTGGCCTAAAACAGTGTTTACTAAAAAAACATTGATTTTCTCCAAAACAGTCAATTAAACTCACATAAAAATGCTTTTAACCAATGTAAAACATTGAATTGCAATGAAACCAAGCCATTTTTTCAATGAATTACTGCTAGTTTTTCAGAAAAAACATATTATTTGTAATAACACTAACTTGGCCTAAAACAGTGTTTACTAAAAAAACATTGATTTTCTCAAAAACAGTCGATTAAACTCACATTAAAATGCTTTAAACCAATGTAGAACAATGAATTGCAATGAAACCAAGCCATTTTTTCAATGAATTACTGCTAGTTTTTCAGAAAAAACATATTATTTGCAATCACACTAACTTGGCCTAAAACAGTGGTTACTAAATAAGCATTGATTTTCTCAAAAACAGTCGATTAAACTCACATAAAAATGCTTTAAACCAATGTAAAACATTGAATTGCAATGAAACCAAGCCATTTTTCCAATGAATTACTGCTAGTTTTTCAGAAAATACATATTATTTGCAATCACACTAACTTGGCCTAAAACAGTGTTTACTAAAAAAACATTGATTTTCTCCAAAACAGTCAATTAAACTCACATAAAAATGCTTTTAACCAATGTAAAACATTGAATTGCAATGAAACCAAGCCATTTTTTCAATGAATTACTGCTAGTTTTTCAGAAAAAACATATTATTTGTAATAACACTAACTTGGCCTAAAACAGTGTTTACTAAAAAAACATTGATTTTCTCAAAAACAGTCGATTAAACTCACATTAAAATGCTTTAAACCAATGTAGAACAATGAATTGCAATGAAACCAAGCCATTTTTCCAATAAATTACTGCTAGTTTTTCAGAAAAAACATATTATTTGCAATCACACTAACTTGGCCTTAAAAAGTGTTTACTAAAAAAACATTGATTTTCTCCAAAACAGTCGATTAAACTCACATAAAAGTGCTTTAAACCAATGTAAAACATTGAATTGCAATGAAACCAAGCCATTTTTTCAATGAATTACTGCTAGTTTTTCAGAAAAAACATATTATTTGCAATAACACTTACTTGGCCTAAATCAGTGTTTACTAAAAGAACATTGATTTTCTCAAAAACAGTCGATTAAACTCGCATAAACATGCTTTCAACCAATGTAAAACACTAAAGTTCAATGAAACCAAGCCATTTTTCCAATGAATTACTGCTAGTTTTTCAGAAAAAACATATTATTTGCAATTACATTAACTTATCCTAAAACAGTGTTTACTAAAAAAACATTGATTTTCTCAAAAACAGTCGATTAAACTCACATAAAAATGCCTTAAACCAATGTAAAACACTGAATTGCAATGAAACCAAGCCATTTTTCCAATGAATTACTGCTAGTTTTTCAGAAAAAACATATTATTTGCAATTACACTAACTTGGCCTAAAACAGTGTTTACTAAAAAAACATTGATTTTCTCAAAAACAGTCGATTAAACTCACATTAAAATAATTTAAACCAATGTAAAACACTGAATTGCAATGAAACCAAGCCATTTTTCCAATGAACTACTGCTAGTTTTTCAGAAAATACATATTATTTGCAATCACACTAACTTGGCCTTAAACAGTGTTTACTAAAAAAACATTGATTTTCTCAAAAACAGTCGATTAAACTCACATAAAAATGCTTTAAACCAATGTAAAACACTGAATTGCAATGAAACCAAGCCACTTTTCCAATGAATTACTGCTAGTTTCTCAGAAAAAACATATTATTTGCAATTACACTAACTTGGCCTAAAACAGTGTTTACTAAAAAAACATTGATTTTCTCCAAAACAGTCGATTAAACTCACATAAAAATGCTTTAAACCAATGTAAAACATTGAATTGCAATGAAACCAAGCCATTTTTCCAATGAATTACTGCTAGTTTTTCAGAAAAAACATATTATTTGCAATTTCACTAACTTGGCCTAAAACAGTGTTTACTAAAAAAACATTGATTTTCTCCAAAACAGTCGATTAAACTCACATTAAAATAATTTAAACCAATGTAAAACACTGAATTGCAATGAAACAAAGCCATTTTTCCAATGAACTACTGCTAGTTTTTCAGAAAATACATATTATTTGCAATCACACTAACTTGGCCTAAAACAGTGTTTACTAAAAAAATATTGATTTTCTCAAAAACAGTCGATTAAACTCACATTAAAATGCTTTAAACCAATGTAAAACACTGAATTGCAATGAAGCCAAGCCATTTTTCCAATAAATTACTGCTAGTTTTTCAGAAAAAACATATTATTTGCAATCACACTAACTTGGCCTAAAACAGTGGTTACTAAATAAGCATTGATTTTCTCAAAAACAGTCGATTAAACTCACATAAAAATGCTTTAAACCAATGTAAAACATTGAATTGCAATGAAACCAAGCCATTTTTCCAATGAATTACTGCTAGTTTTTCAGAAAAAACATATTATTTGCAATCACACTAACTTGGCCTAAAACAGTGTTTACTAAAAAAACATTAATTTTCTCAAAAACAGTCGATTAAACTCACATAAAAATGCTTTAAACCAATGTAAAACATTGAATTGCAATGAAACCAAGCCATTTTTCCAATGAATTACTGCTAGTTTTTCAGAAAAAACATATTATTTGCAATCACACTAACTTGGCCTAAAACAGTGTTTACTAAAAAAACATTGATTTTCTCCAAAACAGTCAATTAAACTCACATAAAAATGCTTTTAACCAATGTAAAACATTGAATTGCAATGAAACCAAGCCATTTTTTCAATGAATTACTGCTAGTTTTTCAGAAAAAACATATTATTTGTAATAACACTAACTTGGCCTAAATCAGTGTTTACTAAAAAAACATTGATTTTCTCAAAAACAGTCGATTAAACTCGCATAAACATGCTTTCAACCAATGTAAAACACTAAAGTTCAATGAAACCAAGCCATTTTTCCAATGAATTACTGCTAGTTTTTCAGAAAAAACATATTATTTGCAATTACATTAACTTATCCTAAAACAGTGTTTACTAAAAAAACATTGATTTTCTCAAAAACAGTCGATTAAACTCACATAAAAATGCCTTAAACCAATGTAAAACACTGAATTGCAATGAAAACAAGCCATTTTTCCAATGAATTACTGCTAGTTTTTCAGAAAAAACATATTATTTGCAATTACACTAACTTGGCCTAAAACAGTGTTTACTAAAAAAACATTGATTTTCTCAAAAACAGTCGATTAAACTCACATTAAAATAATTTAAACCAATGTAAAACACTGAATTGCAATGAAACCAAGCCATTTTTCCAATGAACTACTGCTAGTTTTTCAGAAAATACATATTATTTGCAATTACACTAACTTGGCCTTAAACAGTGTTTACTAAAAAAACATTGATTTTCTCAAAAACAGTCGATTAAACTCACATAAAAATGCCTTAAACCAATGTAAAACACTGAATTGCAATGAAACCAAGCCATCTTTCCAATGAATTACTGCTAGCTTTTCAGAAAAAACATATTATTTGCAATTACACTAACTTGGCCTAAAACAGTGTTTACTAAAAAAACATTGATTTTCTCAAAAACAGTCGATTAAACTCACATTAAAATAATTTAAACCAATGTAAAACACTGAATTGCAATGAAACCAAGCCATTTTTCCAATGAACTACTGCTAGTTTTTCAGAAAATACATATTATTTGCAATCACACTAACTTGGCCTTAAACAGTGTTTACTAAAAAAACATTGATTTTCTCAAAAACAGTCGATTAAACTCACATAAAAATGCTTTAAACCAATGTAAAACACTGAATTGCAATGAAACCAAGCCATTTTTCCAATGAACTACTGCTAGTTTTTCAGAAAAAACATATTATTTGCAATTACATTAACTTATCCTAAAACAGTGTTTACTAAAAAAACATTGATTTTCTCAAAAACAGTCGATTAAACTCACATAAAAATGCCTTAAACCAATGTAAAACACTGAATTGCAATGAAACCAAGCCATTTTTCCAATGAACTACTGCTAGTTTTTCAGAAAATACATATTATTTGCAATTACACTAACTTGGCCTAAAACAGTGTTTACTAAAAAAACATTGATTTTCTCAAAAACAGTCGATTAAACTCACATTAAAATAATGTAAACCAATGTAAAACACTGAATTGCAATGAAACCAAGCCATTTTTCCAATGAACTACTGCTAGTTTTTCAGAAAATACATATTATTTGCAATCACACTAACTTGGCCTTAAACAGTGTTTACTAAAAAAACATTGATTTTCTCAAAAACAGTCGATTAAACTCACATAAAAATGCTTTAAACCAATGTAAAACACTGAATTGCAATGAAACCAGGCCATTTTTTCAATGAATTACTGCTAGTTTTTCAGAAAAAACATATTATTTGCAATCACACTAACTTGGCCTAAAACATTGGTTACTAAATAAGCATTGATTTTCTCAAAAACAGTCGATTAAACTCACATAAAAATGCTTTAAACCAATGTAAAACATTGAATTGCAATGAAACCAAGCCATTTTTCCAATGAATTACTGCTAGTTTTTCAGAAAAAACATATTATTTGCAATCACACTAACTTGGCCTAAAACAGTGTTTACTAAAAAAACATTGATTTTCTCCAAAACAGTCAATTAAACTCACATAAAAATGCTTTTAACCAATGTAAAACAATGAATTGCAATGAAACCAAGCCATTTTTCCAATAAATTACTGCTAGTTTTTCAGAAAATACATATTATTTGCAATCACACTAACTTGGCCTAAAACAGTGTTTACTAAAAAAATATTGATTTTCTCAAAAACAGTCGATTAAACTCACATTAAAATGCTTTAAACCAATGTAAAACACTGAATTGCAATGAAGCCAAGCCATTTTTCCAATAAATTACTGCTAGTTTTTCAGAAAAAACATATTATTTGCAATCACACTAACTTGGCCTAAAACAGTGGTTACTAAATAAGCATTGATTTTCTCAAAAACAGTCGATTAAACTCACATAAAAATGCTTTAAACCAATGTAAAACATTGAATTGCAATGAAACCAAGCCATTTTTCCAATGAATTACTGCTAGTTTTTCAGAAAATACATATTATTTGCAATCACACTAACTTGGCCTTAAAAAGTGTTTACTAAAAAAACATTGATTTTCTCCAAAACAGTCGATTAAACTCACATAAAAGTGCTTTAAACCAATGTAAAACATTGAATTGCAATGAAACCAAGCCATTTTTCCAATAAATTACTGCTAGTTTTTCAGAAAAAACATATTATTTGCAATCACACTAACTTGGCCTAAAACAGTGTTTACTAAAAAAACATTGATTTTCTCCAAAACAGTCGATTAAACTCACATAAAAGTGCTTTAAACCAATGTAAAACATTGAATTGCAATGAAACCAAGCCATTTTTTCAATGAATTACTGCTAGTTTTTCAGAAAAAACATATTATTTGCAATAACACTTACTTGGCCTAAATCAGTGTTTACTAAAAAAACATTGATTTTCTCAAAAACAGTCGATTAAACTCGCATAAACATGCTTTCAACCAATGTAAAACACTAAAGTTCAATGAAACCAAGCCATTTTTCCAATGAATTACTGCTAGTTTTTCAGAAAAAACATATTATTTGCAATTACATTAACTTATCCTAAAGCAGTGTTTACTAAAAAAACATTGATTTTCTCAAAAACAGTCGATTAAACTCACATAAAAATGCCTTAAACCAATGTAAAACACTGAATTGCAATGAAACCAAGCCATTTTTCCAATGAATTACTGCTAGTTTTTCAGAAAAAACATATTATTTGCAATTACACTAACTTGGCCTAAAACAGATTTTACTAAAAAAACATTGATTTTCTCAAAAACAGTCGATTAAACTCACATTAAAATAATTTAAACCAATGTAAAACACTGAATTGCAATGAAACCAAGCCATTTTTCCAATGAACTACTGCTAGTTTTTCAGAAAATACATATTATTTGCAATCACACTAACTTGGCCTTAAACAGTGTTTACTAAAAAAACATTGATTTTCTCCAAAACAGTCGATTAAACTCACATAAAAGTGCTTTAAACCAATGTAAAACATTGAATTGCAATGAAACCAAGCAATTTTTTCAATGAATTACTGCTAGTTTTTCAGAAAAAACATATTATTTGCAATTACATTAACTTGGCCTAAATCAGTGTTTACTAAAAAAACATTGATTTTCTCAAAAACAGTCGATTAAACTCGCATAAACATGCTTTCAACCAATGTAAAACACTAAAGTTCAATGAAACCAAGCCATTTTTCCAATGAATTACTGCTAGTTTTTCAGAAAAAACATATTATTTGCAATTACATTAACTTATCCTAAAACAGTGTTTACTAAAAAAACATTGATTTTCTCAAAAACAGTCGATTAAACTCACATAAAAATGCCTTAAACCAATGTAAAACACTGAATTGCAATGAAACCAAGCCATTTTTCCAATGAATTACTGCTAGTTTTTCAGAAAAAACATATTATTTGCAATTACACTAACTTGGCCTAAAACAGATTTTACTAAAAAAACATTGATTTTCTCAAAAACAGTCGATTAAACTCACATTAAAATAATTTAAACCAATGTAAAACACTGAATTGCAATGAAACCAAGCCATTTTTCCAATGAACTACTGCTAGTTTTTCAGAAAATACATATTATTTGCAATCACACTAACTTGGCCTTAAACAGTGTTTACTAAAAAAACATTGATTTTCTCCAAAACAGTCGATTAAACTCACATAAAAGTGCTTTAAACCAATGTAAAACATTGAATTGCAATGAAAACAAGCAATTTTTTCAATGAATTACTGCTAGTTTTTCAGAAAAAACATATTATTTGCAATTACATTAACTTGGCCTAAATCAGTGTTTACTAAAAAAACATTGATTTTCTCAAAAACAGTCGATTAAACTCGCATAAACATGCTTTCAACCAATGTAAAACACTAAAGTTCAATGAAACCAAGCCATTTTTCCAATGAATTACTGCTAGTTTTTCAGAAAAAACATATTATTTGCAATTACATTAACTTATCCTAAAACAGTGTTTACTAAAAAAACATTGATTTTCTCAAAAACAGTCGATTAAACTCACATAAAAATGCCTTAAACCAATGTAAAACACTGAATTGCAATGAAACCAAGCCATTTTTCCAATGAATTACTGCTAGTTTTTCAGAAAAAACATATTATTTGCAATTACACTAACTTGGCCTAAAACAGTGTTTACTAAAAAAACATTGATTTTCTCAAAAACAGTCGATTAAACTCACATTAAAATGCTTTAAACCAATGTAGAACAATGAATTGCAATGAAACCAAGCCATTTTTCCAATAAATTACTGCTAGTTTTTCAGAAAAAACATATTATTTGCAATCACACTAACTTGGCCTTAAAAAGTGTTTACTAAAAAAACATTGATTTTCTCCAAAACAGTCGATTAAACTCACATAAAAGTGCTTTAAACCAATGTAAAACATTCAATTGCAATGAAACCAAGCCATTTTTTCAATGAATTACTGCTAGTTTTTCAGAAAAAACATATTATTTGCAATAACACTTACTTGGCCTAAATCAGTGTTTACTAAAAAAACATTGATTTTCTCAAAAACAGTCGATTAAACTCGCATAAACATGCTTTCAACCAATGTAAAACACTAAAGTTCAATGAAACCAAGCCATTTTTCCAATGAATTACTGCTAGTTTTTCAGAAAAAACATATTATTTGCAATTACATTAACTTATCCTAAAACAGTGTTTACTAAAAAAACATTGATTTTCTCAAAAACAGTCGATTAAACTCACATAAAAATGCCTTAAACCAATGTAAAACACTGAATTGCAATGAAACCAAGCCATTTTTCCAATGAATTACTGCTAGTTTTTCAGAAAAAACATATTATTTGCAATTACACTAACTTGGCCTAAAACAGTGTTTACTAAAAAAACATTGATTTTCTCAAAAACAGTCGATTAAACTCACATTAAAATAATTTAAACCAATGTAAAACACTGAATTGCAATGAAACCAAGCCATTTTTCCAATGAACTACTGCTAGTTTTTCAGAAAATACATATTATTTGCAATCACACTAACTTGGCTTTAAACAGTGTTTACTAAAAAAACATTGATTTTCTCCAAAACAGTCGATTAAACTCACATAAAAGTGCTTTAAACCAATGTAAAACATTGAATTGCAATGAAACCAAGCCATTTTTTCAATGAATTACTGCTAGTTTTTCAGAAAAAACATATTATTTGCAATAACACTTACTTGGCCTAAATCAGTGTTTACTAAAAAAACATTGATTTTCTCAAAAACAGTCGATTAAACTCGCATAAACATGCTTTCAACCAATGTAAAACACTAAAGTTCAATGAAACCAAGCCATTTTTCCAATGAATTACTGCTAGTTTTTCAGAAAAAACATATTATTTGCAATTACATTAACTTATCCTAAAACAGTGTTTACTAAAAAAACATTGATTTTCTCAAAAACAGTCGATTAAACTCACATAAAAATGCCTTAAACCAATGTAAAACACTGAATTGCAATGAAACCAAGCCATTTTTCCAATGAATTACTGCTAGTTTTTCAGAAAAAACATATTATTTGCAATTACACTAACTTGGCCTAAAACAGATTTTACTAAAAAAACATTGATTTTCTCAAAAACAGTCGATTAAACTCACATTAAAATAATTTAAACCAATGTAAAACACTGAATTGCAATGAAACCAAGCCATTTTTCCAATGAACTACTGCTAGTTTTTCAGAAAATACATATTATTTGCAATCACACTAACTTGGCCTTAAACAGTGTTTACTAAAAAAACATTGATTTTCTCAAAAACAGTCGATTAAACTCCCAAAAAAATGCTTTAAACCAATGTAAAACACTGAATTGCTATGAAACCAAGCCATTTTTCCAATGAATTATTGCTAGTTTTTCAGAAAAAACATATTATTTGCAATTACACTAACTTGGCCTAAAACAGATTTTACTAAAAAAACATTGATTTTCTCAAAAACAGTCGATTAAACTCACATTAAAATAATTTAAACCAATGTAAAACACTGAATTGCAATGAAACCAAGCCATTTTTCCAATGAACTACTGCTAGTTTTTCAGAAAATACATATTATTTGCAATCACACTAACTTGGCCTTAAACAGTGTTTACTAAAAAAACATTGATTTTCTCCAAAACAGTCGATTAAACTCACATAAAAGTGCTTTAAACCAATGTAAAACATTGAATTGCAATGAAAACAAGCAATTTTTTCAATGAATTACTGCTAGTTTTTCAGAAAAAACATATTATTTGCAATTACATTAACTTGGCCTAAATCAGTGTTTACTAAAAAAACATTGATTTTCTCAAAAACAGTCGATTAAACTCGCATAAACATGCTTTCAACCAATGTAAAACACTAAAGTTCAATGAAACCAAGCCATTTTTCCAATGAATTACTGCTAGTTTTTCAGAAAAAACATATTATTTGCAATTACATTAACTTATCCTAAAACAGTGTTTACTAAAAAAACATTGATTTTCTCAAAAACAGTCGATTAAACTCACATAAAAATGCCTTAAACCAATGTAAAACACTGAATTGCAATGAAACCAAGCCATTTTTCCAATGAATTACTGCTAGTTTTTCAGAAAAAACATATTATTTGCAATTACACTAACTTGGCCTAAAACAGTGTTTACTAAAAAAACATTGATTTTCTCAAAAACAGTCGATTAAACTCACATTAAAATGCTTTAAACCAATGTAGAACAATGAATTGCAATGAAACCAAGCCATTTTTCCAATAAATTACTGCTAGTTTTTCAGAAAAAACATATTATTTGCAATCACACTAACTTGGCCTTAAAAAGTGTTTACTAAAAAAACATTGATTTTCTCCAAAACAGTCGATTAAACTCACATAAAAGTGCTTTAAACCAATGTAAAACATTCAATTGCAATGAAACCAAGCCATTTTTTCAATGAATTACTGCTAGTTTTTCAGAAAAAACATATTATTTGCAATAACACTTACTTGGCCTAAATCAGTGTTTACTAAAAAAACATTGATTTTCTCAAAAACAGTCGATTAAACTCGCATAAACATGCTTTCAACCAATGTAAAACACTAAAGTTCAATGAAACCAAGCCATTTTTCCAATGAATTACTGCTAGTTTTTCAGAAAAAACATATTATTTGCAATTACATTAACTTATCCTAAAACAGTGTTTACTAAAAAAACATTGATTTTCTCAAAAACAGTCGATTAAACTCACATAAAAATGCCTTAAACCAATGTAAAACACTGAATTGCAATGAAACCAAGCCATTTTTCCAATGAATTACTGCTAGTTTTTCAGAAAAAACATATTATTTGCAATTACACTAACTTGGCCTAAAACAGTGTTTACTAAAAAAACATTGATTTTCTCAAAAACAGTCGATTAAACTCACATTAAAATAATTTAAACCAATGTAAAACACTGAATTGCAATGAAACCAAGCCATTTTTCCAATGAACTACTGCTAGTTTTTCAGAAAATACATATTATTTGCAATCACACTAACTTGGCTTTAAACAGTGTTTACTAAAAAAACATTGATTTTCTCCAAAACAGTCGATTAAACTCACATAAAAGTGCTTTAAACCAATGTAAAACATTGAATTGCAATGAAACCAAGCCATTTTTTCAATGAATTACTGCTAGTTTTTCAGAAAAAACATATTATTTGCAATAACACTTACTTGGCCTAAATCAGTGTTTACTAAAAAAACATTGATTTTCTCAAAAACAGTCGATTAAACTCGCATAAACATGCTTTCAACCAATGTAAAACACTAAAGTTCAATGAAACCAAGCCATTTTTCCAATGAATTACTGCTAGTTTTTCAGAAAAAACATATTATTTGCAATTACATTAACTTATCCTAAAACAGTGTTTACTAAAAAAACATTGATTTTCTCAAAAACAGTCGATTAAACTCACATAAAAATGCCTTAAACCAATGTAAAACACTGAATTGCAATGAAACCAAGCCATTTTTCCAATGAATTACTGCTAGTTTTTCAGAAAAAACATATTATTTGCAATTACACTAACTTGGCCTAAAACAGATTTTACTAAAAAAACATTGATTTTCTCAAAAACAGTCGATTAAACTCACATTAAAATAATTTAAACCAATGTAAAACACTGAATTGCAATGAAACCAAGCCATTTTTCCAATGAACTACTGCTAGTTTTTCAGAAAATACATATTATTTGCAATCACACTAACTTGGCCTTAAACAGTGTTTACTAAAAAAACATTGATTTTCTCCAAAACAGTCGATTAAACTCACATAAAAGTGCTTTAAACCAATGTAAAACATTGAATTGCAATGAAACCAAGCAATTTTTTCAATGAATTACTGCTAGTTTTTCAGAAAAAACATATTATTTGCAATTACATTAACTTGGCCTAAATCAGTGTTTACTAAAAAAACATTGATTTTCTCAAAAACAGTCGATTAAACTCGCATAAACATGCTTTCAACCAATGTAAAACACTAAAGTTCAATGAAACCAAGCCATTTTTCCAATGAATTACTGCTAGTTTTTCAGAAAAAACATATTATTTGCAATTACATTAACTTATCCTAAAACAGTGTTTACTAAAAAAACATTGATTTTCTCAAAAACAGTTGATTAAACTCACATAAAAATGCCTTAAACCAATGTAAAACACTGAATTGCAATGAAACCAAGCCATTTTTCCAATGAATTACTGCTAGTTTTTCAGAAAAAACATATTATTTGCAATTACACTAACTTGGCCTAAAACAGTGTTTACTAAAAAAACATTGATTTTCTCAAAAACAGTCGATTAAACTCACATTAAAATGCCTTAAACCAATGTAAAACACTGAATTGCAATGAAACCAAGCCATTTTTCCAATGAATTACTGCTAGTTTTTCAGAAAAAACATATTATTTGCAATTACACTAACTTGGCCTAAAACAGTGTTTACTAAAAAAACATTGATTTTCTCAAAAACAGTCGATTAAACTCACATTAAAATGCTCTAAACCAATGTAGAACAATGAATTGCAATGAAACCAAGCCATTTTTCCAATAAATTACTGCTAGTTTTTCAGAAAAAACATATTATTTGCAATCACACTAACTTGGCCTTAAAAAGTGTTTACTAAAAAAACATTGATTTTCTCCAAAACAGTCGATTAAACTCACATAAAAGTGCTTTAAACCAATGTAAAACATTGAATTGCAATGAAACCAAGCCATTTTTTCAATGAATTACTGCTAGTTTTTCAGAAAAAACATATTATTTGCAATAACACTTACTTGGCCTAAATCAGTGTTTACTAAAAAAACATTGATTTTCTCAAAAACAGTCGATTAAACTCGCATAAACATGCTTTCAACCAATGTAAAACACTAAAGTTCAATGAAACCAAGCCATTTTTCCAATGAATTACTGCTAGTTTTTCAGAAAAAACATATTATTTGCAATTACATTAACTTATCCTAAAACAGTGTTTACTAAAAAAACATTGATTTTCTCAAAAACAGTCGATTAAACTCACATAAAAATGCCTTAAACCAATGTAAAACACTGAATTGCAATGAAACCAAGCCATTTTTCCAATGAATTACTGCTAGTTTTTCAGAAAAAACATATTATTTGCAATTACACTAACTTGGCCTAAAACAGTGTTTACTAAAAAAACATTGATTTTCTCAAAAACAGTCGATTAAACTCACATTAAAATAATTTAAACCAATGTAAAACACTGAATTGCAATGAAACCAAGCCATTTTTCCAATGAACTACTGCTAGTTTTTCAGAAAATACATATTATTTGCAATCACACTAACTTGGCTTTAAACAGTGTTTACTAAAAAAACATTGATTTTCTCCAAAACAGTCGATTAAACTCACATAAAAGTGCTTTAAACCAATGTAAAACATTGAATTGCAATGAAACCAAGCCATTTTTTCAATGAATTACTGCTAGTTTTTCAGAAAAAACATATTATTTGCAATAACACTTACTTGGCCTAAATCAGTGTTTACTAAAAAAACATTGATTTTCTCAAAAACAGTCGATTAAACTCGCATAAACATGCTTTCAACCAATGTAAAACACTAAAGTTCAATGAAACCAAGCCATTTTTCCAATGAATTACTGCTAGTTTTTCAGAAAAAACATATTATTTGCAATTACATTAACTTATCCTAAAACAGTGTTTACTAAAAAAACATTGATTTTCTCAAAAACAGTCGATTAAACTCACATAAAAATGCCTTAAACCAATGTAAAACATTGAATTGCAATGAAACCAAGCCATTTTTCCAATGAATTACTGCTAGTTTTTCAGAAAAAACTTATTATTTGCAATTACACTAACTTGGCCTAAAACAGTGTTTACTAAAAAAACATTGATTTTCTCAAAAACAGTCGATTAAACTCACATTAAAATAATTTAAACCAATGTAAAACACTGAATTGCAATGAAACCAAGCAATTTTTCCAATGAACTACTGCTAGTTTTTCAGAAAATACATATTATTTGCAATCACACTAACTTGGCCTTAAACAGTGTTTACTAAAAAAACATTGATTTTCTCAAAAACAGTCGATTAAACTCACATAAAAATGCTTTAAACCAATGTAAAACACTGAATTGCAATGAAACCAAGCCATTTTTCCAATGAATTACTGCTAGTTTTTCAGAAAAAACATATTATTTGCAATTACACTAACTTGGCCTAAAACAGTGTTTACTAAAAAAACATTGATTTTCTCCAAAACAGTCGATTAAACTCACATAAAAATGCTTTAAACCAATGTAAAACATTGAATTGCAATGAAACCAAGCCATTTTTCCAATGAACTACTGCTAGTTTTTCAGAAAATACATATTATTTGCAATCACACTAACTTGGCCTTAAACAGTGTTTACTAAAAAAACATTGATTTTCTCAAAAACAGTCGATTAAACTCACATAAAAATGCTTTAAACCAATGTAAAACACTGAATTGCAATGAAACCAAGCCATTTTTCCAATGAATTACTGCTAGTTTTTCAGAAAAAACATATTATTTGCAATTACACTAACTTGGCCTAAAACAGTGTTTACTAAGAAAACATTGATTTTCTCCAAAACAGTCGATTAAACTCACAGAAAAATGCTTTAAACCAATGTAAAACATTGAATTGCAATGAAACCAAGCCATTTTTCCAATGAATTACTGCTAGTTTCTCAGAAAAAACATATTATTTGCAATTACACTAACTTGGCCTAAAACAGTGTTTACTAAAAAAACATTGATTTTCTCCAAAACAGTCGATTAAACTCACATTAAAATAATTTAAACCAATGTAAAACACTGAATTGCAATGAAACCAAGCCATTTTTCCAATGAACTACTGCTAGTTTTTCAGAAAATACATATTATTTGCAATCACACTAACTTGGCCTAAAACAGTGTTTACTAAAAAAATATTGATTTTCTCAAAAACAGTCGATTAAACTCACATTAAAATGCTTTAAACCAATGTAGAACACTGAATTGCAATGAAGCCAAGCCATTTTTCCAATAAATTACTGCTTGTTTTTCAGAAAAAGCATATTATTTGCAATCACACTAACTTGGCCTTAAAAAGTGTTTACGAAAAAAACATTGATTTTCTCCAAAACAGTCGATAAAACTCACATAAAAGTGCTTTAAACCAATGTAAAACATTGAATTGCAATGAAACCAAGCCATTTTTTCAATGAATTACTGCTAGTTTTTCAGAAAAAACATATTATTTGCAACAACACTTACTTGGCCTAAATCAGTGTTTACTAAAAAAACATTGATTTTCTCAAAAACAGTCGATTAAACTCGCATAAACATGCTTTCAACCAATGTAAAACACTAAAGTTCAATGAAACCAAGCCATTTTTCTAATGAATTAGTGCTAGTTTTACAGAAAAAACATATTATTTGCAATTACATCAACTTGTCCTAAAACAGTGTTTACTAAAAATACATTGATTTTCTCAAAAACAGTCGATTAAACTCACATAAAAATGCCTTAAACCAATGTAAAACACTGAATTGCAATGAAACCAAGCCATTTTTCCAATGAATTACTGCTAGTTTTTCAGAAAAAACATATTATTTGCAATTACACTAACTTGGCCTAAAACAGTGTTTACTAAAATAACATTGATTTTCTCAAAAACAGTCGATTAAACTCACATTAAAATAATTTAAACCAATGTAAAACACTGAATTGCAATGAAACCAAGCCATTTTTCCAATGAACTACTGCTAGTTTTTCAGAAAATACATATTATTTGCAATCACACTAACTTGGCCTTAAACAGTGTTTACTAAAAAAACATTGATTTTCTCAAAAACAGTCGATTAAACTCACATAAAAATGCTTTAAACCAATGTAAAACACTGAATTGCAATGAAACCAAGCCATTTTTCCAATGAATTACTGCTAGTTTTTCAGAAAAAACATATTATTTGCAATTACACTAACTTGGCCTAAAACAGTGTTTACTAAAAAAACATTGATTTTCTCAAAAACAGTCGATTAAACTCACTTAAAAATGCTTTAAACCAATGTAAAACATTGAATTGCAATGAAACCAAGCCATTTTTCCAATGAATTACTGCTAGTTTTTCAGAAAAAACATATTATTTGCAATCACACTAACTTGGCCTAAAACAGTGTTTACTAAAAAAACATTGATTTTCTCAAAAACAGTCGATTAAACTCGCATAAACATGCTTTCAACCAATGTAAAACACTAAAGTTCAATGAAACCAAGCCATTTTTCCAATGAATTACTGCTAGTTTTTCAGAAAAAACATATTATTTGCAATTACATTAACTTGTCCTAAAACAGTGTTTACTAAAAGAACATTGATTTTCTCAAAAACAGTCGATTAAACTCACATAAAAATGCCTTAAACCAATGTAAAACACTGAATTGCAATGAAACCAAGCCATTTTTCTAATGAATTACTGCTAGTTTTTCAGAAAAAACATATTATTTGCAATTACACTAACTTGGCCTAAAACAGTGTTTACTAAAATAACATTGATTTTCTCAAAAACAGTCGATTAAACTCACATTAAAATAATTTAAACCAATGTAAAACACTGAATTGCAATGAAACCAAGCCATTTTTCCAATGAACTACTGCTAGTTTTTCAGAAAATACATATTATTTGCAATCACACTAACTTGGCCTTAAACAGTGTTTACTAAAAAAACATTGATTTTCTCAAAAACAGTCGATTAAACTCACATAAAAATGCTTTAAACCAATGTAAAACACTGAATTGCAATGAAACCAAGCCATTTTTCCAATGAATTACTGCTGGTTTTTCAGAAAAAACATATTATTTGCAATTACACTAACTTGGCCTAAAACAGTGTTTACTAAAAAAACATTGATTTTCTCCAAAACAGTCGATTAAACTCACATAAAAATGCTTTAAACCAATGTAAAACATTGAATTGCAATGAAACCAAGCCATTTTTCCAATGAATTACTGCTAGTTTTTCAGAAAAAACATATTATTTGCAATCACACTAACTTGGCCTAAAACAGTGTTTACTAAAAAAACATTGATTTTCTCCAAAACAGTCAATTAAACTCACATAAAAATGCTTTTAACCAATGTAAAACATTGAATTGCAATGAAACCAAGCCATTTTTTCAATGAATTACTGCTAGTTTTTCATAAAAAACATATTATTTGCAATAACACTAACTTGGCCTAAAACATTGTTTACTAAAAAAACATTGATTTTCTCAAAAACAGTCGATTAAACTCACATTAAAATGCTTTAAACCAATGTAAAACAATGAATTGCAATGAAACCAAGCCATTTTTCCAATAAATTACTGCTAGTTTTTCAGAAAAAACATATTACTTGCAATCACACTAACTTGGCCTAAAACAGTGTTTACTAAAAAAACATTGATTTTCTCCAAAACAGTCGATTAAACTCACATAAAAATGCTTTAAACCAATGTAAAACATTGAATTGCAATGAAACCAAGCCATTTTTCCAATGAATTACTGCTAGTTTTTCAGAAAAAACATATTATTTGCAATTACACTAACTTGGCCTAAAACAGTGTTTACTAAAAAAACATTGATTTTCCCCAAAACAGTCGATTAAACTCACATTAAAATAATTTAAACCAATGTAAAACACTGAATTGTAATGAAACCAAGCCATTTTTCCAATGAACTACTGCTAGTTTTTCAGAAAAAACATATTATTTGCAATCACACTAACTTGGCCTATAACAGTGTTTACTAAAAAAACATTGATTTTCTCAAAAACAGTCGATTAAACTCACATAAAAATGCTTGAAACCAATGTAAAACACTGAATTGCAATGAAACCAAGCCATTTTTCCAATGAATTACTGCTAGATTTTCAGAAAAAACATATTATTTGCAATTACACTAACTTGGCCTAAAACAGTGTTTACTAAAAAAACATTGATTTTCTCCAAAACAGTCGATTAAACTCACATAAAAATGCTTTAAACCAATGTAAAACATTGAATTGCAATGAAACCAAGCCATTTTTCCAATGAATTACTGCTAGTTTTTCAGAAAAAACATATTATTTGCAATCACACTAACTTGGCCTAAAACAGTGTTTACTAAAAAAACATTGATTTTCTCCAAAATAGTCAATTAAACTCACATAAAAATGCTTTTAACCAATGTAAAACATTGAATTGCAATGAAACCAAGCCATTTTTTCAATGAATTACTGCTAGTTTTTCAGAAAAAACATATTATTTGCAATAACACTAACTTGGCCTAAAACAGTGTTTACTAAAAATACATTGATTTTCTCAAAAACAGTCGATTAAACTCACATTAAAATGCTTTAAACCAATGTAGAACAATGAATTGCAATGAAACCAAGCCATTTCTCCAATAAATTACTGCTAGTTTTTCAGAAAAAACACATTATTTGCAATCACACTAACTTGGCCTAAAACAGTGTTTACTAAAAAAACATTGATTTTCTCCAAAACAGTCGATTAAACTCACATAAAAGTGCTTTAAACCAATGTAAAACATTGAATTGCAATGAAACCAAGCCATTTTTTCAATGAATTACTGCTAGTTTTTCAGAAAAAACATATTATTTGCAACAACACTTACTTGGCCTAAATCAGTGTTTACTAAAAAAACATTGATTTGCTCAAAAACAGTCGATTAAACTCGCATAAACATGCTTTCAACCAATGTAAAACACTAAAGTTCAATGAAACCAAGCCATTTTTCCAATGAATTACTGCTAGTTTTTCAGAAAAAACATATTATTTGCAATTACATTAACTTGTCCTAAAACAGTGTTTACTAAAAAAACATTGATTTTCTCAAAAACAGTCGATTAAATTCACATAGAAATGCCTTAAACCAATGTAAAACACTGAATTGCAATGAAACCAAGCCATTTTTCCAATGAATTACTGCTAGTTTTTCAGAAAAAACATATTATTTGCAATTACACTAACTTGGCCTAAAACAGTGTTTACTAAAATAACATTGATTTTCTCAAAAACAGTCGATTAAACTCACATTAAAATAATTTAAACCAATGTAAAACACTGAATTGCGATGAAACCAAGCCATTTTTCCAATGAACTACTGCTAGTTTTTCAGAAAATACATATTATTTGCATTCACACTAACTTGGCCTTCAACAGTGTTTACTAAAAAAACATTGATTTTCTCAAAAACAGACGATGAAACTCACATAAAAATGCTTTAAACCAATGTAAAACACTGAATTGCAATGAAACCAAGCCATTTTTCCAATGAATTACTGCTAGTTTTTCAGAAAAAACATATTATTTGCAATTACACTAACTTGGCCTAAAACAGTGTTTACTAAAAAAACATTGATTTTCCCCAAAACAGTCGATTAAACTCACATAAAAATGCTTTAAACCAATGTAAAACATTGAATTGCAATGAAACCAAGCCATTTTTCCAATGAATTACTGCTAGTTTTTCAGAAAAAACATATTATTTGCAATTACACTAACTTGGCCTAAAACAGTGTTTACTAAAAAAACATTGATTTTCTCTAAAACAGTCAATTAAACTCACATTAAAATAATTTAAACCAATGTAAAACACTGAATTGCAATGAAACCAAGCCATTTTTCCAATGAACTACTGCTAGTTTTTCAGAAAATACATATTATTTGCAATCACACTAACTTGGCCTTAAACAGTGTTTACTAAAAAAACATTGATTTTCTCAAAAACAGTCGATTAAACTCACATAAAAATGCTTTAAACCAATGTAAAACACTGAATTGCAATGAAACCAAGCCATTTTTCCAATGAATTACTGCTAGTTTTTCAGAAAAAATATATTATTTGCAATTACACTAACTTGGCCTAAAACAGTGTTTACTAAAATAACATTGATTTTCTCCAAAACAGTCGATTAAACTCACATAAAAATGCTTTAAACCAATGTAAAACATTGAATTGCAATGAAACCAAGCCATTTTTCCAATGAATTACTGCTAGTTTTTCAGAAAAAACATATTATTTGCAATCACACTAACTTGGCCTAAAACAGTGTTTACTAAAAAAACATTGATTTTCTCAAAAACAGTCGATTAAACTCACATTAAAATGCTTTAAACCAATGTAGAACAATGAATTGCAATGAAACCAAGCCATTTTTCTAATAAATTACTGCTAGTTTTTCAGAAAAAACATATTATTTGCAATTACACTAACTTGGCCTAAAACAGTGTTTACTAAAAAAACATTGATTTTCTCCAAAACAGTCGATTAAACTCACATTAAAATAATTTAAACCAATGTAAAACACTAAATTGCAATGAAACCAAGCCATTTTTCCAATGAATTACTGCTAGTTTTTCAGAAAAAAACATATTATTTGCAATTACATTAACTTGTCCTAAAACAGTGTTCACTATAAAAACATTGATTTTCTCAAAAACAGTCGATTAAACTCACATAAAAATGCCTTAAACCAATGTAAAACACTAAATTGCAATGAAACCAAAACATTTTTCCAATGAATTACTGCTAGTTTTTCAGAAAAAACATATTATTTGCAATTACACTAACTTGGCCTAAAACAGTGTTTACTAAAAAAACATTGATTTTCTCCAAAACAGTCGATTAAACTCACATTAAAATAATTTAAACCAATGTAAAACACTGAATTGCAATGAAACCAAGCCATTTTTCCAATGAACTACTGCTAGTTTTTCAGAAAAAACATATTATTTGCAATCACACTAACTTGGCCTATAACAGTGTTTACTAAAAAAACATTGATTTTCTCCAAAACAGTCGATTAAACTCACATTAAAATAATTTAAACCAATGTAAAACACTGAATTGCAATGAAACCAAGCCATTTTTCCAATGAACTACTGCTAGTTTTTCAGAAAATACATATTATTTGCAATCACACTAACTTGGCCTTAAACAGTGTTTACTAAAAAAACATTGATTTTCTCAAAAACAGTCGATTAAACTCACATAAAAATGCTTTAAACCAATGTAAAACACTTAATTGCAATGAAACCAAGCCATTTTTCCAATGAATTACTGCTAGTTTTTCAGAAAAAACATATTATTTGCAATTACACTAACTTGGCCTAAAACAGTGTTTACTAAAATAACATTGATTTTCTCCAAAACAGTCGATTAAACTCACATTAAAATAATTTAAACCAATGTAAAACACTGAATTGCAATGAAACCAAGCAATTTTTCCAATGAACTACTGCTAGTTTTTCAGAAAAAACATATTATTTGCAATCACACTAACTTGGCCTAAAACAGTGTTTACTAAAAAAACATTGATTTTCTCCAAAACAGTCGATTAAACTCACATTAAAATAATTTAAACCAATGTAAAACACTGAATTGCAATGAAACCAAGCCATTTTTCCAATGAACTACTGCTAGTTTTTCAGAAAAAACATATTATTTGCAATCACACTAACTTGGCCTTAAACAGTGTTTACTAAAAAAACATTGATTTTCTCAAAAACAGTCGATTAAACTCACATAAAAATGCTTTAAACCAATGTAAAACACTTAATTGCAATGAAACCAAGCCATTTTTCCAATGAATTACTGCTAGTTTTTCAGAAAAAACATATTATTTGCAATTACACTAACTTGGCCTAAAACAGTGTTTACTAAAAAAACATTGATTTTCTCCAAAACAGTCGATTAAACTCACATAAAAATGCTTTAAACCAATGTAAAACATTGAATTGCAATGAAACCAAGCCATTTTTCCAATGAATTACTGCTAGTTTTTCAGAAAAAACATATTATTTGCAATCACACTAACTTGGCCTAAAACAGTGTTTACTAAAAAAACATTGATTTTCTCCAAAACAGTCAATTAAACTCACATAAAAATGCTTTTAACCAATGTAAAACATTGAATTGCAATGAAACCAAGCCATTTTTTCAATGAATTACTGCTAGTTTTTCAGAAAAAACATATTATTTGCAATAACACTAACTTGGCCTAAAACAGTGTTTACTAAAAAAACATTGATTTTCTCAAAAACAGTCGATTAAACTCACATTAAAATGCTTTAAACCAATGTAGAACAATGAATTGCAATGAAACCAAGCCATTTTTCCAATAAATTACTGCTAGTTTTTCAGAAAAAACATATTATTTGCAATTACACTAACTTGGCCTAAAACAGTGTTTACTAGAAAAACATTGATTTTCTCCAAAACAGTCGATTAAACTCACATTAAAATAATTTAAACCAATGTAAAACACTGAATTGCAATGAAACCAAGCCATTTTTCCAATGAACTACTGCTAGTTTTTCAGAAAATACATATTATTTGCAATCACACTAACTTGGCCTTAAACAGTGTTTACTAAAAAAACATTGATTTTCTCAAAAACAGTCGATTAAACTCACATAAAAATGCTTTAAACCAATGTAAAACACTAAATTGCAATGAAACCAAGCCATTTTTCCAATGAATTACTGCTAGTTTTTCAGAAAAAACGTATTATTTGCAATTACACTCACTTGGCCTAAAACAGTGTTTACTAAAAAAACATTGATTTTCTCCAAAACAGTCGATTAAACTCACATAAAAATGCTTTAAACCAATGTAAAACATTGAATTGCAATGAAACCAAGCCATTTTTCCAATGAATTACTGCTAGTTTTTCAGAAAAAACATATTATTTGCAATCACACTAACTTGGCCTAAAACAGTGTTTACTAAAAAAACATTGATTTTCTCCAAAACAGTCAATTAAATTCACATAAAAATGCTTTTAACCAATGTAAAACATTGAATTGCAATGAAACCAAGCCATTTTTTCAATGAATTACTGCTAGTTTTTCAGAAAAAACATATTATTTCCAATAACACTAACTAGGCCTAAAACAGTGTTTACTAAAAAACCATTGATTTTCTCAAAAACAGTCGATTAAACTCACATTAAAATGCTTTAAACCAATGTAGAACAATGAGTTGCAATGAAACCAAGCCATTTTTCCAATAAATTACTGCTAGTTTTTCAGAAAAAACATATTATTTGCAATCACACTAACTTGGCCTAAAACAGTGTTTACTAAAAAAACATTGATTTTCTCCAAAACAGTCGATTAAACTCACATAAAAGTGCTTTAAACCAATGTAAAACATTGAATTGCAATGAAACCAAGCCATTTTTTCAATGAATTACTGCTAGTTTTTCAGAAAAAACATATTATTTGCAATAACACTTACTTGGCCTAAATCAGTGTTTACTAAAAAAACATTGATTTTCTCAAAAACAGTCGATTAAACTCACATAAAAATGCCTTAAACCAATGTAAAACACTAAATTGCAATGAAACCAAAACATTTTTCCAATGAATTACTGCTAGTTTTTCAGAAAAAACATATTATTTGCAATTACACTAACTTGGCCTAAAACAGTGTTTACTAAAAAAACATTGATTTTCTCAAAAACAGTCGATTAAACTCACATTAAAATAATTTAAACCAATGTAAAACACTAAATTGCAATGAAACCAAGCCATTTTTCCAATGAACTACTGCTAGTTTTTCAGAAAATACATATTATTTGCAATCACACTAACTTGGCCTAAAACAGTGTTTACTAAAAAAACATTGATTTTCTCAAAAACAGTCGATTAAACTCACATAAAATTGCTTTAAACCAATGTAAAACATTAAATTGCAATGAAACCAAGCCATTTTTCCAATGAATTACTGCTAGTTTTTCAGAAAACACATATTATTTGCAATTACACTAACTTGGCCTAAAACAGTGTTTACTGAAAAAACATTGATTTTCTCCAAAACAGTCGATTAAACTCACATAAAAATGCCTTAAACCAATGTAAAACACTAAATTGCAATGAAACCAAAACATTTTTCCAATGAATTACTGCTAGTTTTTCAGAAAAAACATATTATTTGCAATTACACTAACTTGGCCTAAAACAGTGTTTACTAAAAAAACATTGATTTTCTCAAAAACAGTCGATTAAACTCACATTAAAATAATTTAAACCAATGTAAAACACTAAATTGCAATGAAACCAAGCCATTTTTCCAATGAACTACTGCTAGTTTTTCAGAAAATACATATTATTTGCAATCACACTTACTTGGCCTAAAACAGTGTTTACTAAAAAAACATTGATTTTCTCAAAAACAGTCGATTAAACTCACATAAAATTGCTTTAAACCAATGTAAAACATTAAATTGCAATGAAACCAAGCCATTTTTCCAATGAATTACTGCTAGTTTTTCAGAAAACACATATTATTTGCAATTACACTAACTTGGCCTAAAACAGTGTTTACTGAAAAAACATTGATTTTCTCCAAAACAGTCGATTAAACTCACATAAAAATGCCTTAAACCAATGTAAAACACTAAATTGCAATGAAACCAAAACATTTTTCCAATGAATTACTGCTAGTTTTTCAGAAAAAACATATTATTTGCAATTACACTAACTTGGCCTAAAACAGTGTTTACTAAAAAAACATTGATTTTCTCAAAAACAGTCGATTAAACTCACATTAAAATAATTTAAACCAATGTAAAACACTGAATTGCAATGAAACCAAGCCATTTTTCCAATGAACTACTGCTAGTTTTTCAGAAAATACATATTATTTGCAATCACACTAACTTGGCCTAAAACAGTGTTTACTAAAAAAACATTGATTTTCTCAAAAACAGTCGATTAAACTCACATAAAATTGCTTTAAACCAATGTAAAACATTAAATTGCAATGAAACCAAGCCATTTTTCCAATGAATTACTGCTAGTTTTTCAGAAAAAACATATTATTTACAATTACACTAACTTGGCCTAAAACAGTGTTTACTGAAAAAACATTGATTTTCTCCAAAACAGTCGATTAAACTCACATAAAAATGCTTTAAACCAATGTAAAACATTGAATTGCAATGAAACCAAGCCATTTTTTCAATGAATTACTGCTAGTTTTTCAGAAAAAACATATTATTTGCAATCAGACTAACTTGGCCTAAAACAGTGTTTACTAAAAAAACATTGATTTTCTCCAAAACAGTCAATTAAACTCACATAAAAATGTTTTAAACCAATGTAAAACACTGAATTGCAATGGGTCCAAGCCATTTTTCCAATGAATTACTGCTAGTTTTTCAGAAAAACATATTATTTGCAATCACACTAACTTGGCCTAAAACAGTGTTTACTAAAAAAACATTGATTTTCTCAAAAACAGTCGATTAAACTCGCATAAACATGCTTTCAACCAATGTAAAACACTAAAGTTCAATGAAACCAAGCTATTTTTCCAATGAATTACTGCTAGTTTTTCAGAAAAAACATATTATTTGCAATCAGACTAACTTGGCCTAAAACAGTGTTTACTAAAAAAACATTGATTTTCTCAAAAACAGTCGATTAAACTCACATTAAAATAATTTAAACCAATGTAAAACACTAAATTGCAATGAAACCAAGCAATTTTTCCAATGAACTACTGCTAGTTTTTCAGAAAATACATATTATTTGCAATCACACTAACTTGGCCTAAAACAGTTTTTACTAAAAAAACATTGATTTTCTCAAAAACAGTCGATTAAACTCACATAAAATTGCTTTAAACCAATGTAAAACATTAAATTGCAATGAAACCAAGCCATTTTTCCAATGAATTACTGCTAGTTTTTCAGAAAAAACATATTATTTGCAATTACACTAACTTGGCCTAAAACAGTGTTTACTGAAAAAACATTGATTTTCTCCAAAACAGTCGATTAAACTCACATAAAAATGCCTTAAACCAATGTAAAACACTAAATTGCAATGAAACCAAAAAATTTTTCCAATGAATTACTGCTAGTTTTTCAGAAAAAACATATTATTTGCAATTACACTAACTTGGCCTAAAACAGTGTTTACTAAAAAAACATTGATTTTCTCAAAAACAGTCGATTAAACTCACATTAAAATAATTTAAACCAATGTAAAACACTGAATTGCAATGAAACCAAGCCATTTTTCCAATGAACTACTGCTAGTTTTTCAGAAAATACATATTATTTGCAATCACACTAACTTGGCCTAAAACAGTGTTTACTAAAAAAACATTGATTTTCTCAAAAACAGTCGATTAAACTCACATAAAATTGCTTTAAACCAATGTAAAACATTAAATTGCAATGAAACCAAGCCATTTTTCCAATGAATTACTGCTAGTTTTTCAGAAAAAACATATTATTTGCAATTACACTAACTTGGCCTAAAACAGTGTTTACTGAAAAAACATTGATTTTCTCCAAAACAGTCGATTAAACTCACATAAAAATGCTTTAAACCAATGTAAAACATTGAATTGCAATGAAACCAAGCCATTTTTTCAATGAATTACTGCTAGTTTTTCAGAAAAAACATATTATTTGCAATCAGACTAACTTGGCCTAAAACAGTGTTTACTAAAAAAACATTGATTTTCTCCAAAACAGTCAATTAAACTCACATAAAAATGCTTTAAACCAATGTAAAACACTGAATTGCAATGGGTCCAAGCCATTTTCCAATGAATTACTGCTAGTTTTTCAGAAAAACATATTATTTGCAATCACACTAACTTGGCCTAAAACAGTGTTTACTAAAAAAACATTGATTTTCTCTAAAACAGTCGATTAAACTCGCATAAACATGCTTTCAACCAATGTAAAACACTAAAGTTCAATGAAACCAAGCTATTTTTCCAATGAATTACTGCTAGTTTTTAAGAAAAAACATATTATTTGCAATCAGACTAACTTGGCCTAAAACAGTGTTTACTAAAAAAACATTGATTTTCTCCAAAACAGTCAATTAAACTCACATTAAAATGCTTTAAACCAATGTAAAACACTGAATTGCAATAAAACCAAGCCATTTTTCCAATGAATTACTGCTAGTTTTTCAGAAAAAACATATTATTTGCAATCACACTAACTTGGCCTGAAACAGTGTTTACTAAAAAAACATTGATTTTCTAAAAAACAGTCGATTAAACTCGCATAAACATGCTTTCAACCAATGTAAAACACTGAATTGCAATGAAACCAAGCCATTTTTCCAATGAATTACTGCTAGTTTTTCAGAAAAAACATATTATTTGCAATTACACTAACTTGGCCTAAAACAGTGTTTACTAAAAAAACATTGATTTTCTCCAAAACAGTCGATTAAACTCACATAAAAATGCTTTAAACCAATGTAAAACATTGAATTGCAATGAAAGCAAGCCATTTTTCCAATGAATTACTGCTAGTTTTTCAGAAAAAACATACTATTTGCAATCACACTAACTTGGCCTAAAACAGTGTTTACTAAAAAAACATTGATTTTCTCCAAAACAGTCAATTAAACTCACATAAAAATGCTTTTAACCAATGTAAAACATTGAATTGCAATGAAACCAAGCCATTTTTTCAATGAATTACTGCTAGTTTTTCAGAAAAAACATATTATTTGCAATAACACTAACTTGGCCTAAAACAGAGTTTACTAAAAAAACATTGATTTTCTCAAAAATAGTCGATTAAACTCACAATAAAATGCTTTAAACCAATGTAGAACAATGAATTGCAATGAAACCAAGCCATTTTTCCAATAAATTACTGCTAGTTTTTCAGAAAAAACATATCATTGCAATCACACTAACTTGGCCTAAAACATTGTTTACTAAAAAGACATTGATTTTCTCCAAAAGAGTCGATTAAACTCACATAAAAATGCTTTAAACCAATGTAAAACACTGAATTGCAATGAAACCAAGCCATTTTTCTAATGAATTACTGCTAGTTTTTTCAGAAAAAACATATTATTTGCAATTACACTAACTTGGCCTAAAACAATGTTTACTAAAAAAACATTGATTTTCTCCAAAACAGTCGATTAAACTCACATAAAAATGCTTTAAACCAATGTAAAACACTGAATTGCAATGAAACCAAGCCATTTTTTCAATGAATTACTGCTAGTTTTTCAGAAAAAAAATATTATTTGCAAAAACACTAACTTGGCCTAAAACAGTTGTTACTAAAAAAACATTGATTTTCTCAAAAACAGTCGATTAAACTCACACAAAAATGCTTTAAACCAATGTAAAACATTGAATTGCAATGAAACCAAGCCATTTTTCCAATGAATTACTGCTAGTTTTTCAGAAAAAACATATTATTTGCAATCACACTAACTTGGCCTAAAACAGTGTTTACTAAAATAACATTGATTTTCTCCAAAACAGTCGATTACACTCACATTAAAATGCTTTAAACCAATGTAGAACAATGAATTGCAATGAAACCAAGCCATTTTTCCAATAAATTACTGCTAGTTTTTCAGAAAAAACATGTTATTTGCAATTACACTAACTTGGCCTAAAACAGTGTTTACTAAAAAAACATTGATTTTCTCCAAAACAGTCGATTAAACTCACATTAAAATAATTTAAACCAATGTAAAACACTGAATTGCAATGAAACCAAGCCATTTTTCCAATGAACTACTGCTAGTTTTTCAGAAAATACATATTATTTGCAATCACACTAACTTGGCCTTAAACAGTGTTTACTAAAAAAACATTGATTTTCTCAAAAACAGTCGATTAAACTCACATAAAAATGCTTTAAACCAATGTAAAACACTGAATTGCAATGAAACCAAGCCATTTTTCCAATGAATTACTGCTAGTTTTTCAGAAAAAACATATTATTTGCAATTACACTAACTTGGCCTAAAACAGTGTTTACTAAAAAAACATTGATTTTCTCCAAAATAGTCGATTAAACTCACATTAAAATAATTTAAACCAATGTAAAACACTGAATTGCAATGAAACCAAGCCATTTTTTTAATGAACTACTGCTAGTTTTTCAGAAAATACATATTATTTGCAATCACACTAACTTGGCCTTAAACAGTGTTTACTAAAAAAACATTGATTTTCTCAAAAACAGTCGATTAAACTCACATAGAAATGCTTTAAACCAATGTAAAACATTGAATTGCAATGAAACCAAGCCATTTTTTCAATGAATTACTGCTAGTTTTTCAGAAAAAACATATTATTTGCAATAACACTTACTTGGCCTAAATCAGTGTTTACTAAAAAAACATTGATTTTCTCAAAAACAGTCGATTAAACTCACATTAAAATAATTTAAACCAATGTAAAACACTGAATTGCAATGAAACCAAGCCATTTTTCCAATGAACTACTGCTAGTTTTTCAGAAAATACATATTATTTGCAATCACACTAACTTGGCCTAAAACAGTGTTTACTAAAAAAACATTGATTTTCTCAAAAACAGTCGATTAAACTCACATAAAATTGCTTTAAACCAATGTAAAACATTAAATTGCAATGAAACCAAGCCATTTTTCCAATGAATTACTGCTAGTTTTTCAGAAAAAACATATTATTTGCAATTACACTAACTTGGCCTAAAACAGTGTTTACTGAAAAAACATTGATTTTCTCCAAAACAGTCGATTAAACTCACATAAAAATGCCTTAAACCAATGTAAAACACTGAATTGCAATGAAACCAAGCCATTTTTCCAATGAATTACTGCTAGTTTTTCAGAAAAAACATATTATTTGCAGTTACACTAACTTGGCCTAAAACAGTGTTTACTAAAAAAACATTGATTTTCTCCAAAACAGTCGATTCAACTCACCTTAAAATAATTTAAACCAAGGTAAAACACTGAATTGCAATGAAACCAAGCCATTTTTCCAATGAACTACTGCTAGTTTTTCAGAAAATACATATTATTTGCAATCACACTAACTTTGCCTAAAACAGTGTTTACTAAAAAAACATTGATTTTCTCAAAAACAGTCGATTAAACTCACATAAAAATGCTTTAAACCAATGTAAAACACTGAATTGCAATGAAACCAAGCCATTTTTCCAATGAATTACTGCTAGTTTTTCAGAAAAAACATATTATTTGCAATCACACTAACTTGGCCTAAAACAGTGTTTACTAAAAAAACATTGATTTTCTCCAAAACAGTCAATTAAACTCACATAAAAATGCTTTTAACCAATGTAAAACATTGAATTGCAATGAAACCAAGCCATTTTTTCAATGAATTACTGCTAGTTTTTCATAAAAAAACATATTATTTGCAATAACACTAACTTGGCCTAAAACAGTGTTTACTAAAAAAACATTGATTTTCTCAAAAACAGTCGATTAAACTCACATTAAAATGCTTTAAACCAATGTAGAACAATGAATTGCAATGAAACCAAGCCATTTTTCCAATAAATTACTGCTAGTTTTTCAGAAAAAACATATTATTTGCAATTACACTAACTTGGCCTAAAACAGTGTTTACTAAAAAAACATTGATTTTCTCCAAAACAGTCGATTAAACTCACATTAAAATAATTTAAACCAATGTAAAACACTGAATTGCAATGAAACCAAGCAATTTTTCCAATGAACTACTGCTAGTTTTTCAGAAAATACATATTATTTGCAATCACACTAACTTGGCCTTAAACAGTGTTTACTAAAAAAACATTGATTTTCTCAAAAACAGTCGATTAAACTCGCATACCAATGCTTTCAACCAATGTAAAACACTAAAGTTCAATGAAACCAAGCCATTTTTCCAATGAATTACTGCTAGTTTTTCAGAAAAAACATATTATTTACAATTACATTAACTTGTCCCAAAACAGTGTTTACTAAAAAAACATTGATTTTCTCAAAAACAGTCGATTAAACTCACATAAAAATGCCTTAAACCAATGTAAAACACTGAATTGCAATGAAACCAAAACATTTTTCCAATGAATTACTGCTAGTTTTTCAGAAAAAACATATTATTTGCAATCACACTAACTTGGCCTAAAACAGTGTTTACTAAAAAAACATTGATTTTCTCCAAAACAGTCAATTAAACTCACATAAAAATGCTTTTAACCAATGTAAAACATTGAATTCCAATGAAACCAAGCCATTTTTTCAATGAATTACTGCTAGTTTTTCAGAAAAAACATATTATTTGCAATAACACTAACTTGGCCTAAAACAGTGTTTACTAAAAAAACATTGATTTTCTCAAAAACAGTCGATTAAACTCACATTAAAATGCTTTAAACCAATGTAAAACAATGAATTGCAATGAAAACAAGCCATTTTTCCAAAAAATTACTGCTAGTTTTTCAGAAAAAACATATTATTTGCAATTACACTAACTTGGCCTAAAACAGTGTTTACTAAAAAAACATTGATTTTCTCCAAAACAGTCGATTAAACTCACATTAAAATAATTTAAACCAATGTAAAACACTGAATTGCAATGAAACCAAGCCATTTTTCCAATGAACTACTGCTAAATTTTCAGAAAATACATATTATTTGCAATCACACTAACTTGGCCTAAAACAGTGTTTACTAAAAAAACATTGATTTTCTCCAAAACAGTCAATTAAACTCACATAAAAATGCTTTAAACCAATGTAAAACACTGAATTGCAATGGGGCCAAGCCATTTTTCCAATGAATTACTGCTAGTTTTTCAGAAAAAATATATTATTTGCAATCACACTAACTTTGCCTAAAACAGTGTTTACTAAAAAAACATTGATTTTCTCAAAAACAGTCGATTAAACTCGCAAAAACATGCTTTCAACCAATGTAAAACACTAAAGTTCAATGAAACCAAGCCATTTTTCCAATGAATTACTGCTAGTTTTTCAGAAAAAACATATTATTTGCAATCACACTAACTTGGCCTGAAACAGTGTTTACTAAAAAAACATTGATTTTCTCAAAAACAGTCGATTAAACTCGCATAAACATGCTTTCAACCAATGTAAAACACTAAAGTTCAATGAAACCAAGCCATTTCTCCAATGAATTACTGCTAGTTTTTCAGAAAAAACATATTATTTGCAATCACACTAACTTGGCCTAAAACAGTGTTTACTAAAAAAATATTGATTTTCTCCAAAACAGTCAATTAAACTCACATTAAAATGCTTTAAACCAATGTAAAACACTGAATTGCAATGAAACCAAGCCATTTTTCCAATGAATTACTGCTAGTTTTTCAGAAAAAACATATTATTTGCAATCACACTAACTTGGCCTGAAACAGTGTTTACTAAAAAAACATTGATTTTCTCAAAAACAGTCGATTAAACTCGCATAAACATGCTTTCAACCAATGTAAAACACTAAAGTTCAATGAAACCAAGCCATTTTTCCAATGAACTACTGCTAGTTTTTCAGAAAAAACATATTATTTGCAATTACATTAACTTGGCCTTAAACAGTGTTTACTAAAAAAACATTGATTTTCTCAAAAACAGTCGATTAAACTCACATAAAAATGCCTTAAACCAATGTAAAACACTGAATTGCAATGAAACCAGGCCATTTTTCTAATGAATTACTGCTAGTTTTTCAGAAAAAACATATTATTTGCAATTACACTAACTTGGCCTAAAACAGTGTTTACTAAAAAAACATTGATTTTCTCCAAAACAGTCGATTAAACTCACATTAAAATGCTTTTAACCAATGTAAAACATTGAATTGCAATGAAACCAAGCCATTTTTTCAATGAATTACTGCTAGTTTTTCAGAAAAAACATATTATTTGCAATAGCACTAACTTGGCCTAAAACAGTGTTTACTAAAAAAACATTGATTTTCTCAAAAACAGTCGATTAAACTCACATAAAAATGCTTTAAACCAATGTAAAACACTGAATTGCAATGAAACCAAGCCACTTTTCCAATGAATTACTGCTAGTTTTTCAGAAAAGACATATTATTTGCAATTACACTAACTTGGCCAAAAACAGTGTTTACTAAAAAAACATTGATTTTCTCCAAAACAGTCGATGAAACTCACATAAAAATGCTTTAAACCAATGTAAAACATTGAATTGCAATGAAACCAAGCCATTTTTCCAATGAATTACTGCTAGTTTTTCAGAAAAAACATATTATTTGCAATTACACTAACTTGGCCTAAAACAGTGTTTACTAAAAAAACATTGATTTTCTCCAAAACAGTCGATTAAACTCACATAAAAATGCTTTAAACCAATGTAAAATATTGAATTGCAATGAAACCAAGCCATTTTTCCAATGAATTACTGCTAGTTTTTCAGAAAAAACATATTATTTGCAATCACACTAACTTGGCCTAAAACAGTGTTTACTAAAAAAACATTGATTTTCTCCAAAACAGTCAATTAAACTCACATAAAAATGCTTTTAACCAATGTAAAACATTGAATTGCAATGAAACCAAGCCATTTTTTCAATGAATTACTGCTAGTTTTTCAGAAAAAACATATTATTTGCAATAACACTAACTTGGCCTAAAACAGTGTTTACTAAAAAAACATTGATTTTCTCAAAAAAAGTCGATTAAACTCACATTAAAATGCTTTAAACCAATGTAGAACAATGAATTGCAATGAAACCAAGCCATTTTTCCAATAGATTACTGCTAGTTTTTCAGAAAAAACATATTATTTGCAATCACACTAACTTGGCCTAAAACAGTGTTTACTAAAAAAACCTTGATTTTCTCCAAAACAGTCGATTAAACTCACATAAGAGTGCTTTAAACCAAAGTAAAACATTGAATTGCAATGAATCCAAGCCATTTTTTCAATGAATTACTGCTAGTTTTTCAGAAAAAACATATTATTTGCAATAACACTTACTTGGCCTAAATCAGTGTTTACTAAAAAAACATTGATTTTCTCAAAAACAGTCGATTAAACTCGCATAAACATGCTTTCAACCAATGTAAAACACTAAAGTTCAATGAAACCAAGCCATTTTTCCAATGAATTACTGCTAGTTTTTCAGAAAAAACATATTATTTGCAATTACATTAACTTGTCCTAAAACAGTGTTTACTAAAAAAACATTGATTTTCTCAAAAACAGTCGATTAAACTCACATAAAAATGCCTTAAACCAATGTAAAACACTAAATTGCAATGAAACCAAAACATTTTTCCAATGAATTACTGCTAGTTTTTCAGAAAAAACATATTATTTGCAATTACACTAACTTGGCCTAAAACAGTGTTTACTAAAAAAACATTGATTTTCTCCAAAACAGTCGATTAAACTCACATTAAAATAATTTAAACAAATGTAAAACACTGAATTACAATGAATCCAAACCATTTTTCCAATAAAATACTGCTAGTTTTTCAGAAAATACATATTATTTGCAATCACACTAACTTGGCCTAAAACAGTGTTTACTAAAAAAACATTGATTTTCTCAAAAACAGTCGATTAAACTCACATAAAATTGCTTTAAACCAATGTAAAACACTAAATTGCAATGAAACCAAGCCATTTTTCCAATGAATTACTGCTAGTTCTTCAGAAAAAACATATTATTTGCAATTACACTAACTTGGCCTAAAACAGTGTTTACTGAAAAAACATTGATTTTCTCCAAAACAGTCGATTAAACTCACATTAAAATGCTTTAAACCAATGTAAAACATTGAATTGCAATGAAACCAAGCCATTTTTTCAATGAATAACTGCTAGTTTTTCAGAAAAAACATATTATTTGCAAAAACACTAACTTGGCCTAAAACAGTGTTTACTAAAAAAACATTGATTTTCTCAAAAACAGTCGATTAAACTCACATTAAAATGCTTTAAACCAATGTATAACAATGAATTGCAATGAAACCAAGCCATTTTTCCAATAAATTACTGCTAGTTTTTCAGAAAAAACATATTATTTGCAATCACACTAACTTGGCCTAAAACAGTGTTTACTAAAAAAACATTGATTTTCTCCAAAACAGTCGATTAAACTCACATAAAAATGCTTTAAACTAATGTAAAACATTGAATTGCAATGAAACCAAGCCATTTTTTCATTGAATTACTGCTAGTTTTTCAGAAAAAACATATTATTTGCAATCACACTAACTTGGCCTAAAACAGTGTTTACTAAAAAAACATTGATTTTCTCCAAAACAGTCGATTAAACTCACATTAAAATAATTTAAACCAATGTAAAACACTGAATTGCAATGAAACCAAGCAATTTTTCCAATGAACTACTGCTAGTTTTTCAGAAAATACATATTATTTGCAATCACACTAACTTGGCCTTAAACAGTGTTTACTAAAAAAACATTGATTTTCTCAAAAACAGTCGATTAAACTCACATAAAAATGCTTTAAACCAATGTAAAACACTGAATTGCAATGAAACCAAGCCATTTTTCCAATGAATTACTGCTAGTTTTTCAGAAAAAACATATTATTTGCAATTACACTAACTTGGCCTAAAACAGTGTTTACTAAAAAAACACTGATTTTCTCCAAAACAGTCGATTAAACTCACATAAAAATGCTTTAAACCAATGTAAAACATTGAATTGCAATGAAACCAAGCCATTCTTCCAATGAATTACTGCTAGTTTTTCAGAAAAAACATATTATTTGCAATCACACTAACTTGTACTAAATCAGTGTTTACTAAAAAAACATTGATTTTCTCCAAAACAGTCAATTAAACTCACATAAAAATGCTTTTAACCAATGTAAAACACAAAATTGCAATGAAACCAAGCCATTTTTTCAATGAATTACTGCTAGTTTTTCAGAAAAAACATATTATTTGCAATTACACTAACTTGGCCTAAAACAGTGTTTACTAAAAAAACATTGATTTTCTCAAAAACAGTCGATTAAACTCACATTAAAATGCTTTAAACCAATGTAAAACATTGAATTGCAATGAAACCAAGCCATTTTTCCAATGAACTACTGCTAGTTTTTCAGAAAATACATATTATTTGCAATCACACTAACTTGGCCTTAAGCAGTGTTTACTAAAAAAACATTGATTTTCTCAAAAACAGTCGATTAAACTCACATAAAAATGCTTTAAACCAATGTAAAACACTGAATTGCAATGAAACCAAGCCATTTTTCCAATGAATTACTGCTAGTTTTTCAGAAAAAACATATTATTTGCAATTACACTAACTTGGCCTAAAACAGTGTTTACTAAAAAAACATTGATTTTCTCCAAAACAGTCGATTAAACTCACATAAAAGTGCTTTAAACCAATGTAAAACAATGAATTGCAATGAAACCAAGCCATTTTTCCAATGAACTACTGCTAGTTTTTCAGAAAATACATATTATTTGCAATCACACTAACTTGGCCTAAAACACTGTTTACTAAAAAAACATTGATTTTCTCCAAAACAGTCAATTAAACTCACATAAAAATACTTTTAACCAATGTAAAACATTGAATTGCAATGAAACCAAGCCATTTTTTCAATGAATTACTGCTAGTTTTTCAGAAAAAACATATTATTTGCAATAACACTAACTTGGCCTAAAACAGTGTTTACTAAAAAAACATTGATTTTCTCAAAAACAGTCGATTAAACTCACATTAAAATGCTTTAAACCAATGTAGAGCAATGAATTGCAATGAAACCAAGCCATTTTTCCAATAAATTACTGCTAGTTTTTCAGAAAAAACATATTATTTGCAATCACACTAACTTGGCCTAAAACAGTGTTGTCTAAAAAAACATTGATTTTCTCCAAAACAGTCGATTAAACTCACATAAAAGTGCTTTAAACCAATGTAAAACATTGAATTGCAATGAAACCAAGCCATTTTTTCAATGAATTACTGCTAGTTTTTCAGAAAAAACATATTATTTGCAATTACATTAACTGGGCCTAAAACAGTGTTTACTAAAAAAACATTGATTTTCTCAAAAACAGTCGATTAAACTCACATAAAAATGCCTTAAACCAATGTAAAACACTAAATTGCAATGAAACCAAAACATTTTTCCAATGACTTACTGCTAGTTTTTCAGAAAAAACATATTATTTGCAATTACACTAACTTGGCGTAAAACAGTGTTTACTAAAAAAACATTGATTTTCTCAAAAACAGTCGATTAAACTCACATAAAAATGCTTTAAACCAATGTAAAACACTGAATTGCAATGAAACCAAGCCATTTTTCCAATGAACTACTGCTAGTTTTTCAGAAAATACATATTATTTGCAATCACACTAACTTGGCCTAAAACACTGTTTACTAAAAAAACATTGATTTTCTCAAAAACAGTCGATTAAACTCACATAAAATTGCTTTAAACCAATGTAAAACACTAAATTGCAATGAAACCAAGCCATTTTTCCAATGAATTACTGCTAGTTTTTCAGAAAGAACATATTATTTGCAATTGCACTAACTTGGCCTAAAACAGTGTTTACTGAAAAAACATTGATTTTCTCCAAAACAGTCGATTAAACTCACATAAAAATGCTTTAAACCAATGTAAAACACTGAATTGCAATGGGACCAAGCCATTTTTCAATGAATTACTGCTAGTTTTTCAGAAAAACCATATTATTTGCAATCACACTAACTTGGCCTAAAACAGTGTTTACTAAAAAAACATTGATTTTCTCAAAAACAGTCGATTAAACTCACATTAAAATGCTTTAAACCAATGTAAAACACTGAATTGCAATGAAACCAAGCCATTTTTTCAATGAATTACTGCTAGTTTTTCAGAAAAAACATATTATTTGCAATCACACTAACTTGGCCTAAAACAGTGTTTACTAAAAAAACCTTGATTTTCTCCAAAACAGTCGATTAAACTCACATAAGAGTGCTTTAAACCAAAGTAAAACATTGAATTGCAATGAATCCAAGCCATTTTTTCAATGAATTACTGCTAGTTTTTCAGAAAAAACATATTATTTGCAATAACACTTACTTGGCCTAAATCAGTGTTTACTAAAAAAACATTGATTTTCTCAAAAACAGTCGATTAAACTCGCATAAACATGCTTTCAACCAATGTAAAACACTAAAGTTCAATGAAACCAAGCCATTTTTCCAATGAATTACTGCTAGTTTTTCAGAAAAAACATATTATTTGCAATTACATTAACTTGTCCTAAAACAGTGTTTACTAAAAAAACATTGATTTTCTCAAAAACAGTCGATTAAACTCACATAAAAATGCCTTAAACCAATGTAAAACACTAAATTGCAATGAAACCAATCCATTTTTTCAATGAATTACTGCTAGTTTTTCAGAAAAAACATATAATTTGCAATTACACTAACTTGGCCTAAAACAGTGTTTACTAAAAAAACATTGATTTTCTCCAAAACAGTCGATTAAACTCACATAAAAATGCTTTAAACCAATGTAAAACACTAAATTGCAATGAAACCAAGCCATTTTTCCAATGAATTACTGCTAGTTTTTCAGAAAGAACATATTATTTGCAATTGCACTAACTTGGCCTAAAACAGTGTTTACTGAAAAAACATTGATTTTCTCCAAAACAGTCGATTAAACTCACATAAAAATGCTTTAAACCAATGTAAAACACTGAATTGCAATGAAACCAAGCCATTTTTTCAATGAATTACTGCTAGTTTTTCAGAAAAACCATATTATTTGCAATCACACTAACTTGGCCTAAAACAGTGTTTACTAAAAAAACATTGATTTTCTCAAAAACAGTCGATTAAACTCACATTAAAATGCTTTAAACCAATGTAAAACACTGAATTGCAATGAAACCAAGCCATTTTTTCAATGAATTACTGCTAGTTTTTCAGAAAAAACATATTATTTGCAATAACACTAACTTGGCCTAAAACAGTGTTTACTAAAAAAACATTGATTTTCTCAAAAACAGTCGATTAAACTCACATAAAAGTGCTTTAAACCAATGTAGAACATTGAATTGCAATGAAACCAAGCCATTTTTTCAATGAATTACTGCTAGTTTTTCAGAAAAAACATATTATTTCCAATAACACTAACTTGGCCTAAATCAGTGTTTACTAAAAAAACATTGATTTTCTCAAAAACAGTCGATTAAACTCGCATAAACATGCTTTCAACCAATGTAAAACACTAAAGTTCTATGAAACCAAGCCATTTTTCCAATGAATTACTGCTAGTTTTTCAGAAAAAACATATTATTTGCAATTACATTAACTTGGCCTAAAACAGTGTTTACTAAAAAAACATTGATTTTCTCAAAAACAGTCAATTAAACTCACATAATAATGCTTTAAACCAATGTAAAACCCTGAATTGCAATGAAACCAAGCCATTTTTCCAATGAACTACTGCTAGTTTTTCAGAAAATACATATTATTTGCAATCACACTAACTTGGCCTAAAACAGTGTTTACTAAAAAAACATTGATTTTCTCAAAAACAGTCGATTAAACTCACATAAAAATGCTTTAAACCAATGTAAAACATTGAATTGCAATGAAACCAAGCCATTTTTTCAATGAATTACTGCTAGTTTTTCAGAAAAAACATATTATTTGCAATTACATTAACTTGGCCTAAAACAGTGTTTACTAAAAAAACATTGATTTTCTCAAAAACAGTCGATTAAACTCACATATAAATGCCTTAAACCAATGTAAAACACTAAATTGCAATGAAACCAAAACATTTTTCCAATGAATTACTGCTAGTTTTTCAGAAAAAACATATTATTTGCAATTACACTAACTTGGCCTAAAACAGTGTTTACTAAAAAAACATTGATTTTCTCAAAAACAGTCGATTAAACTCACATTAAAAAAATTTAAACCAATGTAAAACACTGAATTGCAATGAAACCAAGCCATTTTTCCAATGAACAACTGCTAGTTTTTCAGAAAATACATATTATTTGCAATCACACTAACTTGGCCTAAAACACTGTTTACTAAAAAAACATTGATTTTCTCAAAAACAGTCGATTAAACTCACATAAAAATGCTTTAAACCAATGTAAAACATTGAATTGCAATGAAACCAAGCCATTTTTTCAATGAATTACTGCTAGTTTTTCAGAAAAAACATATTATTTGCAATTACACTAACTTGGCCTAAAACAGTGTTTACTAAAAAAACATTGATTTTCTCAAAAACAGTCGATTAAACTCACATTAAAAAAATTTAAACCAATGTAAAACACTGAATTGCAATGAAACCAAGCCATTTTTCCAATGAACAACTGCTAGTTTTTCAGAAAATACATATTATTTGCAATCACACTAACTTGGCCTAAAACACTGTTTACTAAAAAAACATTGATTTTCTCAAAAACAGTCGATTAAACTCACATAAAATTGCTTTAAACCAATGTAAAACACTAAATTGCAATGAAACCAAGCCATTTTTCCAATGAATTACTGCTAGTTTTTCAGAAAGAACATATTATTTGCAATTGCACTAACTTGGCCTAAAACAGTGTTTACTGAAAAAACATTGATTTTCTCCAAAACAGTCGATTAAACTCACATAAAAATGCTTTAAACCAATGTAAAACACTGAATTGCAATGGGACCAAGCAATTTTTCCAATGAATTACTGCTAGTTTTTCAGAAAAACCATATTATTTGCAATCACACTAACTTGGCCTAAAACAGTGTTTACTAAAAAAACATTGATTTTCTCAAAAACAGTCGATTAAACTCACATTAAAATGCTTTAAACCAATGTAAAACACTGAATTGCAATGAAACCAAGCCATTTTTTCAATGAATTACTGCTAGTTTTTCAGAAAAAACATATTATTTGCAATAACACTAACTTGGCCTAAAACAGTGTTTACTAAAAAAACATTGATTTTCTCAAAAACAGTCGATTAAACTCACATAAAAGTGCTTTAAACCAATGTAGAACATTGAATTGCAATGAAACCAAGCCATTTTTTCAATGAATTACTGCTAGTTTTTCAGAAAAAACATATTATTTGCAATAACACTAACTTGGCCTAAATCAGTGTTTACTAAAAAAACATTGATTTTCTCAAAAACAGTCGATTAAACTCGCATAAACATGCTTTCAACCAATGTGAAACACTAAAGTTCAATGAAACCAAGCCATTTTTCCAATGAATTACTGCTAGTTTTTCAGAAAAAACATATTATTTGCAATTACATTAACTTGGCCTAAAACAGTGTTTACTAAAAAAACATTGATTTTCTCAAAAACAGTCAATTAAACTCACATAATAATGCTTTAAACCAATGTAAAACACTGAATTGCAATGAAACCAAGCCATTTTTCCAATGAACTACTGCTAGTTTTTCAGAAAATACATATTATTTGCAATCACACTAACTTGGCCTAAATCAGTGTTTACTAAAAAAACATTGATTTTCTCAAAAACAGTCGATTAAACTCACAAAAAAATACTTTAAACCAATGTAAAACACTGACGTGCAATGAAACCAAGCCATTTTTCCAATGAATTACTGCTAGTTTTTCAGAAAAACATATTATTTGCAATTACACTAACTTTGCCTAAAACAGTGTTTACTAAAAGAACATTGATTTTCTCAAAAACAGTCGAATAAACTCACATTAAAATGTTTTAAACCAATGTAAAACACTGAATTGCAATGAAACCAAGCCATTTTTCCAATGAATTACTGCTAGTTTTTCAGAAAAAACATATTATTTGCAATCACACTAACTTGGCCTAAAACAGTGTTTACTAAAAAAACATTGATTTTCTCAAAAACAGTCGATTAAACTCACATTAAAATGCTTTAAACCAATGTAAAACACTGAATTGCGATGAAACCAAGCCAATTTTTCAATGAATTACTGCTAGTTTTTCAGAAAATACATATTATTTGCAATACACTAACTTGGCCTAAAACAGTGTTTACTAAAAAAACATTGATTTTCTCCAAAACAGTCGATTAAACTAACATAAAAATGCTTTTAACCAATGTAAAACACTGAATTGCAATGAAACCAATCCATTTTTTCAATGAATTACTGCTAGTTTTTCAGAAAAAACATATAATTTGCAATTACACTAACTTGGCCTAAAACAGTGTTTACTAAAAAAACATTGATTTTCTCCAAAACAGTCGATTAAACTCACATAAAAATGCTTTAAACCAATGTAGAACATTGAATTGCAATGAAACAAAGCCATTTTTTCAATGAATTACTGCTAGGTTTTCAGAAAAAACATATTATTTGCAATTACATTAACTTGGCCTAAAACAGTGTTTACTAAAAAAACATTGATTTTCTCAAAAACAGTCGATTAAACTCACATAAAAATGCTTTAAACCAATGTAAAACACTGAATTGCAATGAAACCAAGCCAATTTTCCAATGAATTACTGCTAGTTTTTCAGAAAAAACATATTATTTGCAATACACTAACTTGGCCTAAAACAGTGTTTATTAAAAAAATATTGATTTTCTCAAAAACAGTCGATTAAACTCACAAAAAAATGCTTTAAACCAATGTAAAACACTGAATTGCAATGAAATCAATCCATTTTTTCAATGAATTACTGCTAGTTTTTCAGAAAAAACATATTATTTGCAACTACACTAACTTGGCCTAAAACAGTGTTTACTAAAAAAACATTGATTTTCTCCAAAACAGTCGATTAAACTAACATAAAAATGCTTTTAACCAATGTAAAACACTGAATTGCAATGAAACCAATCCATTTTTTCAATGAATTACTGCTAGTTTTTCAGAAAAAACATATAATTTGCAATTACACTAACTTGGCCTAAAACAGTGTTTACTAAAAAAACATTGATTTTCTCCAAAACAGTCGATTAAACTCACATAAAAATGCTTTAAACCAATGTAGAACATTGAATTGCAATGAAACAAAGCCATTTTTTCAATGAATTACTGCTAGGTTTTCAGAAAAAACATATTATTTGCAATCACACTAACTTGTACTAAATCAGTGTTTACTAAAAAAACATTGATTTTCTCCAAAACAGTCAATTAAACTCACATAAAAATGCTTTTAACCAATGTAGAACATTGAATTGCAATGAAACCAAGCCATTTTTTCAATGAATTACTGCTAGTTTTTCAGAAAAAACATATTATTTGCAATTACACTAACTTGGCCTAAAACAGTGTTTACTAAAAAAACATTGATTTTCTCAAAAACAGTCGATTAAACTCACATTAAAATGCTTTAAACCAATGTAAAACATTGAATTGCAATGAAACCAAGCCATTTTTCCAATGAACTACTGCTAGTTTTTCAGAAAATACATATTATTTGCAATCACACTAACTTGGCCTTAAGCAGTGTTTACTAAAAAAACATTGATTTTCTCAAAAACAGTCGATTAAACTCACATAAAAATGCTTTAAACCAATGTAAAACACTGAATTGCAATGAAACCAAGCCATTTTTCCAATGAATTACTGCTAGTTTTTCAGAAAAAACATATTATTTGCAATTACACTAACTTGGCCTAAAACAGTGTTTACTAAAAAAACATTGATTTTCTCCAAAACAGTCGATTAAACTCACATAAAAATGCTTTAAACCAATGTAAAACATTGAATTGCAATGAAACCAAGCCATTTTTCCAATGAATTACTGCTAGTTTTTCAGAAAAAACATATTATTTCCAATCACACTAACTTGGCCTAAAACAGTGTTTACTAAAAAAACATTGATTTTCTCCAAAACAGTCAATTAAACTCACATAAAAATACTTTTAACCAATGTAAAACATTGAATTGCAATGAAACCAAGCCATTTTTTCAATGAATTACTGCTAGTTTTTCAGAAAAAACATATTATTTGCAATAACACTAACTTGGCCTAAAACAGTGTTTACTAAAAAAACATTGATTTTCTCAAAAACAGTCGATTAAACTCACATTAAAATGCTTTAAACCAATGTAGAACAATGAATTGCAATGAAACCAAGCCATTTTTCCAATAAATTACTGCTAGTTTTTCAGAAAAAACATATTATTTGCAATCACACTAACTTGGCCTAAAACAGTGTTGTCTAAAAAAACATTGATTTTCTCAAAAACAGTCGATTAAACTCACATAAAAGTGCTTTAAACCAATGTAAAACATTGAATTGCAATGAAACCAAGCCATTTTTTCAATGAATTACTGCTAGTTTTTCAGAAAAAACATATTATTTGCAATTACATTAACTTGGCCTAAAACAGTGTTTACTAAAAAAACATTGATTTTCTCAAAAACAGTCGATTAAACTCACATAAAAATGCCTTAAACCAATGTAAAACACTAAATTGCAATGAAACCAAAACATTTTTCCAATGAATTACTGCTAGTTTTTCAGAAAAAACATATTATTTGCAATTACACTAACTTGGCGTAAAACAGTGTTTACTAAAAAAACATTGATTTTCTCAAAAACAGTCGATTAAACTCACATTAAAAAAATTTAAACCAATGTAAAACACTGAATTGCAATGAAACCAAGCCATTTTTCCAATGAACTACTGCTAGTTTTTCAGAAAATACATATTATTTGCAATCACACTAACTTGGCCTAAAACACTGTTTACTAAAAAAACATTGATTTTCTCAAAAACAGTCGATTAAACTCACATAAAATTGCTTTAAACCAATGTAAAACACTAAATTGCAATGAAACCAAGCCATTTTTCCAATGAATTACTGCTAGTTTTTCAGAAAGAACATATTATTTGCAATTGCACTAACTTGGCCTAAAACAGTGTTTACTGAAAAAACATTGATTTTCTCCAAAACAGTCGATTAAACTCACATAAAAATGCTTTAAACCAATGTAAAACACTGAATTGCAATGGGACCAAGCCATTTTTCAATGAATTACTGCTAGTTTTTCAGAAAAACCATATTACTTGCAATCACACTAACTTGGCCTAAAACAGTGTTTACTAAAAAAACATTGATTTTCTCAAAAACAGTCGATTAAACTCACATTAAAATGCTTTAAACCAATTAAAACACTGAATTGCAATGAAACCAAGCCATTTTTTCAATGAATTACTGCTAGTTTTTCAGAAAAAACATATTATTTGCAATAACACTAACTTGGCCTAAAACAGTGTTTACTAAAAAAACATTGATTTTCTCAAAAACAGTCGATTAAACTCACATAAAAGTGCTTTAAACCAATGTAGAACATTGAATTGCAATGAAACCAAGCCATTTTTTCAATGAATTACTGCTAGTTTTTCAGAAAAAACATATTATTTCCAATAACACTAACTTGGCCTAAATCAGTGTTTACTAAAAAAACATTGATTTTCTCAAAAACAGTCGATTAAACTCGCATAAACATGCTTTCAACCAATGTAAAACACTAAAGTTCTATGAAACCAAGCCATTTTTCCAATGAATTACTGCTAGTTTTTCAGAAAAAACATATTATTTGCAATTACATTAACTTGGCCTAAAACAGTGTTTACTAAAAAAACATTGATTTTCTCAAAAACAGTCAATTAAACTCACATAATAATGCTTTAAACCAATGTAAAACCCTGAATTGCAATGAAACCAAGCCATTTTCCAATGAACTACTGCTAGTTTTTCAGAAAATACATATTATTTGCAATCACACTAACTTGGCCTAAAACAGTGTTTACTAAAAAAACATTGATTTTCTCAAAAACAGTCGATTAAACTCACATAAAAATGCTTTAAACCAATGTAAAACATTGAATTGCAATGAAACCAAGCCATTTTTTCAATGAATTACTGCTAGTTTTTCAGAAAAAACATATTATTTGCAATTACATTAACTTGGCCTAAAACAGTGTTTACTAAAAAAACATTGATTTTCTCAAAAACAGTCGATTAAACTCACATATAAATGCCTTAAACCAATGTAAAACACTAAATTGCAATGAAACCAAAACATTTTTCCAATGAATTACTGCTAGTTTTTCAGAAAAAACATATTATTTGCAATTACACTAACTTGGCCTAAAACAGTGTTTACTAAAAAAACATTGATTTTCTCAAAAACAGTCGATTAAACTCACATTAAAAAAATTTAAACCAATGTAAAACACTGAATTGCAATGAAACCAAGCCATTTTTCCAATGAACTACTGCTAGTTTTTCAGAAAATACATATTATTTGCAATCACACTAACTTGGCCTAAAACACTGTTTACTAAAAAAACATTGATTTTCTCAAAAACAGTCGATTAAACTCACATAAAATTGCTTTAAACCAATGTAAAACACTAAATTGCAATGAAACCAAGCCATTTTTCCAATGAATTACTGCTAGTTTTTCAGAAAGAACATATTATTTGCAATTGCACTAACTTGGCCTAAAACAGTGTTTACTGAAAAAACATTGATTTTCTCCAAAACAGTCGATTAAACTCACATAAAAATGCTTTAAACCAATGTAAAACACTGAATTGCAATGGGACCAAGCCATTTTTCCAATGAATTACTGCTAGTTTTTCAGAAAAACCATATTATTTGCAATCACACTAACTTGGCCTAAAACAGTGTTTACTAAAAAAACATTGATTTTCTCAAAAACAGTCGATTAAACTCACATTAAAATGCTTTAAACCAATGTAAAACACTGAATTGCAATGAAACCAAGCCATTTTTTCAATGAATTACTGCTAGTTTTTCAGAAAAAACATATTATTTGCAATAACACTAACTTGGCCTAAAACAGTGTTTACTAAAAAAACATTGATTTTCTCAAAAACAGTCGATTAAACTCACATAAAAGTGCTTTAAACCAATGTAGAACATTGAATTGCAATGAAACCAAGCCATTTTTTCAATGAATTACTGCTAGTTTTTCAGAAAAAACATATTATTTGCAATAACACTAACTTGGCCTAAATCAGTGTTTACTAAAAAAACATTGATTTTCTCAAAAACAGTCGATTAAACTCGCATAAACATGCTTTCAACCAATGTAAAACACTAAAGTTCAATGAAACCAAGCCATTTTTCCAATGAATTACTGCTAGTTTTTCAGAAAAAACATATTATTTGCAATTACATTAACTTGGCCTAAAACAGTGTTTACTAAAAAAACATTGATTTTCTCAAAAACAGTCAATTAAACTCACATAATAATGCTTTAAACCAATGTAAAACACTGAATTGCAATGAAACCAAGCCATTTTTCCAATGAACTACTGCTAGTTTTTCAGAAAATACATATTATTTGCAATCACACTAACTTGGCCTAAAACAGTGTTTACTAAAAAAACATTGATTTTCTCAAAAACAGTCGATTAAACTCACAAAAAAATACTTTAAACCAATGTAAAACACTGACGTGCAATGAAACCAAGCCATTTTTCCAATGAATTACTGCTAGTTTTTCAGAAAAAACATATTATTTGCAATTACACTAACTTTGCCTAAAACAGTGTTTACTAAAAAAACATTGATTTTCTCAAAAACAGTCCATTAAACTCACATAAAAATGCTTTAAACCAATGAAAAACACTGAATTGCAATGGGACCAAGCCATTTTTCCAATGAATTACTGCTAGTTTTTCAGAAAAAACATATTATTTGCAATTACACTAACTTGGCCTAAAACAGTGTTTACTAAAAAAACATTGATTTTCTCAAAAACAGTCGATTAAACTCACATAAAAATGCTTTAAACCAATGTAAAACACTAACGAGCAATGAAACCAAGCCATTTTTCCAATGAATTACTGCTAGTTTTTCAGAAAAAACATTATTATTTGCAATAACACTAACTTGGCCTAAAACAGTGTTTACTAAAAGAACATTGATTTTCTCAAAAACAGTCGAATAAACTCACATTAAAATGTTTTAAACCAATGTAAAACACTGAATTGCAATGAAACCAAGCCATTTTTCCAATGAATTACTGCTAGTTTTTCAGAAAAAACATATTATTTGCAATCACACTAACTTGGCCTAAAACAGTGTTTACTAAAAAAACATTGATTTTCTCAAAAACAGTCGATTAAACTCACATTAAAATGCTTTAAACCAATGTAAAACACTGAATTGCGATGAAACCAAGCCAATTTTTCAATGAATTACTGCTAGTTTTTCAGAAAATACATATTATTTGCAATACACTAACTTGGCCTAAAACAGTGTTTACTAAAAAAACATTGATTTTCTCAAAAACAGTCAATTAAACTCACATAAAAATGCTTTTAACCAATGTAAAACACTGAATTGCAATGAAACCAATCCATTTTTTCAATGAATTACTGCTAGTTTTTCAGAAAAAACATATAATTTGCAATTACACTAACTTGGCCTAAAACAGTGTTTACTAAAAAAACATTGATTTTCTCCAAAACAGTCGATTAAACTCACATAAAAATGCTTTAAACCAATGTAGAACATTGAATTGCAATGAAACAAAGCCATTTTTTCAATGAATTACTGCTAGGTTTTCAGAAAAAACATATTATTTGCAATTACATTAACTTGGCCTAAAACAGTGTTTACTAAAAAAACATTGATTTTCTCAAAAACAGTCGATTAAACTCACATAAAAATGCTTTAAACCAATGTAAAACACTGAATTGCAATGAAACCAAGCCAATTTTCCAATGAATTACTGCTAGTTTTTCAGAAAAAACATATTATTTGCAATACACTAACTTGGCCTAAAACAGTGTTTACTAAAAAAATATTGATTTTCTCAAAAACAGTCGATTAAACTCACAAAAAAATGCTTTAAACCAATGTAAAACACTGAATTGCAATGAAATCAATCCATTTTTTCAATGAATTACTGCTAGTTTTTCAGAAAAAACATATTATTTGCAACTACACTAACTTGGCCTAAAACAGTGTTTACTAAAAAAACATTGATTTTCTCCAAAACAGTCGATTAAACTAACATAAAAATGCTTTAAACCAATGTAGAACATTGAATTGCAATGAAACAAAGCCATATTTTCAATGACTTACTGCTAGGTTTTCAGAAGAAACATATTATTTGCCATTACATTAACTTGGCCTAAAACAGTGTTTACTAAAAAAACATTGATTTTCTCAAAAACAGTCAATTAAACTCACATAAAAATGCTTTGTACCAATGTAAAACACTGAATTGCAATAAAACAAAGCCATTTTTTCAATGAATTACTGCTAGTTTTTCAGAAAAAACATATTATTTGCAATCACACTAACTTGGCCTAAAACAGTGTTTACTAAAAAAACATTGATTTTCTCAGGAACAGTCGATTAAAATCACATTAAAATGCTTTAAACCAATGTAAAACACTGAATTGCAATGAAACCAAGCCATTTTTCCAATGAATTACTGCTAGTTTTTCAGAAAATGCATATTATTTGCAATCACAATAACTTGGCCTAAAAAAGTGTTTACTAAAAAAACATTGATTTTCTCAAAAACAGTCGATTAAACTCACATAAAAATGCTTTAAACCAATGTAAAACACTAAAGAGCAATGAAACCAAGCCATTTTTCCAATGAATTACTGCTAGTTTTTCAGAAAAAACATTATTATTTGCAATAACACTAACTTGGCCTAAAACAGTGTTTACTAAAAGAACATTGATTTTCTCAAAAACAGTCGAATAAACTCACATTAAAATGTTTTAAACCAATGTAAAACACTGAATTGCAATGAAACCAAGCCATTTTTCCAATGAATTACTGCTAGTTTTTCAGAAAAAACATATTATTTGCAATCACACTAACTTGGCCTAAAACAGTGTTTACTAAAAAAACATTGATTTTCTCAAAAACAGTCGATTAAACTCACATTAAAATGCTTTAAACCAATGTAAAACACTGAATTGCGATGAAACCAAGCCAATTTTTCAATGAATTACTGCTAGTTTTTCAGAAAATACATATTATTTGCAATAACACTAACTTGGCCTAAAACAGTGTTTACTAAAAAAACATTGATTTTCTCCAAAACAGTCGATTAAACTCACATAAAAATGCTTTAAACCAATGTAGAACATTGAATTGCAATGAAACAAAGCCATTTTTTCAATGAATTACTGCTAGGTTTTCAGAAAAAACATATTATTTGCAATTACATTAACTTGGCCTAAAACAGTGTTTACTAAAAAAACATTGATTTTCTCAAAAACAGTCGATTAAACTCACATAAAAATGCTTTAAACCAATGTAAAACACTGAATTGCAATGAAACCAATCCATTTTTTCAATGAATTACTGCTAGTTTTTCAGAAAAAACATATAATTTGCAATTACACTAACTTGGCCTAAAACAGTGTTTACTAAAAAAACATTGATTTTCTCCAAAACAGTCGATTAAACTCACATAAAAATGCTTTAAACCAATGTAGAACATTGAATTGCAATGAAACAAAGCCATTTTTTCAATGAATTACTGCTAGGTTTTCAGAAAAAACATATTATTTGCAATTACATTAACTTGGCCTAAAACAGTGTTTACTAAAAAAACATTGATTTTCTCAAAAACAGTCGATTAAACTCACATAAAAATGCTTTAAACCAATGTAAAACACTAAAGAGCAATGAAACCAAGCCATTTTTCCAATGAATTACTGCTAGTTTTTCAGAAAAAACATTATTATTTGCAATAACACTAACTTGGCCTAAAACAGTGTTTACTAAAAGAACATTGATTTTCTCAAAAACAGTCGAATAAACTCACATTAAAATGTTTTAAACCAATGTAAAACACTGAATTGCAATGAAACCAAGCCATTTTTCCAATGAATTACTGCTAGTTTTTCAGAAAAAACATATTATTTGCAATCACACTAACTTGGCCTAAAACAGTGTTTACTAAAAAAACATTGATTTTCTCAAAAACAGTTGATTAAACTCACATAAAAATGCTTTAAACCAATGTAAAACACTGAATTGCGATGAAACCAAGCCAATTTTTCAATGAATTACTGCTAGTTTTTCAGAAAATACATATTATTTGCAATACACTAACTTGGCCTAAAACAGTGTTTACTAAAAAAACATTGATTTTCTCAAAAACAGTCAATTAAACTCACATAAAAATGCTTTTAACCAATGTAAAACACTGAATTGCAATGAAACCAATCCATTTTTTCAATGAATTACTGCTAGTTTTTCAGAAAAAACATATTATTTGCAATAACACTAACTTGGCCTAAAACAGTGTTTACTAAAAAAACATTGATTTTCTCCAAAACAGTCGATTAAACTCACATAAAAATGCTTTAAACCAATGTAGAACATTGAATTGCAATGAAACAAAGCCATTTTTTCAATGAATTACTGCTAGGTTTTCAGAAAAAACATATTATTTGCAATTACATTAACTTGGCCTAAAACAGTGTTTACTAAAAAAACATTGATTTTCTCAAAAACAGTCGATTAAACTCACATAAAAATGCTTTAAACCAATGTAAAACACTGAATTGCAATGAAACCAAGCCAATTTTCCAATGAATTACTGCTAGTTTTTCAGAAAAAACATATTATTTGCAATACACTAACTTGGCCTAAAACAGTGTTTATTAAAAAAATATTGATTTTCTCAAAAACAGTCGATTAAACTCACAAAAAAATGCTTTAAACCAATGTAAAACACTGAATTGCAATGAAATCAATCCATTTTTTCAATGAATTACTGCTAGTTTTTCAGAAAAAACATATTATTTGCAACTACACTAACTTGGCCTAAAACAGTGTTTACTAAAAAAACATTGATTTTCTCCAAAACAGTCGATTAAACTAACATAAAAATGCTTTTAACCAATGTAAAACACTGAATTGCAATGAAACCAATCCATTTTTTCAATGAATTACTGCTAGTTTTTCAGAAAAAACATATAATTTGCAATTACACTAACTTGGCCTAAAACAGTGTTTACTAAAAAAACATTGATTTTCTCCAAAACAGTCGATTAAACTCACATAAAAATGCTTTAAACCAATGTAGAACATTGAATTGCAATGAAACAAAGCCATTTTTTCAATGAATTACTGCTAGGTTTTCAGAAAAAACATATTATTTGCAATTACATTAACTTGGCCTAAAACAGTGTTTACTAAAAAAACATTGATTTTCTCAAAAACAGTCGATTAAACTCACATAAAAATGCTTTAAACCAATGTAAAACACTGAATTGCAATGAAACCAAGCCAATTTTCCAATGAATTACTGCTAGTTTTTCAGAAAAAACATATTATTTGCAATACACTAACTTGGCCTAAAACAGTGTTTACTAAAAAAATATTGATTTTCTCAAAAACAGTCGATTAAACTCACAAAAAAATGCTTTAAACCAATGTAAAACACTGAATTGCAATGAAATCAATCCATTTTTTCAATGAATTACTGCTAGTTTTTCAGAAAAAACATATTATTTGCAACTACACTAACTTGGCCTAAAACAGTGTTTACTAAAAAAACATTGATTTTATCCAAAACAGTCGATTAAACTAACATAAAAATGCTTTAAACCAATGTAGAACATTGAATTGCAATGAAACAAAGCCATATTTTCAATGACTGACTGCTAGGTTTTCAGAAGAAACATATTATTTGCAATTACATTAACTTGGCCTAAAACAGTGTTTACTAAAAAAACATTGATTTTCTCCAAAACAGTCAATTAAACTCACATAAAAATGCTTTTAACCAATGTAAATCATTGAATTGCAATGAAACCAAGCCATTTTTTCAATGAATTACTGCTAGTTTTTCAGAAAAAACATATTATTTGCAATAACACTAACTTGGCCTAAAACAGTGATTACTAAAAAAACATTGATTTTCTCAAAAACAGTCGATTAAACTCACATTAAAATGCTTTAAACCAATGTAGAACAATGAATTGCAATGAAACCAAGCCATTTTTTCAATGAATTACTGCTAGTTTTTCAGAAAAAACATATTATTTGCAATCAAACTAACTTGGCCTAAAACAGTGTTTACTAAAAAAACATTGATTTTCTCCAAAACAGTCGATTAAACTCACATAAAAGTGCTTTAAACCAATGTAAAACATTGAATTGCAATGAAACCAAGCCATTTTTTCAATGAATTACTGCTAGTTTTTCAGAAAATACATATTATTTGCAATACACTAACTTGGCCTAAAACAGTGTTTACTAAAAAAACATTGATTTTCTCAAAAACAGTCGATTAAACTCACATAAAAATGCTTTTAACCAATGTAAAACACTGAATTGCAATGAAACCAATCCATTTTTTCAATGAATTACTGCTAGTTTTTCAGAAAAAACATATAATTTGCAATTACACTAACTTGGCCTAAAACAGTGTTTACTAAGAAAACATTGATTTTCTCAAAAACAGTCGATTAAACTCACATAAAAATGCTTTAAACCAATGTAGAACATTGAATTGCCATGAAACAAAGCCATTTTTTCAATGAATTACTGCTAGGTTTTCAGAAAAAACATATTATTTGCAATTACATTAACTTGGCCTAAAACAGTGTTTACTAAAAAAACATTGATTTTCTCAAAAACAGTCGATTAAACTCACATAAAAATGCTTTAAACCAATGTAAAACACTGAATTGCAATGAAACCAAGCCATTTTTCCAATGAATTACTGCTAGTTTTTCAGAAAAAACATATTATTTGCAATTACACTTACTTGGCCTAAAACAGTGTTTACTAAAAAAACATTGATTTTCTCTAAAACAGTCGATTAAACTCACATTAAAATGCTTTAAACCAATGTAAAACACTGAATTGCAATGAAACCAAGCCAATTTTCCAATGAATTACTGCTAGTTTTTCAGAAAAAACATATTATTTGCAATACACTAACTTGGCCTAAAACAGTGTTTACTAAAAAAATATTGATTTTCTCAAAAACAGTCGATTAAACTCACATAAAAATGCTTTAAACCAATGTAAAACACTGAATTGCAATGAAACCAATCCATTTTTTCAATGAATTACTGCTAGTTTTTCAGAAAAAAAATATTATTTGCAATTACACTAACTTGGCCTAAAACAGTGTTTACTAAAAAAACATTGATTTTCTCCAAAACAGTCGATTAAACTCATATTAAAATGCTTTAAACCAATGTAAAACACTGAATTGCAATGAAACCAAGCCAATTTTCCAAATAATTACTGCTAGTTTTTCAGAAAAAACATATTATTTGCAATTACATTAACTTGGCCTAAAACAGTGTTTACTAAAAAAACATTGATTTTCTCAAAAACAGTCGATTAAACTCACATAAAAATGCTTTCAACCAATGTAAAACACTGAATTGCAATAAAACAAAGCCATTTTTTCAATGAATTACTGCTAGTTTCTCAGAAAAAACATATTATTTGCAATTACATTAACTTGGCCTAAAACAGTGTTTACTAAAAAAACATTGATTTTCTCAAAAACAGTCAATTAAACTCACATAATAATGCTTTAAACCAATGTAAAACACTGAATTGCAATGAAACAAAGCCATTTCTCCAATGAATTACAGCTAGTTTTTCAGAAAAAACATATTATTTGCAGTTACATTAACTTGGCCTAAAACAGTGTTTACTAAAAAAACATTGATTTTCTCAAAAACAGTCGATTAAACTCACCTTAAAATACTTTAAACCAATGTAAAACACTGAATTGCAATGAAACCAAGCCATTTTTCCAATGAATAACTGCTAGTTTTTCAGAAAAAACATATTATTTGCAATCACATTAACTTGGCCTAAAACAGTGTTTACTAAAAAAACATTGATTTTCTCAAAAACAGTCGATTAAACTCACATAAAAATGCTTTAAACCAATGTAAAACACTGAATTGCAATGAAACCAAGCCAATTTTCCAATGAATTACTGCTAGTTTTTCAGAAAAAACATATTATTTGCAATAACACTAGCTTGGCCTAAAACAGTGATTACTAAAAAAACATTGATTTTCTCAAAAACAGTCGATTAAACTCACACAAAAATGCTTTAAACCAATGTAAAACATTGAATTGCAATGAAACCAAGCCATTTTTCCAATGAATTACTGCTAGTTTCTCAGAAAAAACATATTATTTGCAATCACACTAACTTGGCCTAAAACAGTGTTTACTAAAAAAACATTGATTTTCTCCAAAAAAGTCAATTAAACTCACATAAAAATGCTTTTAACCAATGTAAATCATTGAATTGCAATGAAACCAAGCCATTTTTTCAATGAATTACTGCTAGTTTTTCAGAAAAAACATATTATTTGCAATAACACTAACTTGGCCTAAAACAGTGATTACTAAAAAAACATTGATTTTCTCAAAAACAGTCGATTAAACTCACATTAAAATGCTTTAAACCAATGTAGAACAATGAATTGCAATGAAACCAAGCCATTTTTCCAATAAATTACTGCTAGTTTTTCAGAAAAAACATATAATTTGCAATCACACTAACTTTGCCTAAAACAGTGTTTACTAAAAAAACATTGATTTTCTCCAAAACAGTCGATTAAACTCACATAAAAATGCTTTAAACCAATGTAAAACATTGAATTGCAATGAAACCAAGCCATTTTTTCAATGAATTACTGCTAGTTTTTCAGAAAAAACATATTATTTGCAATAACACTAACTTGGCCTAAATCAGTGTTTACTAAAAAAACATTGATTTTCTCAAAAACAGTCGATTAAACTCGCATAAACATGCTTTCAACCAATGTAAAACACTAAAGTTCAATGAAACCAAGCCATTTTTCCAATGAATTACTGCTAGTTTTTCAGAAAAAACATATTATTTGCAATTACATTAACTTGTCCTAAAACAGTGTTTACTAAAAAAACATTGATTTTCTCAAAAACAGTCGATTAAACTCACATAAAAATGCCTTAAACCAATGTAAAACACTGAATTGCAATGAAACCAATCCATTTTTTTAATGAATTACTGCTAGTTTTTCAGAAAAAACATATTATTTGCAATTACACTAACTTGGCCTAAAACAGTGTTTAATAAAAAAACATTGATTTTCTCCAAAACAGTCGATTAAACTCACATTAAAATAATTTAAACCAATGTAAAACACTGAATTGCAATGAAACCAAGCCATTTTTCCAATGAATTACTGCTAGTTTTTCAGAAAAAACATATTATTTGCAATTACACTAACTTGGCCTAAAACAGTTGTTACTAAAAAAACATTGATTTTCTCAAAAACAGTCGATTAAACTCACACAAAAATGCTTTAAACCAATGTAAAACATTGAATTGCAATGAAACCAAGCCATTTTTCTAATGAATTACTGCTAGTTTTTCAGAAAAAACATATTATTTGCAATCACACTAACTTGGCCTAAAACAGTGTTTACTAAAAAAACATTGATTTTCTCCAAAACAGTCAATTAAACTCACATAAAAATGCTTTCAACCAATGTAAAACATTGAATTGCAATGAAACCAAGCCATTATTTCAATGAATTACTGCAAGTTTTTCAGAAAAAACATATTATTTGCAATAACACTAGCTTGGCCTAAAACAGTGATTACTAAAAAAACATTGATTTTCTCAAAAACAGTCCATTACACTCACATTAAAATGCTTTAAACCAATGTAGAACAATGAATTGCAATGAAACCAAGCCATTTTTCCAATAAATTACTGCTAGTTTTTCAGAAAAAACATATTATTTGCAATCACACTAAATTGGCCTAAAACAGTGTTTACTAAAAAACATTGATTTTCTCCAAAACAGTCGATTAAACTCGCATAAAAGTGCTTTAAACCAATGTAAAACATTGAATTGCAATGAAACCAAGCCATTTTTCCAATGAACTACTGCTAGTTTTTCAGAAAATACATATTATTTGCAATCACACTAACTTGGCCTAAAACAGTGTTTACTAAAAAAACATTGATTTTCTCACAAACAGTCGATTAAACTCACCTAAAAATGCTTTAAACCAATGTAAAACACTGAATTGCAATGAAACCAAGCCATTTTTCCAGTGAATAACTGCTAGTTTTTCAGAAAAAACATATTATTTGCAATCACACTAACTTGGCCTAAAACAGTGTTTACTAAAAAAACATTGATTTTCTCCAAAACAGTCAATTAAACTCACATAAAAATGCTTTTAACCAATGTAAAACATTAAATTGCAATGAAACCAAGCCATTTTTTCAATGAATTACTGCTAGTTTTTCAGAAAAAACATATTATTTGCAATAACACTAGCTTGGCCTAAAACAGTGATTACTAAAAAAACATTGATTTTCTCAAAAACAGTCCATTACACTCACATTAAAATGCTTTAAACCAATGTAGAACAATGAATTGCAATGAAACCAAGCCATTTTTCCAATAAATTACTGCTAGTTTTTCAGAAAGAACATATTATTTGCAATTACACTAACTTGGCCTAAAACAGTGTTTACTAAAAAAACATTGATTTTCTCCAAAACAGTCGATTAAACTCACATTAAAATAATTTAAACCAATGTAAAACACTGAATTGCAATGAAACCAAGCCATTTTTTCAATGAACTACTGCTAGTTTTTCAGAAAATACATATTATTTGCAATCACACTAACTTTGCCTAAAACAGTGTTTACTAAAAAAACATTGATTTTCTCAAAAACAGTCGATTAAACTCACATAAAAATGCTTTAAACCAATGTAAAACACTGAATTGCAATGAAACCAAGCCATTTTTCCAATGAATAACTGCTAGTTTTTCAGAAAAAACATATTATTTGCAATCACACTAACTTGGCCTAAAACAGTGTTTACTAAAAAAACATTGATTTTCTCCAAAACAGTCAATTAAACTCACATAAAAATGCTTTTAACCAATGTAAAACATTAAATTGCAATGAAACCAAGCCATTTTTCCAATAAATTACTGCTAGTTTTTCAGAAAAAACATATTATTTGCAATCACACTAAATTGGCCTAAAACAGTGTTTACTAAAAAACATTGATTTTCTCCAAAACAGTCGATTAAACTCGCATAAAAGTGCTTTAAACCAATGTAAAACATTGAATTGCAATGAAACCAAGCCATTTTTCCAATGAACTACTGCTAGTTTTTTAGAAAATACATATTATTTGCAATCACACTAACTTGGCCTAAAACAGTGTTTACTAAAAAAACATTGATTTTCTCACAAACAGTCGATTAAACTCACCTAAAAATGCTTTAAACCAATGTAAAACACTGAATTGCAATGAAACCAAGCCATTTTTCCAATGAATAACTGCTAGTTTTTCAGAAAAAACATATTATTTGCAATCACACTAACTTGGCCTAAAACAGTGTTTACTAAAAAAACATTGATTTTCTCCAAAACAGTCAATTAAACTCACATAAAAATGCTTTTAACCAATGTAAAACATTAAATTGCAATGAAACCAAGCCATTTTTTCAATGAATTACTGCTAGTTTTTCAGAAAAAACATATTATTTGCAATAACACTAGCTTGGCCTAAAACAGTGATTACTAAAAAAACATTGATTTTCTCAAAAACAGTCCATTACACTCACATTAAAATGCTTTAAACCAATGTAGAACAATGAATTGCAATGAAACCAAGCCATTTTTCCAATAAATTACTGCTAGTTTTTCAGAAAGAACATATTATTTGCAATTACACTAACTTGGCCTAAAACAGTGTTTACTAAAAAAACATTGATTTTCTCCAAAACAGTCGATTAAACTCACATTAAAATAATTTAAACCAATGTAAAACACTGAATTGCAATGAAACCAAGCCATTTTTCCAATGAATAACTGCTAGTTTTTCAGAAAAAACATATTATTTGCAATCACACTAACTTGGCCTAAAACAGTGTTTACTAAAAAAACATTGATTTTCTCCAAAACAGTCAATTAAACTCACATAAAAATGCTTTTAACCAATGTAAAACATTAAATTGCAATGAAACCAAGCCATTTTTTCAATGAATTACTGCTAGTTTTTCAGAAAAAACATATTATTTTCAATAACACTAGCTTGGCCTAAAACAGTGATTACTAAAAAAACATTGATTTTCTCAAAAACAGTCCATTACACTCACATTAAAATGCTTTAAACCAATGTAGAACAATGAATTGCAATGAAACCAAGCCATTTTTCCAATAAATTACTGCTAGTTTTTCAGAAAGAACATATTATTTGCAATTACACTAACTTGGCCTAAAACAGTGTTTACTAAAAAAACATTGATTTTCTCCAAAACAGTCGATTAAACTCACATTAAAATAATTTAAACCAATGTAAAACACTGAATTGCAATGAAACCAAGCCATTTTTTCAATGAACTACTGCTAGTTTTTCAGAAAATACATATTATTTGCAATCACACTAACTTTGCCTAAAACAGTGTTTACTAAAAAAACATTGATTTTCTCAAAAACAGTCGATTAAACTCACATAAAAATGCTTTAAACCAATGTAAAACACTGAATTGCAATGAAACCAAGCCATTTTTCCAATGAATTACTGCTAGTTTTTCAGAAAAAACATATTATTTGCAATCACACTAACTTGGCCTAAAACAGTGTTTACTAAAAAAACATTGATTTTCTCCAAAACAGTCGATTAAACTCACATAAAAATGCTTTAAACCAATGTAAAACATTGAATTGCAATGAAACCAAGCCATTTTTTCAATGAACTACTGCTAGTTTTTCAGAAAATACATATTATTTGCAATCACACTAACTTTGCCTAAAACAGTGTTTACTAAAAAAACATTGATTTTCTCAAAAACAGTCGATTAAACTCACATAAAAATGCTTTAAACCAATGTAAAACACTGAATTGCAATGAAACCAAGCCATTTTTCCAATGAATTACTGCTAGTTTTTCAGAAAAAACATATTATTTGCAATTACACTAACTTGGCCTAAAACAGTGTTTACTAAAAAAACATTGATTTTGTCCAAAACAGTCGATTAAACTCACATAAAAATGCTTTAAACCAATGTAAAACATTGAATTGCAATGAAACCAAGCCATTTTTTCAATGAATTACTGCTAGTTTTTCAGAAAAAACATATTATTTGCAATCACACTAACTTGGCCTAAATCAGTGTTTACTAAAAAAACATTGATTTTCTGAAAAACAGTCGATTAAACTCGCATAAACATGCTTTCAACCAATGTAAAACACTAAAGTTCAATGAAACCAAGCCATTTTTCCAATGAATTACTGCTAGTTTTTCAGAAAAAACATATTATTTGCAATTACACTAACTTGGCCTAAAACAGTGTTTACTAAAAAAACATTGATTTTCTCCAAAACAGTCGATTAAACTGACATTAAAATAATTTAAACCAATGTAAAACACTGAATTGCAATGAAACCAAGCCATTTTTCCAATGAACTACTGCTAGTTTTTCAGAAAATACATATTATTTGCAATCACACTAACTTGGCCTAAAACAGTGTTTACTAAAAAAACATTGATTTTCTCAAAAACATTCGATTAAACTCACATAAAAATGCTTTAAACCAATGTTAAACACTGAATTGCAATGAAACCAAGCCATTTTTCCAATGAATTACTGCTAGTTTTTCAGAAAAAACATATTATTTGCAATTACACTAACTTGGCCTAAAACAGTGTTTACTAAAAAAACATTGATTTTCTCCAAAACAGTCGATTAAACTCACATAAATATGCTTTAAACCAATGTAAAACATTGAATTGCAATGAAACCAAGCCAATTTTTTAATGAATTACTGCTAGTTTTTCAGAAAAAACATATTATTTGCAATCACACTAACTTGGCCTAAATCAGTGTTTACTAAAAAAACATTGATTTTCTGAAAAACAGTCGATTAAACTCGCATAAACATGCTTTCAACCAATGTAAAACACTAAAGTTCAATGAAACCAAGCCATTTTTCCAATGAATTACTGCTAGTTTTTCAGAAAGAACATATTATTTGCAATTACACTAACTTGGCCTAAAACAGTGTTTACTAAAAAAACATTGATTTTCTCCAAAACAGTCGATTAAACTGACATTAAAATAATTTAAACCAATGTAAAACACTGAATTGCAATGAAACCAAGCCATTTTTCCAATGAACTACTGCTAGTTTTTCAGAAAATACATATTATTTGCAATCACACTAACTTGGCCTAAAACAGTGTTTACTAAAAAAGCATTGATTTTCTCCAAAACAGTCAATTAAACTCACATAAAAATGCTTTTAACCAATGTAAAACATTGAATTGCAATGAAACCAAGCCATTTTTTCAATGAATTACTGCTAGTTTTTCAGAAAAAACATATTATTTGCAATAACACTAACTTGGCCTAAAACAGTGTTTACTAAAAAAACATTGATTTTCTCAAAAACAGTCGATTAAACTCACATTAAAATGCTTTAAACCAATGTAGAGCAATGAATTGCAATGAAACCAAGCCATTTTTCCAATAAGTTACTGCTAGTTTTTCAGAAAAAACATATTATTTGCAATCACACTAACTTGGCCTAAAACAGTGTTTACTAAAAAAACATTGATTTTCTCCAAAACAGTCGATTAAACTCACATTAAAATAATTTAAACCAATGTAAAACACTGAATTGCAATGAAACCAAGCCATTTTTCCAATACACTACTGCTAGTTTTTCAGAAAAAACATATTATTTGCAATAACACTAACTTGGCCTAAAACAGTGTTTACTAAAAAAACATTGATTTTCTCAAAAACAGTCGATTAAACTCACATTAAAATGCTTTAAACCAATGTAGAGCAATGAATTGCAATGAAACCAAGCCATTTTTCCAATAAGTTACTGCTAGTTTTTCAGAAAAAACATATTATTTGCAATTACACTAACTTGGCCTAAAACAGTTGTTACTAAAAAAACATTGATTTTCTCAAAAACAGTCGATTAAACTCACACAAAAATGCTTTAAACCAATGTAAAACATTGAATTGCAATGAAACCAAGCCATTTTTCCAATGAATTACTGCTAGTTTTTCAGAAAAAACATATTATTTGCAATCACACTAACTTGGCCTAAAACAGTGTTTACTAAAAAAACATTGATTTTCTCCAAAACAGTCAATTAAACTCACATAAAAATGCTTTTAACCAATGTAAAACATTGAATTGCAATGAAACCAAGCCATTTTTTCAATGAATTACTGCTAGTTTTTCAGAAAAAACATATTATTTGCAATAACACTAGCTTGGCCTAAAACAGTGATTACTAAAAAAACATTGATTTTCTCAAAAACAGTCCATTACACTCACATTAAAATGCTTTAAACCAATGTAGAACAATGAATTGCAATGAAACCAAGCCATTTTTCCAATAAATTACTGCTAGTTTTTCAGAAAAAACATATTATTTGCAATCACACTAAATTGGCCTAAAACAGTGTTTACTAAAAAAACATTGATTTTCTCCAAAACAGTCGATTAAACTCGCATAAACATGCTTTCAACCAATGTAAAACATTGAATTGCAATGAAACCAAGCCATTTTTTCAATGAATTACTGCTAGTTTTTCAGAAAAAACATATTATTTGCAATTACACTAACTTGGCCTAAAACAGTGTTTACTAAAAAAACATTGATTTTCTCCAAAACAGTCGATTAAACTGACATTAAAATAATTTAAACCAATGTAAAACACTGAATTGCAATGAAACCAAGCCATTTTTCCAATGAACTACTGCTAGTTTTTCAGAAAATACATATTATTTGCAATCACACTAACTTGGCCTAAAACAGTGTTTACTAAAAAAACATTGATTTTCTCAAAAACAGTCGATTAAACTCACATAAAAATGCTTTAAACCAATGTAAAACACTGAATTGCAATGAAACCAAGCCATTTTTTCAATGAATTACTGCTAGTTTTTCAGAAAAAACATATCATTTGCAATCACACTAACTTGGCCTAAAACAGTGTTTACTAAAAAAAACATTGATTTTCTCAAGAACAGTCGATTAAACTCACATAAAAGTGCTTTAAACCAATGTAAAACATTGAATTGCAATGAAACCAAGCCATTTTTCCAATGAATTACTGCTAGTTTTTCAGAAAAAACATATTATTTGCAATTACACTAACTTTGCCTAAAACAGTGTTTACTAAAAAAACATTGATTTTCTCCAAAACAGTCGATTAAACTCACATAAAAATGCTTTAAACCAATGTAAAACACTGAATTGCAATGAAACCAAGCCATTTTTCCAATGAACTACTGCTAGTTTTTCAGAAAATACATATTATTTGCAATCACACTAACTTGGCCTAAAACAGTGTTTACTAAAAAAACATTGATTTTCTCCAAAACAGTCAATTAAACTCACATAAAAATGCTTTTAACCAATGTAAAACATTGAATTGCAATGAAACCAAGCCATTTTTTCAATGAATTACTGCTAGTTTTTCAGAAAAAACATATTATTTGCAATAACACTAACTTGGCCTAAAACAGTGTTTACTAAAAAAACATTGATTTTCTCAAAAAAAGTCGATTAAACTCACATTAAAATGCTTTAAACCAATGTAGAGCAATGAATTGCAATGAAACCAAGCCATTTTTCCAATAAGTTACTGCTAGTTTTTCAGAAAAAACATATTATTTGCAATCACACTAACTTGGCCTAAAACAGTGTTTACTAAAAAAACATTGATTTTCTCCAAAACAGTCGATTAAACTCACATAAAAGTGCTTTAAACCAACGTAAAACATTGAATTGCAATGAAACCAAGCCATTTTTTCAATGAATTACTGCTAGTTTTTCAGAAAAAACATATTATTTGCAATAACACTAACTTGGCCTAAATCAGTGTTTACTAAAAGAACATTGATTTTCTCAAAAACAGTCGATTAAACTCGCATAAACATGCTTTTAACCAATGTAAAACACTAAAGTTCAATGAAACCAAGCCATTTTTCCAATGAATTACAGCTAGTTTTTCAGAAAAAACATATTATTTGCAATCACACTAACTTGGCCTAAAACAATGTTTACTAAAAAAACATTGATTTTCTCCAAAACAGTCGATAAAACTCACATAAAAATGCTTTAAACCATTGTAAAACACTGAATTGCAATGAAACCAAGCCATTTTTTCAATGAATTACTGCCAGTTTTTCAGAAAAAACATATTATTTGCAATCACACTAACTTGGCCTAAAACAATGTTTACTAAAAAAACATTGATTTTCTCCAAAACAGTCGATAAAACTCACATAAAAATGCTTTAAACCATTGTAAAACACTGAATTGCAATGAAACCAAGCCATTTTTTCAATGAATTACTGCTAGTTTTTCAGAAAAAACATATTATTTGCAATCACACTAACTTGGCCTTAAACAATGTTTACTAAAAAAACATTGATTTTCTCCAAAACAGTCGATTAAACTCACATTAAAATAATTTAAACCAATGTAAAACACTGAATTGCAATGAAACAATGCCATTTTTCCAATGAACTAGTGCTAGTTTTTCAGAAAATACATATTATTTGCAATCACACTAACTTGGCCTAAAACAGTGTTTACTAAAAAAACATTGATTTTCTCAAAAACAGTCGATTAAACTCACATAAAAATGCTTTAAACCAATGTAAAACACTGAATTGCAATGAAACCAAGCCATTTTTCCAATGAATTACTGCTAGTTTTTCAGAAAAAACATATTATTTGCAATTACACTAACTTGGCCTAAAACAGTGTTTACTAAAAAAACATTGATTTTCTCCAAAACAGTCGATTAAACTCACATAAAAATGCTTTAAACCAATGTAAAACACTGAATTGCAATGAAACCAAGCCATTTTTTCAATGAATTACTGCTAGTTTTTCAGAAAAAACATATTATTTGCAATCACACTAACTTGGCCTAAGACAGTGTTTACTAAAAAAACATTGATTTTCTCCAAAACAGTCAATTAAACTCACACAAAAATGCTTCAAACCAATGTAAAACACTGAATTGCAATGGGACCAAGCCATTTTTCCAATGAATTACTGCTAGTTTTTCAGAAAAACCATATTATTTGCAATCACACTAACTTGGCCTAAAACAGTGTTTACTAAAAAAACATTGATTTTCTCAAAAACAGTCAATTAAACTCACATAAAAATGCTTTAAACCAATGTAAAACATTGAATTGCAATGAAACCAAGCCATTTTTCCAATGAATTACTGCTAGTTTTTCAGAAAAAACATATTATTTGCAATCACACTAACTTGGCCTAAAACAGTGTTTACTAAAAAAACATTGATTTTCTCCAAAACAGTCAATCAAAATCACATAAAAATGCTTTTAACCAATGTAAAACATTGAATTGCAATGAAACCAAGCCATTTTTTCAATGAATTACTGCTAGTTATTCAGAAAAAACATATTATTTGCAATAACACTAACTTGGCCTAAAACAGTGTTTACTAAAAAAACATTGATTTTCTCAAAAACAGTCGATTAAACTCACATAAAAATGCTTTAAACCAATGTAAAACACTGAATTGCAATTAAACCAAGCCATTATTCCAATGAATTACTGCTAGTTTTTCAGAAAAAACATATTATTTGCAATAACACTAACTTGGCCTAAAACAGTGTTTACTAAAAAAACATTGATTTTCTCAAAAACAGTCGATTAAACTCACATAAAAATGCTTTAAACCAATGTAAAACACTGAATTGCAATGAAACCAAGCCATTTTTCCAATGAATTACTGCTAGTTTTTCAGAAAAAACATATTATTTGCAATCACACTAACTTGGCCTAAAACAGTGATTACTAAAAAAAACATTGATATTCTCGAGAACAGTCGATTAAACTCACATTAAAATGCTTTAAACCAATGTAAAACACTGAATTGCAATGAAACCAAGCCATTTTTCCAATGAATTACTGCTAGTTTTTCAGAAAATAAATATTATTTGCAATCACACTAACTTGGCCTAAAACAGTGTTTACTAAAAAAACATTGATTTTCTCAAAAACAGTCGATTAAACTCACATTAAAATGCTTTAAACCAATGTAAAACACTGAATTGCAATGAAACCAAGCCATTTTTCCAATGAACTACTGCTAGTTTTTCAGAAAATACATATCATTTGCAATCACACTAACTTGGCCTAAAACAGTGTTTACTAAAAAAACATTGATTTTCTCCAAAACAGTCGATTAAACTCACATAAAAATGCTTTAAACCAATGTAAAACATTGAATTGCAATGAAACCAAGCAATTTTTCCAATGAATTACTGCTAGTTTTTCAGAAAATACATATCATTTGCAATCACACTAACTTGGCCTAAAACAGTGTTTACTAAAAAAACATTGATTTTCTCCAAAACAGTCGATTAAACTCACATAAAAATGCTTTAAACCAATGTAAAACATTGAATTGCAATGAAATCAAGCCATTTTTTCAATGAATTACTGCTAGTTTTTCAGAAAAAACATATTATTTGCAATCACACTAACTTGGCCTAAGACAGTGTTTACTAAAAAAACATTGATTTTCTCCAAAACAGTCAATTAAACTCACACAAAAATGCTTCAAACCAATGTAAAACACTGAATTGCAATGGGACCAAGCCATTTTTCCAATGAATTACTGCTAGTTTTTCAGAAAAACCATATTATTTGCAATCACACTAACTTGGCCTAAAACAGTGTTTACTAAAAAAACATTGATTTTCTCAAAAACAGTCAATTAAACTCACATAAAAATGCTTTAAACCAATGTAAAACATTGAATTGCAATGAAACCAAGCCATTTTTCCAATGAATTACTGCTAGTTTTTCAGAAAAAACATATTATTTGCAATCACACTAACTTGGCCTAAAACAGTGTTTACTAAAAAAACATTGATTTTCTCCAAAACAGTCAATCAAAATCACATAAAAATGCTTTTAACCAATGTAAAACATTGAATTGCAATGAAACCAAGCCATTTTTTCAATGAATTACTGCTAGTTTTTCAGAAAAAACATATTATTTGCAATAACACTAACTTGGCCTAAAACAGTGTTTACTAAAAGAACATTGATTTTCTCAAAAACAGTCGATTAAACTCACATTAAAATGCTTTAAACCAATGTAGAACAATGAATTGCAATGAAACCAAGCCATTTTTCCAATAAGTTACTGCTAGTTTTTCAGAAAAAACATATTATTTGCAATCACACTAACTTGGCCTAAAACAGTGTTTACTAAAAAAACATTGATTTTCTCAAAAACAGTCGATTAAACTCACATAAAAGTGCTTTAAACCAATGTAAAACATTGAATTGCAATGAAACCAAGCCATTTTTTCAATGAATTACTGCTAGTTTTTCAGAAAAAACATATTATTTGCAATAACACTAACTTGGCCTAAATCAGTGTTTACTAAAAAAACATTGATTTTCTCAAAAACAGTCGATTAAACTCGCATAAACATGCTTTCAACCAATGTAAAACACTGAATTGCAATGAAACAAAGCCATTTTTCCAATGAACTACTGCTAGTTTTTCAGAAAAAACATATTATTTGCAATCACACTAACTTGACCTAAAACAGTGTTTACTAAAAAAGCATTGATTTTCTCCAAAACAGTCAATTAAACTCACACAAAAATGCTTTAAACCAATGTAAAACACTGAATTGCAATGGAACCAAGCCATTTTTCCAATGAATTACTGCTAGTTTTTCAGAAAAACAATATTATTTGCAATCACACTAACTTGGCCTAAAACAGTGTTTACTAATAAAACATTGATTTTCTCAAAAACAGTCGATTAAACTCACATAAAAATGCTTTAAACCAATGTAAAACATTGAATTGCAATGAAACCAAGCCATTTTTTCAATGAATTACTGCTAGTTTTTCAGAAAAAACATATTATTTGCAATAACACTAACTTGGCCTAAAACAGTGTTTACTAAAAAAACATTGATTTTCTCAAAAACAGTCGATTAAACTCACATTAAAATGCTTTAAACCAATGTAAAACAATGAATTGCAATGAAACCAAGCCATTTTTTCAATGAATTACTGCTAGTTTTTCAGAAAAAACATATTATTTGCAATCACACTAACTTGGCCTAAAACAGTGATTACTAAAAAAAACATTGATATTCTCGAGAACAGTCGATTAAACTCACATTAAAATGCTTTAAACCAATGTAAAACACTGAATTGCAATGAAACCAAGCCATTTTTCCAATGAATTACTGCTAGTTTTTCAGAAAATAAATATTATTTGCAATCACACTAACTTGGCCTAAAACAGTGTTTACTAAAAAAACATTGATTTTCTCAAAAACAGTCGATTAAACTCACATTAAAATGCTTTAAACCAATGTAAAACACTGAATTGCAATGAAACCAAGCCATTTTTCCAATGAACTACTGCTAGTTTTTCAGAAAATACATATCATTTGCAATCACACTAACTTGGCCTAAAACAGTGTTTACTAAAAAAACATTGATTTTCTCCAAAACAGTCGATTAAACTCACATAAAATTGCTTTAAACCAATGTAAAACATTGAATTGCAATGAAACCAAGCCATTTTTTCAATGAATTACTGCTAGTTTTTCAGAAAAAACATATTATTTGCAATTACACTAACTTGGCCTAAAACAGTGTTTACTAAAAAAACATTGATTTTCTCCAAAACAGTCGATTAAACTCACATAAAAATGCTTTAAACCAATGTAAAACATTGAATTGCAATGAAACCAAGCCATTTTTCCAATGAATTAATGGTAGTTTTTCAGAAAATACATATTATTTGCAATCACACTAACTTGGCCTAAAACAGTGTTTACTAAAAAAACATTGATTTTCTCAAAAACAGTCGATTAAACTCACATAAAAATGCTTTAAACCAATGTAAAACACTGAATTGCAATGAAACCAAGCCATTTTTCCAATGAATTACTGCTAGTTTTTCAGAAAAAACATATTATTTGCAATTACACTAACTTGGCCTAAAACAGTGTTTACTAAAAAATCATTGATTTTCTCAAAAACAGTCGATTAAACTCACATCAAAATGCTTTAAACCAATGTAAAACATTGAATTGCAATGAAACCAAGCCATTTTTCCAATGAATTACTGCTAGTTTTTCAGAAAAAACATATTATTTGCAATCACACTAACTTGGCCTAAAACAGTGTTTATTAAAAAAACATTGATTTTCTCCAAAACAGTAAATCAAAATCACATAAAAATGCTTTTAACCAATGTAAAACATTGAATTGCAATGAAACCAAGCCATTTTTTCAATGAATTACTGCTAGTTTTTCAGAAAAAACATATTATTTGCAATAACACTAACTTGGCCTAAAACAGTGTTTACTAAAAAAACATTGATTTTCTCAAAAACAGTCGATTAAACTCACATTAAAATGCTTTAAACCAATGTAGAACAATGAATTGCAATGAAACCAAGCCATTTTTCCAATAAGTTACTGCTAGTTTTTCAGAAAAAACATATTATTTGCAATCAAACTAACTTGGCCTAAAACAGTGTTTACTAAAAAAACATTGATTTCCTCAAAAACAGTCGATTAAACTCACATAAAAGTGCTTTAAACCAACGTAAAACATTGAATTGCAATGAAACCAAGCCATTTTTTCAATGAATTACTGCTAGTTTTTCAGAAAAAACATATTATTTGCAATAACACTAACTTGGCCTAAATCAGTGTTTACTAAAAAAACATTGATTTTCTCAAAACCAGTCGATTAAACTCGCATAAACATGCTTTCAACCAATGTAAAACACTAAAGTTCAATGAAACCAAGCCATTTTTCCAATGAATTACTGCTAGTTTTTCAGAAAAAACATATTATTTGCAATCACACTAACTTGGCCTAAAACAATGTTTACTAAAAAAACATTGATTTTCTCCAAAACAGTCGATAAAACTCACATAAAAATGCTTTAAACCATTGTAAAACACTGAATTGCAATGAAACAAAGCCATTTTTCCAATGAACTACTGCTAGTTTTTCAGAAAAAACATATTATTTGCAATCACACTAACTTGACCTAAAACAGTGTTTACTAAAAAAGCATTGATTTTCTCCAAAACAGTCAATTAAACTCACACAAAAATGCTTTAAACCAATGTAAAATAATGAATTGCAATGGGACCAAGCCATTTTTCCAATGAATTACTGCTAGTTTTTCAGAAAAACCATATTATTTGCAATCACACTAACTTGGCCTAAAACAGTGTTTACTAAAAAAAACCTTGATTTTCTCAAGAACAGTCGATTAAACTCACATAAAAGTGCTTTAAACCAATGTAAAACATTGAATTGCAATGAAACCTAGCCATTTTTCCAATGAATTACTGCTAGTTTTTCAGAAAATACATATTATTTGCAATCACACTAACTTGGCCTAAAACAGTGTTTACTAAAAAAACATTGATTTTCTCAAAAACAGTCGATTAAACTCACATTGAAATGCTTTAAACCAATGTAAAACACTGAATTGCAATGAAACCAAGCCATTTTTCCAATGAACTACTGCTAGTTTTTCAGAAAATACATATTATTTGCAATCACACTAACTTGGCCTAAAGCAGTTTTTACTAAAAAAACATTGATTTTCTCAAAAACAGTCGATTAAACTCACATAAAAATGCTTTAAACCAATGTAAAACACTGAATTGCAATGAAACCAAGCCATTTTTCCAATGAATTACTGCTAGTTTTTCAGAAAAAACATATTATTTGCAATAACACTAACTTGGCCTAAAACAGTGTTTACTAGAAAAACATTGATTTTCTCCAAAACAGTCGATTAAACTCACACAAAAGTGCTTTAAACCAATGTAAAACATTGAATTGCAATGAAACCAAGCCATTTTTTCAATGAATTACTGCTAGTTTTTCAGAAAAAACATATTATTTGCAATAACACTAACTTGGCCTAAATCAGTGTTTACTAAAAAAACATTGATTTTCTCAAAAACAGTCGATTAAACTCACATTAAAATGCTTTAAACCAATGTAGAACAATGAATTGCAATGAAACCAAGCCATTTTTGCAATGAATTACTGCTAGCTTTTCAGAAAAAACATATTATTTGCAATTACATTAACTTGGCCGAAAACAGTGTTTACTAAAAAAACATTGATTTTCTCAAAAACAGTCGATTAAACTCACATAAAAATGCCTTAAACCAATGTAAAACACTGAATTGCAATGAAACCAAAACATTTTTCCAATGAATTACTGCTAGTTTTTCAGAAAAGACATATTATTTGCAATCACACTAACTTGGCCTAAAACAGTGTTTACTAAAAAAACATTGATTTTCTCCAAAACAGTCGATTAAACTCACATTAAAATAATTTAAACCAATGTAAAACATTGAATTGCAATGAAACCAAGCCATTTTTCCAATGAACTACTGCTAGTTTTTCAGAAAATACATATTATTTGCAATCACACTAACTTGGCCTAAAACAGTGTTTACTAAAAAAACATTGATTTTCTCAAAAACAGTCGATTAAACTCACATAAAAATGCTTTAAACCAATGTAAAACATTAAATTGCAATGAAACCAAGCCATTTTTTCAATTAATTACTGCTAGTTTTTCAGAAAAAACATATTATTTGCAATCACACTAACTTGGCCTAAAACAGTGATTACTAAAAAAAACATTGATTTTCTCAAGAACAGTCGATTAAACTCACATTAAAATGCTTTAAACCAATGTAAAACACTGAATTGCAATGAAACCAAGCCATTTTTCCAATGAATTACTGCTAGTTTTTCAGAAAATACATATTATTTGCAATCACACTAACTTGGCCTAAAACAGTGTTTACTAAAAAAACATTGATTTTCTCAAAAACAGTCGATTAAACTCACATTAAAATGCTTTAAACCAATGTAAAACACTGAATTGCAATGAAACCAAGCCATTTTTCCAATGAACTACTGCTAGTTTTTCAGAAAATACATATTATTTGCAATCACACTAACTTGGCCTAAAACAGTGTTTACTAAAAAAACATTGATTTTCTCAAAAACAGTCGATTAAACTCACATAAAAATGCTTTAAACCAATGTAAAACACTAAATTGCAATGAAACCAAGCCATTTTTCCAATGAATTACTGCTAGTTTTTCAGAAAAAACATATTATTTGCAATTACACTAACTTGGCCTAAAACAGTGTTTACTAAAAAAACATTGATTTTCTCCAAAACAGTCGATTAAACTCACATAAAAATGCTTTAAACCAATGTAAAACACTGAATTGCAATGAAACCAAGCCATTCTTCCAATGAATTACTGCTAGTTTTTCAGAAAAAACATATTATTTGCAATCACACTTACTTGGCCTAAAACAGTGTTTACTAAAAAAACATTGATTTTCTCCAAAACAGTCAATTAAACTCACATAAAAATGCTTTTAACCAATGTAAAACATTGAATTGCAATGAAACCAAGCCATTTTTTCAATGAATTACTGCTAGTTTTTCAGAAAAAACATATTATTTGCAATAACACTAACTTGGCCTAAATCAGTGTTTACTAAAAAAACATTGATTTTCTCAAAAACAGTCGATTAAACTCACATTAAAATGCTTTAAACCAATGTAAAACAATGAATTGCAATGAAACCAAGCCATTTTTTCAATGAATTACTGCTAGTTTTTCAGAAAAAACATATTATTTGCAATCACACTAACTTGGCCTAAATCAGTGTTTACTAAAAAAACATTGATTTTCTCAAAAACAGTCGATTAAACTCACATTAAAATGCTTTAAACCAATGTAGAACAATGAATTGCAATGAAACCAAGCCATTTTTCCAATAAGTTACTGCTAGTTTTTCAGAAAAAACATATTATTTGCAATCAAACTAACTTGGCCTAAAACAGTGTTTACTAAAAAAACATTGATTTTCTCAAAAACAGTCGATTAAACTCACATTAAAATGCTTTAAACCAATGTAAAACACTGAATTGCAATGAAACCAAGCCATTTTTCCAATGAATTACTGCTAGTTTTTCAGAAAAAACATATTATTTGCAATAACACTAACTTGGCCTAAATCAGTGTTTACTAAAAAAACATTGATTTTCTCAAAACCAGTCGATTAAACTCGCATAAACATGCTTTCAACCAATGTAAAACACTAAAGTTCAATGAAACCAAGCCATTTTTCCAATGAATTACTGCTAGTTTTTCAGAAAAAACATATTATTTGCAATCACACTAACTTGGCCTAAAACAATGTTTACTAAAAAAACATTGATTTTCTCCAAAACAGTCGATAAAACTCACATAAAAATGCTTTAAACCATTGTAAAACACTGAATTGCAATGAAACAAAGCCATTTTTCCAATGAACTACTGCTAGTTTTTCAGAAAAAACATATTATTTGCAATCACACTAACTTGACCTAAAACAGTGTTTACTAAAAAAGCATTGATTTTCTCCAAAACAGTCAATTAAACTCACACAAAAATGCTTTAAACCAATGTAAAATAATGAATTGCAATGGGACCAAGCCATTTTTCCAATGAATTACTGCTAGTTTTTCAGAAAAACCATATTATTTGCAATCACACTAACTTGGCCTAAAACAGTGTTTACTAAAAAAAACCTTGATTTTCTCAAGAACAGTCGATTAAACTCACATAAAAGTGCTTTAAACCAATGTAAAACATTGAATTGCAATGAAACCTAGCCATTTTTCCAATGAATTACTGCTAGTTTTTCAGAAAATACATATTATTTGCAATCACACTAACTTGGCCTAAAACAGTGTTTACTAAAAAAACATTGATTTTCTCAAAAACAGTCGATTAAACTCACATTGAAATGCTTTAAACCAATGTAAAACACTGAATTGCAATGAAACCAAGCCATTTTTCCAATGAACTACTGCTAGTTTTTCAGAAAATACATATTATTTGCAATCACACTAACTTGGCCTAAAGCAGTTTTTACTAAAAAAACATTGATTTTCTCAAAAACAGTCGATTAAACTCACATAAAAATGCTTTAAACCAATGTAAAACACTGAATTGCAATGAAACCAAGCCATTTTTCCAATGAATTACTGCTAGTTTTTCAGAAAAAACATATTATTTGCAATAACACTAACTTGGCCTAAAACAGTGTTTACTAGAAAAACATTGATTTTCTCCAAAACAGTCGATTAAACTCACACAAAAGTGCTTTAAACCAATGTAAAACATTGAATTGCAATGAAACCAAGCCATTTTTTCAATGAATTACTGCTAGTTTTTCAGAAAAAACATATTATTTGCAATAACACTAACTTGGCCTAAATCAGTGTTTACTAAAAAAACATTGATTTTCTCAAAAACAGTCGATTAAACTCACATTAAAATGCTTTAAACCAATGTAGAACAATGAATTGCAATGAAACCAAGCCATTTTTGCAATGAATTACTGCTAGCTTTTCAGAAAAAACATATTATTTGCAATTACATTAACTTGGCCGAAAACAGTGTTTACTAAAAAAACATTGATTTTCTCAAAAACAGTCGATTAAACTCACATAAAAATGCCTTAAACCAATGTAAAACACTGAATTGCAATGAAACCAAAACATTTTTCCAATGAATTACTGCTAGTTTTTCAGAAAAGACATATTATTTGCAATCACACTAACTTGGCCTAAAACAGTGTTTACTAAAAAAACATTGATTTTCTCCAAAACAGTCGATTAAACTCACATTAAAATAATTTAAACCAATGTAAAACATTGAATTGCAATGAAACCAAGCCATTTTTCCAATGAACTACTGCTAGTTTTTCAGAAAATACATATTATTTGCAATCACACTAACTTGGCCTAAAACAGTGTTTACTAAAAAAACATTGATTTTCTCAAAAACAGTCGATTAAACTCACATAAAAATGCTTTAAACCAATGTAAAACATTAAATTGCAATGAAACCAAGCCATTTTTTCAATTAATTACTGCTAGTTTTTCAGAAAAAACATATTATTTGCAATCACACTAACTTGGCCTAAAACAGTGATTACTAAAAAAAACATTGATTTTCTCAAGAACAGTCGATTAAACTCACATTAAAATGCTTTAAACCAATGTAAAACACTGAATTGCAATGAAACCAAGCCATTTTTCCAATGAATTACTGCTAGTTTTTCAGAAAATACATATTATTTGCAATCACACTAACTTGGCCTAAAACAGTGTTTACTAAAAAAACATTGATTTTCTCAAAAACAGTCGATTAAACTCACATTAAAATGCTTTAAACCAATGTAAAACACTGAATTGCAATGAAACCAAGCCATTTTTCCAATGAACTACTGCTAGTTTTTCAGAAAATACATATTATTTGCAATCACACTAACTTGGCCTAAAACAGTGTTTACTAAAAAAACATTGATTTTCTCAAAAACAGTCGATTAAACTCACATAAAAATGCTTTAAACCAATGTAAAACACTGAATTGCAATGAAACCAAGCCATTTTTCCAATGAATTACTGCTAGTTTTTCAGAAAAAACATATTATTTGCAATTACACTAACTTGGCCTAAAACAGTGTTTACTAAAAAAACATTGATTTTCTCCAAAACAGTCGATTAAACTCACATAAAAATGCTTTAAACCAATGTAAAACACTGAATTGCAATGAAACCAAGCCATTCTTCCAATGAATTACTGCTAGTTTTTCAGAAAAAACATATTATTTGCAATCACACTTACTTGGCCTAAAACAGTGTTTACTAAAAAAACATTGATTTTCTCCAAAACAGTCAATTAAACTCACATAAAAATGCTTTTAACCAATGTAAAACATTGAATTGCAATGAAACCAAGCCATTTTTTCAATGAATTACTGCTAGTTTTTCAGAAAAAACATATTATTTGCAATAACACTAACTTGGCCTAAATCAGTGTTTACTAAAAAAACATTGATTTTCTCAAAAACAGTCGATTAAACTCACATTAAAATGCTTTAAACCAATGTAAAACAATGAATTGCAATGAAACCAAGCCATTTTTTCAATGAATTACTGCTAGTTTTTCAGAAAAAACATATTATTTGCAATCACACTAACTTGGCCTAAAACAGTGATTACTAAAAAAAACATTGATTTTCTCAAGAACAGTCGATTAAACTCACATTAAAATGCTTTAAACCAATGTAAAACACTGAATTGCAATGAAACCAAGCCATTTTTCCAATGAATTACTGCTAGTTTTTCAGAAAATACATATTATTTGCAATCACACTAACTTGGCCTAAAACAGTGTTTACTAAAAAAACATTGATTTTCTCCAAAACAGTCGATTAAACTCACATAAAAATGCTTTAAACCAATGTAAAACACTGAATTGCAATGAAACCAAGCCATTTTTCCAATGAATTACTGCTAGTTTTTCATAAAAAACATATTATTTGCAATCACACTTACTTGGCCTAAAAAAGTGTTTACTAAAAAAACATTGATTTTCTCCAAAACAGTCAATTAAACTCACATAAAAATGCTTTTAACCAATGTAAAACATTGAATTGCAATGAAACCAAGCCATTTTTTCAATGAATTACTGCTAGTTTTCCAGAAAAAACATATTATTTGCAATAACACTAACTTGGCCTAAATCAGTGTTTACTAAAAAAACATTGATTTTCTCAAAAACAGTCGATTAAACTCACATTAAAATGCTTTAAACCAATGTAAAACAATGAATTGCAATGAAACCAAGCCATTTTTTCAATGAATTACTGCTAGTTTTTCAGAAAAAACATATTATTTGCAATCACACTAACTTGGCCTAAAACAGTGATTACTAAAAAAAACATTGATTTTCTCAAGAACAGTCGATTAAACTCACATTAAAATGCTTTAAACCAATGTAAAACACTGAATTGCAATGAAACCAAGCCATTTTTCCAATGAATTACTGCTAGTTTTTCAGAAAAAACATATTATTTGCAATCACACTTACTTGGCCTAAAAAAGTGTTTACTAAAAAAACATTGATTTTCTCCAAAACAGTCAATTAAACTCACATAAAAATGCTTTTAACCAATGTAAAACATTGAATTGCAATGAAACCAAGCCATTTTTTCAATGAATCACTGCTAGTTTTTCAGAAAAAACATATTATTTGCAATAACACTAACTTGGCCTAAATCAGTGTTTACTAAAAAAACATTGATTTTCTCAAAAACAGTCGATTAAACTCACATTAAAATGCTTTAAACCAATGTAAAACAATGAATTGCAATGAAACCAAGCCATTTTTTCAATGAATTACTGCTAGTTTTTCAGAAAAAACATATTATTTGCAATCACACTAACTTGGCCTAAAACAGTGATTACTAAAAAAAACATTGATTTTCTCAAGAACAGTCGATTAAACTCACATTAAAATGCTTTAAACCAATGTAAAACACTGAATTGCAATGAAACCAAGCCATTTTTCCAATGAATTACTGCTAGTTTTTCAGAAAATACATATTATTTGCAATCACACTAACTTGGCCTAAAACAGTGTTTACTAAAAAAACATTGATTTTCTCCAAAACAGTCGATTAAACTCACATAAAAATGCTTTAAACCAATGTAAAACACTGAATTGCAATGAAACCAAGCCATTTTTCCAATGAATTACTGCTAGTTTTTCAGAAAAAACATATTATTTGCAATCACACTTACTTGGCCTAAAAAAGTGTTTACTAAAAAAACATTGATTTTCTCCAAAACAGTCAATTAAACTCACATAAAAATGCTTTTAACCAATGTAAAACATTGAATTGCAATGAAACCAAGCCATTTTTTCAATGAATTACGGCTAGTTTTCCAGAAAAAACATATTATTTGCAATAACACTAACTTGGCCTAAATCAGTGTTTACTAAAAAAACATTGATTTTCTCAAAAACAGTCGATTAAACTCACATTAAAATGCTTTAAACCAATGTAAAACAATGAATTGCAATGAAACCAAGCCATTTTTTCAATGAATTACTGCTAGTTTTTCAGAAAAAACATATTATTTGCAATCACACTAACTTGGCCTAAAACAGTGATTACTAAAAAAAACATTGATTTTCTCAAGAACAGTCGATTAAACTCACATTAAAATGCTTTAAACCAATGTAAAACACTGAATTGCAATGAAACCAAGCCATTTTTCCAATGAATTACTGCTAGTTTTTCAGAAAATACATATTATTTGCAATCACACTAACTTGGCCTAAAACAGTGTTTACTAAAAAAACATTGATTTTCTCCAAAACAGTCGATTAAACTCACATAAAAATGCTTTAAACCAATGTAAAACACTGAATTGCAATGAAACCAAGCCATTTTTCCAATGAATTACTGCTAGTTTTTCAGAAAAAACATATTATTTGCAATCACACTTACTTGGCCTAAAAAAGTGTTTACTAAAAAAACATTGATTTTCTCCAGAACAGTCAATTAAACTCACATAAAAATGCTTTTAACCAATGTAAAACATTGAATTGCAATGAAACCAAGCCATTTTTTCAATGAATTACTGCTAGTTTTCCAGAAAAAACATATTATTTGCAATAACACTAACTTGGCCTAAATCAGTGTTTACTAAAAAAACATTGATTTTCTCAAAAACAGTCGATTAAACTCACATTAAAATGCTTTAAACCAATGTAAAACAATGAATTGCAATGAAACCAAGCCATTTTTTCAATGAATTACTGCTAGTTTTTCAGAAAAAACATATTATTTGCAATCACACTAACTTGGCCTAAAACAGTGATTACTAAAAAAAACATTGATTTTCTCAAGAACAGTCGATTAAACTCACATTAAAATGCTTTAAACCAATGTAAAACACTGAATTGCAATGAAACCAAGCCATTTTCCAATGAATTACTGCTAGTTTTTCAGAAAATACATATTATTTGCAATCACACTAACTTGGCCTAAAACAGTGTTTACTAAAAAAACATTAATTTTCTAAAAAACAGTCGATTAAACTCACATTAAAATGCTTTAAACCAATGTAAAACACTGAATTGCAATGAAACCAAGCCATTTTTCCAATGAACTACTGCTAGTTTTTCAGAAAATACATATTATTTGCAATCACACTAACTTGGCCTAAAACAGTGTTTACTAAAAAAACATTGATTTTCTCAAAAACAGTCGATTAAACTCACATAAAAATGCTTTAAACCAAAGTAAAACACTGAATTGCAATGAAACCAAGCCATTTTTCCAATGAATTACTGCTAGTTTTTCAGAAAAAACATATTATTTGCAATAACACTAACTTGGCCTAAAACAGTGATTACTAAAAAAAACATTGATTTTCTCAAGAACAGTCGATTAAACTCACATAAAAGTGCTTTAAACCAATGTAAAACATTGAATTGCAATGAAACCAAGCCATTTTTTCAATGAATTACTGCTAGTTTTTCAGAAAAAACATATTATTTGCAATAACACTAACTTGGCCTAAATCAGTGTTTACTAAAAAAACATTGATTTTCTCAAAAACAGTCGATTAAACTCACATTAAAATGCTTTAAACCAATGTAAAACAATGAATTGCAATGAAACCAAGCCATTTTTGCAATGAATTACTGCTAGCTTTTCAGAAAAAACATATTATTTGCAATAACACTAAATTAGCCTAAATCAGTGTGTAATAAAAAAACATTGATTTTCTCAAAAACAGTCGATTAAACTCACATTAAAATGCTTTAAACCAATGTAGAACAATGAATTGCAATGAAAACAAGCCGTTTTTGCAATGAATTACTGCTAGTTTTTCAGAAAAAACATATTATTTGCAATCACACTAACTTGGCCTAAAACAGTGTTTACTAAAAAAACATTGATTTTCTCAAAAACAGTCGATTAAACTCACATAAAAATGCCCTAAACCAATGTAAAACACTGAATTGCAATGAAACCAAAACATTTTTCCAATGAATTACTGCTAGTTTTTCAGAAAAGACATATTATTTGCAATTACACTAACTTGGCCTAAAACAGTGTTTACTAAAAAAACATTGATTTTCTCCAAAACAGTCGATTAAACTCACATTAAAATAATTTAAACCAATGTAAAACACTGAATTGCAATGAAACCGAGCCATTTTTCCAATGAACTACTGCTAGTTTTTCAGAAAATACATATTATTTGCAATCACACTAACTTGGCCTAAAACAGTGTTTACTAAAAAAACATTGATTTTCTCAAGAACAGTCGATTAAACTCACATTAAAATGCTTTAAACCAATGTAAAACACTGAATTGCAATGAAACCAAGCCATTTTTCCAATGAATTACTGCTAGTTTTTCAGAAAATACATATTATTTGCAATAACACTAACTTGGCCTAAAACAGTGTTTACTAAAAAAACATTGATTTTCTCAAAAACAGTCGATTAAACTCACATTAAAATGCTTTAAACCAATGTAAAACATTGAATTGCAATGAAACCAAGCCATTTTTCCAATGAATTACTGCTAGTTTTTCAGAAAAAACATATTATTTGCAATCACACTAACTTGGCCTAAAACAGTGTTTACTAAAAAAACATTGATTTTCTCAAAAACAGTCGATTAAACTCACATAAAAATGCTTTAAACCAATGTAAAACACTGAATTGCAATGAAACCAAGCCATTTTTCCAATGAATTACTGCTAGTTTTTCAGAAAAAACATATTATTTGCAATTACACTAACTTGGCCTAAAACAGTGTTTACTAAAAAAACATTGATTTTCTCCAAAACAGTCGATTAAACTCACATAAAAATGCTTTAAACCAATGTAAAACACTGAATTGCAATGAAACCAAGCCATTTTTCCAATGAATTACTGCTAGTTTTTCAGAAAAAACATTATTTGCAATCACACTTACTTGGCCTAAAAAAGTGTTTACTAAAAAAACATTGATTTTCTCCAAAACAGTCAATTAAACTCACATAAAAATGCTTTTAACCAATGTAAAACATTGAATTGCAATGAAACCAAGCCATTTGCTCAATGAATTACTGCTAGTTTTTCAGAAAAAACATATTATTTGCAATAACACTAACTTGGCCTAAAACAGTGTTTACTAAAAAAACATTGATTTTCTCAAAAACAGTCGATTAAACTCACATAAAAATGCTTTAAACCAATGTAAAACACTGAATTGCAATGAAACCAAGCCATTTTTCCAATGAATTACTGCTAGTTTTTCAGAAAAAACATATTATTTGCAATAACACTAACTTGGCCTAAAACAGTGTTTACTAAAAGAACATTGATTTTCTCAAAAACAGTCGATTAAACTCACATTAAAATGCTTGAAACCAATATAGAACAATGAATTGCAATGAAACCAAGCCATTTTTGCAATAAATTACAGCTAGTTTTTCAGAAAAAGCATATTATTTGCAATCAAACTAACTTGGCCTAAAACAGTGTTTACTAAAAAAACATTGATTTTCTCCAAAACAGTCGATTAAACTCACATAAAAGTGCTTTAAACCAATGTAAAACATTGAATTGCAATGAAACCAAGCCATTTTTTCAATGAATTACTGCTAGTTTTTCAGAAAAAACATATTATTTGCAATAACACTAACTTGGCCTAAATCAGTGTTTACTAAAAAAACATTGATTTTCTCAAAAACAGTCGATTAAACTCACATTAAAATGCTTTAAACCAATGTAGAACAATGAATTGCAATGAAACCAAGCCATTTTTGCAATGAATTACTGCTAGTTTTTCAGAAAAAACATATTATTTGCAATTACATTAACTTGGCCTAAAACAGTGTTTACTAAAAAAACATTGATTTTCTCAAAAACAGTCGATTAAACTCACATAAAAATGCCTTAAACCAATGTAAAACACTGAATTGCAATGAAACAAAAACATTTTTGCAATGAATTACTGCTAGTTTTTCAGAAAAAACATATTATTTGCAATTACACTAATTTGGCCTAAAACAGTGTTTACTAAAAGAACATTGATTTTCTCCAAAACAGTCGATTAAACTCACATTAAAATAATTTAAACCAATGTAAAACACTGAATTGCAATTAAACCAAGCCATTTTTCCAATGAACTACTGCTAGTTTTTCAGAAAATACATATTATTTGCAATCACACTAACTTGGCCTAAAACAGTGTTTACGAAAAAAACATTGATTTTCTCAAAAACAGTCGATTAAACTCACATTAAAATGCTTTAAACCAACGTAAAACAATGAATTGCAATGAAACCAAGCCATTTTTTCAATGAATTACTGCTAGTTTTTCAGAAAAAACATATTATTTGCAATCACACTAACTTGGCCTAAAACAGTGATTACTAAAAAAAACATTGATTTTCTCAAGAACAGTCGATTAAACTCACATTAAAATGCTTTAAACCAATGTAAAACACTAAATTGCAATGAAACCAAGCCATTTTTCCAATGAATTACTGCTAGTTTTTCAGAAAATACATATTATTTGCAATAACACTAACTTGGCCTAAATCAGTGTTTACTAAAAAAACATTGATTTTCTCAAAAACAGTCGATTAAACTCACATTAAAATGCTTTAAACCAATATAGAACAATGAATTGCAATGAAACCAAGCCATTTTTGCAATGAATTACTGCTAGTTTTTCAGAAAAAACATATTATTTGCAATTACATTAACTTGGCCTAAAACAGTGTTTACTAAAAAAACATTGATTTTCTCAAAAACAGTCGATTAAACTCACATTAAAATGCTTTAAACCAATGTAGAACAATGAATTGAAATGAAACCAAGCCATTTTTCCAATGAATTGCTGGTATTTTTTCCAGAAAAAACATATTATTTGCAATTACATTAACTTGGCCTAAAACAGTGTTCACTAAAAAAACATTGATTTTCTCCAAAACAGTCGATTAAACTCACATAAAAGTGCTTTAAACCAATGTAAAACATTGAATTGCAATGAAACCAAGCCATTTTTTCAATGAAATACTGCTAGTTTTTCAGAAAAAACATATTATTTGCAATAACACTAAATTAGCCTAAATCAGTGTTTAATAAAAAAACATTGATTTTCTCAAAAACAGTCGATTAAACTCACATTAAAATGCTTTAAACCAATGTAGAACAATGAATTGCAATGAAAACAAGCCGTTTTTGCAATGAATTACTGCTAGTTTTTCAGAAAATACATATTATTTGCAATCACACTAACTTGGCCTAAAACAGTGTTTACTAAAAAAACATTGATTTTCTCAAAAACAGTCGAGTAAACTCACATAAAAATGCTTTAAACCAATGTAAAACACTGAATTGCAATGAAACCAAGCCATTTTTCCAATGAATTACTGCTAGTTTTTCAGAAAAAACATATTATTTGCAATTACACTAACTTGGCCTAAAACAGTGTTTACTAAAAAAACATTGATTTTCTCCAAAACAGTCAATTAAACTCACATAAAAATGCTTTAAACCAATGTAAAACACTGAATTGCAATGAAACCAAGCCATTTTTCCAATGAATTACTGCTAGTTTTTCAGAAAAAACATATTATTTGCAATCACACTTACTTGGCCCAAAAAAGTGTTTACTAAAAAAACATTGATTTTCTCCAAAACAGTCAATTAAACTCACATAAAAATGCTTTTAACCAATGTAAAACATTGAATTGCAATGAAACCAAGCCATTTTTTCAATGAATTACTGCTAGTTTTTCAGAAAAAACATATTATTTGCAATAACACTAACTTGGCCTAAAACAGTGTTTACTAAAAAAACATTGATTTTCTCAAAAACAGTCGATTAAACTCACATTAAAGTGCTTTAAACCAATGTAAAACAATGATTTGCAATGAAACCAAGCCATTTTTTCAATGAATTACTGCTAGTTTTTCAGAAAAAACATATTATTTGCAATCACACTAACTTGGCCTAAAACAGTGATTACTAAAAAAAACATTGATTTTCTCAAGAACAGTCGATTAAACTCACATTAAAATGCTTTAAACCAATGTAAAACACTAAATTGCAATGAAACCAAGCCATTTTTTCAATGAATTACTGCTAGTTTTTCAGAAAATACATATTATTTGCAATCACACTAACTTGGCCTAAAACAGTGTTTACTAAAAAAACATTGATTTTCTCAAAAACAGTCGATTAAACTCACATTAAAATGCTTTAAACCAATGTAGAACAATAAATTGCAATGAAACCAAGCCATTTTTGCAATAAATTACTGCTAGTTTTTCAGAAAAAACATATTATTTGCAATCACACTAACTTGGCCTAAAACAGTGATTACTAAAAAAAACATTGATTTTCTCAAGAACAGTCGATTAAACTCACATTAAAATGCTTTAAACCAATGTAAAACACTAAATTGCAATGAAACCAAGCCATTTTTCCAATGAATTACTGCTAGTTTTTCAGAAAATACATATTATTTGCAATCACACTAACTTGGCCTAAAACAGTGTTTACTAAAAAAACATTGATTTTCTCAAAAACAGTCGATTAAACTCACATTAAAATGCTTTAAACCAATGTAAAACACTGAATTACAATGTAACCAAGCCATTTTTCCAATGAATTACTGCTAGTTTTTCAGAAAAAACATATTATTTGCAATAACACTAACTTGGCCTAAAACAGTGTTTACTAAAAAAACATTGATTTTCTCAAAAACAGTCGATTAAACTCACATTAAAATAATTTAAACCAATGTAAAACAATGAATTGCAATAAAACCAAGCCATTTTTCCAATGAATTACTGCTAGTTTTTGAGAAAAAACATATTATTTGCAATCACACTAACTTGGCCTAAAACAGTGATTACTAAAAAAAACATTGATTTTCTCAAGAACAGTCGATTAAACTCTCATTAAAATGCTTTAAACCAATGTAAAACACTGAATTGCAATGAAACCAAGCCATTTTTCCAATGAATTACTGCTAGTTTTTCAGAAAATACATATTATTTGCAATCACACTAACTTGGCCTAAAACAGTGTTTACTAAAAAAACATTGATTTTCTCAAAAACAGTCGATTAAACTCACATTAAAATGCTTTAAACCAATGTAAAACACTGAATTGCAATGAAACCAAGCCATTTTTTCAATGAACTACTGCTAGTTTTTCAGAAAATACATATTATTTGCAATCACACTAACTTGGCCTAAAACAGTGTTTACTAAAAAAACATTGATTTTCTCAAAAACAGTCGATTAAACTCACATAAAAATGCTTTAAACCAATGTAAAACACTGAATTGCAATGAAACCAAGCCATTTTTCCAATGAATTACTGCTAGTTTTTCAGAAAAAACATATTATTTGCAATCACACTTACTTGGCCCAAAAAAGTGTTTACTAAAAAAACATTGATTTTCTCCAAAACAGTCAATTAAACTCACATAAAAATGCTTTTAACCAATGTAAAACATTGAATTGCAATGAAACCAAGCCATTTTTTCAATGAATTACTGCTAGTTTTTCAGAAAAAACATATTATTTGCAATAACACTAACTTGGCCTAAAACAGTGTTTACTAAAAAAACATTGATTTTCTCAAAAACAGTCGATTAAACTCACATTAAAGTGCTTTAAACCAATGTAAAACAATGATTTGCAATGAAACCAAGCCATTTTTTCAATGAATTACTGCTAGTTTTTCAGAAAAAACATATTATTTGCAATCACACTAACTTGGCCTAAAACAGTGATTACTAAAAAAAACATTGATTTTCTCAAGAACAGTCGATTAAACTCACATTAAAATGCTTTAAACCAATGTAAAACACTAAATTGCAATGAAACCAAGCCATTTTTTCAATGAATTACTGCTAGTTTTTCAGAAAATACATATTATTTGCAATCACACTAACTTGGCCTAAAACAGTGTTTACTAAAAAAACATTGATTTTCTCAAAAACAGTCGATTAAACTCACATTAAAATGCTTTAAACCAATGTAGAACAATAAATTGCAATGAAACCAAGCCATTTTTGCAATAAATTACTGCTAGTTTTTCAGAAAAAACATATTATTTGCAATCACACTAACTTGGCCTAAAACAGTGATTACTAAAAAAAACATTGATTTTCTCAAGAACAGTCGATTAAACTCACATTAAAATGCTTTAAACCAATGTAAAACACTAAATTGCAATGAAACCAAGCCATTTTTCCAATGAATTACTGCTAGTTTTTCAGAAAATACATATTATTTGCAATCACACTAACTTGGCCTAAAACAGTGTTTACTAAAAAAACATTGATTTTCTCAAAAACAGTCGATTAAACTCACATTAAAATGCTTTAAACCAATGTAAAACACTGAATTACAATGAAACCAAGCCATTTTTCCAATGAATTACTGCTAGTTTTTCAGAAAAAACATATTATTTGCAATAACACTAACTTGGCCTAAAACAGTGTTTACTAAAAAAACATTGATTTTCTCAAAAACAGTCGATTAAACTCACATTAAAATAATTTAAACCAATGTAAAACAATGAATTGCAATAAAACCAAGCCATTTTTCCAATGAATTACTGCTAGTTTTTGAGAAAAAACATATTATTTGCAATCACACTAACTTGGCCTAAAACAGTGATTACTAAAAAAAACATTGATTTTCTCAAGAACAGTCGATTAAACTCTCATTAAAATGCTTTAAACCAATGTAAAACACTGAATTGCAATGAAACCAAGCCATTTTTCCAATGAATTACTGCTAGTTTTTCAGAAAATACATATTATTTGCAATCACACTAACTTGGCCTAAAACAGTGTTTACTAAAAAAACATTGATTTTCTCAAAAACAGTCGATTAAACTCACATTAAAATGCTTTAAACCAATGTAAAACACTGAATTGCAATGAAACCAAGCCATTTTTTCAATGAACTACTGCTAGTTTTTCAGAAAATACATATTATTTGCAATCACACTAACTTGGCCTAAAACAGTGTTTACTAAAAAAACATTGATTTTCTCAAAAACAGTCGATTAAACTCACATAAAAATGCTTTAAACCAATGTAAAACACTGAATTGCAATGAAACCAAGCCATTTTTCCAATGAATTACTGCTAGTTTTTCAGAAAAAAAATATTATTTGCAATTACACTAACTTGGCCTAAAACAGTGTTTACTAAAAAAACATTGATTTTCTCCAAAACAGTCGATTAAACTCACATAAAAATGCTTTAAACCAATGTAAAACACTGAATTGCAATGAAACCAAGCCATTTTTCCAATGAATTACTGCTAGTTTTGCAGAAAAAACATATTATTTGCAATCACACTTACTTGGCCTAAAAAAGTGTTTACTAAAAAAACATTGATTTTCTCCAAAACAGTCAATTAAACTCACATAAAAATGCTTTTAACCAATGTAAAACATTGAATTGCAATGAAACCAAGCCATTTTTTCAATGAATTACTGCTAGTTTTTCAGAAAAAACATATTATTTGCAATAACACTAACTTGGCCTAAAACAGTGTTTACTAAAAAAACATTGATTTTCTCAAAAACAGTCGATTAAACTCACATTAAAATGCTTTAAACCAATGTAGAACAATGAATTGCAATGAAACCGAGCCATTTTTGCAATAAATTACTGCTAGTTTTTCAGAAAAAGCATATTATTTGCAATCACACTAACTTGGCCTAAAACAGTGTTTACTAAAAAAACATTGATTTTCTCCAAAACAGTCGATTAAACTCACATAAGAGTGCTTTAAACCAATGTAAAACATTGAATTGCAATGAAACCAAGCCATTTTTTCAATGAATTACTGCTAGTTTTTCAGAAAAACCATATTATTTGCAATCACACTAACTTGGCCTAAAACAGTGTTTACTAATAAAACATTGATTTTCTCAAAAACAGTAGATTAAACTCACATAAAAATGCTTTAAACCAATGTAAAACACTGAATTGCAATGAAACCAAGCCATTTTTCCAATGAATTACTACTAGTTTTTCAGAAAAAACATATTATTTGCAATTACACTAACTTGGCCTAAAACAGTGTTTACTAAAAAAACATTGATTTTCTCCAAAACAGTTGATTAAACTCACATAAAAATGCTTTAAACCAATGTAAAACACTAAATTGCAATGAAACCAAGCCATTTTTCCAATGAATTACTGCTAGTTTTTCAGAAAAAACATATTATTTGCAATCACACTTACTTGGCCTAAAAAAGTGTTTACTAAAAAAACATTGATTTTCTCCAAAACAGTCAATTAAACTCACATAAAAATGCTTTTAACCAATGTAAAACATTGAATTGCAATGAAACCAAGCCATTTTTTCAATGAATTACTGCTAGTTTTTCAGAAAAAACATATTATTTGCAATAACACTAACTTGGCCTAAAACAGTGTTTACTAAAAAAACATTGATTTTCTCAAAAACAGTCGATTAAACTCACATTAAAATGCTTTAAACCAATGTAAAACACTGAATTGCAATGAAACCAAGCCATTTTTCCAATGAACTACTGCTAGTTTTTCAGAAAATACATATTATTTGCAATCACACTAACTTGGACTAAAACAGTGTTTACTAAAAAAACATTGATTTTCTCAAAAACAGTCGATTAAACTCACATAAAAATGCTTTAAACCAATGTAAAACACTGAATTGCAATGAAACCAAGCCATTTTTCCAATGAATTACTGCTAGTTTTTCAGAAAAAACATATTATTTGCAATAACACTAACTTGGCCTAAAACAGTGTTTACTAAAAAAACATTGATTTTCTCAAAAACAGTCGATTAAACTCACATTAAAATAATTTAAAACAATGTAAAACAATGAATTGCAATGAAACCAAGCCATTTTTTCAATGAATTACTGCTAGTTTTTCAGAAAAAACATATTATTTGCAATCACACTAACTTGGCCTAAAACAGTGATTACTAAAAAAAACATTGATTTTCTCAAGAACAGTCGATTAAACTCACATTAAAATGCTTTAAACCAATGTAAAACACTAAATTGCAATGAAACCAAGCCATTTTTTCAATGAATTACTGCTAGTTTTTCAGAAAATACATATTATTTGCAATCACACTAACTTGGCCTAAAACAGTGTTTACTAAAAAAACATTGATTTTCTCAAAAACAGTCGATTAAACTCACATTAAAATGCTTTAAACCAATGTAGAACAATAAATTGCAATGAAACCAAGCCATTTTTGCAATAAATTACTGCTAGTTTTTCAGAAAAAACATATTATTTGCAATCACACTAACTTGGCCTAAAACAGTGATTACTAAAAAAAACATTGATTTTCTCAAGAACAGTCGATTAAACTCACATTAAAATGCTTTAAACCAATGTAAAACACTAAATTGCAATGAAACCAAGCCATTTTTCCAATGAATTACTGCTAGTTTTTCAGAAAATACATATTATTTGCAATCACACTAACTTGGCCTAAAACAGTGTTTACTAAAAAAACATTGATTTTCTCAAAAACAGTCGATTAAACTCACATTAAAATGCTTTAAACCAATGTAAAACACTGAATTACAATGAAACCAAGCCATTTTTCCAATGAATTACTGCTAGTTTTTCAGAAAAAACATATTATTTGCAATAACACTAACTTGGCCTAAAACAGTGTTTACTAAAAAAACATTGATTTTCTCAAAAACAGTCGATTAAACTCACATTAAAATAATTTAAACCAATGTAAAACAATGAATTGCAATAAAACCAAGCCATTTTTCCAATGAATTACTGCTAGTTTTTGAGAAAAAACATATTATTTGCAATCACACTAACTTGGCCTAAAACAGTGATTACTAAAAAAAACATTGATTTTCTCAAGAACAGTCGATTAAACTCTCATTAAAATGCTTTAAACCAATGTAAAACACTGAATTGCAATGAAACCAAGCCATTTTTCCAATGAATTACTGCTAGTTTTTCAGAAAATACATATTATTTGCAATCACACTAACTTGGCCTAAAACAGTGTTTACTAAAAAAACATTGATTTTCTCAAAAACAGTCGATTAAACTCACATTAAAATGCTTTAAACCAATGTAAAACACTGAATTGCAATGAAACCAAGCCATTTTTTCAATGAACTACTGCTAGTTTTTCAGAAAATACATATTATTTGCAATCACACTAACTTGGCCTAAAACAGTGTTTACTAAAAAAACATTGATTTTCTCAAAAACAGTCGATTAAACTCACATAAAAATGCTTTAAACCAATGTAAAACACTGAATTGCAATGAAACCAAGCCATTTTTCCAATGAATTACTGCTAGTTTTTCAGAAAAAAAATATTATTTGCAATTACACTAACTTGGCCTAAAACTGTGTTTACTAAAAAAACATTGATTTTCTCCAAAACAGTCGATTAAACTCACATAAAAATGCTTTAAACCAATGTAAAACACTGAATTGCAATGAAACCAAGCCATTTTTCCAATGAATTACTGCTAGTTTTGCTGAAAAAACATATTATTTGCAATCACACTTACTTGGCCTAAAAAAGTGTTTACTAAAAAACATTGATTTTCTCCAAAACAGTCAATTAAACTCACATAAAAATGCTTTTAACCAATGTAAAACATTCAATTGCAATGAAACCAAGCCATTTTTTCAATGAATTACTGCTAGTTTTTCAGAAAAAACATATTATTTGCAATAACACTAACTTGGCCTAAAACAGTGTTTACTAAAAAAACATTGATTTTCTCAAAAACAGTCGATTAAACTCACATTAAAATGCTTTAAACCAATGTAGAACAATGAATTGCAATGAAACCGAGCCATTTTTGCAATAAATTACTGCTAGTTTTTCAGAAAAAGCATATTATTTGCAATCACACTAACTTGGCCTAAAACAGTGTTTACTAAAAAAACATTGATTTTCTCCAAAACAGTCGATTAAACTCACATAAGAGTGCTTTAAACCAATGTAAAACATTGAATTGCAATGAAACCAAGCCATTTTTTCAATGAATTACTGCTAGTTTTTCAGAAAAACCATATTATTTGCAATCACACTAACTTGGCCTAAAACAGTGTTTACTAATAAAACATTGATTTTCTCAAAAACAGTCGATTAAACTCACATTAAAATAATTTAAAACAATGTAAAACAATGAATTGCAATGAAACCAAGCCATTTTTTCAATGAATTACTGCTAGTTTTTCAGAAAAAACATATTATTTGCAATCACACTAACTTGGCCTAAAACAGTGATTACTAAAAAAAACATTGATTTTCTCAAGAACAGTCGATTAAACTCACATTAAAATGCTTTAAACCAATGTAAAACACTAAATTGCAATGAAACCAAGCCATTTTTTCAATGAATTACTGCTAGTTTTTCAGAAAAAACATATTATTTGCAATAACACTAACTTGGCCTAAATCAGTGTTTACTAAAAAAACATTGATTTTCTCAAAAACAGTCGATTAAACTCACATTAAAATGCTTTAAACCAATGTAGAACAATGAATTGCAATGAAACCAAGCCATTTTTGCAATGAATTACTGCTAGTTTTTCAGAAAAAACATATTATTTGCAATTACATTAACTTGGCCTAAAAAAGTGTTTACTAAAAAAACATTGATTTTCTCAAAAACAGTCGATTAAACTCACATAAAAATGCCTTAAACCAATGTAAAACACTGAATTGCAATGAAACCAAAACATTTTTGCAATGAATTACTGCTAGTTTTTCAGAAAAAACATATTATTTGCAATTACACTAATTTGGCCTAAAACAGTGTTTGCTAAAAAAACATTGATTTTCTCCAAAACAGTCGATTAAACTCACATTAAAATAATTTAAACCAATGTAAAACACTGAATTGCAATTAAACCAAGCCATTTTTCCAATGAACTACTGCTAGTTTTGCAGAAAATACATATTATTTGCAATCACACTAACTTGGCCTAAAACAGTGTTTACGAAAAAAACATTGATTTTCTCAAAAACAGTCGATTAAACTCACATTAAAATGCTTTAAACCAACGTAAAACAATGAATTGCAATGAAACCAAGCCACTTTTTCAATGAATTACTGCTAGTTTTTCAGAAAAAACATATTATTTGCAATCACACTAACTTGGCCTAAAACAGTGATTACTAAAAAAAACATTGATTTTCTCAAGAACAGTCGATTAAACTCACATTAAAATGCTTTAAACCAATGTAAAACACTAAATTGCAATGAAACCAAGCCATTTTTCCAATGAATTACTGCTAGTTTTTCAGAAAATACATATTATTTGCAATCACACTAACTTGGCCTAAATCAGTGTTTACTAAAAAAACATTGATTTTCTCAAAAACAGTCGATTAAACTCACATTAAAATGCTTTAAACCAATATAGAACAATGAATTGCAATGAAACCAAGCCATTTTTGCAATGAATTACTGCTAGTTTTTCAGAAAAAACATATTATTTGCAATTACATTAACTTGGCCTAAAACAGTGTTTACTAAAAAAACATTGATTTTCTCAAAAACAGTCGATTAAACTCACATAAAAATGCCTTAAACCAATGTAAAACACTGAATTGCAATGAAACCAAAACATTTTTCCAATGAATTACTGCTAGTTTTTCAGAAAAAACATATTATTTGCAATTACACTAACTTGGCCTAAAACAGTGTTTACTAAAAAAACATTGATTTTCTCCAAAACAGTCGATTAAACTCACATTAAAATGCTTTAAACCAATGTAAAACATTGAATTGCAATGAAACCAAGCCATTTTTTCAATGAATTACTGCTAGTTTTTCAGAAAAAACATATTATTTGCAATAACACTAACTTGGCCTAAAACAGTGTTTACTAAAAAAACATTGATTTTCTCAAAAACAGTCGATTAAACTCACATTAAAATAATTTAAACCAATGTAAAACAATGAATTGCAATAAAACCAAGCCATTTTTCCAATGAATTACTGCTAGTTTTTCAGAAAAAACATATTATTTGCAATCACACTAACTTGGCCTAAAACAGTGATTACTAAAAAAAACATTGATTTTCTCAAGAACAGTCGATTAAACTCTCATTAAAATGCTTTAAACCAATGTAAAACACTGAATTGCAATGAAACCAAGCCATTTTTCCAATGAATTACTGCTAGTTTTTCAGAAAATACATATTATTTGCAATCACACTAACTTGGCCTAAAACAGTGTTTACTAAAAAAACATTGATTTTCTCAAAAACAGTCGATTAAACTCACATTAAAATGCTTTAAACCAATGTAAAACACTGAATTGCAATGAAACCAAGCCATTTTTTCAATGAACTACTGCTAGTTTTTCAGAAAATACATATTATTTGCAATCACACTAACTTGGCCTAAAACAGTGTTTACTAAAAAAACATTGATTTTCTCAAAAACAGTCGATTAAACTCACATAAAAATGCTTTAAACCAATGTAAAACACTGAATTGCAATGAAACCAAGCCATTTTTCCAATGAATTACTGCTAGTTTTTCAGAAAAAAAATATTATTTGCAATTACACTAACTTGGCCTAAAACAGTGTTTACTAAAAAAACATTGATTTTCTCCAAAACAGTCGATTAAACTCACATAAAAATGCTTTAAACCAATGTAAAACACTGAATTGCAATGAAACCAAGCCATTTTTCCAATGAATTACTGCTAGTTTTGCAGAAAAAACATATTATTTGCAATCACACTTACTTGGCCTAAAAAAGTGTTTACTAAAAAAACATTGATTTTCTCCAAAACAGTCAATTAAACTCACATAAAAATGCTTTTAACCAATGTAAAACATTGAATTGCAATGAAACCAAGCCATTTTTTCAATGAATTACTGCTAGTTTTTCAGAAAAAACATATTATTTGCAATAACACTAACTTGGCCTAAAACAGTGTTTACTAAAAAAACATTGATTTTCTCAAAAACAGTCGATTAAACTCACATTAAAATGCTTTAAACCAATGTAGAACAATGAATTGCAATGAAACCAAGCCATTTTTGCAATAAATTACTGCTAGTTTTTCAGAAAAAGCATATTATTTGCAATCACACTAACTTGGCCTAAAACAGTGTTTACTAAAAAAACATTGATTTTCTCCAAAACAGTCGATTAAACTCACATAAGAGTGCTTTAAACCAATGTAAAACATTGAATTGCAATGAAACCAAGCCATTTTTTCAATGAATTACTGCTAGTTTTTCAGAAAAACCATATTATTTGCAATCACACTAACTTGGCCTAAAACAGTGTTTACTAATAAAACATTGATTTTCTCAAAAACAGTCGATTAAACTCACATAAAAATGCTTTAAACCAATGTAAAACATTGAATTGCAATGAAACCAAGCCATTTTTTCAATGAATTACTGCTAGTTTTTCAGAAAAAACATATTATTTGCAATAACACTAACTTGGCCTAAAACAGTGTTTACTAAAAAAACATTGATTTTCTCAAAAACAGTCGATTAAACTCACATTAAAATAATTTAAACCAATGTAAAACAATGAATTGCAATGAAACCAAGCCATTTTTTCAATGAATTACTGCTAGTTTTCCAGAAAAAACATATTATTTGCAATCACACTAACTTGGCCTAAAACAGTGTTTACTAAAAAAACATTGATTTTCTCAAAAACAGTCGATTAAACTCACATAAAAATGCTTTAAACCAATGTAAAACACTGAATTGCAATGAAACCAAGCCATTTTTCCAATGAATTGCTACTAGTTTTTCAGAAAAAACATATTATTTGCAATTACACTAACTTGGCCTAAAACAGTGTTTACTAAAAAAACATTGATTTTCTCCAAAACAGTTGATTAAACTCACATAAAAATGCTTTAAACCAATGTAAAACACTGAATTGCAATGAAACCAAGCCATTTTTCCAATGAATTACTGCTAGTTTTTCAGAAAAAACATATTATTTGCAATCACACTTACTTGGCCTAAAAAGGTGTTTACTAAAAAAACATTGATTTTCTCCATAACAGTCAATTAAACTCACATAAAAATGCTTTTAACCAATGTAAAACATTTAATTGCAATGAAACCAAGCCATTTTTTCAATGAATTACTGCTAGTTTTTCAGAAAAAACATATTATTTGCAATAACACTAACTTGGCCTAAAACAGTGTTTACTAAAAAAACATTGATTTTCTCAAAAACAGTCGATTAAACTCACATTAAAATGCTTTAAACCAATGTAGAACAATGAATTGCAATGAAACCAAGCCATTTTTTCAATGAATTACTGCTAGTTTTTCAGAAAAAACATATTATTTGCAATCACACTAACTTGGCCTAAAACAGTGATTACTAAAAAAAACATTGATTTTCTCAAGAACAGTCGATTATACTCACATTAAAATGCTTTAAACCAATGTAAAACACTAAATTGCAATGAAACCAAGCCATTTCTCCAATGAATTACTGCTAGTTTTTCAGAAAATACATATTATTTGCAATCACACTAACTTGGCCTAAAACAGTGTTTACTAAAAAAACATTGATTTTCTCAAAAACAGTCGATTAAACTCACATAAAAATGCTTTAAACCAATGTAAAACACTGAATTGCAATGAAACCAAGCCATTTTTCCAATGAATTACTGCTAGTTTTTCAGAAAAAACATATTATTTGCAATCACACTTACTTGGCCTAAAACAGTGTTTACTAAAAAAACATTGATTTTCTAAAAAACAGTCGATTAAACTCACATTAAAATGCTTTAAACCAATGTAAAACAATGAATTGCAATGAAACCAAGCCATTTTTTCAATGAATTACTGCTAGTTTTTCAGAAAAAACATATTATTTGCAATCACACTAACTTGGCCTAAAACAGTGATTACTAAAAAAAACATTGATTTTCTCAAGAACAGTCGATTAAACTCACATTAAAATGCTTTAAACCAATGTAAAACACTAAATTGCAATGAAACCAAGCCATTTTTCCAATGAATTACTGCTAGTTTTTCAGAAAATACATATTATTTGCAATCACACTAACTTGGCCTAAAACAGTGTTTACTAAAAAAACATTGATTTTCTCAAAAACAGTCGATTAAACTCACATAAAAATGCTTTAAACCAATGTAAAACACTGAATTGTCATGAAACCAAGCCATTTTTCCAATGAATTACTGCTAGTTTTTCAGAAAAAACATATTATTTGCAATCACACTTACTTGGCCTAAAACAGTGTTTACTAAAAAAACATTGATTTTCTAAAAAACAGTCGATTAAACTCACATTAAAATGCTTTAAACCAATGTAAAACAATGAATTGCAATGAAACCAAGCCATTTTTTCAATGAATTACTGCTAGTTTTTCAGAAAAAACATATTATTTGCAATCACACTAACTTGGCCTAAAACAGTGATTACTAAAAAAAACATTGATTTTCTCAAGAACAGTCGATTAAACTCACATTAAAATGCTTTAAACCAATGTAAAACACTAAATTGCAATGAAACCAAGCCATTTTTCCAATGAATTACTGCTAGTTTTTCAGAAAATACATATTATTTGCAATCACACTAACTTGGCCTAAAACAGTGTTTACTAAAAAAACATTGATTTTCTCAAAAACAGTCGATTAAACTCACATAAAAATGCTTTAAACCAATGTAAAACACTGAATTGCAATGAAACCAAGCCATTTTTCCAATGAATTACTGCTAGTTTTTCAGAAAAAACATATTATTTGCAATAACACTAACTTGGCCTAAAACAGTGTTTACTAAAAAAACATTGATTTTCTCAAAAACAGTCGATTAAACTCACATTAAAATAATTTAAAACAATGTAAAACAATGAATTGCAATGAAACCAAGCCATTTTTTCAATGAATTACTGCTAGTTTTCCAGAAAAAACATATTATTTGCAATAACACTAACTTGGCCTAAAACAGTGTTTACTAAAAAAACATTGATTTTCTCAAAAACAGTCGATTAAACTCACATGAAAATGCTTTAAACCAATGTAAAACACTGAATTGCAATGAAACCAAGCCATTTTTCCAATGAATTACTGCTAGTTTTTCAGTAAAAACATATTATTTGCAATCACACTTACTTGGCCTAAAAAAGTGTTTACTAAAAAAACATTGATTTTCTCCAAAACAGTCAATTAAACTCACATAAAAATGCTTTTAACCAATGTAAAACATTGAATTGCAATGAAACCAAGCCATTTTTTCAATGAATTACTGCTAGCTTTTCAGAAAAAACATATTATTTGCAATAACACTAACTTGGCCTAAAACAGTGTTTACTAAAAAAACATTGATTTTCTCAAAAACAGTCGATTAAACTCACATTAAAATGCTTTAAACCAATGGAGAACAATTAATTGCAATGAAACCAAGCCATTTTTTCAATGAATTACTGCTAGTTTTTCAGAAAAAACATATTATTTGCAATCACACTAACTTGGCCTAAAACAGTGATTACTAAAAAAAACATTGATTTTCTCAAGAACAGTCGATTAAACTCACATTAAAATGCTTTAAACCAATGTAAAACACTAAATTGCAATGAAACCAAGCCATTTTTCCAATGAATCACTGCTAGTTTTTCAGAAAATACATATTATTTGCAATCACACTAACTTGGCCTAAAACAGTGTTTACTAAAAAAACATTGATTTTCTCAAAAACAGTCGATTAAACTCACATTAAAATGCTTTAAACCAATGTAAAACACTGAATTGCAATGAAACCAAGCCATTTTTCCAATGAACTACTGCTAGTTTTTCAGAAAATACATATTATTTGCAATCACACTAACTTGGCCTAAAACAGTGTTTACTAAAAAAACATTGATTTTCTCAAAAACAGTCGATTAAACTCACATAAAAATGCTTTAAACCAATGTAAAACACTGAATTGCAATGAAACCAAGCCATTTTTTCAATGAATTACTGCTAGCTTTTCAGAAAAAACATATTATTTGCAATAACACTAACTTGGCCTAAAACAGTGTTTACTAAAAAAACATTGATTTTCTCAAAAACAGTCGATTAAACTCACATTAAAATGCTTTAAACCAATGTAGAACAATTAATTGCAATGAAACCAAGCCATTTTTTCAATGAATTACTGCTAGTTTTTCAGAAAAAACATATTATTTGCAATCACACTAACTTGGCCTAAAACAGTGATTACTAAAAAAAACATTGATTTTCTCAAGAACAGTCGATTAAACTCACATTAAAATGCTTTAAACCAATGTAAAACACTAAATTGCAATGAAACCAAGCCATTTTTCCAATGAATTACTGCTAGTTTTTCAGAAAATACATATTATTTGCAATCACACTAAATTGGCCTAAAACAGTGTTTACTAAAAAAACATTGATTTTCTCAAAAACAGTCGATTAAACTCACATTAAAATGCTTTAAACCAATGTAAAACACTGAATTGCAATGAAACCAAGCCATTTTTCCAATGAACTACTGCTAGTTTTTCAGAAAATACATATTATTTGCAATCACACTAACTTGGCCTAAAACAGTGTTTACTAAAAAAACATTGATTTTCTCAAAAACAGTCGATTAAACTCACATAAAAATGCTTTAAACCAATGTAAAACACTGAATTGCAATGAAACCAAGCCATTTTTCCAATGAATTACTGCTAGTTTTTCAGAAAAAACATATTATTTGCAATAACACTAACTTGGCCTAAAACAGTGTTTACTAAAAAAACATTGATTTTCTCAAAAACAGTCGATTAAACTCACATTAAAATGCTTTAAACCAATGTAAAACAATGAATTGCAATGAAACCAAGCCATTTTTGCAATAAATTACTGCTAGTTTTTCAGAAAAAACATATTATTTGCAATCACACTAACTTGGCCTAAAACAGTGATTACAAAAAAAAACATTGATTTTCTCAAGAACAGTCGATTAAACTCACATTAAAATGCTTTAAACCAATGTAAAACACTAAATTGCAATGAAACCAAGCCATTTTTCCAATGAATTACTGCTAGTTTTTCAGAAAATACATATTATTTGCAATCACACTAACTTGGCCTAAAACAGTGTTTACTAAAAAAACATTGATTTTCTCAAAAACAGTCGATTAAACTCACATTAAAATGCTTTAAACCAATTTAAAACACTGAATTGCAATGAAACCAAGCCATTTTTCCAATGAACTACTGCTAGTTTTTCAGATAATACATATTATTCGAATCACACTAACTTGGCCTAAAACAGTGTTTACTAAAAAAACATTGATTTTCTCCAAAACAGTCAATTAAACTCACATAAAAATGCTTTAAACCAATGTAAAACAATGAATTGCAATGAAACCAAGCAATTTTTTCAATGAATTACTGCTAGTTTTTCAGAAAAAACATATTATTTGCAATAACACTAACTTGGCCTAAAACAGTGTTTACTAAAAAAACATTGATTTTCTCAAAAACAGTCGATTAAACTCACATTAAAATGCTTTAAACCAATGTAAAACAATGAATTGCAATGAAACCAAGCCATTTTTCCAATGAACTACTGCTAGTTTTTCAGAAAATACATATTATTTGCAATCACACTAACTTGGCCTAAAACAGTGTTTACTAAAAAAACATTGATTTTCTCAAAAACAGTCGATTAAACTCACATAAAAATGCTTTAAACCAATGTAAAACACTGAATTGCAATGAAACCAAGCCATTTTTTCAATGAATTACTGCTAGCTTTTCAGAAAAAACATATTATTTGCAATATCACTAACTTGGCCTAAAACAGTGTTTACTAAAAAAACATTGATTTTCTCAAAAACAGTCGATTAAACTCACATTAAAATGCTTTAAACCAATGTAGAACAATTAATTGCAATGAAACCAAGCCATTTTTTCAATGAATTACTGCTAGTTTTTCAGAAAAAACATATTATTTGCAATCACACTAACTTGGCCTAAAACAGTGATTACTAAAAAAAACATTGATTTTCTCAAGAACAGTCGATTAAACTCACATTAAAATGCTTTAAACCAATGTAAAACACTAAATTGCAATGAAACCAAGCCATTTTTCCAATGAATTACTGCTAGTTTTTCAGAAAATACATATTATTTGCAATCACACTAAATTGGCCTAAAACAGTGTTTACTAAAAAAACATTGATTTTCTCAAAAACAGTCGATTAAACTCACATTAAAATGCTTTAAACCAATGTAAAACACTGAATTGCAATGAAACCAAGCCATTTTTCCAATGAACTACTGCTAGTTTTTCAGAAAATACATATTATTTGCAATCACACTAACTTGGCCTAAAACAGTGTTTACTAAAAAAACATTGATTTTCTCAAAAACAGTCGATTAAACTCACATAAAAATGCTTTAAACCAATGTAAAACACTGAATTGCAATGAAACCAAGCCATTTTTCCAATGAATTACTGCTAGTTTTTCAGAAAAAACATATTATTTGCAATAACACTAACTTGGCCTAAAACAGTGTTTACTAAAAAAACATTGATTTTCTCAAAAACAGTCGATTAAACTCACATTAAAATGCTTTAAACCAATGTAAAACAATGAATTGCAATGAAACCAAGCCATTTTTGCAATAAATTACTGCTAGTTTTTCAGAAAAAGCATATTATTTGCAATCACACTAACTTGGCCTAAAACAGTGATTACAAAAAAAAACATTGATTTTCTCAAGAACAGTCGATTAAACTCACATTAAAATGCTTTAAACCAATGTAAAACACTAAATTGCAATGAAACCAAGCCATTTTTCCAATGAATTACTGCTAGTTTTTCAGAAAATACATATTATTTGCAATCACACTAACTTGGCCTAAAACAGTGTTTACTAAAAAAACATTGATTTTCTCAAAAACAGTCGATTAAACTCACATTAAAATGCTTTAAACCAATTTAAAACACTGAATTGCAATGAAACCAAGCCATTTTTCCAATGAACTACTGCTAGTTTTTCAGATAATACATATTATTCGAATCACACTAACTTGGCCTAAAACAGTGTTTACTAAAAAAACATTGATTTTCTCCAAAACAGTCAATTAAACTCACATAAAAATGCTTTAAACCAATGTAAAACAATGAATTGCAATGAAACCAAGCCATTTTTTCAATGAATTACTGCTAGTTTTTCAGAAAAAACATATTATTTGCAATAACACTAACTTGGCCTAAAACAGTGTTTACTAAAAAAACATTGATTTTCTCAAAAACAGTCGATTAAACTCACATTAAAATGCTTTAAACCAATGTAAAACAATGAATTGCAATGAAACCAAGCCATTTTTTCAATGAATTACTGCTAGTTTTTCAGAAAAAACATATTATTTGCAATCACACTAACTTGGCCTAAAACAGTGATTACTAGAAAAAACATTGATTTTCTCAAGAACAGTCGATTAAACTCACATTAAAATGCTTTAAACCAATGTAAAACACTAAATTGCAATGAAACCAAGCCATTTTTCCAATGAATTACTGCTAGTTTTTCAGAAAATACATATTATTTGCAATAACACTAACTTGGCCTAAAACAGTGTTTACTAAAAAAACATTGATTTTCTCAAAAACAGTCGATTAAACTCACATTAAAATGCTTTAAACCAATGTAAAACACTGAATTGCAATGAAACCAAGCCATTTTTCCAATGAACTACTGCTAGTTTTTCAGAAAATACATATTATTTGCAATCACACTAACTTGGCCTAAAACAGTGTTTACTAAAAAAACATTGATTTTCTCAAAAACAGTCGATTAAACTCACATAAAAATGCTTTCAACCAATGTAAAACACTGAATTGCAATGAAACCAAGCCATTTTTCCAATGAATTACTGCTAGTTTTTCAGAAAAAACATATTATTTGCAATCACACTAACTTGGCCTAAAACAGTGATTACTAAAAAAAACATTGATTTTCTCAAGAACAGTCGATTATACTCACATTAAAATGCTTTAAACCAATGTAAAACACTAAATTGCAATGAAACCAAGCCATTTGTCCAATGAATTACTGCTAGTTTTTCAGAAAATACATATTATTTGCAATCACACTAACTTGGCCTAAAACAGTGTTTACTAAAAAAACATTGATTTTCTCAAAAACAGTCGATTAAACTCACATAAAAATGCTTTAAACCAATGTAAAACACTGAATTGCAATGAAACCAAGCCATTTTTCCAATGAATTACTGCTAGTTTTTCAGAAAAAACATATTATTTGCAATCACACTTACTTGGCCTAAAACAGTGTTTACTAAAAAAACATTGATTTTCTCAAAAACAGTCGATTAAACTCACATTAAAATGCTTTAAACCAATGTAAAACAATGAATTGCAATGAAACCAAGCCATTTTTTCAATGAATTACTGCTAGTTTTTCAGAAAAAACATATTATTTGCAATCACACTAACTTGGCCTAAAACAGTGATTACTAAAAAAAACATTGATTTTCTCAAGAACAGTCGATTAAACTCACATTAAAATGCTTTAAACCAATGTAAAACACTAAATTGCAATGAAACCAAGCCATTTTTCCAATGAATTACTGCTAGTTTTTCAGAAAATACATATTATTTGCAATCACACTAACTTGGCCTTAAACAGTGTTTACTAAAAAAACATTGATTTTCTCAAAAACAGTCGATTAAACTCACATTAAAATGCTTTAAACCAATGTAAAACACTGAATTGCAATGAAACCAAGCCATTTTTCCAATGAACTACTGCTAGTTTTTCAGAAAATACATATTATTTGCAATCACACTAACTTGGCCTAAAACAGTGTTTACTAAAAAAACATTGATTTTCTCAAAAACAGTCGATTAAACTCACATAAAAATGCTTTAAACCAATGTAAAACACTGAATTGCAATGAAACCAAGCCATTTTTCCAATGAAATACTGCTAGTTTTTCAGAAAAAACATATTATTTGCAATAACACTAACTTGGCCTAAAACAGTGTTTACTAAAAAAACATTGATTTTCTCAAAAACAGTCGATTAAACTCACATTAAAATAATTTAAAACAATGTAAAACACTGAATTGCAATGAAACCAAGCCATTTTGTCAATGAATTACTGCTAGTTTTCCAGAAAAAACATATTATTTGCAATCACACTAACTTGGCCTAAAACAGTGTTTACTAAAAAAACATTGATTTTCTCCAAAACAGTCGATTAAACTCACATAAAAATGCTTTAAACCAATGTAAAACACTGAATTGCAATGAAACCAAGCCATTTTTCCAATGAATTACTGCTAGTTTTTCAGAAAAAACATATTATTTGCAATTACACTAACTTGGCCTAAAACAGTGTTTACTAAAAAAACATTGATTTTCTCAAAAATAGTCGATTAAACTCAAATAAAAATGCTTTAAACCAATGTAAAACATTGAATTGCAATGAAACCAAGCCATTTTTTCAATGAATTACTGCTAGTTTTTCAGAAAAAACATATTATTTGCAATAACACTAACTTGGCCTAAAACAGTGTTTACTAAAAAAACATTGATTTTCTCAAAAACAGTCGATTAAACTCACATTAAAATGCTTTAGACCAATGTAAAACACTGAATTGCAATGAAACCAAGCCATTTTTTCAATGAATTACTGCTAGTTTTTCAGTAAAAACATATTATTTGCAATCACACTTACTTGGCCTAAAAAAGTGTTTACTAAAAAAACATTGATTTTCTCCAAAACAGTCAATTAAACTCACATAAAAATGCTTTTAACCAATGTAAAACATTGAATTGCAATGAAACCAAGCCATTTTTTCAATGAATTACTGCTAGCTTTTCAGAAAAAACATATTATTTGCAATAACACTAACTTGGCCTAAATCAGTGTTTACTAAAAAAACATTGATTTTCTCAAAAACAGTCGATTAAACTCACATTAAAATGCTTTAAACCAATGTAGAACAATTAATTGCAATGAAACCAAGCCATTTTTTCAATGAATTACTGCTAGTTTTTCAGAAAAAACATATTATTTGCAATCACACTAACTTGGCCTAAAACAGTGATTACTAAAAAAAACATTGATTTTCTCAAGAACAGTCGATTAAACTCACATTAAAATGCTTTAAACCAATGTAAAACACTAAATTGCAATGAAACCAAGCCATTTTTCCAATGAATCACTGCTAGTTTTTCAGAAAATACATATTATTTGCAATCACACTAACTTGGCCTAAAACAGTGTTTACTAAAAAAACATTGATTTTCTCAAAAACAGTCGATTAAACTCACATAAAAATGCTTTAAACCAATGTAAAACACTGAATTGCAATGAAACCAAGCCATTTTTTCAATGAATTACTGCTAGCTTTTCAGAAAAAACATATTATTTGCAATAACACTAACTTGGCCTAAAACAGTGTTTACTAAAAAAACATTGATTTTCTCAAAAACAGTCGATTAAACTCACATTAAAATGCTTTAAACCAATGTAGAACAATTAATTGCAATGAAACCAAGCCATTTTTTCAATGAATTACTGCTAGTTTTTCAGAAAAAACATATTATTTGCAATCACACTAACTTGGCCTAAAACAGTGATTACTAAAAAAAACATTGATTTTCTCAAGAACAGTCGATTAAACTCACATTAAAATGCTTTAAACCAATGTAAAACACTAAATTGCAATGAAACCAAGCCATTTTTCCAATGAATTACTGCTAGTTTTTCAGAAAATACATATTATTTGCAATCACACTAACTTGGCCTAAAACAGTGTTTACTAAAAAAACATTGATTTTCTCAAAAACAGTCGATTAAACTCACATTAAAATGCTTTAAACCAATGTAAAACACTGAATTGCAATGAAACCAAGCCATTTTTCCAATGAACTACTGCTAGTTTTTCAGAAAATACATATTATTTGCAATCACACTAACTTGGCCTAAAACAGTGTTTACTAAAAAAACATTGATTTTCTCAAAAACAGTCGATTAAACTCACATAAAAATGCTTTAAACCAATGTAAAATACTGAATTGCAATGAAACCAAGCCATTTTTCCAATGAATTACTGCTAGTTTTTCAGAAAAAACATATTATTTGCAATAACACTAACTTGGCCTAAAACAGTGTTTACTAAAAAAACATTGATTTTCTCAAAAACAGTCGATTAAACTCACATTAAAATGCTTTAAACCAATGTAAAACAATGAATTGCAATGAAACCAAGCCATTTTTGCAATAAATTACTGCTAGTTTTTCAGAAAAAACATATTATTTGCAATCACACTAACTTGGCCTAAAACAGTGATTACTAAAAAAAACATTGATTTTCTCAAGAACAGTCGATTAAACTCACATTAAAATGCTTTAAACCAATGTAAAACACTAAATTGCAATGAAACCAAGCCATTTTTCCAATGAATTACTGCTAGTTTTTCAGAAAATACATATTATTTGCAATTACACTAACTTGGCCTAAAACAGTGTTTACTAAAAAAACATTGATTTTCTCAAAAACAGTCGATTAAACTCACATTAAAATGCTTTAAACCAATTTAAAACACTGAATTGCAATGAAACCAAGCCATTTTTCCAATGAACTACTGCTAGTTTTTCAGAAAATACATATTATTCGAATCACACTAACTTGGCCTAAAACAGTGTTTACTAAAAAAACATTGATTTTCTCCAAAACAGTCAATTAAACTCACATAAAAATGCTTTAAACCAATGTAAAACAATGAATTGCAATGAAACCAAGCCATTTTTTCAATGAATTACTGCTAGTTTTTCAGAAAAAACATATTATTTGCAATAACACTAACTTGGCCTAAAACAGTGTTTACTAAAAAAACATTGATTTTCTCAAAAACAGTCGATTAAACTCACATTAAAATGCTTTAAACCAATGTAAAACAATGAATTGCAATGAAACCAAGCCATTTTTTCAATGAATTACTGCTAGTTTTTCAGAAAAAACATATTATTTGCAATCACACTAACTTGGCCTAAAACAGTGATTACTAGAAAAAACATTGATTTTCTCAAGAACAGTCGATTAAACTCACATTAAAATGCTTTAAACCAAGGTAAAACACTAAATTGCAATGAAACCAAGCCATTTTTCCAATGAATTACTGCTAGTTTTTCAGAAAATACATATTATTTGCAATCACACTAACTTGGCCTAAAACAGTGTTTACTAAAAAAACATTGATTTTCTCAAAAACAGTCGATTAAACTCACATTAAAATGCTTTAAACCAATGTAAAACACTGAATTGCAATGAAACCAAGCCATTTTTCCAATGAACTACTGCTAGTTTTTCAGAAAATACATATTATTTGCAATCACACTAACTTGGCCTAAAACAGTGTTTACTAAAAAAACATTGATTTTCTCAAAAACAGTCGATTAAACTCACATAAAAATGCTTTCAACCAATGTAAAACACTGAATTGCAATGAAACCAAGCCATTTTTCCAATGAATTACTGCTAGTTTTTCAGAAAAAACATATTATTTGCAATCACACTAACTTGGCCTAAAACAGTGATTACTAAAAAAAACATTGATTTTCTCAAGAACAGTCGATTATACTCATCTTAAAATGCTTTAAACCAATGTAAAACACTAGATTGCAATGAAACCAAGCCATTTGTCCAATGAATTACTGCTAGTTTTTCAGAAAATACATATTATTTGCAATCACACTAACTTGGCCTAAAACAGTGTTTACTAAAAAAACATTGATTTTCTCAAAAACAGTCGATTAAACTCACATAAAAATGCTTTAAACCAATGTAAAACACTGAATTGCAATGAAACCAAGCCATTTTTCCAATGAATTACTGCTAGTTTTTCAGAAAAAACATATTATTTGCAATCACACTTACTTGGCCTAAAACAGTGTTTACTAAAAAAACATTGATTTTCTCAAAAACAGTCGATTAAACTCACATTAAAATGCTTTAAACCAATGTAAAACAATGAATTGCAATGAAACCAAGCCATTTTTTCAATGAATTACTGCTAGTTTTTCAGAAAAAACATATTATTTGCAATCACACTAACTTGGCCTAAAACAGTGATTACTAAAAAAAACATTGATTTTCTCAAAAACAGTCGATTAAACTCACATTAAAATGCTTTAAACCAATGTAAAACACTAAATTGCAATGAAACCAAGCCATTTTTCCAATGAATTACTGCTAGTTTTTCAGAAAATACATATTATTTGCAATCACACTAACTTGGCCTTAAACAGTGTTTACTAAAAAAACATTGATTTTCTCAAAAACAGTCGATTAAACTCACATTAAAATGCTTTAAACCAATGTAAAACACTGAATTGCAATGAAACCAAGCCATTTTTCCAATGAAATACTGCTAGTTTTTCAGAAAAAACATATTATTTGCAATAACACTAACTTGGCCTAAAACAGTGTTTACTAAAAAAACATTGATTTTCTCAAAAACAGTCGATTAAACTCACATTAAAATAATTTAAAACAATGTAAAACAATGAATTGCAATGAAACCAAGCCATTTTTTCAATGAATTACTGCTAGTTTTCCAGAAAAAACATATTATTTGCAATCACACTAACTTGGCCTAAAACAGTGTTTACTAAAAAAACATTGATTTTCTCCAAAACAGTCGATTAAACTCACATAAAAATGCTTTAAACCAATGTAAAACACTTAATTGCAATGAAACCAAGCCATTTTTCCAATGAATTACTGCTAGTTTTTCAGAAAAAACATATTATTTGCAATTACACTAACTTGGCCTAAAACAGTGTTTACTAAAAAAACATTGATTTTCTCAAAAACAGTCGATTAAACTCACATAAAAATGCTTTAAACCAATGTAAAACACTGAATTGCAATGAAACCAAGCCATTTTTCCAATGAATTACTGCTAGTTTTTCAGAAAAAACATATTATTTCCAATCACACTTACTTGGCCTAAAAAAGTGTTTACTAAAAAAACATTGATTTTCTCCAAAACAGTCAATTAAACTCACATAAAAATGCTTTTAACCAATGTAAAACATTGAATTGCAATGAAACCAAGCCATTTTTTCAATGAATTACTGCTAGCTTTTCAGAAAAAACATGTTATTTGCAATAACACTAACTTGGCCTAAAACAGTGTTTACTAAAAAAACATTGATTTTCTCAAAAACAGTCGATTAAACTCACATTAAAATGCTTTAAACCAATGTAGAACAATGAATTGCAATGAAACCAAGCCATTTTTCCAATGAATTACTGCTAGTTTTTCAGAAAATACATATTATTTGCAATCACACTAACTTGGCCTAAAACAGTGTTTACTAAAAAAACATTGATTTTCTCAAAAACAGTCGATTAAACTCACATAAAAATGCTTTCAACCAATGTAAAACACTGAATTGCAATGAAACCAAGCCATTTTTCCAATGAATTACTGCTAGTTTTTCAGAAAAAACATATTATTTGCAATCACACTAACTTGGCCTAAAACAGTGATTACTAAAAAAAACATTGATTTTCTCAAGAACAGTCGATTATACTCACATTAAAATGCTTTAAACCAATGTAAAACACTAAATTGCAATGAAACCAAGCCATTTGTCCAATGAATTACTGCTAGTTTTTCAGAAAATACATATTATTTGCAATCACACTAACTTGGCCTAAAACAGTGTTTACTAAAAAAACATTGATTTTCTCAAAAACAGTCGATTAAACTCACATAAAAATGCTTTCAACCAATGTAAAACACTGAATTGCAATGAAACCAAGCCATTTTTCCAATGAATTACTGCTAGTTTTTCAGAAAAAACATATTATTTGCAATCACACTAACTTGGCCTAAAACAGTGATTACTAAAAAAAACATTGATTTTCTCAAGAACAGTCGATTATACTCACATTAAAATGCTTTAAACCAATGTAAAACACTAAATTGCAATGAAACCAAGCCATTTGTCCAATGAATTACTGCTAGTTTTTCAGAAAATACATATTATTTGCAATCACACTAACTTGGCCTAAAACAGTGTTTACTAAAAAAACATTGATTTTCTCAAAAACAGTCGATTAAACTCACATAAAAATGCTTTAAACCAATGTAAAACACTGAATTGCAATGAAACCAAGCCATTTTTCCAATGAATTACTGCTAGTTTTTCAGAAAAAACATATTATTTGCAATCACACTTACTTGGCCTAAAACAGTGTTTACTAAAAAAACATTGATTTTCTCAAAAACAGTCGATTAAACTCACATTAAAATGCTTTAAACCAATGTAAAACAATGAATTGCAATGAAACCAAGCCATTTTTTCAATGAATTACTGCTAGTTTTTCAGAAAAAACATATTATTTGCAATCACACTAACTTGGCCTAAAACAGTGATTACTAAAAAAAACATTGATTTTCTCAAGAACAGTCGATTAAACTCACATTAAAATGCTTTAAACCAATGTAAAACACTAAATTGCAATGAAACCAAGCCATTTTTCCAATGAATTACTGCTAGTTTTTCAGAAAATACATATTATTTGCAATCACACTAACTTGGCCTTAAACAGTGTTTACTAAAAAAACATTGATTTTCTCAAAAACAGTCGATTAAACTCACATTAAAATGCTTTAAACCAATGTAAAACACTGAATTGCAATGAAACCAAGCCATTTTTCCAATGAACTACTGCTAGTTTTTCAGAAAATACATATTATTTGCAATCACACTAACTTGGCCTAAAACAGTGTTTACTAAAAAAACATTGATTTTCTCAAAAACAGTCGATTAAACTCACATAAAAATGCTTTAAACCAATGTAAAACACTGAATTGCAATGAAACCAAGCCATTTTTCCAATGAAATACTGCTAGTTTTTCAGAAAAAACATATTATTTGCAATAACACTAACTTGGCCTAAAACAGTGTTTACTAAAAAAACATTGATTTTCTCAAAAACAGTCGATTAAACTCACATTAAAATAATTTAAAACAATGTAAAACACTGAATTGCAATGAAACCAAGCCATTTTTTCAATGAATTACTGCTAGTTTTCCAGAAAAAACATATTATTTGCAATCACACTAACTTGGCCTAAAACAGTGTTTACTAAAAAAACATTGATTTTCTCCAAAACAGTCGATTAAACTCACATAAAAATGCTTTAAACCAATGTAAAACACTGAATTGCAATGAAACCAAGCCATTTTTCCAATGAATTACTGCTAGTTTTTCAGAAAAAACATATTATTTGCAATTACACTAACTTGGCCTAAAACAGTGTTTACTAAAAAAACATTGATTTTCTCAAAAACAGTCGATTAAACTCAAATAAAAATGCTTTAAACCAATGTAAAACATTGAATTGCAATGAAACCAAGCCATTTTTTCAATGAATTACTGCTAGTTTTTCAGAAAAAACATATTATTTGCAATAACACTAACTTGGCCTAAAACAGTGTTTACTAAAAAAACATTGATTTTCTCAAAAACAGTCGATTAAACTCACATTAAAATGCTTTAAACCAATGTAAAACACTGAATTGCAATGAAACCAAGCCATTTTTCCAATGAATTACTGCTAGTTTTTCAGTAAAAACATATTATTTGCAATCACACTTACTTGGCCTAAAAAAGTGTTTACTAAAAAAACATTGATTTTCTCCAAAACAGTCAATTAAACTCACATAAAAATGCTTTTAACCAATGTAAAACATTGAATTGCAATGAAACCAAGCCATTTTTTCAATGAATTACTGCTAGCTTTTCAGAAAAAACATATTATTTGCAATAACACTAACTTGGCCTAAAACAGTGTTTACTAAAAAAACATTGATTTTCTCAAAAACAGCCGATTAAACTCACATTAAAATGCTTTAAACCAATGTAGAACAATTAATTGCAATGAAACCAAGCCATTTTTTCAATGAATTACTGCTAGTTTTTCAGAAAAAACATATTATTTGCAATCACACTAACTTGGCCTAAAACAGTGATTACTAAAAAAAACATTGATTTTCTCAAGAACAGTCGATTAAACTCACATTAAAATGCTTTAAACCAATGTAAAACACTAAATTGCAATGAAACCAAGCCATTTTTCCAATGAATCACTGCTAGTTTTTCAGAAAATACATATTATTTGCAATCACACTAACTTGGCCTAAAACAGTGTTTACTAAAAAAACATTGATTTTCTCAAAAACAGTCGATTAAACTCACATTAAAATGCTTTAAACCAATGTAAAACACTGAATTGCAATGAAACCAAGCCATTTTTCCAATGAACTACTGCTAGTTTTTCAGAAAATACATATTATTTGCAATCACACTAACTTGGCCTAAAACAGTGTTTACTAAAAAAACATTGATTTTCTCAAAAACAGTCGATTAAACTCACATAAAAATGCTTTAAACCAATGTAAAACACTGAATTGCAATGAAACCAAGCCATTTTTTCAATGAATTACTGCTAGCTTTTCAGAAAAAACATATTATTTGCAATAACACTAACTTGGCCTAAAACAGTGTTTACTAAAAAAACATTGATTTTCTCAAAAACAGTCGATTAAACTCACATTAAAATGCTTTAAACCAATGTAGAACAATTAATTGCAATGAAACCAAGCCATTTTTTCAATGAATTACTGCTAGTTTTTCAGAAAAAACATATTATTTGCAATCACACTAACTTGGCCTAAAACAGTGATTACTAAAAAAAACATTGATTTTCTCAAGAACAGTCGATTAAACTCACATTAAAATGCTTTAAACCAATGTAAAACACTAAATTGCAATGAAACCAAGCCATTTTTCCAATGAATTACTGCTAGTTTTTCAGAAAATACATATTATTTGCAATCACACTAACTTGGCCTAAAACAGTGTTTACTAAAAAAACATTGATTTTCTCAAAAACAGTCGATTAAACTCACATTAAAATGCTTTAAACCAATGTAAAACACTGAATTGCAATGAAACCAAGCCATTTTTCCAATGAACTACTGCTAGTTTTTCAGAAAATACATATTATTTGCAATCACACTAACTTGGCCTAAAACAGTGTTTACTAAAAAAACATTGATTTTCTCAAAAACAGTCGATTAAACTCACATAAAAATGCTTTAAACCAATGTAAAACACTGAATTGCAATGAAACCAAGCCATTTTTCCAATGAATTACTGCTAGTTTTTCAGAAAAAACATATTATTTGCAATAACACTAACTTGGCCTAAAACAGTGTTTACTAAAAAAACATTGATTTTCTCAAAAACAGTCGATTAAACTCACATTAAAATGCTTTAAACCAATGTAAAACAATTAATTGCAATGAAACCAAGCCATTTTTGCAATAAATTACTGCTAGTTTTTCAGAAAAAACATATTATTTGCAATCACACTAACTTGGCCTAAAACAGTGATTACTAAAAAAAACATTGATTTTCTCAAGAACAGTCGATTAAACTCACATTAAAATGCTTTAAACCAATGTAAAACACTAAATTGCAATGAAACCAAGCCATTTTTCCAATGAATTACTGCTAGTTTTTCAGAAAATACATATTATTTGCAATCACACTAACTTGGCCTAAAACAGTGTTTACTAAAAAAACATTGATTTTCTCAAAAACAGTCGATTAAACTCACATTAAAATGCTTTAAACCAATTTAAAACACTGAATTGCAATGAAACCAAGCCATTTTTCCAATGAACTACTGCTAGTTTTTCAGAAAATACATATTATTCGAATCACACTAACTTGGCCTAAAACAGTGTTTACTAAAAAAACATTGATTTTCTCAAAAACAGTCGATTAAACTCACAAAAAAATGCTTTCAACCAATGTAATACACTGAATTGCAATGAAACCAAGCCATTTTTCCAATGAATTACTGCTAGTTTTTCAGAAAAAACATATTATTTGCAATCACACAAACTTGGCCTAAAACAGTGATTACTAAAAAAAACATTGATTTTCTCAAGAACAGTCGATTATACTCATCTTAAAATGCTTTAAACCAATGTAAAACACTAAATTGCAATGAAACCAAGCCATTTGTCCAATGAATTACTGCTAGTTTTTCAGAAAATACATATTATTTGCAATCACACTAACTTGGCCTAAAACAGTGTTTACTAAAAAAACATTGATTTTCTCAAAAACAGTCGATTAAACTCACATTAAAATAATTTAAAACAATGTAAAACAATGAATTGCAATGAAACCAAGCCATTTTTTCAATGAATTACTGCTAGTTTTCCAGAAAAAACATATTATTTGCAATCACACTAACTTGGCCTAAAACAGTGTTTACTAAAAAAACATTGATTTTCTCCAAAACAGTCGATTAAACTCACATAAAAATGCTTTAAACCAATGTAAAACACTGAATTGCAATGAAACCAAGCCATTTTTCCAATGAATTACTGCTAGTTTTTCAGAAAAAACATATTATTTGCAATTACACTAACTTGGCCTAAAACAGTGTTTACTAAAAAAACATTGATTTTCTCAAAAACAGTCGATTAAACTCACATAAAAATGCTTTAAACCAATGTAAAACACTGAATTGCAATGAAACCAATCCATTTTTCCAATGAATTACTGCTAGTTTTTCAGAAAAAACATATTATTTCCAATCACACTTACTTGGCCTAAAAAAGTGTTTACTAAAAAAACATTGATTTTCTCCAAAACAGTCAATTAAACTCACATAAAAATGCTTTTAACCAATGTAAAACATTGAATTGCAATGAAACCAAGCCATTTTTTCAATGAATTACTGCTAGCTTTTCAGAAAAAACATGTTATTTGCAATAACACTAACTTGGCCTAAAACAGTGTTTACTAAAAAAACATTGATTTTCTCAAAAACAGTCGATTAAACTCACATTAAAATGCTTTAAACCAATGTAGAACAATGAATTGCAATGAAACCAAGCCATTTTTTCAATGAATTACTGCTAGTTTTTCAGAAAAAACATATTATTTGCAATCACACTAACTTGGCCTAAGACAGTGATTACTAAAAAAAACATTGATTTTCTCAAGAACAGTCGATTAAACTCACATTAAAATGCTTTAAACCAATGTAAAACACTAAATTGCAATGAAACCAAGCCATTTTTCCAATGAATTACTGCTAGTTTTTCAGAAAATACATATTATTTGCAAACACTCTAACTTGGCCTAAAACAGTGTTTACTAAAAAAACATTGATTTTCTCAAAAACAGTCGATTAAACTCACATTAAAATGCTTTAAACCAATGTAAAACACTGAATTGCAATGAAACCAAGCCATTTTTCCAATGAACTACTGCTAGTTTTTCAGAAAATACATATTATTTGCAATCACACTAACTTGGCCTAAAACAGTGTTTACTAAAAAAACAATGATTTTCTCAAAAACAGTCGATTAAACTCACATTAAAATGCTTTAAACCAATGTAAAACACTGAATTGCAATGAAACCAAGCCATTTTTCCAATGAACTACTGCTAGTTTTTCAGAAAATACATATTATTTGCAATCACACTAACTTGGCCTAAAACAGTGTTTACTAAAAAAACATTGATTTTCTCAAAAACAGTCGATTAAACTCACATAAAAATGCTTTAAACCAATGTAAAACAATGAATTGCAATGAAACCAAGCCATTTTTGCAATAAATTACTGCTAGTTTTTCAGAAAAAACATATTATTTGCAATCACACTAACTTGGCCTAAAACAGTGATTACTAAAAAAAACATTGATTTTCTCAAGAACAGTCGATTAAACTCACATTAAAATGCTTTAAACCAATGTAAAACACTAAATTGCAATGAAACCAAGCCATTTTTCCAATGAATTACTGCTAGTTTTTCAGAAAATACATATTATTTGCAATCACACTAACTTGGCCTAAAACAGTGTTTACTAAAAAAACATTGATTTTCTCAAAAACAGTCGATTAAACTCACATTAAAATGCTTTAAACCAATTTAAAACACTGAATTGCAATGAAACCAAGCCATTTTTCCAATGAACTACTGCTAGTTTTTCAGAAAATACATATTATTCGAATCACACTAACTTGGCCTAAAACAGTGTTTACTAAAAAAACATTGATTTTCTCCAAAACAGTCAATTAAACTCACATAAAAATGCTTTAAACCAATGTAAAACACTAAATTGCAATGAAACCAAGCCATTTTTCCAATGAATTACTGCTAGTTTTTCAGAAAATACATATTATTTGCAAACACTCTAACTTGGCCTAAAACAGTGTTTACTAAAAAAACATTGATTTTCTCAAAAACAGTCGATTAAACTCACATTAAAATGCTTTAAACCAATGTAAAACACTGAATTGCAATGAAACCAAGCCATTTTTCCAATGAACTACTGCTAGTTTTTCAGAAAATACATATTATTTGCAATCACACTAACTTGGCCTAAAACAGTGTTTACTAAAAAAACAATGATTTTCTCAAAAACAGTCGATTAAACTCACATTAAAATGCTTTAAACCAATGTAAAACACTGAATTGCAATGAAACCAAGCCATTTTTCCAATGAACTACTGCTAGTTTTTCAGAAAATACATATTATTTGCAATCACACTAACTTGGCCTAAAACAGTGTTTACTAAAAAAACATTGATTTTCTCAAAAACAGTCGATTAAACTCACATAAAAATGCTTTAAACCAATGTAAAACAATGAATTGCAATGAAACCAAGCCATTTTTGCAATAAATTACTGCTAGTTTTTCAGAAAAAACATATTATTTGCAATCACACTAACTTGGCCTAAAACAGTGATTACTAAAAAAAACATTGATTTTCTCAAGAACAGTCGATTAAACTCACATTAAAATGCTTTAAACCAATGTAAAACACTAAATTGCAATGAAACCAAGCCATTTTTCCAATGAATTACTGCTAGTTTTTCAGAAAATACATATTATTTGCAATCACACTAACTTGGCCTAAAACAGTGTTTACTAAAAAAACATTGATTTTCTCAAAAACAGTCGATTAAACTCACATTAAAATGCTTTAAACCAATTTAAAACACTGAATTGCAATGAAACCAAGCCATTTTTCCAATGAACTACTGCTAGTTTTTCAGAAAATACATATTATTTGCAATAACACTAACTTGGCCTAAAACAGTGTTTACTAAAAAAACATTGATTTTCTCCAAAACAGTCAATTAAACTCACATAAAAATGCTTTAAACCAATGTAAAACACTGAATTGCAATGAAACCAAGCCATTTTTCCAATGAATTACTGCTAGTTTTTCAGAAAAAACATATTATTTGCAATCACACTTACTTGGCCTAAAACAGTGTTTACTAAAAAAACATTGATTTTCTCAAAAACAGTCGATTAAACTCACATTAAAATGCTTTAAACCAATGTAAAACAATGAATTGCAATGAAACCAAGCAATTTTTTCAATGAATTACTGCTAGTTTTTCAGAAAAAACATATTATTTGCAATCACACTAACTTGGCCTAAAACAGTGATTACTAAAAAAAACATTGATTTTCTCAAGAACAGTCGATTAAACTCACATTAAAATGCTTTAAACCAATGTAAAACACTAAATTGCAATGAAACCAAGCCATTTTTCCAATGAATTACTGCTAGTTTTTCAGAAAATACATATTATTTGCAATCACATTAACTTGGCCTTAAACAGTGTTTACTAAAAAAACATTGATTTTCTCAAAAACAGTCGATTAAACTCACATTAAAATGCTTTAAACCAATGTAAAACACTGAATTGCAATGAAACCAAGCCATTTTTCCAATGAAATACTGCTAGTTTTTCAGAAAAAACATATTATTTGCAATAACACTAACTTGGCCTAAAACAGTGTTTACTAAAAAAACATTGATTTTCTCAAAAACAGTCGATTAAACTCACATTAAAATAATTTAAAACAATGTAAAACAATGAATTGCAATGAAACCAAGCCATTTTTTCAATGAATTACTGCTAGTTTTCCAGAAAAAACATATTATTTGCAATCACACTAACTTGGCCTAAAACAGTGTTTACTAAAAAAACATTGATTTTCTCCAAAACAGTCGATAAAACTCACATAAAAATGCTTTAAACCAATGTAAAACACTGAATTGCAATGAAACCAAGCCATTTTTCCAATGAATTACTGCTAGTTTTTCAGAAAAAACATATTATTTGCAATTACACTAACTTGGCCTAAAACAGTGTTTACTAAAAAAACATTGATTTTCTCAAAAACAGTCGATTAAACTCACATAAAAATGCTTTAAACCAATGTAAAACACTGAATTGCAATGAAACCAATCCATTTTTCCAATGAATTACTGCTAGTTTTTCAGAAAAAACATATTATTTCCAATCACACTTACTTGGCCTAAAAAAGTGTTTACTAAAAAAACATTGATTTTCTCCAAAACAGTCAATTAAACTCACATAAAAATGCTTTTAACCAATGTAAAACATTGAATTGCAATGAAACCAAGCCATTTTTTCAATGAATTACTGCTAGCTTTTCAGAAAAAACATGTTATTTGCAATAACACTAACTTGGCCTAAAACAGTGTTTACTAAAAAAACATTGATTTTCTCAAAAACAGTCGATTAAACTCACATTAAAATGCTTTAAACCAATGTAGAACAATGAATTGCAATGAAACCAAGCCATTTTTTCAATGAATTACTGCTAGTTTTTCAGAAAAAACATATTATTTGCAATCACACTAACTTGGCCTAAGACAGTGATTACTAAAAAAAACATTGATTTTCTCAAGAACAGTCGATTAAACTCACATTAAAATGCTTTAAACCAATGTAAAACACTAAATTGCAATGAAACCAAGCCATTTTTCCAATGAATTACTGCTAGTTTTTCAGAAAATACATATTATTTGCAAACACTCTAACTTGGCCTAAAACAGTGTTTACTAAAAAAACATTGATTTTCTCAAAAACAGTCGATTAAACTCACATTAAAATGCTTTAAACCAATGTAAAACACTGAATTGCAATGAAACCAAGCCATTTTTCCAATGAACTACTGCTAGTTTTTCAGAAAATACATATTATTTGCAATCACACTAACTTGGCCTAAAACAGTGTTTACTAAAAAAACAATGATTTTCTCAAAAACAGTCGATTAAACTCACATTAAAATGCTTTAAACCAATGTAAAACACTGAATTGCAATGAAACCAAGCCATTTTTCCAATGAACTACTGCTAGTTTTTCAGAAAATACATATTATTTGCAATCACACTAACTTGGCCTAAAACAGTGTTTACTAAAAAAACATTGATTTTCTCAAAAACAGTCGATTAAACTCACATAAAAATGCTTTAAACCAATGTAAAACAATGAATTGCAATGAAACCAAGCCATTTTTGCAATAAATTACTGCTAGTTTTTCAGAAAAAACATATTATTTGCAATCACACTAACTTGGCCTAAAACAGTGATTACTAAAAAAAACATTGATTTTCTCAAGAACAGTCGATTAAACTCACATTAAAATGCTTTAAACCAATGTAAAACACTAAATTGCAATGAAACCAAGCCATTTTTCCAATGAATTACTGCTAGTTTTTCAGAAAATACATATTATTTGCAATCACACTAACTTGGCCTAAAACAGTGTTTACTAAAAAAACATTGATTTTCTCAAAAACAGTCGATTAAACTCACATTAAAATGCTTTAAACCAATTTAAAACACTGAATTGCAATGAAACCAAGCCATTTTTCCAATGAACTACTGCTAGTTTTTCAGAAAATACATATTATTCGAATCACACTAACTTGGCCTAAAACAGTGTTTACTAAAAAAACATTGATTTTCTCAAAAACAGTCGATTAAACTCACATTAAAATGCTTTAAACCAATGTAAAACAATGAATTGCAATGAAACCAAGCCATTTTTTCAATGAATTACTGCTAGTTTTTCAGAAAAAACATATTATTTGCAATCACACTAACTTGGCCTAAAACAGTGATTACTAGAAAAAACATTGATTTTCTCAAGAACAGTCGATTAAACTCACATTAAAATGCTTTAAACCAATGTAAAACACTAAATTGCAATGAGACCAAGCCATTTTTCCAATGAATTACTGCTAGTTTTTCAGAAAATACATATTATTTGCAATCACACTAACTTGGCCTAAAACAGTGTTTACTAATAAAACATTGATTTTCTCAAAAACAGTCGATTAAACTCACATTAAAATGCTTTAAACCAATGTAAAACACTGAATTGCAATGAAACCAAGCCATTTTTCCAATGAACTACTGCTAGTTTTTCAGAAAATACATATTATTTGCAATCACACTAACTTGGCCTAAAACAGTGTTTACTAAAAAAACATTGATTTTCTCAAAAACAGTCGATTAAACTCACATAAAAATGCTTTCAACCAATGTAAAACACTGAATTGCAATGAAACCAAGCCATTTTTCCAATGAATTACTGCTAGTTTTTCAGAAAAAACATATTATTTGCAATCACACTAACTTGGCCTAAAACAGTGATTACTAAAAAAAACATTGATTTTCTCAAGAACAGTCGATTATACTCACATTAAAATGCTTTAAACCAATGTAAAACACTAAATTGCAATGAAACCAAGCCATTTGTCCAATGAATTACTGCTAGTTTTTCAGAAAATACATATTATTTGCAATCACACTAACTTGGCCTAAAACAGTGTTTACTAAAAAAACATTGATTTTCTCAAAAACAGTCGATTAAACTCACATAAAAATGCTTTAAACCAATGTAAAACACTGAATTGCAATGAAACCAAGCCATTTTTCCAATGAATTACTGCTAGTTTTTCAGAAAAAACATATTATTTACAATCACACTTACTTGGCCTAAAACAGTGTTTACTAAAAAAACATTGATTTTCTCAAAAACAGTCGATTAAACTCACATTAAAATGCTTTAAACCAATGTAAAACAATGAATTGCAATGAAACCAAGCCATTTTTTCAATGAATTACTGCTAGTTTTTCAGAAAAAACATATTATTTGCAATCAAACTAACTTGGCCTTAAACAGTGTTTACTAAAAAAACATTGATTTTCTCAAAAACAGTCGATTAAACTCACATTAAAGTGCTTTAAACCAATGTAAAACACTGAATTGCAATGAAACCAAGCCATTTTTCCAATGAACTACTGCTAGTTTTTCAGAAAATACATATTATTTGCAATCACACTAACTTGGCCTAAAACAGTGTTTACTAAAAAAACATTGATTTTCTCAAAAACAGTCGATTAAACTCACATAAAAATGCTTTAAACCAATGTAAAACACTGAATTGCAATGAAACCAAGCCATTTTTCCAATGAAATACTGCTAGTTTTTCAGAAAAAACATATTATTTGCAATAACACTAACTTGGCCTAAAACAGTGTTTACTAAAAAAACATTGATTTTCTCAAAAACAGTCGATTAAACTCACATTAAAATAATTTAAAACAATGTAAAACAATGAATTGCAATGAAACCAAGCCATTTTTTCAATGAATTACTGCTAGTTTTCCAGAAAAAACATATTATTTGCAATCACACTAACTTGGCCTAAAACAGTGTTTACTAAAAAAACATTGATTTTCTCCAAAACAGTCGATTAAACTCACATAAAAATGCTTTAAACCAATGTAAAACACTGAATTGCAATGAAACCAAGCCATTTTTCCAATGAATTACTGCTAGTTTTTCAGAAAAAACATATTATTTGCAATTACACTAACTTGGCCTAAAACAGTGTTTACTAAAAAAACATTGATTTTCTCAAAAACAGTCGATTAAACTCACATAAAAATGCTTTAAACCAATGTAAAACACTGAATTGCAATGAAACCAAGCCATTTTTCCAATGAATTACTGCTAGTTTTTCAGAAAAAACATATTATTTCCAATCACACTAACTTGGCCTAAAACAGTGTTTACTAAAAAAACATTGATTTTCTCCAAAACAGTCGATTAAACTCACATAAAAATGCTTTAAACCAATGTAAAACACTGAATTGCAATGAAACCAAGCCATTTTTCCAATGAATTACTGCTAGTTTTTCAGAAAAAACATATTATTTGCAATTACACTAACTTGGCCTAAAACAGTGTTTACTAAAAAAACATTGATTTTCTCAAAAACAGTCGATTAAACTCAAATAAAAATGCTTTAAACCAATGTAAAACATTGAATTGCAATGAAACCAAGCCATTTTTCCAATGAACTACTGCTAGTTTTTCAGAAAATACATATTATTTGCAATTACACTAACTTGGCCTAAAACAGTGTTTACTAAAAAAACATTGATTTTCTCAAAAACAGTCGATTAAACTCACATAAAAATGCTTTAAACCAATGTAAAACACTGAATTGCAATGAAACCAAGCCATTTTTCCAATGAAATACTGCTAGTTTTTCAGAAAAAACATATTATTTGCAATAACACTAACTTAGCCTAAAACAGTGTTTACTAAAAAAACATTGATTTTCTCAAAAACAGTCGATTAAACTCACATTAAAATAATTTAAAACAATGTAAAACACTGAATTGCAATGAAACCAAGCCATTTTTTCAATGAATTACTGCTAGTTTTCCAGAAAAAACATATTATTTGCAATCACACTAACTTGGCCTAAAACAGTGTTTACTAAAAAAACATTGATTTTCTCCAAAACAGTCGATTAAACTCACATAAAAATGCTTTAAACCAATGTAAAACACTGAATTGCAATGAAACCAAGCCATTTTTCCAATGAATTACTGCTAGTTTTTCAGAAAAAACATATTATTTGCAATTACACTAACTTGGCCTAAAACAGTGTTTACTAAAAAAACATTGATTTTCTCAAAAACAGTCGATTAAACTCAAATAAAAATGCTTTAAACCAATGTAAAACATTAAATTGCAATGAAACCAAGCCATTTTTTCAATGAATTACTGCTAGTTTTTCAGAAAAAACATATTATTTGCAATAACACTAACTTGGCCTAAAACAGTGTTCACTAAAAAAACATTGATTTTCTCAAAAACAGTCGATTAAACTCACATTAAAATGCTTTAAACCAATGTAAAACACTGAATTGCAATGAAACCAAGCCATTTTTTCAATGAATTACTGCTAGTTTTTCAGAAAAAACATATTATTTGCAATCACACTAACTTGGCCTAAAACAGTGATTACTAAAAAAAACATTGATTTTCTCAAGAACAGTCGATTAAACTCACATTAAAATGCTTTAAACCAATGTAAAACACTAAATTGCAATGAAACCAAGCCATTTTTCCAATGAATCACTGCTAGTTTTTCAGAAAATACATATTATTTGCAATCACACTAACTTGGCCTAAAACAGTGTTTACTAAAAAAACATTGATTTTCTCAAAAACAGTCGATTAAACTCACATTAAAATGCTTTAAACCAATGTAAAACACTGAATTGCAATGAAACCAAGCCATTTTTCCAATGAACTACTGCTAGTTTTTCAGAAAATACATATTATTTGCAATCACACTAACTTGGCCTAAAACAGTGTTTACTAAAAAAACATTGATTTTCTCAAAAACAGTCGATTAAACTCACATAAAAATGCTTTAAACCAATGTAAAACACTGAATTGCAATGAAACCAAGCCATTTTTTCAATGAATTACTGCTAGCTTTTCAGAAAAAACATATTATTTGCAATAACACTAACTTGGCCTAAAACAGTGTTTACTAAAAAAACATTGATTTTCTCAAAAACAGTCGATTAAACTCACATTAAAATGCTTTAAACCAATGTAGAACAATTAATTGCAATGAAACCAAGCCATTTTTTCAATGAATTACTGCTAGTTTTTCAGAAAAAACATATTATTTGCAATCACACTAACTTGGCCTAAAACAGTGATTACTAAAAAAAACATTGATTTTCTCAAGAACAGTCGATTAAACTCACATTAAAATGCTTTAAACCAATGTAAAACACTAAATTGCAATGAAACCAAGCCATTTTTCCAATGAATTACTGCTAGTTTTTCAGAAAATACATATTATTTGCAATCACACTAACTTGGCCTAAAACAGTGTTTACTAAAAAAACATTGATTTTCTCAAAAACAGTCGATTAAACTCACATTAAAATGCTTTAAACCAATTTAAAACACTGAATTGCAATGAAACCAAGCCATTTTTCCAATGAACTACTGCTAGTTTTTCAGAAAATACATATTATTCGAATCACACTAACTTGGCCTAAAACAGTGTTTACTAAAAAAACATTGATTTTCTCCAAAACAGTCAATTAAACTCACATAAAAATGCTTTAAACCAATGTAAAACAATGAATTGCAATGAAACCAAGCCATTTTTTCAATGAATTACTGCTAGTTTTTCAGAAAAAACATATTATTTGCAATAACACTAACTTGGCCTAAAACAGTGTTTACTAAAAAAACATTGATTTTCTCAAAAACAGTCGATTAAACTCACATTAAAATGCTTTAAACCAATGTAAAACAATGAATTGCAATGAAACCAAGCCATTTTTTCAATGAATTACTGCTGGTTTTTCAGAAAAAACATATTATTTGCAATCACACTAACTTGGCCTAAAACAGTGATTACTAGAAAAAACATTGATTTTCTCAAGAACAGTCGATTAAACTCACATTAAAATGCTTTAAACCAATGTAAAACACTAAATTGCAATGAAACCAAGCCATTTTTCCAATGAATTACTGCTAGTTTTTCAGAAAATACATATTATTTGCAATCACACTAACTTGGCCTAAAACAGTGTTTACTAAAAAAACATTGATTTTCTCAAAAACAGTCGATTAAACTCACATTAAAATGCTTTAAACCAATGTAAAACACTGAATTGCAATGAAACCAAGCCATTTTTCCAATGAACTACTGCTAGTTTTTCAGAAAATACATATTATTTGCAATCACACTAACTTGGCCTAAAACAGTGTTTACTAAAAAAACATTGATTTTCTCAAAAACAGTCGATTAAACTCACATAAAAATGCTTTCAACCAATGTAAAACACTGAATTGCAATGAAACCAAGCCATTTTTCCAATGAATTACTGCTAGTTTTTCAGAAAAAACATATTATTTGCAATCACACAAACTTGGCCTAAAACAGTGATTACTAAAAAAAACATTGATTTTCTCAAGAACAGTCGATTATACTCATCTTAAAATGCTTTAAACCAATGTAAAACACTAAATTGCAATGAAACCAAGCCATTTGTCCAATGAATTACTGCTAGTTTTTCAGAAAATACATATTATTTGCAATCACACTAACTTGGCCTAAAACAGTCTTTACTAAAAAAACATTGATTTTCTCAAAAACAGTCGATTAAACTCACATAAAAATGCTTTAAACCAATGTAAAACACTGAATTGCAATGAAACCAAGCCATTTTTCCAATGAATTACTGCTAGTTTTTCAGAAAAAACATATTATTTGCAATCACACTTACTTGGCCTAAAACAGTGTTTACTAAAAAAACATTGATTTTCTCAAAAACAGTCGATTAAACTCACATTAAAATGCTTTAAACCAATGTAAAACAATGAATTGCAATGAAACCAAGCCATTTTTTCAATGAATTACTGCTAGTTTTTCAGAAAAAACATATTATTTGCAATCACACTAACTTGGCCTAAAACAGTGATTACTAAAAAAAACATTGATTTTCTCAAGAACAGTCGATTAAACTCACATTAAAATGCTTTAAACCAATGTAAAACACTAAATTGCAATGAAACCAAGCCATTTTTCCAATGAATTACTGCTAGTTTTTCAGAAAATACATATTATTTGCAATCACACTAACTTGGCCTTAAACAGTGTTTACTAAAAAAACATTGATTTTCTCAAAAACAGTCGATTAAACTCACATTAAAATGCTTTAAACCAATGTAAAACACTGAATTGCAATGAAACCAAGCCATTTTTCCAATGAAATACTGCTAGTTTTTCAGAAAAAACATATTATTTGCAATAACACTAACTTGGCCTAAAACAGTGTTTACTAAAAAAACATTGATTTTCTCAAAAACAGTCGATTAAACTCACATTAAAATAATTTAAAACAATGTAAAACAATGAATTGCAATGAAACCAAGCCATTTTTTCAATGAATTACTGCTAGTTTTCCAGAAAAAACATATTATTTGCAATCACACTAACTTGGCCTAAAACAGTGTTTACTAAAAAAACATTGATTTTCTCCAAAACAGTCGATTAAACTCACATAAAAATGCTTTAAACCAATGTAAAACACTGAATTGCAATGAAACCAAGCCATTTTTCCAATGAATTACTGCTAGTTTTTCAGAAAAAACATATTATTTGCAATTACACTAACTTGGCCTAAAACAGTGTTTACTAAAAAAACATTGATTTTCTCAAAAACAGTCGATTAAACTCACATAAAAATGCTTTAAACCAATGTAAAACACTGAATTGCAATGAAACCAAGCCATTTTTCCAATGAATTACTGCTAGTTTTTCAGAAAAAACATATTATTTCCAATCACACTTACTTGGCCTAAAAAAGTGTTTACTAAAAAAACATTGATTTTCTCCAAAACAGTCAATTAAACTCACATAAAAATGCTTTTAACCAATGTAAAACATTGAATTGCAATGAAACCAAGCCATTTTTTCAATGAATTACTGCTAGCTTTTCAGAAAAAACATGTTATTTGCAATAACACTAACTTGGCCTAAAACAGTGTTTACTAAAAAAACATTGATTTTCTCAAAAACAGTCGATTAAACTCACATTAAAATGCTTTAAACCAATGTAGAACAATGAATTGCAATGAAACCAAGCCATTTTTTCAATGAATTACTGCTAGTTTTTCAGAAAAAACATATTATTTGCAATCACACTAACTTGGCCTAAGACAGTGATTACTAAAAAAAACATTGATTTTCTCAAGAACAGTCGATTAAACTCACATTAAAATGCTTTAAACCAATGTAAAACACTAAATTGCAATGAAACCAAGCCATTTTTCCAATGAATTACTGCTAGTTTTTCAGAAAATACATATTATTTGCAAACACTCTAACTTGGCCTAAAACAGTGTTTACTAAAAAAACATTGATTTTCTCAAAAACAGTCGATTAAACTCACATTAAAATGCTTTAAACCAATGTAAAACACTGAATTGCAATGAAACCAAGCCATTTTTCCAATGAACTACTGCTAGTTTTTCAGAAAAAACATATTATTTGCAATAACACTAACTTGGCCTAAAACAGTGTTTACTAAAAAAACATTGATTTTCTCAAAAACAGTCGATTAAACTCACATTAAAATGCTTTAAACCAATGTAAAACAATGAATTGCAATGAAACCAAGCCATTTTTTCAATGAATTACTGCTGGTTTTTCAGAAAAAACATATTATTTGCAATCACACTAACTTGGCCTAAAACAGTGATTACTAGAAAAAACATTGATTTTCTCAAGAACAGTCGATTAAACTCACATTAAAATGCTTTAAACCAATGTAAAACACTAAATTGCAATGAAACCAAGCCATTTTTCCAATGAATTACTGCTAGTTTTTCAGAAAATACATATTATTTGCAATCACACTAACTTGGCCTAAAACAGTGTTTACTAAAAAAACATTGATTTTCTCAAAAACAGTCGATTAAACTCACATTAAAATGCTTTAAACCAATGTAAAACACTGAATTGCAATGAAACCAAGCCATTTTTCCAATGAACTACTGCTAGTTTTTCAGAAAATACATATTATTTGCAATCACACTAACTTGGCCTAAAACAGTGTTTACTAAAAAAACATTGATTTTCTCAAAAACAGTCGATTAAACTCACATAAAAATGCTTTCAACCAATGTAAAACACTGAATTGCAATGAAACCAAGCCATTTTTCCAATGAATTACTGCTAGTTTTTCAGAAAAAACATATTATTTGCAATCACACAAACTTGGCCTAAAACAGTGATTACTAAAAAAAACATTGATTTTCTCAAGAACAGTCGATTATACTCATCTTAAAATGCTTTAAACCAATGTAAAACACTAAATTGCAATGAAACCAAGCCATTTGTCCAATGAATTACTGCTAGTTTTTCAGAAAATACATATTATTTGCAATCACACTAACTTGGCCTAAAACAGTCTTTACTAAAAAAACATTGATTTTCTCAAAAACAGTCGATTAAACTCACATAAAAATGCTTTAAACCAATGTAAAACACTGAATTGCAATGAAACCAAGCCATTTTTCCAATGAATTACTGCTAGTTTTTCAGAAAAAACATATTATTTGCAATCACACTTACTTGGCCTAAAACAGTGTTTACTAAAAAAACATTGATTTTCTCAAAAACAGTCGATTAAACTCACATTAAAATGCTTTAAACCAATGTAAAACAATGAATTGCAATGAAACCAAGCCATTTTTTCAATGAATTACTGCTAGTTTTTCAGAAAAAACATATTATTTGCAATCACACTAACTTGGCCTAAAACAGTGATTACTAAAAAAAACATTGATTTTCTCAAGAACAGTCGATTAAACTCACATTAAAATGCTTTAAACCAATGTAAAACACTAAATTGCAATGAAACCAAGCCATTTTTCCAATGAATTACTGCTAGTTTTTCAGAAAATACATATTATTTGCAATCACACTAACTTGGCCTTAAACAGTGTTTACTAAAAAAACATTGATTTTCTCAAAAACAGTCGATTAAACTCACATTAAAATGCTTTAAACCAATGTAAAACACTGAATTGCAATGAAACCAAGCCATTTTTCCAATGAAATACTGCTAGTTTTTCAGAAAAAACATATTATTTGCAATAACACTAACTTGGCCTAAAACAGTGTTTACTAAAAAAACATTGATTTTCTCAAAAACAGTCGATTAAACTCACATTAAAATAATTTAAAACAATGTAAAACAATGAATTGCAATGAAACCAAGCCATTTTTTCAATGAATTACTGCTAGTTTTCCAGAAAAAACATATTATTTGCAATCACACTAACTTGGCCTAAAACAGTGTTTACTAAAAAAACATTGATTTTCTCCAAAACAGTCGATTAAACTCACATAAAAATGCTTTAAACCAATGTAAAACACTGAATTGCAATGAAACCAAGCCATTTTTCCAATGAATTACTGCTAGTTTTTCAGAAAAAACATATTATTTGCAATTACACTAACTTGGCCTAAAACAGTGTTTACTAAAAAAACATTGATTTTCTCAAAAACAGTCGATTAAACTCACATAAAAATGCTTTAAACCAATGTAAAACACTGAATTGCAATGAAACCAAGCCATTTTTCCAATGAATTACTGCTAGTTTTTCAGAAAAAACATATTATTTCCAATCACACTTACTTGGCCTAAAAAAGTGTTTACTAAAAAAACATTGATTTTCTCCAAAACAGTCAATTAAACTCACATAAAAATGCTTTTAACCAATGTAAAACATTGAATTGCAATGAAACCAAGCCATTTTTTCAATGAATTACTGCTAGCTTTTCAGAAAAAACATGTTATTTGCAATAACACTAACTTGGCCTAAAACAGTGTTTACTAAAAAAACATTGATTTTCTCAAAAACAGTCGATTAAACTCACATTAAAATGCTTTAAACCAATGTAGAACAATGAATTGCAATGAAACCAAGCCATTTTTTCAATGAATTACTGCTAGTTTTTCAGAAAAAACATATTATTTGCAATCACACTAACTTGGCCTAAGACAGTGATTACTAAAAAAAACATTGATTTTCTCAAGAACAGTCGATTAAACTCACATTAAAATGCTTTAAACCAATGTAAAACACTAAATTGCAATGAAACCAAGCCATTTTTCCAATGAATTACTGCTAGTTTTTCAGAAAATACATATTATTTGCAAACACTCTAACTTGGCCTAAAACAGTGTTTACTAAAAAAACATTGATTTTCTCAAAAACAGTCGATTAAACTCACATTAAAATGCTTTAAACCAATGTAAAACACTGAATTGCAATGAAACCAAGCCATTTTTCCAATGAACTACTGCTAGTTTTTCAGAAAATACATATTATTTGCAATCACACTAACTTGGCCTAAAACAGTGTTTACTAAAAAAACAATGATTTTCTCAAAAACAGTCGATTAAACTCACATTAAAATGCTTTAAACCAATGTAAAACACTGAATTGCAATGAAACCAAGCCATTTTTCCAATGAACTACTGCTAGTTTTTCAGAAAATACATATTATTTGCAATCACACTAACTTGGCCTAAAACAGTGTTTACTAAAAAAACATTGATTTTCTCAAAAACAGTCGATTAAACTCACATAAAAATGCTTTAAACCAATGTAAAACAATGAATTGCAATGAAACCAAGCCATTTTTGCAATAAATTACTGCTAGTTTTTCAGAAAAAACATATTATTTGCAATCACACTAACTTGGCCTAAAACAGTGATTACTAAAAAAAACATTGATTTTCTCAAGAACAGTCGATTAAACTCACATTAAAATGCTTTAAACCAATGTAAAACACTAAATTGCAATGAAACCAAGCCATTTTTCCAATGAATTACTGCTAGTTTTTCAGAAAATACATATTATTTGCAATCACACTAACTTGGCCTAAAACAGTGTTTACTAAAAAAACATTGATTTTCTCAAAAACAGTCGATTAAACTCACATTAAAATGCTTTAAACCAATTTAAAACACTGAATTGCAATGAAACCAAGCCATTTTTCCAATGAACTACTGCTAGTTTTTCAGAAAATACATATTATTCGAATCACACTAACTTGGCCTAAAACAGTGTTTACTAAAAAAACATTGATTTTCTCCAAAACAGTCAATTAAACTCACATAAAAATGCTTTAAACCAATGTAAAACAATGAATTGCAATGAAACCAAGCCATTTTTTCAATGAATTACTGCTAGTTTTTCAGAAAAAACATATTATTTGCAATAACACTAACTTGGCCTAAAACAGTGTTTACTAAAAAAACATTGATTTTCTCAAAAACAGTCGATTAAACTCACATTAAAATGCTTTAAACCAATGTAAAACAATGAATTGCAATGAAACCAAGCCATTTTTTCAATGAATTACTGCTAGTTTTTCAGAAAAAACATATTATTTGCAATCACACTAACTTGGCCTAAAACAGTGATTACTAGAAAAAACATTGATTTTCTCAAGAACAGTCGATTAAACTCACATTAAAATGCTTTAAACCAATGTAAAACACTAAATTGCAATGAAACCAAGCCATTTTTCCAATGAATTACTGCTAGTTTTTCAGAAAATACATATTATTTGCAATCACACTAACTTGGCCTAAAACAGTGTTTACTAATAAAACATTGATTTTCTCAAAAACAGTCGATTAAACTCACATTAAAATGCTTTAAACCAATGTAAAACACTGAATTGCAATGAAACCAAGCCATTTTTCCAATGAACTACTGCTAGTTTTTCAGAAAATACATATTATTTGCAATCACACTAACTTGGCCTAAAACAGTGTTTACTAAAAAAACATTGATTTTCTCAAAAACAGTCGATTAAACTCACATAAAAATGCTTTCAACCAATGTAAAACACTGAATTGCAATGAAACCAAGCCATTTTTCCAATGAATTACTGCTAGTTTTTCAGAAAAAACATATTATTTGCAATCACACTAACTTGGCCTAAAACAGTGATTACTAAAAAAAACATTGATTTTCTCAAGAACAGTCGATTATACTCACATTAAAATGCTTTAAACCAATGTAAAACACTGAATTGCAATGAAACCAAGCCATTTGTCCAATGAATTACTGCTAGTTTTTCAGAAAATACATATTATTTGCAATCACACTAACTTGGCCTAAAACAGTGTTTACTAAAAAAACATTGATTTTCTCAAAAACAGTCGATTAAACTCACATTAAAATGCTTTAAACCAATGTAAAACACTGAATTGCAATGAAACCAAGCCATTTTTCCAATGAATTACTGCTAGTTTTTCAGAAAAAACATATTATTTACAATCACACTTACTTGGCCTAAAACAGTGTTTACTAAAAAAACATTGATTTTCTCAAAAACAGTCGATTAAACTCACATTAAAATGCTTTAAACCAATGTAAAACAATGAATTGCAATGAAACCAAGCCATTTTTTCAATGAATTACTGCTAGTTTTTCAGAAAAAACATATTATTTGCAATCACACTAACTTGGCCTTAAACAGTGTTTACTAAAAAAACATTGATTTTCTCAAAAACAGTCGATTAAACTCACATTAAAGTGCTTTAAACCAATGTAAAACACTGAATTGCAATGAAACCAAGCCATTTTTCCAATGAACTACTGCTAGTTTTTCAGAAAATACATATTATTTGCAATAACACTAACTTGGCCTAAAACAGTGTTTACTAAAAAAACATTGATTTTCTCAAAAACAGTCGATTAAACTCACATTAAAATGCTTTAAACCAATGTAAAACAATGAATTGCAATGAAACCAAGCCATTTTTTCAATGAATTACTGCTAGTTTTTCAGAAAAAACATATTATTTGCAATCACACTAACTTGGCCTAAAACAGTGATTACTAGAAAAAACATTGATTTTCTCAAGAACAGTCGATTAAACTCACATTAAAATGCTTTAAACCAATGTAAAACACTAAATTGCAATGAAACCAAGCCATTTTTCCAATGAATTACTGCTAGTTTTTCAGAAAATACATATTATTTGCAATCACACTAACTTGGCCTAAAACAGTGTTTACTAATAAAACATTGATTTTCTCAAAAACAGTCGATTAAACTCACATTAAAATGCTTTAAACCAATGTAAAACACTGAATTGCAATGAAACCAAGCCATTTTTCCAATGAACTACTGCTAGTTTTTCAGAAAATACATATTATTTGCAATCACACTAACTTGGCCTAAAACAGTGTTTACTAAAAAAACATTGATTTTCTCAAAAACAGTCGATTAAACTCACATAAAAATGCTTTCAACCAATGTAAAACACTGAATTGCAATGAAACCAAGCCATTTTTCCAATGAATTACTGCTAGTTTTTCAGAAAAAACATATTATTTGCAATCACACTAACTTGGCCTAAAACAGTGATTACTAAAAAAAACATTGATTTTCTCAAGAACAGTCGATTATACTCACATTAAAATGCTTTAAACCAATGTAAAACACTAAATTGCAATGAAACCAAGCCATTTGTCCAATGAATTACTGCTAGTTTTTCAGAAAATACATATTATTTGCAATCACACTAACTTGGCCTAAAACAGTGTTTACTAAAAAAACATTGATTTTCTCAAAAACAGTCGATTAAACTCACATAAAAATGCTTTAAACCAATGTAAAACACTGAATTGCAATGAAACCAAGCCATTTTTCCAATGAATTACTGCTAGTTTTTCAGAAAAAACATATTATTTACAATCACACTTACTTGGCCTAAAACAGTGTTTACTAAAAAAACATTGATTTTCTCAAAAACAGTCGATTAAACTCACATTAAAATGCTTTAAACCAATGTAAAACAATGAATTGCAATGAAACCAAGCCATTTTTTCAATGAATTACTGCTAGTTTTTCAGAAAAAACATATTACTTGCAATCACACTAACTTGGCCTTAAACAGTGTTTACTAAAAAAACATTGATTTTCTCAAAAACAGTCGATTAAACTCACATTAAAGTGCTTTAAACCAATGTAAAACACTGAATTGCAATGAAACCAAGCCATTTTTCCAATGAACTACTGCTAGTTTTTCAGAAAATACATATTATTTGCAATCACACTAACTTGGCCTAAAACAGTGTTTACTAAAAAAACATTGATTTTCTCAAAAACAGTCGATTAAACTCACATAAAAATGCTTTAAACCAATGTAAAACACTGAATTGCAATGAAACCAAGCCATTTTTCCAATGAAATACTGCTAGTTTTTCAGAAAAAACATATTATTTGCAATAACACTAACTTGGCCTAAAACAGTGTTTACTAAAAAAACATTGATTTTCTCAAAAACAGTCGATTAAACTCACATTAAAATAATTTAAAACAATGTAAAACAATGAATTGCAATGAAACCAAGCCATTTTTTCAATGAATTACTGCTAGTTTTGCAGAAAAAACATATTATTTGCAATTACACTTACTTGGCCTAAAACAGTGATTACTAAAAAAAACATTGATTTTCTCAAGAACAGTCGATTATACTCATCTTAAAATGCTTTAAACCAATGTAAAACACTAAATTGCAATGAAACCAAGCCATTTGTCCAATGAATTACTGCTAGTTTTTCAGAAAATACATATTATTTGCAATCACACTAACTTGGCCTAAAACAGTCTTTACTAAAAAAACATTGATTTTCTCAAAAACAGTCGATTAAACTCACATAAAAATGCTTTAAACCAATGTAAAACACTGAATTGCAATGAAACCAAGCCATTTTTCCAATGAATTACTGCTAGTTTTTCAGAAAAAACATATTATTTGCAATCACACTTACTTGGCCTAAAACAGTGTTTACTAAAAAAACATTGATTTTTTCAAAAACAGTCGATTAAACTCACATTAAAATGCTTTAAACCAATGTAAAACAATGAATTGCAATGAAACCAAGCCATTTTTTCAATGATTTACTGCTAGTTTTTCAGAAAAAACATATTATTTGCAATCACACTAACTTGGCCTAAAACAGTGATTACTAAAAAAAACATTGATTTTCTCAAGAACAGTCGATTAAACTCACATTAAAATGCTTTAAACCAATGTAAAACACTAAATTGCAATGAAACCAAGCCATTTTTCCAATGAATTACTGCTAGTTTTTCAGAAAATACATATTATTTGCAATCACACTAACTTGGCCTTAAACAGTGTTTACTAAAAAAACATTGATTTTCTCAAAAACAGTCGATTAAACTCACATTAAAATGCTTTAAACCAATGTAAAACACTGAATTGCAATGAAACCAAGCCATTTTTCCAATGAAATACTGCTAGTTTTTCAGAAAAAACATATTATTTGCAATAACACTAACTTGGCCTAAAACAGTGTTTACTAAAAAAACATTGATTTTCTCAAAAACAGTCGATTAAACTCACATTAAAATAATTTAAAACAATGTAAAACAATGAATTGCAATGAAACCAAGCCATTTTTTCAATGAATTACTGCTAGTTTTCCAGAAAAAACATATTATTTGCAATCACACTAACTTGGCCTAAAACAGTGTTTACTAAAAAAACATTGATTTTCTCCAAAACAGTCGATTAAACTCACATAAAAATGCTTTAAACAAATGTAAAACACTGAATTGCAATGAAACCAAGCCATTTTTCCAATGAATTACTGCTAGTTTTTCAGAAAAAACATATTATTTGCAATTACACTAACTTGGCCTAAAACAGTGTTTACTAAAAAAACATTGATTTTCTCAAAAACAGTCGATTAAACTCACATAAAAATGCTTTAAACCAATGTAAAACACTGAATTGCAATGAAACCAAGCCATTTTTCCAATGAATTACTGCTAGTTTTTCAGAAAAAACATATTATTTCCAATCACACTTACTTGGCCTAAAAAAGTGTTTACTAAAAAAACATTGATTTTCTCCAAAACAGTCAATTAAACTCACATAAAAATGCTTTTAACCAATGTAAAACATTGAATTGCAATGAAACCAAGCCATTTTTTCAATGAATTACTGCTAGCTTTTCAGAAAAAACATGTTATTTGCAATAACACTAACTTGGCCTAAAACAGTGTTTACTAAAAAAACATTGATTTTCTCAAAAACAGTCGATTAAACTCACATTAAAATGCTTTAAACCAATGTAGAACAATGAATTGCAATGAAACCAAGCCATTTTTTCAATGAATTACTGCTAGTTTTTCAGAAAAAACATATTATTTGCAATCACACTAACTTGGCCTAAGACAGTGATTACTAAAAAAAACATTGATTTTCTCAAGAACAGTCGATTAAACTCACATTAAAATGCTTTAAACCAATGTAAAACACTAAATTGCAATGAAACCAAGCCATTTTTCCAATGAATTACTGCTAGTTTTTCAGAAAATACATATTATTTGCAAACACTCTAACTTGGCCTAAAACAGTGTTTACTAAAAAAACATTGATTTTCTCAAAAACAGTCGATTAAACTCACATTAAAATGCTTTAAACCAATGTAAAACACTGAATTGCAATGAAACCAAGCCATTTTTCCAATGAACTACTGCTAGTTTTTCAGAAAAAACATATTATTTGCAATAACACTAACTTGGCCTAAAACAGTGTTTACTAAAAAAACATTGATTTTCTCAAAAACAGTCGATTAAACTCACATTAAAATGCTTTAAACCAATGTAAAACAATGAATTGCAATGAAACCAAGCCATTTTTTCAATGAATTACTGCTGGTTTTTCAGAAAAAACATATTATTTGCAATCACACTAACTTGGCCTAAAACAGTGATTACTAGAAAAAACATTGATTTTCTCAAGAACAGTCGATTAAACTCACATTAAAATGCTTTAAACCAATGTAAAACACTAAATTGCAATGAAACCAAGCCATTTTTCCAATGAATTACTGCTAGTTTTTCAGAAAATACATATTATTTGCAATCACACTAACTTGGCCTAAAACAGTGTTTACTAAAAAAACATTGATTTTCTCAAAAACAGTCGAATAAACTCACATTAAAATGCTTTAAACCAATGTAAAACACTGAATTGCAATGAAACCAAGCCATTTTTCCAATGAACTACTGCTAGTTTTTCAGAAAATACATATTATTTGCAATCACACTAACTTGGCCTAAAACAGTGTTTACTAAAAAAACATTGATTTTCTCAAAAACAGTCGATTAAACTCACATAAAAATGCTTTCAACCAATGTAAAACACTGAATTGCAATGAAACCAAGCCATTTTTCCAATGAATTACTGCTAGTTTTTCAGAAAAAACATATTATTTGCAATCACACAAACTTGGCCTAAAACAGTGATTATTAAAAAAAACATTGATTTTCTCAAGAACAGTCGATTATACTCATCTTAAAATGCTTTAAACCAATGTAAAACACTAAATTGCAATGAAACCAAGCCATTTGTCCAATGAATTACTGCTAGTTTTTCAGAAAATACATATTATTTGCAATCACACTAACTTGGCCTAAAACAGTCTTTACTAAAAAAACATTGATTTTCTCAAAAACAGTCGATTAAACTCACATAAAAATGCTTTAAACCAATGTAAAACACTGAATTGCAATGAAACCAAGCCATTTTTCCAATGAATTACTGCTAGTTTTTCAGAAAAAACATATTATTTGCAATCACACTTACTTGGCCTAAAACAGTGTTTACTAAAAAAACATTGATTTTCTCAAAAACAGTCGATTAAACTCACATTAAAATGCTTTAAACCAATGTAAAACAATGAATTGCAATGAAACCAAGCCATTTTTTCAATGAATTACTGCTAGTTTTTCAGAAAAAACATATTATTTGCAATCACACTAACTTGGCCTAAAACAGTGATTACTAAAAAAAACATTGATTTTCTCAAGAACAGTCGATTAAACTCACATTAAAATGCTTTAAACCAATGTAAAACACTAAATTGCAATGAAACCAAGCCATTTTTCCAATGAATTACTGCTAGTTTTTCAGAAAATACATATTATTTGCAATCACACTAACTTGGCCTTAAACAGTGTTTACTAAAAAAACATTGATTTTCTCAAAAACAGTCGATTAAACTCACATTAAAATGCTTTAAACCAATGTAAAACACTGAATTGCAATGAAACCAAGCCATTTTTCCAATGAAATACTGCTAGTTTTTCAGAAAAAACATATTATTTGCAATAACACTAACTTGGCCTAAAACAGTGTTTACTAAAAAAACATTGATTTTCTCAAAAACAGTCGATTAAACTCACATTAAAATAATTTAAAACAATGTAAAACAATGAATTGCAATGAAACCAAGCCATTTTTTCAATGAATTACTGCTAGTTTTCCAGAAAAAACATATTATTTGCAATCACACTAACTTGGCCTAAAACAGTGTTTACTAAAAAAACATTGATTTTCTCCAAAACAGTCGATTAAACTCACATAAAAATGCTTTAAACCAATGTAAAACACTGAATTGCAATGAAACCAAGCCATTTTTCCAATGAATTACTGCTAGTTTTTCAGAAAAAACATATTATTTGCAATTACACTAACTTGGCCTAAAACAGTGTTTACTAAAAAAACATTGATTTTCTCAAAAACAGTCGATTAAACTCACATAAAAATGCTTTAAACCAATGTAAAACACTGAATTGCAATGAAACCAAGCCATTTTTCCAATGAATTACTGCTAGTTTTTCAGAAAAAACATATTATTTCCAATCACACTTACTTGGCCTAAAAAAGTGTTTACTAAAAAAACATTGATTTTCTCCAAAACAGTCAATTAAACTCACATAAAAATGCTTTTAACCAATGTAAAACATTGAATTGCAATGAAACCAAGCCATTTTTTCAATGAATTACTGCTAGCTTTTCAGAAAAAACATGTTATTTGCAATAACACTAACTTGGCCTAAAACAGTGTTTACTAAAAAAACATTGATTTTCTCAAAAACAGTCGATTAAACTCACATTAAAATGCTTTAAACCAATGTAGAACAATGAATTGCAATGAAACCAAGCCATTTTTTCAATGAATTACTGCTAGTTTTTCAGAAAAAACATATTATTTGCAATCACACTAACTTGGCCTAAGACAGTGATTACTAAAAAAAACATTGATTTTCTCAAGAACAGTCGATTAAACTCACATTAAAATGCTTTAAACCAATGTAAAACACTAAATTGCAATGAAACCAAGCCATTTTTCCAATGAATTACTGCTAGTTTTTCAGAAAATACATATTATTTGCAAACACTCTAACTTGGCCTAAAACAGTGTTTACTAAAAAAACATTGATTTTCTCAAAAACAGTCGATTAAACTCACATTAAAATGCTTTAAACCAATGTAAAACACTGAATTGCAATGAAACCAAGCCATTTTTCCAATGAACTACTGCTAGTTTTTCAGAAAATACATATTATTTGCAATCACACTAACTTGGCCTAAAACAGTGTTTACTAAAAAAACAATGATTTTCTCAAAAACAGTCGATTAAACTCACATTAAAATGCTTTAAACCAATGTAAAACACTGAATTGCAATGAAACCAAGCCATTTTTCCAATGAACTACTGCTAGTTTTTCAGAAAATACATATTATTTGCAATCACACTAACTTGGCCTAAAACAGTGTTTACTAAAAAAACATTGATTTTCTCAAAAACAGTCGATTAAACTCACATAAAAATGCTTTAAACCAATGTAAAACAATGAATTGCAATGAAACCAAGCCATTTTTGCAATAAATTACTGCTAGTTTTTCAGAAAAAACATATTATTTGCAATCACACTAACTTGGCCTAAAACAGTGATTACTAAAAAAAACATTGATTTTCTCAAGAACAGTCGATTAAACTCACATTAAAATGCTTTAAATCAATGTAAAACACTAAATTGCAATGAAACCAAGCCATTTTTCCAATGAATTACTGCTAGTTTTTCAGAAAATACATATTATTTGCAATCACACTAACTTGGCCTAAAACAGTGTTTACTAATAAAACATTGATTTTCTCAAAAACAGTCGATTAAACTCACATTAAAATGCTTTAAACCAATTTAAAACACTGAATTGCAATGAAACCAAGCCATTTTTCCAATGAACTACTGCTAGTTTTTCAGAAAATACATATTATTCGAATCACACTAACTTGGCCTAAAACAGTGTTTACTAAAAAAACATTGATTTTCTCCAAAACAGTCAATTAAACTCACATAAAAATGCTTTAAACCAATGTAAAACAATGAATTGCAATGAAACCAAGCCATTTTTTCAATGAATTACTGCTAGTTTTTCAGAAAAAACATATTATTTGCAATAACACTAACTTGGCCTAAAACAGTGTTTACTAAAAAAACATTGATTTTCTCAAAAACAGTCGATTAAACTCACATTAAAATGCTTTAAACCAATGTAAAACAATGAATTGCAATGAAACCAAGCCATTTTTTCAATGAATTACTGCTAGTTTTTCAGAAAAAACATATTATTTGCAATCACACTAACTTGGCCTAAAACAGTGATTACTAGAAAAAACATTGATTTTCTCAAGAACAGTCGATTAAACTCACATTAAAATGCTTTAAACCAATGTAAAACACTAAATTGCAATGAAACCAAGCCATTTTTCCAATGAATTACTGCTAGTTTTTCAGAAAATACATATTATTTGCAATCACACTAACTTGGCCTAAAACAGTGTTTACTAATAAAACATTGATTTTCTCAAAAACAGTCGATTAAACTCACATTAAAATGCTTTAAACCAATGTAAAACACTGAATTGCAATGAAACCAAGCCATTTTTCCAATGAACTACTGCTAGTTTTTCAGAAAATACATATTATTTGCAATCACACTAACTTGGCCTAAAACAGTGTTTACTAAAAAAACATTGATTTTCTCAAAAACAGTCGATTAAACTCACATTAAAATGCTTTCAACCAATGTAAAACACTGAATTGCAATGAAACCAAGCCATTTTTCCAATGAATTACTGCTAGTTTTTCAGAAAAAACATATTATTTGCAATCACACTAACTTGGCCTAAAACAGTGATTACTAAAAAAAACATTGATTTTCTCAAGAACAGTCGATTATACTCACATTAAAATGCTTTAAACCAATGTAAAACACTAAATTGCAATGAAACCAAGCCATTTGTCCAATGAATTACTGCTAGTTTTTCAGAAAATACATATTATTTGCAATCACACTAACTTGGCCTAAAACAGTGTTTACTAAAAAAACATTGATTTTCTCAAAAACAGTCGATTAAACTCACATAAAAATGCTTTAAACCAATGTAAAACACTGAATTGCAATGAAACCAAGCCATTTTTCCAATGAATTACTGCTAGTTTTTCAGAAAAAACATATTATTTACAATCACACTTACTTGGCCTAAAACAGTGTTTACTAAAAAAACATTGATTTTCTCAAAAACAGTCGATTAAACTCACATTAAAATGCTTTAAACCAATGTAAAACAATGAATTGCAATGAAACCAAGCCATTTTTTCAATGAATTACTGCTAGTTTTTCAGAAAAAACATATTATTTGCAATCACACTAACTTGGCCTTAAACAGTGTTTACTAAAAAAACATTGATTTTCTCAAAAACAGTCGATTAAACTCACAATAAAGTGCTTTAAACCAATGTAAAACACTGAATTGCAATGAAACCAAGCCATTTTTCCAATGAACTACTGCTAGTTTTTCAGAAAATACATATTATTTGCAATCACACTAACTTGGCCTAAAACAGTGTTTACTAAAAAAACATTGATTTTCTCAAAAACAAACGATTAAACTCACATAAAAATGCTTTAAACCAATGTAAAACACTGAATTGCAATGAAACCAAGCCATTTTTCCAATGAAATACTGCTAGTTTTTCAGAAAAAACATATTATTTGCAATAACACTAACTTGGCCTAAAACAGTGTTTACTAAAAAAACATTGATTTTCTCAAAAACAGTCGATTAAACTCACATTAAAATAATTTAAAACAATGTAAAACAATGAATTGCAATGAAACCAAGCCATTTTTTCAATGAATTACTGCTAGTTTTCCAGAAAAAACATATTATTTGCAATCACACTAACTTGGCCTAAAACAGTGTTTACTAAAAAAACATTGATTTTCTCCAAAACAGTCGATTAAACTCACATAAAAATGCTTTAAACCAATGTAAAACACTGAATTGCAATGAAACCAAGCCATTTTTCCAATGAATTACTGCTAGTTTTTCAGAAAAAACATATTATTTGCAATTACACTAACTTGGCCTAAAACAGTGTTTACTAAAAAAACATTGATTTTCTCAAAAACAGTCGATTAAACTCACATAAAAATGCTTTAAACCAATGTAAAACACTGAATTGCAATGAAACCAAGCCATTTTTCCAATGAATTACTGCTAGTTTTTCAGAAAAAACATATTATTTCCAATCACACTTACTTGGCCTAAAAAAGTGTTTACTAAAAAAACATTGATTTTCTCCAAAACAGTCAATTAAACTCACATAAAAATGCTTTTAACCAATGTAAAACATTGAATTGCAATGAAACCAAGCCATTTTTTCAATGAATTACTGCTAGCTTTTCAGAAAAAACATGTTATTTGCAATAACACTAACTTGGCCTAAAACAGTGTTTACTAAAAAAACATTGATTTTCTCAAAAACAGTCGATTAAACTCACATTAAAATGCTTTAAACCAATGTAGAACAATGAATTGCAATGAAACCAAGCCATTTTTTCAATGAATTACTGCTAGTTTTTCAGAAAAAACATATTATTTGCAATCACACTAACTTGGCCTAAGACAGTGATTACTAAAAAAAACATTGATTTTCTCAAGAACAGTCGATTAAACTCACATTAAAATGCTTTAAACCAATGTAAAACACTAAATTGCAATGAAACCAAGCCATTTTTCCAATGAATTACTGCTAGTTTTTCAGAAAATACATATTATTTGCAATCACACTAACTTGGCCTAAAACAGTGTTTACTAATAAAACATTGATTTTCTCAAAAACAGTCGATTAAACTCACATTAAAATGCTTTAAACCAATGTAAAACACTGAATTGCAATGAAACCAAGCCATTTTTCCAATGAACTACTGCTAGTTTTTCAGAAAATACATATTATTTGCAATCACACTAACTTGGCCTAAAACAGTGTTTACTAAAAAAACATTGATTTTCTCAAAAACAGTCGATTAAACTCACATAAAAATGCTTTCAACCAATGTAAAACACTGAATTGCAATGAAACCAAGCCATTTTTCCAATGAATTACTGCTAGTTTTTCAGAAAAAACATATTATTTGCAATCACACTAACTTGGCCTAAAACAGTGATTACTAAAAAAAACATTGATTTTCTCAAGAACAGTCGATTATACTCACATTAAAATGCTTTAAACCAATGTAAAACACTAAATTGCAATGAAACCAAGCCATTTGTCCAATGAATTACTGCTAGTTTTTCAGAAAATACATATTATTTGCAATCACACTAACTTGGCCTAAAACAGTGTTTACTAAAAAAACATTGATTTTCTCAAAAACAGTCGATTAAACTCACATAAAAATGCTTTAAACCAATGTAAAACACTGAATTGCAATGAAACCAAGCCATTTTTCCAATGAATTACTGCTAGTTTTTCAGAAAAAACATATTATTTACAATCACACTTACTTGGCCTAAAACAGTGTTTACTAAAAAAACATTGATTTTCTCAAAAACAGTCGATTAAACTCACATTAAAATGCTTTAAACCAATGTAAAACAATGAATTGCAATGAAACCAAGCCATTTTTTCAATGAATTACTGCTAGTTTTTCAGAAAAAACATATTATTTGCAATCACACTAACTTGGCCTAAAACAGTGATTACTAAAAAAAACATTGATTTTCTCAAGAACAGTCGATTAAACTCACATTAAAATGCTTTAAACCAATGTAAAGCACTAAATTGCAATGAAACCAAGCCATTTTTCCAATGAATTACTGCTAGTTTTTCAGAAATTACATATTATTTGCAATCACACTAACTTGGCCTTAAACAGTGTTTACTAAAAAAACATTGATTTTCTCAAAAACAGTCGATTAAACTCACATTAAAATGCTTTAAACCAATGTAAAACACTGAATTGCAATGAAACCAAGCCATTTTTCCAATGAACTACTGCTAGTTTTTCAGAAAATACATATTATTTGCAATCACACTAACTTGGCCTAAAACAGTGTTTACTAAAAAAACATTGATTTTCTCAAAAACAGTCGATTAAACTCACATAAAAATGCTTTAAACCAATGTAAAACACTGAATTGCAATGAAACCAAGCCATTTTTCCAATGAAATACTGCTAGTTTTTCAGAAAAAACATATTATTTGCAATAACACTAACTTGGCCTAAAACAGTGTTTACTAAAAAAACATTGATTTTCTCAAAAACAGTCGATTAAACTCACATTAAAATAATTTAAAACAATGTAAAACAATGAATTGCAATGAAACCAAGCCATTTTTTCAATGAATTACTGCTAGTTTTCCAGAAAAAACATATTATTTGCAATCACACTAACTTGGCCTAAAACAGTGTTTACTAAAAAAACATTGATTTTCTCCAAAACAGTCGATTAAACTCACATAAAAATGCTTTAAACCAATGTAAAACACTGAATTGCAATGAAACCAAGCCATTTTTTCAATGAATTACTGCTAGTTTTTCAGAAAAAACATATTATTTGCAATTACACTAACTTTGCCTAAAACAGTGTTTACTAAAAAAACATTGATTTTCTCAAAAACAGTCGATTAAACTCACATAAAAATGCTTTAAACCAATGTAAAACACTGAATTGCAATGAAACCAAGCCATTTTTCCAATGAATTACTGCTAGTTTTTCAGAAAAAACATATTATTTCCAATCACACTTACTTGGCCTAAAAAAGTGTTTACTAAAAAAACATTGATTTTCTCCAAAACAGTCAATTAAACTCACATAAAAATGCTTTTAACCAATGTAAAACATTGAATTGCAATGAAACCAAGCCATTTTTTCAATGAATTACTGCTAGCTTTTCAGAAAAAACATGTTATTTGCAATAACACTAACTTGGCCTAAAACAGTGTTTACTAAAAAAACATTGATTTTCTCAAAAACAGTCGATTAAACTCACATTAAAATGCTTTAAACCAATGTAGAACAATGAATTGCAATGAAACCAAGCCATTTTTTCAATGAATTACTGCTAGTTTTTCAGAAAAAACATATTATTTGCAATCACACTAACTTGGCCTAAGACAGTGATTACTAAAAAAAACATTGATTTTCTCAAGAACAGTCGATTAAACTCACATTAAAATGCTTTAAACCAATGTAAAACACTAAATTGCAATGAAACCAAGCCATTTTTCCAATGAATTACTGCTAGTTTTTCAGAAAATACATATTATTTGCAAACACTCTAACTTGGCCTAAAACAGTGTTTACTAAAAAAACATTGATTTTCTCAAAAACAGTCGATTAAACTCACATTAAAATGCTTTAAACCAATGTAAAACACTGAATTGCAATGAAACCAAGCCATTTTTCCAATGAACTACTGCTAGTTTTTCAGAAAATACATATTATTTGAAATCACACTAACTTGGCCTAAAACAGTGTTTACTAAAAAAACATTGATTTTCTCAAGAACAGTCGATAAAACTCACATAAAAATGCTTTAAACCAATGTAAAACACTGAATTGCAATGAAACCAAGCCATTTTTCCAATGAATTACTGCTAGTTTTTCAGAAAAAACATATTATTTGCAATAACACTAACTTGGCCTAAAACAGTGTTTACTAAAAAAACATTGATTTTCTCAAAAACAGTCGATTAAACTCACATTAAAATGCTTTAAACCAATGTAAAACAATGAATTGCAATGAAACCAAGCCATTTTTGCAATAAATTACTGCTAGTTTTTCAGAAAAAACATATTATTTGCAATCACACTAACTTGGCCTAAAACAGTGATTACTAAAAAAAACATTGATTTTCTCAAGAACAGTCGATTAAACTCACATTAAAATGCTTTAAACCAATGTAAAACTTTAAATTGCAATGAAACCAATCCATTTTTCCAATGAATTACTGCTAGTTTTTCAGAAAATACATATTATTTGCAATCACACTAACTTGGCCTAAAACAGTGTTTACTAAAAAAACATTGCTTTTCTCAAAAACAGTCGATTAAACTCACATAAAAATGCTTTAAACCAATGTAAAACACTGAATTGCAATGAAACCAAGCCATTTTTCCAATGAATTACTGCTAGTTTTCCAAAAAAAGCATATTATTTACAATCACACTAACTTGGCCTAAAACAGTGATTACTAAAAAAAACATTGATTTTCTCCAAAACAGTCGATTAAACTCACATAAAAATGCTTTAAACCAATGTAAAACACTGAATTGCAATGAAACCAAGCCATTTTTCCAATGAATTACTGCTAGTTTTTCAGAAAAAACATATTATTTGCAATCACACTTACTTGGCCTAAAAAAGTGTTTACTAAAAAAACATTGATTTTCTCCAAAACAGTCAATTAAACTCACATAAAAATGCTTTTAACCAATGTAAAACATTGAATTGCAATGAAACCAAGCCATTTTTTCAATGAATTACTGCTAGTTTTTCAGAAAAAACATATTATTTGCAATAACACTAACTTGGCCTAAAACAGTGTTTACTAAAAAAACATTGATTTTCTCCAAAACAGTCGATTAAACTCACATAAAAATGCTTTAAACCAATGTAAAACATTGAATTGCAATGAAACCAAGCCATTTTTTCAATGAATTACTGCTAGTTTTTCAGAAAAACCATATTATTTGCAATCACACTAACTTGGCCTAAAACAGTGTTTACTAATAAAACATTGATTTTCTCAAAAACAGTCGATTAAACTCACATAAAAATGCTTTAAACCAATGTAAAACATTGAATTGCAATGAAACCAAGCCATTTTTTCAATGAATTACTGCTAGTTTTTCAGAAAAAACATATTATTTGCAATTACACTAACTTGGCCTAAAACAGTGTTTACTAAAAAAACATTGATTTTCTCAAAAACAGTCGATTAAACTCACATTAAAATGCTTTAAACCAATGTAAAACACTGATTTGCAATGAAACCAAGCCATTTTTCTAATGAATTACTGCTAGTTTTTCAGAAAATACATATTATTTGCAATCACACTAACTTGGCCTAAAACAGTGTTTACTAAAAAAACATTGATTTTCTCAAGAACAGTCGATTAAACTCACATTAAAATGCTTTAAACCAATGTAAAACACTAAATTGCAATGAAACCAAGCCATTTTTCCAATGAATTACTGCTAGTTTTTCAGAAAATACATATTATTTGCAATCACACTAACTTGGCCTAAAACAGTGTTTACTAAAAAAACATTGATTTTCTCAAAAACAGTCGATTAAACTCACATTAAAATGCTTTAAACCAATGTAAAACACTGAATTGCAATGAAACCAAGCCATTTTTCCAATGAACTACTGCTAGTTTTTCAGAAAATACATATTATTTGCAATCACACTAACTTGGCCTAAAACAGTGTTTACTAAAAAAACATTGATTTTCTCAAAAACAGTCGATTAAACTCACATAAAAATGCTTTAAACCAATGTAAAACACTGAATTGCAATGAAACCAAGCCATTTTTCCAATGAATTACTGCTAGTTTTTCAGAAAAAACATATTATTTGCAATAACACTAACTTGGCCTAAAACAGTGTTTACTAAAAAAACATTGATTTTCTCAAAAACAGTCGATTAAACTCACATTAAAATGCTTTAAACCAATGTAAAACAATGAATTGCAATGAAACCAAGCCATTTTTGCAATAAATTACTGCTAGTTTTTCAGAAAAAACATATTATTTGCAATCACACTAACTTGGCCTAAAACAGTGATTACTAAAAAAAACATTGATTTTCTCAAGAACAGTCGATTAAACTCACATTAAAATGCTTTAAACCAATGTAAAACACTAAATTGCAATGAAACCAAGCCATTTTTCCAATGAATTACTGCTAGTTTTTCAGAAAATACATATTATTTGCAATCACACTAACTTGGCCTAAAACAGTGTTTACTAAAAAAACATTGATTTTCTCAAAAACAGTCGATTAAACTCACATTGAAATGCTTTAAACCAATTTAAAACACTGAATTGCAATGAAACCAAGCCATTTTTCCAATGAACTACTGCTAGTTTTTCAGAAAATACATATTATTTGCAATCACACTAACTTGGCCTAAAACAGTGTTTACTAAAAAAACATTGATTTTCTCAAAAACAGTCGATTAAACTCACATAAAAATGCTTTAAACCAATGTAAAACACTGAATTGCAATGAAACCAAGCCATTTTTCCAATGAATTACTGCTAGTTTTCCAGAAAAAACATATTATTTGCAATAACACTAACTTGGCCTAAAACAGTGTTTACTAAAAAAACATTGATTTTCTCCAAAACAGTCGATTAAACTCACATAAAAATGCTTTAAACCAATGTAAAACATTGAATTGCAATGAAACCAAGCCATTTTTTCAATGAATTACTGCTAGTTTTTCAGAAAAACCATATTATTTGCAATCACACTAACTTGGCCTAAAACAGTGTTTACTAATAAAACATTGATTTTCTCAAAAACAGTCGATTAAACTCACATAAAAATGCTTTAAACCAATGTAAAACATTGAATTGCAATGAAACCAAGCCATTTTTTCAATGAATTACTGCTAGTTTTTCAGAAAAAACATATTATTTGCAATTACACTAACTTGGCCTAAAACAGTGTTTACTAAAAAAACATTGATTTTCTCAAAAACAGTCGATTAAACTCACATTAAAATAATTTAAACCAATGTAAAACAATGAATTGCAATGAAACCAAGCCATTTTTTCAATGAATTACTGCTAGTTTTCCAAAAAAAACATATTATTTACAATCACACTAACTTGGCCTAAAACAGTGATTACTAAAAAAAACATTGATTTTCTCCAAAACAGTCGATTAAACTCACATAAAAATGCTTTAAACCAATGTAAAACACTGAATTGCAATGAAACCAAGCCATTTTTCCAATGAATTACTGCTAGTTTTTCAGAAAAAACATATTATTTGCAATCACACTTACTTGGCCTAAAAAAGTGTTTACTAAAAAAACATTGATTTTCTCCAAAACAGTCAATTAAACTCACATAAAAATGCTTTTAACCAATGTAAAACATTGAATTGCAATGAAACCAAGCCATTTTTTCAATGAATTACTGCTAGTTTTTCAGAAAAAACATATTATTTGCAATAACACTAACTTGGCCTAAAACAGTGTTTACTAAAAAAACATTGATTTTCTCCAAAACAGTCGATTAAACTCACATAAAAATGCTTTAAACCAATGTAAAACATTGAATTGCAATGAAACCAAGCCATTTTTTCAATGAATTACTGCTAGTTTTTCAGAAAAACCATATTATTTGCAATCACACTAACTTGGCCTAAAACAGTGTTTACTAATAAAACATTGATTTTCTCAAAAACAGTCGATTAAACTCACATAAAAATGCTTTAAACCAATGTAAAACATTGAATTGCAATGAAACCAAGCCATTTTTTCAATGAATTACTGCTAGTTTTTCAGAAAAAACATATTATTTGCAATTACACTAACTTGGCCTAAAACAGTGTTTACTAAAAAAACATTGATTTTCTCAAAAACAGTCGATTAAACTCACATTAAAATGCTTTAAACCAATGTAAAACACTGATTTGCAATGAAACCAAGCCATTTTTCTAATGAATTACTGCTAGTTTTTCAGAAAATACATATTATTTGCAATCACACTAACTTGGCCTAAAACAGTGTTTACTAAAAAAACATTGATTTTCTCAAGAACAGTCGATTAAACTCACATTAAAATGCTTTAAACCAATGTAAAACACTAAATTGCAATGAAACCAAGCCATTTTTCCAATGAATTACTGCTAGTTTTTCAGAAAATACATATTATTTGCAATCACACTAACTTGGCCTAAAACAGTGTTTACTAAAAAAACATTGATTTTCTCAAAAACAGTCGATTAAACTCACATTAAAATGCTTTAAACCAATGTAAAACACTGAATTGCAATGAAACCAAGCCATTTTTCCAATGAACTACTGCTAGTTTTTCAGAAAATACATATTATTTGCAATCACACTAACTTGGCCTAAAACAGTGTTTACTAAAAAAACATTGATTTTCTCAAAAACAGTCGATTAAACTCACATAAAAATGCTTTAAACCAATGTAAAACACTGAATTGCAATGAAACCAAGCCATTTTTCCAATGAATTACTGCTAGTTTTTCAGAAAAAACATATTATTTGCAATAACACTAACTTGGCCTAAAACAGTGTTTACTAAAAAAACATTGATTTTCTCAAAAACAGTCGATTAAACTCACATTAAAATGCTTTAAACCAATGTAAAACAATGAATTGCAATGAAACCAAGCCATTTTTGCAATAAATTACTGCTAGTTTTTCAGAAAAAACATATTATTTGCAATCACACTAACTTGGCCTAAAACAGTGATTACTAAAAAAAACATTGATTTTCTCAAGAACAGTCGATTAAACTCACATTAAAATGCTTTAAACCAATGTAAAACACTAAATTGCAATGAAACCAAGCCATTTTTCCAATGAATTACTGCTAGTTTTTCAGAAAATACATATTATTTGCAATCACACTAACTTGGCCTAAAACAGTGTTTACTAAAAAAACATTGATTTTCTCAAAAACAGTCGATTAAACTCACATTGAAATGCTTTAAACCAATTTAAAACACTGAATTGCAATGAAACCAAGCCATTTTTCCAATGAACTACTGCTAGTTTTTCAGAAAATACATATTATTTGCAATCACACTAACTTGGCCTAAAACAGTGTTTACTAAAAAAACATTGATTTTCTCAAAAACAGTCGATTAAACTCACATAAAAATGCTTTAAACCAATGTAAAACACTGAATTGCAATGAAACCAAGCCATTTTTCCAATGAATTACTGCTAGTTTTCCAGAAAAAACATATTATTTACAATCACACTAACTTGGCCTAAAACAGTGATTACTAAAAAAAACATTGATTTTCTCCAAAACAGTCGATTAAACTCACATAAAAATGCTTTAAACCAATGTAAAACACTGAATTGCAATGAAACCAAGCCATTTTTCCAATGAATTACTGCTAGTTTTTCAGAAAAAACATATTATTTGCAATCACACTTACTTGGCCAAAAAAAGTGTTTACTAAAAAAACATTGATTTTCTCCAAAACAGTCAATTAAACTCACATAAAAATGCTTTTAACCAATGTAAAACATTGAATTGCAATGAAACAAAGCCATTTTTTCAATGAATTACTGCTAGTTTTTCAGAAAAAACATATTATTTGCAATAACACTAACTTGGCCTAAAACAGTGTTTACTAAAAAAACATTGATTTTCTCCAAAACAGTCGATTAAACTCACATAAAAATGCTTTAAACCAATGTAAAACATTGAATTGCAATGAAACCAAGCCATTTTTTCAATGAATTACTGCTAGTTTTTCAGAAAAACCATATTATTTGCAATCACACTAACTTGGCCTAAAACAGTGTTTACTAATAAAACATTGATTTTCTCAAAAACAGTCGATTAAACTCACATAAAAATGCTTTAAACCAATGTAAAACATTGAATTGCAATGAAACCAAGCCATTTTTTCAATGAATTACTGCTAGTTTTTCAGAAAAAACATATTATTTGCAATTACACTAACTTGGCCTAAAACAGTGTTTACTAAAAAAACATTGATTTTCTCAAAAACAGTCGATTAAACTCACATTAAAATAATTTAAACCAATGTAAAACAATGAATTGCAATGAAACCAAGCCATTTTTTCAATGAATTACTGCTAGTTTTCCAGAAAAAACATATTATTTGCAATTACATTAACTTGGCCTAAAACAGTGATTACTAAAAAAAACATTGATTTTCTCAAGAACAGTCGATTAAACTCACATTAAAATGCTTTAAACCAATGTAAAACACTGAATTGCAATGAAACCAAGCCATTTTTCCAATGAATTACTGCTAGTTTTTCAGAAAATACATATTATTTGCAATCACACTAACTTGGCCTAAAACAGTGTTTACTAAAAAAACATTGATTTTCTCAAAAACAGTCGATTAAACTCACATTAAAATGCTTTAAACCAATGTAAAACACTGAATTGCAATGAAACCAAGCCATTTTTCCAATGAACTACTGCTAGTTTTTCAGAAAATACATATTATTTGCAATCACACTAACTTGGCCTAAAACAGTGTTTACTAAAAAAACATTGATTTTCTCAAAAACAGTCGATTAAAACTCACATAAAAATGCTTTAAACCAATGTAAAACACTGAATTGCAATGAAACCAAGCCATTTTTCCAATGAATTACTGCTAGTTTTTCAGAAAAAACATATTATTTGCAATTACACTTACTTGGCCTAAAACAGTGTTTACTAAAAAAACATTGATTTTCTCCAAAACAGTCGATTAAACTCACATAAAAATGCTTTAAACCAATGTAAAACACTGAATTGCAATGAAAACAAGCCATTTTTCCAATGAATTACTGCTAGTTTTTCAGAAAAAACATATTATTTGCAATCACACTAACTTGGCCTAAAACAGTGTTTACTAAAAAAACATTGATTTTCTCCAAAACAGTCAATCAAACTCACATAAAAATGCTTTTAACCAATGTAAAACATTGAATTGCAATGAAACCAAGCCATTTTTTCAATGAATTACTGCTAGTTTTTCAGAAAAAACATATTATTTGCAATAACACTAACTTGGCCTAAATCAGTGTTTACTAAAAAAAAAATTGATTTTCTCAAAAACAGTCGATTAAACTCGCATAAACATGCTTTCAACCAATGTAAAACACTAAAGTTCAATGAAACCAAGCCATTTTTCCAATGAATTACTGCTAGTTTTTCAGAAAAAACATATTATTTGCAATTACATTAACTTGGCCTAAAACAGTGTTTACTAAAAAAACATTGATTTTCTCAAAAACAGTCAATTAAACTCACATTAAAATAATTTAAACCAATGTAAAACACTGAAATGCAATGAAACCAAGCCATTTTTCCAATGAACTACTGCTAGTTTTTCAGAAAATACATATTATTTGCAATCACACTAACTTGGCCTAAAACAGTGATTACTAAAAAAACATTGATTTTCTCAAAAACAGTCGATTAAACTCACATTGAAATGCTTTAAACCAATTTAAAACACTGAATTGCAATGAAACCAAGCCATTTTTCCAATGAACTACTGCTAGTTTTTCAGAAAATACATATTATTTGCAATCACACTAACTTGGCCTAAAACAGTGTTTACTAAAAAAACATTGATTTTCTCAAAAACAGTCGATTAAACTCACATTAAAATGCTTTAAACCAATGTAAAACACTGAATTGCAATGAAACCAAGCCATTTTTCCAATGAATTACTGCTAGTTTTCCAGAAAAAACATATTATTTACAATCACACTAACTTGGCCTAAAACAGTGATTACTAAAAAAAACATTGATTTTCTCCAAAACAGTAGATTAAACTCACATAAAAATGCTTTAAACCAATGTAAAACACTGAATTGCAATGAAACCAAGCCATTTTTCCAATGAATTACTGCTAGTTTTTCAGAAAAAACATATTATTTGCAATCACACTTACTTGGCCTAAAAAAGTGTTTACTAAAAAAACATTGATTTTCTCCAAAACAGTCAATTAAACTCACATAAAAATGCTTTTAACCAATGTAAAACATTGAATTGCAATGAAACCAAGCCATTTTTTCAATGAATTACTGCTAGTTTTTCAGAAAAAACATATTATTTGCAATAACACTAACTTGGCCTAAAACAGTGTTTACTAAAAAAACATTGATTTTCTCCAAAACAGTCGATTAAACTCACATAAAAATGCTTTAAACCAATGTAAAACATTGAATTGCAATGAAACCAAGCTATTTTTTCAATGAACTACTGCTAGTTTTTCAGAAAATACATATTATTTGCAATCACACTAACTTGGCCTAAAACAGTGTTTACTAAAATAACATTGATTTTCTCAAAAACAGTCGATTAAACTCACATTAAAATAATTTAAACCAATGTAAAACACTGAAATGCAATGAAACCAAGCCATTTTTCCAATGAACTACTGCTAGTTTTTCAGAAAATACATATTATTTGCAATCACACTAACTTGGCCTAAAACAGTGATTACTAAAAAAAAACATTGATTTTCTCAAGAACAGTCGATTAAACTCACATTAAAATGCTTTGAACCAATGTAAAACACTAAATTGCAATGAAACCAAGCCATTTTTCCAATGAATTACTGCTAGTTTTTCAGAAAATACATATTATTTGCAATCACACTAACTTGGCCTAAAACAGTGTTTACTAAAAAAACATTGATTTTCTCAAAAACAGTCGATTAAACTCACATTAAAATGCTTTAAACCAATGTAGAACACTGAATTGCAATGAAACAAAGCCATTTTTCTAATGAACTACTGCTAGTTTTTCAGAAAATACATATTATTTGCAATAACACTAACTTGGCCTAAATCAGTGTTTACTAAAAAAACATTGATTTTCTCAAAAACAGTCGATTAAACTCGCATAAACATGCTTTCAACCAATGTAAAACACTAAAGTTCAATGAAACCAAGCCATTTTTCCAATGAATTACTGCTAGTTTTTCAGAAAAAACATATTATTTGCAATTACATTAACTTGGCCTAAAACAGTGTTTACTAAAAAAACATTGATTTTCTCAAAAACAGTCAATTAAACTCACATTAAAATAATTTAAACCAATGTAAAACACTGAAATGCAATGAAACCAAGCCATTTTTCCAATGAACTACTGCTAGTTTTTCAGAAAATACATATTATTTGCAATCACACTAACTTGGCCTAAAACAGTGATTACTAAAATAAACATTGATTTTCTCAAGAACAGTCGATTAAACTCACATAAAAATGCTTTTAACCAATGTAAAACATTGAATTGCAATGAAACCAAGCCATTTTTTCAATGAATTACTGCTAGTTTTTCAGAAAAAACATATTATTTGCAATAACACTAACTTGGCCTAAAACAGTGTTTACTAAAAAAACATTGATTTTCTCCAAAACAGTCGATTAAACTCACATAAAAATGCTTTAAACCAATGTAAAACATTGAATTGCAATGAAACCAAGCCATTTTTTCAATGAACTACTGCTAGTTTTTCAGAAAATACATATTATTTGCAATCACACTAACTTGGCCTAAAACAGTGTTTACTAAAAAAACATTGATTTTCTCAAAAACAGTCGATTAAACTCACATTAAAATAATTTAAACCAATGTAAAACACTGAAATGCAATGAAACCAAGCCATTTTTCCAATGAACTACTGCTAGTTTTTCAGAAAATACATATTATTTGCAATCACACTAACTTGGCCTAAAACAGTGATTACTAAAAAAAACATTGATTTTCTCAAGAACAGTCGATTAAACTCACATTAAAATGCTTTAAACCAATGTAAAACACTAAATTGCAATGAAACCAAGCCATTTTTCCAATGAATTACTGCTAGTTTTTCAGAAAATACATATTATTTGCAATCACACTAACTTGGCCTAAAACAGTGTTTACTAAAAAAACATTGATTTTCTCAAAAACAGTCGATTAAACTCACATTAAAATGCTTTAAACCAATGTAGAACACTGAATTGCAATGAAACAAAGCCATTTTTCTAATGAACTACTGCTAGTTTTTCAGAAAATACATATTATTTGCAATCACACTAACTTGGCCTAAAACAGTGTTTACTAGAAAAACATTGATTTTCTCAAAAACAGTCGATTAAACTCACATAAAAATGCTTTAAACCAATGTAAAACACTGAATTGCAATGAAACCAAGCCATTTTTCCAATGAATTACTGCTAGTTTTTCAGAAAAAACATATTATTTGCAATAACACTAACTTGGCCTAAAACAGTGTTTACTAAAAAAACATTGATTTTCTCAAAAAAAGTCGATTAAACTCACATAAAAGTGCTTTAAACCAATGTAAAACATTGAATTGCAATGAAACCAAGCCATTTTTTCAATGAATTACTGCTAGTTTTTCAGAAAAAACATATTATTTGCAATAACACTAACTTGGCCTAAATCAGTGTTTACTAAAAAAACATTGATTTTCTCAAAAACAGTCGATTAAACTCACATTAAAATGCTTTAAACCAATGTAGAACAATGAATTGCAATGAAACCAAGCCATTTTTGCAATGAACTACTGCTAGTTTTTCAGAAAATACATATTATTTGCAATCACACTAACTTGGCCTAAAACAGTGTTTACTAAAAAAACATTGATTTTCTCAAAAACAGTCGATTAAACTCACATAAAAATGCTTTAAACCAATGTAAAACACTGAATTGCAATGAAACCAAGCCATTTTTCCAATGAATTACTGCTAGTTTTCCAGAAAAAACATATTATTTACAATCACACTAACTTGGCCTAAAACAGTGATTACTAAAAAAAACATTGATTTTCTCCAAAACAGTCGATTAAACTCACATAAAAATGCTTTAAACCAATGTAAAACACTGAATTGCAATGAAACCAAGCCATTTTTCCAATGAATTACTGCTAGTTTTCCAGAAAAAACATATTATTTACAATCACACTAACTTGGCCTAAAACAGTGATTACTAAAAAAAACATTGATTTTCTCCAAAACAGTCGATTAAACTCACATAAAAATGCTTTAAACCAATGTAAAACACTGAATTGCAATGAAACCAAGCCATTTTTCCAATGAATTACTGCTAGTTTTTCAGAAAAAACATATTATTTGCAATCACACTTACTTGGCCTCAAAAAGTGTTTACTAAAAAAACATTGATTTTCTCCAAAACAGTCAATTAAACTCACATAAAAATGCTTTTAACCAATGTAAAACATTGAATTGCAATGAAACCAAGCCATTTTTTCAATGAATTACTGCTATTTTTTCAGAAAAAACATATTATTTGCAATAACACTAACTTGGCCTAAAACAGTGTTTACTAAAAAAACATTGATTTTCTCCAAAACAGTCGATTAAACTCACATAAAAATGCTTTAAACCAATGTAAAACATTGAATTGCAATGAAACCAAGCCATTTTTTCAATGAATTACTGCTAGTTTTTCAGAAAAACCATATTATTTGCAATCACACTAACTTGGCCTAAAACAGTGTTTACTAATAAAACATTGATTTTCTCAAAAACAGTCGATTAAACTCACATAAAAATGCTTTAAACCAATGTAAAACATTGAATTGCAATGAAACCAAGCCATTTTTTCAATGAATTACTGCTAGTTTTTCAGAAAAAACATATTATTTGCAATTACACTAACTTGGCCTAAAACAGTGTTTACTAAAAAAACATTGATTTTCTCAAAAACAGTCGATTAAACTCACATTAAAATAATTTAAACCAATGTAAAACAATGAATTGCAATGAAACCAAGCCATTTTTTCAATGAATTACTGCTAGTTTTTCAGAAAAAACATATTATTTGCAATAACACTAACTTGGCCTAAATCAGTGTTTACTAAAAAAACATTGATTTTCTCAAAAACAGTCGATTAAACTCACATAAAAATGCTTTTAACCAATGTAAAACACTGAATTGCAATGAAACCAAGCCATTTTTCCAATGAATTACTGCTAGTTTTCCAGAAAAAACATATTATTTGCAATCACACTAACTTGGCCTAAAACAGTGTTTACTAAAAAAACATTGATTTTCTCAAAAACAGTCGATTAAACTCACATAAAAATGCTTTAAACCAATGTAAAACACTGAATTGCAATGAAACCAAGCCATTTTTCCAATGAATTACTGCTAGTTTTCCAGAAAAAACATATTATTTACAATCACACTAACTTGGCCTAAAACAGTGATTACTAAAAAAAACATTGATTTTCTCCAAAACAGTCGATTAAACTCACATAAAAATGCTTTAAACCAATGTAAAACACTGAATTGCAATGAAACCAAGTCATTTTTCCAATGAATTACTGCTAGTTTTTAAGAAAAAACATATTATTTGCAATCACACTTACTTGGCCTAAAAAAGTGTTTACTAAAAAAACATTGATTTTCTCCAAAACAGTCAATTAAACTCACATAAAAATGCTTTTAACCAATGTAAAACATTGAATTGCAATGAAACCAAGCCATTTTTTCAATGAATTACTGCTAGTTTTTCAGAAAAAACATATTATTTGCAATAACACTAACTTGGCCTAAAACAGTGTTTACTAAAAAAACATTGATTTTCTCCAAAACAGTCGATTAAACTCACATAAAAATGCTTTAAACCAATGTAAAACATTGAATTGCAATGAAACCAAGCCATTTTTTCAATGAATTACTGCTAGTTTTTCAGAAAAACCATATTATTTGCAATCACACTAACTTGGCCTAAAACAGTGTTTACTAATAAAACATTGATTTTCTCAAAAACGGTCGATTAAACTCACATAAAAATGCTTTAAACCAATGTAAAACATTGAATTGCAATGAAACCAAGCCATTTTTTCAATGAATTACTGCTAGTGTTTCAGAAAAAACATATTATTTGCAATTACACTAACTTGGCCTAAAACAGTGTTTACTAAAAATACATTGATTTTCTCAAAAACAGTCGATTAAACTCACATTAAAATAATTTAAACCAATGTAAAACAATGAATTGCAATGAAACCAAGCCATTTTTTCAATGAATTACTGCTAGTTTTCCAGAAAAAACATATTATTTGCAATCACACTAACTTGGCCTAAAACAGTGATTACTAAAAAAAACATTGATTTTCTCAAGAACAGTCGATTAAACTCACTTTAAAATGCTTTAAACCAATGTAAAACACTGAATTGCAATGAAACCAAGCCATTTTTCCAATGAATTACTGCTAGTTTTTCAGAAAATACATATTATTTGCAATCACACTAACTTGGCCTAAAACAGTGTTTACTAAAAAAACATTGATTTTCTCAAAAACAGTCGATTAAACTCACATTAAAATGCTTTAAACCAATGTAAAACACTGAATTGCAATGAAACCAAGCCATTTTTCCAATGAACTACTGCTAGTTTTTCAGAAAATACATATTATTTGCAATCACACTAACTTGGCCTAAAACAGTGTTTACTAAAAAAACATTGATTTTCTCAAAAACAGTCGATTAAACTCACATAAAAATGCTTTAAACCAATGTAAAACACTGATTTGCAATGAAACCAAGCCATTTTTCCAATGAATTACTGCTAGTTTTTCAGAAAAAACATATTATTTGCAATTACACTAACTTGGCCTAAAACAGTGTTTACTAAAAAAACATTGATTTTCTCAAAAACAGTCGATTAAACTCACATAAAAATGCTTTAAACCAATGTAAAACATTGAATTGCAATGAAACCAAGCCATTTTTTCAATGAATTACTGCTAGTTTTTCAGAAAAAACATATTATTTGCAATTACACTAACTTGGCCTAAAACAGTGTTTACTAAAAAAACATTGATTTTCTCAAAAACAGTCGATTAAACTCACATTAAAATAATTTAAACCAATGTAAAACAATGAATTGCAATGAAACCAAGCCATTTTTTCAATGAATTACTGCTAGTTTTCCAGAAAAAACATATTATTTGCAATCACACTAACTTGGCCTAAAACAGTGATTACTAAAAAAAACATTGATTTTCTCAAGAACAGTCGATTAAACTCACTTTAAAATGCTTTAAACCAATGTAAAACACTGAATTGCAATGAAACCAAGCCATTTTTCCAATGAATTACTGCTAGTTTTCCAGAAAAAACATATTATTTACAATCACACTAACTTGGCCTAAAACAGTGATTACTAAAAAAAACATTGATTTTCTCCAAAACAGTCGATTAAACTCACATAAAAATGCTTTAAACCAATGTAAAACACTGAATTGCAATGAAACCAAGCCATTTTTCCAATGAATTACTGCTAGTTTTTCAGAAAAAACATATTATTTGCAATCACACTTACTTGGCCTAAAAAAGTGTTTACTAAAAAAACATTGATTTTCTCCAAAACAGTCAATTAAACTCACATAAAAATGCTTTTAACCAATGTAAAACATTGAATTGCAATGAAACCAAGCCATTTTTTCAATGAATTACTGCTAGTTTTTCAGAAAAAACATATTATTTGCAATCACACTAACTTGGCCTAAAACAGTGTTTACTAAAATAACATTGATTTTCTCAAAAACAGTCGATTAAACTCACATAAAAATGCTTTAAACCAATGTAAAACACTGAATTGCAATGAAACCAAGCCATTTTTCCAATGAATTACTGCTAGTTTTCCAGAAAAAACATATTATTTACAATCACACTAACTTGGCCTAAAACAGTGATTACTAAAAAAAACATTGATTTTCTCCAAAACAGTCGATTAAACACACATAAAAATGCTTTAAACCAATGTAAAACACTGAATTGCAATGAAACCAAGCCATTTTTCCAATGAATTACTGCTAGTTTTTCAGAAAAAACATATTATTTGCAATCACACTTACTTGGCCTAAAAAAGTGTTTACTAAAAAAACATTGATTTTCTCCAAAACAGTCAATTAAACTCACATAAAAATGCTTTTAACCAATGTAAAACATTGAATTGCAATGAAACCAAGCCATTTTTTCAATGAATTACTGCTATTTTTTCAGAAAAAACATATTATTTGCAATAACACTAACTTGGCCTAAAACAGTGTTTACTAAAAAAACATTGATTTTCTCCAAAACAGTCGATTAAACTCACATAAAAATGCTTTAAACCAATGTAAAACATTGAATTGCAATGAAAACAAGCCATTTTTTCAATGAATTACTGCTAGTTTTTCAGAAAAACCATATTATTTGCAATCACACTAACTTGGCCTAAAACAGTGTTTACTAATAAAACATTGATTTTCTCAAAAACAGTCGATTAAACTCACATAAAAATGCTTTAAACCAATGTAAAACATTGAATTGCAATGAAACCAAGCCATTTTTTCAATGAATTACTGCTAGTTTTTCAGAAAAAACATATTATTTGCAATTACACTAACTTGGCCTAAAACAGTGTTTACTAAAAAAACATTGATTTTCTCAAAAACAGTCGATTAAACTCACATTAAAATAATTTAAACCAATGTAAAACAATGAATTGCAATGAAACCAAGCCATTTTTTCAATGAATTACTGCTAGTTTTTCAGAAAAAACATATTATTTGCAATAACACTAACTTGGCCTAAATCAGTGTTTACTAAAAAAACATTGATTTTCTCAAAAACAGTCGATTAAACTCACATTAAAATGCTTTAAACCAATGTAGAACAATGAATTGCAATGAAACCAAGCCATTTTTGCAATGAACTACTGCTAGTTCTTCGGAAAATACATATTATTTGCAATCACACTAACTTGGCCTAAAACAGTGTTTACTAAAAAAACATTGATTTTCTCAAAAACAGTCGATTAAACTCACATAAAAATGCTTTAAACCAATGTAAAACACTGAATTGCAATGAAACCAAGCCATTTTTCCAATGAATTACTGCTAGTTTTCCAGAAAAAACATATTATTTACAATCACACTAACTTGGCCTAAAACAGTGATTACTAAAAAAAACATTGATTTTCTCCAAAACAGTCGATTAAACTCACATAAAAATGCTTTAAACCAATGTAAAACACTGAATTGCAATGAAACCAAGCCATTTTTCCAATGAATTACTGCTAGTTTTTAAGAAAAAACATATTATTTGCAATCACACTTACTTGGCCTAAAAAAGTGTTTACTAAAAAAACATTGATTTTCTCCAAAACAGTCAATTAAACTCACATAAAAATGCTTTTAACCAATGTAAAACATTGAATTGCAATGAAACCAAGCCATTTTTTCAATGAATTACTGCTAGTTTTTCAGAAAAAACATATTATTTGCAATAACACTAACTTGGCCTAAAACAGTGTTTACTAAAAAAACATTGATTTTCTCCAAAACAGTCGATTAAACTCACATAAAAATGCTTTAAACCAATGTAAAACATTGAATTGCAATGAAACCAAGCCATTTTTTCAATGAATTACTGCTAGTTTTTCAGAAAAACCATATTATTTGCAATCACACTAACTTGGCCTAAAACAGTGTTTACTAATAAAACATTGATTTTCTCAAAAACGGTCGATTAAACTCACATAAAAATGCTTTAAACCAATGTAAAACATTGAATTGCAATGAAACCAAGCCATTTTTTCAATGAATTACTGCTAGTTTTCCAGAAAAAACATATTATTTACAATCACACTAACTTGGCCTAAAACAGTGATTACTAAAAAAAACATTGATTTTCTCCAAAACAGTCGATTAAACTCACATAAAAATGCTTTAAACCAATGTAAAACACTGAATTGCAATGAAACCAAGCCATTTTTCCAATGAATTACTGCTAGTTTTTCAGAAAAAACATATTATTTGCAATCACACTTACTTGGCCTAAAAAAGTGTTTACTAAAAAAACATTGATTTTCTCCAAAACAGTCAATTAAACTCACATAAAAATGCTTTTAACCAATGTAAAACATTGAATTGCAATGAAACCAAGCCATTTTTTCAATGAATTACTGCTATTTTTTCAGAAAAAACATATTATTTGCAATAACACTAACTTGGTCTAAAACAGTGTTTACTAAAAAAACATTGATTTTCTCCAAAACAGTCGATTAAACTCACATAAAAATGCTTTAAACCAATGTAAAACATTGAATTGCAATGAAACCAAGCCATTTTTTCAATGAATTACTGCTAGTTTTTCAGAAAAACCATATTATTTGCAATCACACTAACTTGGCCTAAAACAGTGTTTACTAATAAAACATTGATTTTCTCAAAAACAGTCGATTAAACTCACATAAAAATGCTTTAAACCAATGTAAAACATTGAATTGCAATGAAACCAAGCCATTTTTTCAATGAATTACTGCTAGTTTTTCAGAAAAAACATATTATTTGCAATTACACTAACTTGGCCTAAAACAGTGTTTACTAAAAAAACATTGATTTTCTCAAAAACAGTCGATTAAACTCACATAAAAATGCTTTAAACCAATGTAAAACACTGAATTGCAATGAAACCAAGCCATTTTTCCAATGAATTACTGCTAGTTTTCCAGAAAAAACATATTATTTACAATCACACTAACTTGGCCTAAAACAGTGATTACTAAAAAAAACATTGATTTTCTCCAAAACAGTCGATTAAACTCACATAAAAATGCTTTAAACCAATGTAAAACACTGAATTGCAATGAAACCAAGCCATTTTTCCAATGAATTACTGCTAGTTTTTAAGAAAAAACATATTATTTGCAATCACACTTACTTGGCCTAAAAAAGTGTTTACTAAAAAAACATTGATTTTCTCCAAAACAGTCAATTAAACTCACATAAAAATGCTTTTAACCAATGTAAAACACTGAATTGCAATGAAACCAATCCATTTTTTCAATGAATTACTGCTAGTTTTTCAGAAAAAACATATTATTTGCAATAACACTAACTTGGCCTAAAACAGTGTTTACTAAAAAAACATTGATTTTCTCCAAAACAGTCGATTAAACTCACATAAAAATGCTTTAAACCAATGTAAAACATTGAATTGCAATGAAACCAAGCCATTTTTTCAATGAATTACTGCTAGTTTTTCAGAAAAACCATATTATTTGCAATCACACTAACTTGGCCTAAAACAGTGTTTACTAATAAAACATTGATTTTCTCAAAAACGGTCGATTAAACTCACATAAAAATGCTTTAAACCAATGTAAAACATTGAATTGCAATGAAACCAAGCCATTTTTTCAATGAATTACTGCTAGTTTTCCAGAAAAAACATATTATTTACAATCACACTAACTTGGCCTAAAACAGTGATTACTAAAAAAAACATTGATTTTCTCCAAAACAGTCGATTAAACTCACATAAAAATGCTTTAAACCAATGTAAAACACTGAATTGCAATGAAACCAAGCCATTTTTCCAATGAATTACTGCTAGTTTTTCAGAAAAAACATATTATTTGCAATCACACTTACTTGGCCTAAAAAAGTGTTTACTAAAAAAACATTGATTTTCTCCAAAACAGTCAATTAAACTCACATAAAAATGCTTTTAACCAATGTAAAACATTGAATTGCAATGAAACCAAGCCATTTTTTCAATGAATTACTGCTATTTTTTCAGAAAAAACATATTATTTGCAATAACACTAACTTGGTCTAAAACAGTGTTTACTAAAAAAACATTGATTTTCTCCAAAACAGTCGATTAAACTCACATAAAAATGCTTTAAACCAATGTAAAACATTGAATTGCAATGAAACCAAGCCATTTTTTCAATGAATTACTGCTAGTTTTTCAGAAAAACCATATTATTTGCAATCACACTAACTTGGCCTAAAACAGTGTTTACTAATAAAACATTGATTTTCTCAAAAACAGTCGATTAAACTCACATAAAAATGCTTTAAACCAATGTAAAACATTGAATTGCAATGAAACCAAGCCATTTTTTCAATGAATTACTGCTAGTTTTTCAGAAAAAACATATTATTTGCAATTACACTAACTTGGCCTAAAACAGTGTTTACTAAAAAAACATTGATTTTCTCAAAAACAGTCGATTAAACTCACATAAAAATAATTTAAACCAATGTAAAACAATGAATTGCAATGAAACCAAGCCATTTTTTCAATGAATTACTGCTAGTTTTTCAGAAAAAACATATTATTTGCAATAACACTAACTTGGCCTAAATCAGTGTTTACTAAAAAAACATTGATTTTCTCAAAAACAGTCGATTAAACTCACATTAAAATGCTTTAAACCAATGTAGAACAATGAATTGCAATGAAACCAAGCCATTTTTGCAATGAACTACTGCTAGTTTTTCGGAAAATACATATTATTTGCAATCACACGAACTTGGCCTAAAACAGTGTTTACTAAAAAAACATTGATTTTCTCAAAAACAGTCGATTAAACTCACATAAAAATGCTTTAAACCAATGTAAAACACTGAATTGCAATGAAACCAAGCCATTTTTCCAATGAATTACTGCTAGTTTTCCAGAAAAAACATATTATTTACAATCACACTAACTTGGCCTAAAACAGTGATTACTAAAAAAAACATTGATTTTCTCCAAAACAGTCGATTAAACTCACATAAAAATGCTTTAAACCAATGTAAAACACTGAATTGCAATGAAACCAAGCCATTTTTCCAATGAATTACTGCTAGTTTTTAAGAAAAAACATATTATTTGCAATCACACTTACTTGGCCTAAAAAAGTGTTTACTAAAAAAACATTGATTTTCTCCAAAACAGTCAATTAAACTCACATAAAAATGCTTTTAACCAATGTAAAACATTGAATTGCAATGAAACCAAGCCATTTTTTCAATGAATTACTGCTAGTTTTTCAGAAAAAACATATTATTTGCAATAACACTAACTTGGCCTAAAACAGTGTTTACTAAAAAAACATTGATTTTCTCCAAAACAGTCGATTAAACTCACATAAAAATGCTTTAAACCAATGTAAAACATTGAATTGCAATGAAACCAAGCCATTTTTTCAATGAATTACTGCTAGTTTTTCAGAAAAACCATATTATTTGCAATCACACTAACTTGGCCTAAAACAGTGTTTACTAATAAAACATTGATTTTCTCAAAAACGGTCGATTAAACTCACATAAAAATGCTTTAAACCAATGTAAAACATTGAATTGCAATGAAACCAAGCCATTTTTTCAATGAATTACTGCTAGTTTTTCAGAAAAAACATATTATTTGCAATTACACTAACTTGGCCTAAAACAGTGTTTACTAAAAAAACATTGATTTTCTCAAAAACAGTCGATTAAACTCACATTAAAATAATTTAAACCAATGTAAAACAATGAATTGCAATGAAACCAAGCCATTTTTTCAATGAATTACTGCTAGTTTTCCAGAAAAAACATATTATTTGCAATCACACTAACTTGGCCTAAAACAGTGATTACTAAAAAAAACATTGATTTTCTCAAGAACAGTCGATTAAACTCACTTTAAAATGCTTTAAACCAATGTAAAACACTGAATTGCAATGAAACCAAGCCATTTTTCCAATGAATTACTGCTAGTTTTTCAGAAAATACATATTATTTGCAATCACACTAACTTGGCCTAAAACAGTGTTTACTAAAAAAACATTGATTTTCTCAAAAACAGTCGATTAAACTCACATTAAAATGCTTTAAACCAATGTAAAACACTGAATTGCAATGAAACCAAGCCATTTTTCCAATGAACTACTGCTAGTTTTTCAGAAAATACATATTATTTGCAATCACACTAACTTGGCCTAAAACAGTGTTTACTAAAAAAACATTGATTTTCTCAAAAACAGTCGATTAAACTCACATAAAAATGCTTTAAACCAATGTAAAACACTGATTTGCAATGAAACCAAGCCATTTTTCCAATGAATTACTGCTAGTTTTTCAGAAAAAACATATTATTTGCAATTACACTAACTTGGCCTAAAACAGTGTTTACTAAAAAAACATTGATTTTCTCAAAAACAGTCGATTAAACTCACATAAAAATGCTTTAAACCAATGTAAAACATTGAATTGCAATGAAACCAAGCCATTTTTTCAATGAATTACTGCTAGTTTTTCAGAAAAAACATATTATTTGCAATTACACTAACTTGGCCTAAAACAGTGTTTACTAAAAAAACATTGATTTTCTCAAAAACAGTCGATTAAACTCACATTAAAATAATTTAAACCAATGTAAAACAATGAATTGCAATAAAACCAAGCCATTTTTTCAATGAATTACTGCTAGTTTTCCAGAAAAAACATATTATTTGCAATCACACTAACTTGGCCTAAAACAGTGATTACTAAAAAAAACATTGATTTTCTCAAGAACAGTCGATTAAACTCACTTTAAAATGCTTTAAACCAATGTAAAACACTGAATTGCAATGAAACCAAGCCATTTTTCCAATGAATTACTGCTAGTTTTTCAGAAAATACATATTATTTGCAATCACACTAACTTGGCCTAAAACAGTGTTTACTAAAAAAACATTGATTTTCTCAAAAACAGTCGATTAAACTCACATTAAAATGCTTTAAACCAATGTAAAACACTGAATTGCAATGAAACCAAGCCATTTTTCCAATGAACTACTGCTAGTTTTTCAGAAAATACATATTATTTGCAATCACACTAACTTGGCCTAAAACAGTGTTTACTAAAAAAACATTGATTTTCTCAAAAACAGTCGATTAAACTCACATTAAAATGCTTTAAACCAATGTAAAACACTGAATTGCAATGAAACCAAGCCATTTTTCCAATGAACTACTGCTAGTTTTTCAGAAAAAACATATTATTTGCAATTACACTAACTTGGCCTAAAACAGTGTTTACTAAAAAAACATTGATTTTCTCAAAAACAGTCGATTAAACTCACATTAAAATAATTTAAACCAATGTAAAACAATGAATTGCAATAAAACCAAGCCATTTTTTCAATGAATTACTGCTAGTTTTCCAGAAAAAACATATTATTTGCAATCACACTAACTTGGCCTAAAACAGTGATTACTAAAAAAAACATTGATTTTCTCAAGAACAGTCGATTAAACTCACTTTAAAATGCTTTAAACCAATGTAAAACACTGAATTGCAATGAAACCAAGCCATTTTTCCAATGAATTACTGCTAGTTTTTCAGAAAATACATATTATTTGCAATCACACTAACTTGGCCTAAAACAGTGTTTACTAAAAAAACATTGATTTTCTCAAAAACAGTCGATTAAACTCACATTAAAATGCTTTAAACCAATGTAAAACACTGAATTGCAATGAAACCAAGCCATTTTTCCAATGAACTACTGCTAGTTTTTCAGAAAATACATATTATTTGCAATCACACTAACTTGGCCTAAAACAGTGTTTACTAAAAAAACATTGATTTTCTCAAAAACAGTCGATTAAACTCACATTAAAATGCTTTAAACCAATGTAAAACACTGAATTGCAATGAAACCAAGCCATTTTTCCAATGAACTACTGCTAGTTTTTCAGAAAATACATATTATTTGCAATCACACTAACTTGGCCTAAAACAGTGTTTACTAAAAAAACATTGATTTTCTCCAAAACAGTCGATTAAACTCACATAAAAATGCTTTAAACCAATGTAAAACACTGAATTGCAATGAAAACAAGCCATTTTTCCAATGAATTACTGCTAGTTTTTCAGAAAAAACATATTATTTGCAATCACACTAACTTGGCCTAAAACAGTGTTTACTAAAAAAACATTGATTTTCTCCAAAACAGTCAATCAAACTCACATAAAAATGCTTTTAACCAATGTAAAACATTGAATTGCAATGAAACCAAGCCATTTTTTCAATGAATTACTGCTAGTTTTTCAGAAAATACATATTATTTGCAATCACACTAACTTGGCCTAAAACAGTGTTTACTAAAAAAACATTGATTTTCTCAAAAACAGTCAATTAAACTCACATTAAAATGCTTTAAACCAATGTAGAACACTGAATTGCAATGAAACAAAGCCATTTTTCTAATGAACTACTGCTAGTTTTTCAGAAAATACATATTATTTGCAATCACACTAACTTGGCCTAAAACAGTGTTTACTAGAAAAACATTGATTTTCTCAAAAACAGTCGATTAAACTCACATAAAAATGCTTTAAACCAATGTAAAACACTGAATTGCAATGAAACCAAGCCATTTTTCCAATGAATTACTGCTAGTTTTTCAGAAAAAACATATTATTTGCAATAACACTAACTTGGCCTAAAACAGTGTTTACTAAAAAAACATTGATTTTCTCAAAAACATTCGATTAAACTCACATAAAAATGCTTTAAACCAATGTAAAACATTGAATTACAATGAAACCAAGCCATTTTTTCAATGAATTACTGCTAGTTTTTCAGAAAAAACATATTATTTGCAATAACACTAACTTGGCCTAAATCAGTGTTTACTAAAAAAACATTGATTTTCTCAAAAACAGTCGATTAAACTCACATTAAAATGCTTTAAACCAATGTAGAACAATGAATTGCAATGAAACCAAGCCATTTTTGCAATTAATTACTGCTAGTTTCTCAGAAAAAACATATTATTTGCAATTACATTAACTTGGCCTAAAACAGTGATTACTAAAAAAAACATTGATTTTCTCAAGAACAGTCGATTAAACTCACATTAAAATGCTTTAAACCAATGTAAAACACTGAATTGCAATGAAACCAAGCCATTTTTCCAATGAATTACTGCTAGTTTTTCAGAAAATACATATTATTTGCAATCACACTAACTTGGCCTAAAACAGTGTTTACTAAAAAAACATTGATTTCCTCCAAAACAGTCAATTAAACTCACATTAAAATGCTTTAAACCAATGTAAAACACTGAATTGCAATGAAACCAAGCCATTTTTCCAATGAACTACTGCTAGTTTTTCAGAAAATACATATTATTTGCAATCACACTAACTTGGCCTAAAACAGTGTTTACTAAAAAAACATTGATTTTCTCCAAAACAGTCGATTAAACTCACATAAAAATGCTTTAAACCAATGTAAAACACTGAATTGCAATGAAACCAAGCCATTTTTCCAATGAATTACTGCTAGTTTTCAAGAAAAAACATATTATTTGCAATCACACTAACTTGGCCTAAAACAGTGATTACTAAAAAAAACATTGATTTTCTCCAAAACAGTCGATTAAACTCACTTAAAAATGCTTTAAACCAATGTAAAACACTGAATTGCAATGAAACCAAGCCATTTTTCTAATGAACTACTGCTAGTTTTTCAGAAAATACATATTATTTGCAATCACACTAACTTGGCCTAAAACAGTGTTTACTAAAAAACATTGATTTTCTCAAAAACAGTCGATTAAACTCACATAAAAATGCTTTAAACCAATGTAAAACACTGAATTGCAATGAAACCAAGCCATTTTTCCAATGAATTACTGCTAGTTTTTCAGAAAAAACATATTATTTGCAATAACACTAACTTGGCCTAAAACAGTGTTTACTAAAAAAACATTGATTTTCTCAAAAACAGTCGATTAAACTCACATAAAAGTGCTTTAAACCAATGTAAAACATTGAATTGCAATGAAACCAAGCCATTTTTTCAATGAATTACTGCTAGTTTTTCAGAAAAAACATATTATTTGCAATAACACTTACTTGGCCTAAATCAGTGTTTACTAAAAAAACATTGATTTTCTCAAAAACAGTCGATTAAACTCACATTAAAATGCTTTAAACCAATGTAGAACAATGAATTGCAATGAAACCAAGCCATTTTTGCAATGAATTACTGCTAGTTTTTCAGAAAAAACATATTATTTGCAATTACATTAACTTGGCCTAAAACAGTGTTTACTAAAAAAACATTGATTTTCTCAAAAACAGTCGATTAAACTCACACAAAAATGCCTTAAACCAATGTAAAACACTGAATTACAATGAAACCAAAACATTTTTTCAATGAATTACTGCTAGTTTTTCAGAAAAAACATATTATTTGCAATTACACTAACTTGGCCTAAAACAGTGTTTACTAAAAGAACATTGATTTTCTCCAAAACAGTCAATTAAACTCACACAAATATGCTTTAAACCAATGTAAAACACTGAATTGCAATGGGACAAAGCCATTTTTCCAATGAATTACTGCTATTTTTTCAGAAAAACCATATTATTTGCAATCACACTAACTTGGCCTAAAACAGTGTTTACTAATAAAACATTGATTTTCTCAAAAACATTCGATTAAACTCACATAAAAATGCTTTAAACCAATGTAAAACATTGAATTGCAATGAAACCAAGCCATTTTTTCAATGAATTACTGCTAGTTTTTCAGAAAAAACATATTATTTGCAATAACACTAACTTGGCCTAAAACAGTGTTTACTAAAAAAACATTGATTTTCTCAAAAAAAGTCGATTAAACTCACATTAAAATGCTTTAAACCAATGTAAAACACTGAATTGCAATGAAACCAAGCCATTTTTCCAATGAATTACTGCTAGTTTTTCAGAAAAAACATATTATTTGCAATCACACTAACTTGGCCTAAAACAGTGTTTACTAAAAAAACATTGATTTTCTCAAAAACAGTCGATTAAACTCACATAAAAGTGCTTTAAACCAATGTAAAACATTGAATTGCAATGAAACCAAGCCATTTTTTCAATGAATTACTGCTAGTTTTTCAGAAAAAACATATTATTTGCAATAACACTAACTTGGCCTAAAACAGTGTTTACTAAAAAAACATTGATTTTCTCAAAAACAGTCGATTAAACTCACATTAAAATAATTTAAACCAATGTAAAACACTGAATTGCAATGAAACCAAGCCTTTTTTTCAATGAATTACTGCTAGTTTTCCAGAAAAAACATATTATTTGCAATCACACTAACTTGGCCCAAAACAGTGATTACTAAAAAAAACATTGATTTTCTCAAGAACAGTCGATTAAACTCACATTAAAATGCTTTAAACCAATGTAAAACACTGAATTGCAATGAAACCAAGCCATTTTTCCAATGAATTACTGCTAGTTTTTCAGAAAATACATATTATTTGCAATCACACTAACTTGGCCTAAAACAGTGTTTACTAAAAAAACATTGATTTTCTCAAAAACAGTCGATTAAACTCACATTAAAATGCTTTAAACCAATGTAAAACACTGAATTGCAATGAAACCAAGCCATTTTTCCAATGAACTACTGCTAGTTTTTCAGAAAATACATATTATTTGCAATCACACTAACTTGGCCTAAAACAGTGTTTACTAAAAAAACATTGATTTTCTCAAAAACAGTCGATTAAACTCACATAAAAATGCTTTAAACCAATGTAAAACACTGAATTGCAATGAAACCAAGCCATTTTTCCAATGAATTACTGCTAGTTTTTCAGAAAAAACATATTATTTGCAATTACACTAACTTGGCCTAAAACAGTGTTTACTAAAAAAACATTGATTTTCTCCAAAACAGTCGATTAAACTCACATAAAAATGCTTTAAACCAATGTAAAACACTGAATTGCAATGAAAACAAGCCATTTTTTCAATGAATTACTGCTAGTTTTTCAGAAAAAGCATATTATTTGCAATCACACTAACTTGGCCTAAAACAGTGTTTACTAAAAAAACATTGATTTTCTCCAAAACAGTCAATCAAACTCACATAAAAATGCTTTTAACCAATGTAAAACATTGAACTGCAATGAAACCAAGCCATTTTTGCAATGAATTACTGCTAGTTTTTCAGAAAAAACATATTATTTGCAATAACACTAACTTGGCCTAAATCAGTGTTTACTAAAAAAACATTGATTTTCTCAAGAACAGTCGATTAAACTCACATTAAAATGCTTTAAACCAATGTAAAACACTGAATTGCAATGAAACCAAGCCATTTTTCCAATGAATTACTGCTAGTTTTTCAGAAAATACATATTATTTGCAATCACACTAACTTGGCCTAAAACAGTGTTTACTAAAAAAACATTGATTTTCTCAAAAACAGTCGATTAAACTCACATTAAAATGCTTTAAACCAATGTAAAACACTGAATTGCAATGAAACCAAGCCATTTTTCCAATGAACTACTGCTAGTTTTTCAGAAAATACATATTATTTGCAATCACACTAACTTGGCCTAAAACAGTGTTTACTAAAAAAACATTGATTTTCTCAAAAACAGTCGATTAAACTCACATAAAAATGCTTTAAACCAATCCAAAACACTGAATTGCAATGAAACCAAGCCATTTTTCCAATGAATTACTGCTAGTTTTTCAGAAAAAACATATTATTTGCAATTACACTAACTTGGCCTAAAACAGTGTTTACTAAAAAAACATTGATTTTCTCAAAAACAGTCGATTAAACTCACATAAAAATGCTTTAAACCAATGTAAAACACTGAATTGCAATGAAAACATGCCATTTTTTCAATGAATTACTGCTAGTTTTTCAGAAAAAGCATATTATTTGCAATCACACTAACTTGGCCTAAAACAGTGTTTACTAAAAAAACATTGATTTTCTCAAAAACAGTCGATTAAACTCACATTAAAATGCTTTAAACCAATGTAAAACACTGAATTGCAATGAAACCAAGCCATTTTTCCAATGAATTACTGCTAGTTTTTCAGAAAAAACATATTATTTGCAATTACACTAACTTGGCCTAAAACAGTGTTTACTAAAAAAACATTGATTTTCTCCAAAACAGTCGATTAAACTCACATAAAAATGCTTTAAACCAATGTAAAACACTGAATTGCAATGAAAACAAGCCATTTCTTCAATGAATTACTGCTAGTTTTTCAGAAAAAGCATATTATTTGCAATCACACTAACTTGGCCTAAAACAGTGTTTACTAAAAAAACATTGATTTTCTCCAAAACAGTCAATCAAACTCACATAAAAATGCTTTTAACCAATGTAAAACATTGAACTGCAATGAAACCAAGCCATTTTTGCAATGAATTACTGCTAGTTTTTCAGAAAAAACATATTATTTGCAATAACACTAACTTGGCCTAAATCAGTGTTTACTAAAAAAACATTGATTTTCTCAAAAACAGTCGATTAAACTCGCATAAACATGCTTTCAACCAATGTAAAACACTAAAGTTCAATGAAACCAAGCCATTTTTCCAATGAATTACTGCTAGTTTTTCAGAAAAAACATATTATTTGCAATTACATTAACTTGGCCTAAAACAGTGTTTACTAAAAAAACATTGATTTTCTCCAAAACAGTCGATTAAACTCACATTAAAATTATTTAAACCAATGTAAAACAATGAATTGCAATGAAACCAAGCCATTTTTTCAATGAATTACTGCTAGTTTTTCAGAAAAAAAAATATTATTTGCAATAACACTAACTTGGCCTAAAACAGTGATAACTAAAAAAAACATTGATTTTCTCAAGAACAGTCGATTAAACTCACATTAAAATGCTTTAAACCAATGTAAAACACTGAATTGCAATGAAACCAAGCCATTTTTCCAATGAATTACTGCTAGTTTTTCAGAAAATACATATTATTTGCAATCACACTAACTTGGCCTAAAACAGTGTTTACTAAAAAAACATTGATTTTCTCAAAAACAGTCGATTAAACTCACATTAAAATGCTTTAAACCAATGTAAAACACTGAATTGCAATGAAACCAAGCCATTTTTCCAATGAACTACTGCTAGTTTTTCAGAAAATACATATTATTTGCAATCACACTAACTTGGCCTAAAACAGTGTTTACTAAAAAAACATTGATTTTCTCAAAAACAGTCGATTAAACTCACATAAAAATGCTTTAAACCAATCCAAAACACTGAATTGCAATGAAACCAAGCCATTTTTCCAATGAATTACTGCTAGTTTTTCAGAAAAAGCATATTATTTGCAATCACACTAACTTGGCCTAAAACAGTGTTTACTAAAAAAACATTGATTTTCTCCAAAACAGTCAATCAAACTCACATAAAAATGCTTTTAACCAATGTAAAACATTGAATTGCAATGAAACCAAGCCATTTTTTCAATGAATTACTGCTAGTTTTTCAGAAAAAACATATTATTTGCAATAACACTAACTTGGCCTCAATCAGTGTTTACTAAAAAAACATTGATTTTCTCAAAAACAGTCGATTAAACTCGCAAAAACATGCTTTCAACCAATGTAAAACACTAAAGTTCAATGAAACCAAGCCATTTTTTCAATGAATTACTGCTAGTTTTTCAGAAAAAACATATTATTTGCAATTACATTAACTTGGCCTAAAACAGTGTTTACTAAAAAAACATTGATTTTCTCCAAAACAGACGATTAAACTCACATTAAAATTATTTAAACCAATGTAAAACAATGAATTGCAATGAAACCAAGCCATTTTTTCAATGAATTACTGCTAGTTTTTCAGAAAAAACATATTATTTGCAATAACACTAACTTGGCCTAAAACAGTGATAACTAAAAAAAACATTGATTTTCTCAAGAACAGTCGATTAAACTCACATTAAAATGCTTTAAACCAATGTAAAACACTGAATTGCAATGAAACCAAGCCATTTTTCCAATGAATTACTGCTAGTTTTTCAGAAAAAACATATTATTTGCAATCACACTAACTTGGCCTAAAACAGTGTTTACTAAAAAAACATTGATTTTCTCCAAAACAGTCGATTAAACTCACATAAAAATGCTTTTAACCAATGTAAAACATTAAATTGCAATGAAACCAAGCCATTTTTTCAATGAATTACTGCTAGTTTTTCAGAAAAAACATATTAATTGCAATAACACTAACTTGGCCTAAAACAGTGTTTACTAAAAAAACATTGATTTTCTCAAAAACAGTCGATTAAACTCACATTAAAATGCTTTAAACCAATGTAAAACACTGAATTGCAATGAAAACAAGCCATTTTTTCAATGAATTACTGCTAGTTTTTCAGAAAACGCATATTATTTGCAATCACACTAACTTGGCCTAAAACAGTGTTTACTAAAAAAACATTGATTTTCTCCAAAACAGTCAATCAAACTCACATAAAAATGCTTTTAACCAATGTAAAACATTGAATTGCAATGAAACCAAGCCATTTTTTCAATGAATTACTGCTAGTTTTTCAGAAAAAACATATTATTTGCAATAACACTAACTTGGCCTAAATCAGTGTTTACTAAAAAAACATTGATTTTCTCAAAAACAGTCGATTAAACTCGCATAAACATGCTTTCAACCAATGTAAAACACTAAAGTTCAATGAAACCAAGCCATTTTTCCAATGAATTACTTCTAGTTTTTCAGAAAAAACATATTATTTGCCATTACATTAACTTGGCCTAAAACAGTGTTTACTAAAAAAACATTGATTTTCTCCAAAACAGTCGATTAAACTCACATTAAAATTATTTAAACCAATGTAAAACAATGAATTGCAATTAAAACAAGCCATTTTTTCAATGAATTACTGCTAGTTTTTCAGAAAAAGCATATTATTTGCAATCACACTAACTTGGCCTAAAACAGTGTTTACTAAAAAAACATTGATTTTCTCCAAAACAGTCAATCAAACTCACATAAAAATGCTTTTAACCAATGTAAAACATTGAATTGCAATGAAACCAAGCCATTTTTTCAATGAATTACTGCTAGTTTTTCAGAAAAAACATATTATTTGCAATAACACTAACTTGGCCTAAATCAGTGTTTACTAAAAAAACATTGATTTTCTCAAAAACAGTCGATTAAACTCGCATAAACATGCTTTCAACCAATGTAAAACACTAAAGTTCAATGAAACCAAGCCATTTTTCCAATGAATTACTGCTAGTTTTTCAGAAAAAACATATTATTTGCAATTAAAACTTGGCCTAAAACAGTGTTTACTAAAAAAACATTGATTTTCTCCAAAACAGTCGATTAAACTCACATTAAAATTATTTAAACCAATGTAAAACAATGAATTGCAATGAAACCAAGCCATTTTTTCAATGAATTACTGCTAGTTTTTCAGAAAAAACATATTATTTGCAATAACACTAACTTGGCCTAAAACAGTGATAACTAAAAAAAACATTGATTTTCTCAAGAACAGTCGATTAAACTCACATTAAAATGCTTTAAACCAATGTAAAACACTGAATTGCAATGAAACCAAGCCATTTTTCCAATGAATTACTGCTAGTTTTTCAGAAAATACATATTATTTGCAATCACACTAACTTGGCCTAAAACAGTGTTTACTAAAAAAACATTGATTTTCTCAAAAACAGTCGATTAAACTCACATTAAAATGCTTTAAACCAATGTAAAACACTGAATTGCAATGAAACCAAGCCATTTTTCCAATGAATTACTGCTAGTTTTTCAGAAAATACATATTATTTGCAATCACACTAACTTGGCCTAAAACAGTGATTACTAAAAAAAACATTGATTTTCTCCAAAACAGTCGATTAAACTCACATAAAAATGCTTTAAACCAATGTAAAACACTGAATTGCAATGAAACCAAGCCATTTTTCCAATGAATTACTGCTAGTTTTTCAGAAAAAACATATTATTTGCAATAACACTAACTTGGCCTAAAACAGTGTTTACTAAAAAAACATTGATTTTCTCCAAAACAGTCAATTAAACTCACATAAAAATGCTTTTAACCAATGTAAAACATTGAATTGCAATGAAACCAAGCCATTATTTCAATGAATTACTGCTAGTTTTTCAGAAAAAACATATTAATTGCAATAACACTAACTTGGCCTAAAACAGTGTTTACTAAAAAAACATTGATTTTCTCAAAAACAGTCGATTAAACTCACATTAAAATGCTTTAAACCAATGTAAAACACTGAATTGCAATGAAAACAAGCCATTTTTTCAATGAATTACTGCTAGTTTTTCAGAAAAAGCATATTATTTGCAATCACACTAACTTGGCCTAAAACAGTGTTTACTAAAAAAACATTGATTTTCTCCAAAACAGTCAATCAAACTCACATAAAAATGCTTTTAACCAATGTAAAACATTGAATTGCAATGAAACCAAGCCATTTTTTCAATGAATTACTGCTAGTTTTTCAGAAAAGACATATTATTTGCAATAACACTAACTTGGCCTAAATCAGTGTTTACTAAAAAAACATTGATTTTCTCAAAAACAGTCGATTAAACTCGCATAAACATGCTTTCAACCAATGTAAAACACTAAAGTTCAATGAAACCAAGCCATTTTTCCAATGAATTACTGCTAGTTTTTCAGAAAAAACATATTATTTGCAATTACATTAACTTGGCCTAAAACAGTGTTTACTAAAAAAACATTGATTTTCTCCAAAACAGTCGATTAAACTCACATTAAAATTATTTAAACCAATGTAAAACAATGAATTGCAATGAAACCAAGCCATTTTTTCAATGAATTACTGCTAGTTTTTCAGAAAATACATATTATTTGCAATCACACTAACTTGGCCTAAAACAGTGTTTACTAAAAAAACATTGATTTTCTCAAAAACAGTCGATAAAACTCACATAAAAATGCTTTAAACCATTGTAAAACACTGAATTGCAATGAAACCAAGCCATTTTTTCAATGAATTACTGCTAGTTTTTCAGAAAAAACATATTATTTGCAATTACACTAACTTGGCCTAAAACAGTGTTTACTAAAAAAACATTGATTTTCTCCAAAACAGTCGATAAAACTCACATTAAAATAATTTAAACCAATGTAAAACACTGAATTGCAATGAAACAAAGCCATTTTTCCAACGAACTACTGCTAGTTTTTCAGAAAATACATATTATTTGCAATCACACTAACTTGGCCTAAAACAGTGTTTACTAAAAAAACATTGATTTTCTCAAAAACAGTCAATTAAACTCACATAAAAATGCTTTAAACCAATGTAAAACACTGAATTGCAATGAAACCAAGCCATTTTTCCAATGAATTACTGCTAGTTTTTCAGAAAAAACATATTATTTGCAATTACACTAACTTGGCCTAAAACAGTGTTTACTAAAAAAACATTGATTTTCTCCAAAACAGTCGATTAAACTCACATAAAAATGCTTTAAACCAATGTAAAACATTGAATTGGAATGAAACCAAGCCATTTTTTCAATGAATTACTGCTAGTTTTTCAGAAAAAACATATTATTTGCAATCACACTAACTTGGCCTAAAACAGTGTTTACTAAAAAAACATTGATTTTCTCCAAAACAGTCAATTAAACTCACACAAAAATGCTTTAAACCAATGTAAAACACTGAATTGCAATGGGACCAAGCCATTTTTCCAATGAATTACTGCTAGTTTTTCAGAAAAACCATATTATTTGCAATCACACTAACTTGGCCTAAAACAGTGTTTACTAATAAAACATTGATTTTCTCAAAAACAGTCGATTAAACTCATATAAAAATGCTTTAAACCAATGTAAAACATTGAATTGCAATGAAACCAAGCCATTTTTTCAATGAATTACTGCTAGTTTTTCAGAAAAAACATATTATTTGCAATAACACTAACTTGGCCTAAAACAGTGTTTACTAAAAAAACATTGATTTTCTCAAAAACAGTCGATTAAACTCACATTAAAATAATTTAAACCAATATAAAACAATGAATTGCAATGAAACCAAGCCATTTTTTCAATGAATTACTGCTAGTTTTTAGGAAAAAACATATTATTTGCAATAACACTAACTTGGCCTAAATCAGTGTTTACTAAAAAAACATTGATTTTCTCAAGAACAGTCGATTAAACTCAAATTAAAATGCTTTAAACCAATGTAAAACACTGAATTGCAATGAAACCAAGCCATTTTTCCAATGAATTACTGCTAGTTTTTCAGAAAATACATATTATTTGCAATCACACGAACTTGGCCTAAAACATTGTTTACTAAAAAAACATTGATTTTCTCAAAAACAGTCGATTAAACTCACATTAAAATGCTTTAAACCAATGTAAAACACTGAATTGCAATGAAACCAAGCCATTTTTCCAATGAACTACTGCTAGTTTTTCAGAAAATACATATTATTTGCAATCACACTAACTTGGCCTAAAACAGTGTTTACTAAAAAAACATTGATTTTCTCAAAAACAGTCGATTAAACTCACATAAAAATGCTTTAAACCAATGTAAAACACTGATTTGCAATGAAACCAAGCCATTTTTCCAATGAATTACTGCTAGTTTTTCAGAAAAAACATATTATTTGCAATTACACTAACTTGGCCTAAAACAGTGTTTACTAAAAAAACATTGATTTTCTCCAAAACAGTCGACTAAACTCACATAAAAATGCTTTAAACCAATGTAAAACACTGAATTGCAATGAAAACAAGCCATTTTTCCAATGAATTACTGCTAGTTTTTCAGAAAAAACATATTATTTGCAATCACACTAACTTGGCCTAAAACAGTGTTTACTAAAAAAACATTGATTTTCTCCAAAACAGTCAATTAAACTCACATAAAAATGCTTGTAACCAATCTAAAACATTGAATTGCAATGAAACCAAGCCATTTTTTCAATGAATTACTGCTAGTTTTTCAGAAAAAACATATTATTTGCAATAACACTAACTTGGCCTAAAACAGTGTTTACTAAAAAAACATTGATTTTCTCAAAAACAGTCGATTAAACTCACATTAAAATGCTTTAAACAAATGAAGAACAATGAATTGCAATGAAACCAAGCCATTTTTGCAATGAATTACTGCTAGTTTTTCAGAAAAAACATATTATTTGCAATAACACTAACTTGGCCTAAATCAGTGTTTACTAAAAAACATTGATTTTCTCAAAAACAGTCGATTAAACTCGCATAAACATGCTTTCAACCAATGTAAAACACTAAAGTTCAATGAAACCAAGCCATTTTTCCAATGAATTACTGCTAGTTTTTCAGAAAAAACATATTATTTGCAATTACATTAACTTGGCCTAAAACAGTTTTTACTAAAAAAACATTGATTTTCTCAAAAACAGTCGATTAAACTCACATAAAAATGCTTTAAACCAATGTAAAACATTGAATTGCAATGAAACCAAAACATTTTTCCAATGAATTACTGCTAGTTTTTCAGAAAAAACATATTATTTGCAATTACACTAACTTGGCCTAAAACAGTGTTTACTAAAAAAACATTGATTTTCTCAACAACAGTCGATTAAACTCACATTAAAATGCTTTAAACCAATGTAAAACATTGAATTGCAATGAAACCGAGCCATTTTTCCAATGAATTACTGCTAGTTTTTCAGAAAAAACATAATTTTTGCAATAACACTAACTTGGCCTAAATCAGGGTTTACTAAAAAAACATTGATTTTCTCAAAAACAGTCGATTAAACTCACATTAAAATAATTTAAACCAATGTAAAACACTGAATTGCAATGAAACAAAGCCATTTTTCCAATGAACTACTGCTAGTTTTTCAGAAAATACATATTATTTGCAATCACACTAACTTGGCCTAAAACAGTGTTTACTAAAAAAACATTGATTTTCTCAAAAACAGTCAATTAAACTCACATAAAAATGCTTTAAACCAATGTAAAACACTGAATTGCAATGAAACCAAGCCATTTTTCCAATGAATTACTGCTAGTTTTTCAGAAAAAACATATTATTTGCAATTACACTAACTTGGCCTAAAACAGTGTTTACTAAAAAAACATTGATTTTCTCCAAAACAGTCGATTAAACTCACATAAAAATGCTTTAAACCAATGTAAAACATTGAATTGCAATGAAACCAAGCCATTTTTTCAATGAATTACTGCTAGTTTTTCAGAAAAAACATATTATTTGCAATAACACTAACTTGGCCTAAATCAGTGTTTACTAAAAAAACATTGATTTTCTCAAAAACAGTCGATTAAACTCGCAAAAACATGCTTTCAACCAATGTAAAACACTAAAGTTCAATGAAACCAAGCCATTTTTCCAATGAATTACTGCTAGTTTTTCAGAAAAAACATATTATTTGCAATCAGACTAACTTGGCCTAAAACAATGTTTACTAAAAAAACATTGATTTTCTCCAAAACAGTGGATAAAACTCACATAAAAATGCTTTAAACCATTGTAAAACACTGAATTGCAATGAAACCAAGCCATTTTTTCAATGAATTACTGCTAGTTTTTCAGAAAAACATATTAGTTGCAATTACACTAACTTGGCCTAAAACAGTGTTTACTAAAAAAACATTGATTTTCTCCAAAACAGTCGATTAAACTCATATTAAAATAATTTAAACCAATGTAAAACACTGAATTGCAATGAAACAAAGCCATTTTTCCAATGAACTACTGCTAGTTTTTCAGAAAATACATATTATTTGCAATCACACTAACTTGGCCTAAAACAGTGTTTACTAAAAAAACATTGATTTTCTCAAAAACAGTCAATTAAACTCACATAAAAATGCTTTAAACCAATGTAAAACACTGAATTGCAATGAAACCAAGCCATTTTTCCAATGAATTACTGCTAGTTTTTCAGAAAAAACATATTATTTGCAATTACACTAACTTGGCCTAAAACAGTGTTTACTAAAAAAACATTGATTTTCTCCAAAACAGTCGATTAAACTCACATAAAAATGCTTTAAACCAATGTAAAACATTGAATTGGAATGAAACCAAGCCATTTTTTCAATGAATTACTGCTAGTTTTTCAGAAAAAACATATTATTTGCAATCACACTAACTTGGCCTAAAACAGTGTTTACTAAAAAAACATTGATTTTCTCCAAAACAGTCAATTACACTCACACAAAAATGCTTTAAACCAATGTAAAACACTGAATTGCAATGGGACCAAGCCATTTTTCCAATGAATTACTGCTAGTTTTTCAGAAAAACCATATTATTTGCAATCACACTAACTTGGCCTAAAACAGTGTTTACTAATAAAACATTGATTTTCTCAAAAACAGTCGATTAAACTCACATAAAAATGCTTTAAACCAAAGTAAAACATTGAATTGCAATGAAACCAAGCCATTTTTTCAATGAATTACTGCTAGTTTTTCAGAAAATACATATTATTTGCAATCACACTAACTTGGCCTAAAACAGTGATTACTAAAAAAAACATTGATTTTCTCAAGAACAGTCGATTAAACTCACATTAAAATGCTTTAAACCAATGTAAAACATTGAATTGCAATGAAACCAAGCCATTTTTTCAATGAATTACTGCTAGTTTTTCAGAAAATACATATTATTTGCAATCACACTAACTTGGCCTAAAACAGTGATTACTAAAAAAAACATTGATTTTCTCAAGAACAGTCGATTAAACTCACATTAAAATGCTTTAAACCAATGTAAAACATTGAATTGCAATGAAACCAAGCCATTTTTTCAATGAATTACTGCTAGTTTTTCAGAAAAAACATATTATTTGCAATAACACTAACTTGGCCTAAAACAGTGTTTACTAAAAAAACATTGATTTTCTCAAAAACAGTCGATTAAACTCACATTAAAATGCTTTAAACCAAAGTAGAACAATTAATTGCAATGAAACCAAGCCATTTTTGCAATAAATTACTGCTAGTTTTTCCGAAAAAGCATATTATTTGCAATCACACTAACTTGGCCTAAAACAGTGTTTACTAAAAAAACATTGATTTTCTCAAAAACAGTCGATTAAACTCACATTAAAATGCTTTAAACCAATGTAAAACATTGAATTGCAATGAAACCAAGCCATTTTGGCAATGAATTACTGCTAGTTTTTCAGAAAAAACATATTATTTGCAATTACATTAACTTGGTTTAAAACAGTGTTTACTAAAAAAACATTGATTTTATCAAAAACAGTCGATTAAACTCACATTAAAATGCTTTAAACCAATGTAAAACACTGAATTGCAATGAAACCAAGCCATTTTTCCAATGAATTACTGCTAGTTTTTCAGAAAATACATATTATTTGCAATCACACTAAGTTGGCCTAAAACAGTGTTTACTAAAAGAACATTGATTTTCTCCAAAACAGTCGATTAAACTCACATAAAAGTGCTTTAAACCAATGTAAAACATTGAATTGCAATGAAACCAAGCCATTTTTTCAATGAATTACTGCTAGTTTTTCAGAAAAAACATATTATTTGCAATAACACTAACTTGGCCTAAATCAGTGTTTACTAAAAAAACATTGATTTTCTCAAAAACAGTCGATTAAACTCGCATAAACATGCTTTCAACCAATGTAAAACACTAAAGTTCAATGAAACCAAGCCATTTTTCCAATGAATTACTGCTAGTTTTTCAGAAAAAACATATTATTTGCAATCACACTAACTTGGCCTAAAAAAGTGTTTACTAAAAAAACATTGATTTTCTCCAAAACAGTCAATTAAACTCACATAAAAATGCTTTTATCCAATGTAAAACATTGAATTGCAATGAAACCAAGCAATTTTTTCAATGAATTACTGCTAGTTTTTCAGAAAAAACATATTATTTGCAATAACACTAACTTGGCCTAAAACAGTGTTTACTAAAAAAACATTGATTTTCTCAAAAACAGTCGATTAAACTCACATTAAAATGCTTTAAACCAATGTAGAACAATTAATTGCAATGAAACCAAGCCATTTTTTCAATAAATTACTGCTAGTTTTTCCGAAAAAGCTTATTATTTGCAATCACACTAACTTGGCCTAAAACAGTGTTTACTAAAAAAACATTGATTTTCTCAAAAACAGTCGATTAAACTCACATTAAAATGCTTTAAACCAATGTAAAACATTGAATTGCAATGAAACCAAGCCATTTTTTCAATGAATTACTGCTAGTTTTTCAGAAAAAACATATTATTTGCAATAACACTAACTTGGCCTAAATCAGTGTTTACTAAAAAAACATTGATTTTCTCAAAAACAGTCGATTAAACTCACATTAAAATGCTTTAAACCAATGTAGAACAATGAATTGCAATGAAACCAAGCCATTTTGGCAATGAATTACTGCTAGTTTTTCAGAAAAAACATATTATTTGCAATTACATTAACTTGGTTTAAAACAGTGTTTACTAAAAAAACATTGATTTTATCAAAAACAGTCGATTAAACTCACATTAAAATGCTTTAAACCAATGTAAAACACTGAATTGCAATGAAACCAAGCCATTTTTCCAATGAATTACTGCTAGTTTTTCAGAAAATACATATTATTTGCAATCACACTAACTTGGCCTAAAACAGTGTTTACTAAAAAAACATTGATTTTCTCCAAAACAGTCGATTAAACTCACATAAAAGTGCTTTAAACCAATGTAAAACATTGAATTGCAATGAAACCAAGCCATTTTTTCAATGAATTACTGCTAGTTTTTCAGAAAAGACATATTATTTGCAATAACACTAACTTGGCCTAAATCAGTGTTTACTAAAAAAACATTGATTTTCTCAAAAACAGTCGATTAAACTCGCATAAACATGCTTTCAACCAATGTAAAACACTAAAGTTCAATGAAACCAAGACATTTTTCCAATGAATTACTGCTAGTTTTTCAGAAAAAACATATTATTTGCAATCACACTAACTTGGCCTAAAAAAGTGTTTACTAAAAAAATATTGATTTTCTCCAAAACAGTCAATTAAACTCACATAAAAATGCTTTTAACCAATGTAAAACATTGAATTGCAATGAAACCAAGCCATTTTTTCAATGAATTACTGCTAGTTTTTCAGAAAAAACATATTATTTGCAATAACACTAACTTGGCCTAAAACAGTGTTTACTAAAAAAACATTGATTTTCTCAAAAACAGTCGATTAAACTCACATTAAAATGCTTTAAACCAATGTAGAACAATGAATTGCAATGAAAACAAGCCATTTTTCCAATGAATTACTGCTAGTTTTTCAGAAAATACATATTATTTGCAATCACACTACGTTGGCCTAAAACAGTGTTTACTAAAAAAACATTGATTTTCTCAAAAACAGTCGATTAAACTCACATAAAAATGCTTTAAACCAATGTAAAACACTGAATTGCAATGAAACCAAGCCATTTTTCCAATGAATTACTGCTAGTTTTTCAGAAAATACATATTATTTGCAATCACACTAACTTGGCCTAAAACAGTGTTTACTAAAAAAACATTGATTTTCTCCAAAACAGTCAATTAAACTCACATAAAAATGCTTTTAACCAATGTAAAACATTGAATTGCAATGAAACCAAGCCATTTTTTCAATGAATTACTGCTAGTTTTTCAGAAAAGACATATTATTTGCAATAACACTAACTTGGCCTAAATCAGTGTTTACTAAAAAAACATTGATTTTCTCAAAAACAGTCGATTAAACTCGCATAAACATGCTTTCAACCAATGTAAAACACTAAAGTTCAATGAAACCAAGACATTTTTCCAATGAATTACTGCTAGTTTTTCAGAAAAAACATATTATTTGCAATCACACTAACTTGGCCTAAAAAAGTGTTTACTAAAAAAATATTGATTTTCTCCAAAACAGTCAATTAAACTCACATAAAAATGCTTTTAACCAATGTAAAACATTGAATTGCAATGAAACCAAGCCATTTTTTCAATGAATTACTGCTAGTTTTTCAGAAAAAACATATTATTTGCAATAACACTAACTTGGCCTAAAACAGTGTTTACTAAAAAAACATTGATTTTCTCAAAAACAGTCGATTAAACTCACATTAAAATGCTTTAAACCAATGTAGAACAATGAATTGCAATGAAAACAAGCCATTTTTCCAATGAATTACTGCTAGTTTTTCAGAAAATACATATTATTTGCAATCACACTACGTTGGCCTAAAACAGTGTTTACTAAAAAAACATTGATTTTCTCAAAAACAGTCGATTAAACTCACATAAAAATGCTTTAAACCAATGTAAAACACTGAATTGCAATGAAACCAAGCCATTTTTCCAATGAATTACTGCTAGTTTTTCAGAAAATACATATTATTTGCAATCACACTAACTTGGCCTAAAACAGTGTTTACTAAAAAAACATTGATTTTCTCCAAAACAGTCAATTAAACTCACATAAAAATGCTTTTAACCAATGTAAAACATTGAATTGCAATGAAACCAAGCCATTTTTTCAATGAATTACTGCTAGTTTTTCAGAAAAAACATATTATTTGCAATAACACTAACTTGGCCTAAAACAGTGTTTACTAAAAAAACATTGATTTTCTCCAAAACAGTCGATTAAACTCACATAAAAGTGCTTTAAACCAATGTAAAACATTGAATTGCAATGAAACCAAGCCATTTTTTCAATGAATTACTGCTAGTTTTTCAGAAAAAACATATTATTTGCAATAACACTAACTTGGCCTAAATCAGTGTTTACTAAAAAAACATTGATTTTCTCAAAAACAGTCGATTAAACTCGCATAAACATGCTTTCAACCAATGTAAAACACTAAAGTTCAATGAAACCAAGCCATTTTTCCAATGAATTACTGCTAGTTTTTCAGAAAAAACATATTATTTGCAATCACACTAACTTGGCCTAAAAAAGTGTTTACTAAAAAAACATTGATTTTCTCCAAAACAGTCAATTAAACTCACATAAAAATGCTTTTATCCAATGTAAAACATTGAATTGCAATGAAACCAAGCAATTTTTTCAATGAATTACTGCTAGTTTTTCAGAAAAAACATATTATTTGCAATAACACTAACTTGGCCTAAAACAGTGTTTACTAAAAAAACATTGATTTTCTCCAAAACAGTCAATTAAACTCACATAAAAATGCTTTTAACCAATGTAAAACATTGAATTGCAATGAAACCAAGCAATTTTTTCAATGAATTACTGCTAGTTTTTCAGAAAAAACATATTATTTGCAATAACACTAACTTGGCCTAAAACAGTGTTTACTAAAAAAACATTGATTTTCTCAAAAACAGTCGATTAAACTCACATTAAAATGCTTTAAACCAATGTAGAACAATGAATTGCAATGAAAACAAGCCATTTTTCCAATGAATTACTGCTAGTTTCTCAGAAAATACATATTATTTGCAATCACACTAAGTTGGCCTAAAACAGTGTTTACTAAAAAAACATTGATTTTCTCAAAAACAGTCGATTAAACTCACATAAAAATGCCTTAAACCAATGTAAAACACTGAATTGCAATGAAACCAAGCCATTTTTCCAATGAATTACTGCTAGTTTTTCAGAAAATACATATTATTTGCAATCACACTAACTTGGCCTAAAACAGTGTTTACTAAAAAAACATTGATTTTCTCCAAAACAGTCAATTAAACTCACATAAAAATGCTTTTAACCAATGTAAAACATTGAATTGCAATGAAACCAAGCCATTTTTTCAATGAATTACTGCTAGTTTTTCAGAAAAAACATATTATTTGCAATAACACTAACTTGGCCTAAAACAGTGTTTACTAAAAAAACTTTGATTTTCTCAAAAACAGTCGATTAAACTCACATTAAAATGCTTTAAACCAATGTAGAACAATTAATTGCAATGAAACCAAGCCATTTTTGCAATAAATTACTGCTAGTTTTTCCGAAAAAGCATATTATTTGCAATCACACTAACTTGGCCTAAAACAGTGTTTACTAAAAAAACATTGATTTTCTCAAAAACAGTCGATTAAACTCACATTAAAATGCTTTAAACCAATGTAAAACATTGAATTGCAATGAAACCAAGCCATTTTTTCAATGAATTACTGCTAGTTTTTCAGAAAAAACATATTATTTGCAATAACACTAACTTGGCCTAAATCAGTGTTTACTAAAAAAACATTGATTTTCTCAAAAACAGTCGATTAAACTCACATTAAAATGCTTTAAACCAATGTAGAACAATGAATTGCAATGAAACCAAGCCATTTTGGCAATGAATTACTGCTAGTTTTTCAGAAAAAACATATTATTTGCAATTACATTAACTTGGTTTAAAACAGTGTTTACTAAAAAAACATTGATTTTCTCAAAAACAGTCGATTAAACTCACATAAAAATGCTTTAAACCAATGTAAAACACTGAATTGCAATGAAACCAAGCCATTTTTCCAATGAATTACTGCTAGTTTTTCAGAAAATACATATTATTTGCAATCACACTAACTTGGCCTAAAACAGTGTTTACTAAAAAAACATTGATTTTCTCCAAAACAGTCAATTAAACTCACATAAAAATGCTTTTAACCAATGTAAAACATTGAATTGCAATGAAACCAAGCCATTTTTTCAATGAATTACTGCTAGTTTTTCAGAAAAAACATATTATTTGCAATAACACTAACTTGGCCTAAAACAGTGTTTACTAAAAAAACTTTGATTTTCTCAAAAACAGTCGATTAAACTCACATTAAAATGCTTTAAACCAATGTAGAACAATTAATTGCAATGAAACCAAGCCATTTTTGCAATAAATTACTGCTAGTTTTTCCGAAAAAGCATATTATTTGCAATCACACTAACTTGGCCTAAAACAGTGTTTACTAAAAAAACATTGATTTTCTCAAAAACAGTCGATTAAACTCACATTAAAATGCTTTAAACCAATGTAAAACATTGAATTGCAATGAAACCAAGCCATTTTTTCAATGAATTACTGCTAGTTTTTCAGAAAAAACATATTATTTGCAATAACACTAACTTGGCCTAAATCAGTGTTTACTAAAAAAACATTGATTTTCTCAAAAACAGTCGATTAAACTCACATTAAAATGCTTTAAACCAATGTAGAACAATGAATTGCAATGAAACCAAGCCATTTTGGCAATGAATTACTGCTAGTTTTTCAGAAAAAACATATTATTTGCAATTACATTAACTTGGTTTAAAACAGTGTTTACTAAAAAAACATTGATTTTATCAAAAACAGTCGATTAAACTCACATTAAAATGCTTTAAACCAATGTAAAACACTGAATTGCAATGAAACCAAGCCATTTTTCCAATGAATTACTGCTAGTTTTTCAGAAAATACATATTATTTGCAATCACACTAACTTGGCCTAAAACAGTGTTTACTAAAAAAACATTGATTTTCTCAAAAACAATCGATTAAACTCACATAAAAATGCTTTAAACCAATTTAAAACACTGAATTGCAATGAAACCAAGCCATTTTTCCAATGAATTACTGCTAGTTTTTCAGAAAATACATATTATTTTCAATCACACTAACTTGGCCTAAAACAGTGTTTACTAAAAAAACATTGATTTTCTCCAAAACAGTCAATTAAACTCACATAAAAATACTTTTAACCAATGTAAAACATTGAATTGCAATGAAACCAAGCCATTTTTTCAATGAATTACTGCTAGTTTTTCAGAAAAAACATATTATTTGCAATAACACTAACTTGGCCTAAAACAGTGTTTACTAAAAAAACATTGATTTTCTCCAAAACAGTCGATTAAACTCACATAAAAGTGCTTTAAACCAATGTAAAACATTGAATTGCAATGAAACCAAGCCATTTTTTCAATGAATTACTGCTAGTTTTTCAGAAAAGACATATTATTTGCAATAACACTAACTTGGCCTAAATCAGTGTTTACTAAAAAAACATTGATTTTCTCAAAAACAGTCGATTAAACTCGCATAAACATGCTTTCAACCAATGTAAAACACTAAAGTTCAATGAAACCAAGACATTTTTCCAATGAATTACTGCTAGTTTTTCAGAAAAAACATATTATTTGCAATCACACTAACTTGGCCTAAAAAAGTGTTTACTAAAAAAACATTGATTTTCTCAAAAACAGTCGATTAAACTCGCATAAACATGCTTTCAACCAATGTAAAACACTAAAGTTCAATGAAACCAAGACATTTTTCCAATGAATTACTGCTAGTTTTTCAGAAAAAACATATTATTTGCAATAACACTAACTTGGCCTAAAACAGTGTTTACTAAAAAAACATTGATTTTCTCAAAAACAGTCGATTAAACTCACATTAAAATGCTTTAAACCAATGTAGAACAATGCATTGCAATGAAAACAAGCCATTTTTCCAATGAATTACTGCTAGTTTTTCAGAAAATACATATTATTTGCAATCACACTACGTTGGCCTAAAACAGTGTTTACTAAAAAAACATTGATTTTCTCAAAAACAGTCGATTAAACTCACATAAAAATGCTTTAAACCAATGTAAAACACTGAATTGCAATGAAACCAAGCCATTTTTCCAATGAATTACTGCTAGTTTTTCAGAAAATACATATTATTTGCAATCACACTAACTTGGCCTAAAACAGTGTTTACTAAAAAAACATTGATTTTCTCCAAAACAGTCAATTAAACTCACATAAAAATGCTTTTAACCAATGTAAAACATTGAATTGCAATGAAACCAAGCCATTTTTTCAATGAATTACTGCTAGTTTTTCAGAAAAAACATATTATTTGCAATAACACTAACTTGGCCTAAAACAGTGTTTACTAAAAAAACATTGATTTTCTCCAAAACAGTCGATTAAACTCACAAAAAAGTGCTTTAAACCAATGTAAAACATTGAATTGCAATGAAACCAAGCCATTTTTTCAATGAATTACTGCTAGTTTTTCAGAAAAAACATATTATTTGCAATAACACTAACTTGGCCTAAAACAGTGTTTACTAAAAAAACATTGATTTTCTCAAAAACAGTCAATTAAACTCACATAAAAATGCTTTTAACCAATGTAAAACATTGAATTGCAATGAAACCAAGCCATTTTTTCAATGAATTACTGCTAGTTTTTCAGAAAAAACATATTATTTGCAATAACACTAACTTGGCCTAAAACAGTGTTTACTAAAAAAACATTGATTTTCTCCAAAACAGTCGATTAAACTCACATAAAAGTGCTTTAAACCAATGTAAAACATTGAATTGCAATGAAACCAAGCCATTTTTTCAATGAATTACTGCTAGTTTTTCAGAAAAAACATATTATTTGCAATAACACTAACTTGGCCTAAATCAGTGTTTACTAAAAAAACATTGATTTTCTCAAAAACAGTCGATTAAACTCGCATAAACATGCTTTCAACCAATGTAAAACACTAAAGTTCAATGAAACCAAGCCATTTTTCCAATGAATTACTGCTAGTTTTTCAGAAAAAACATATTATTTGCAATCACACTAACTTGGCCTAAAAAAGTGTTTACTAAAAAAACATTGATTTTCTCCAAAACAGTCAATTAAACTCACATAAAAATGCTTTTATCCAATGTAAAACATTGAATTGCAATGAAACCAAGCAATTTTTTCAATGAATTACTGCTAGTTTTTCAGAAAAAACATATTATTTGCAATAACACTAACTTGGCCTAAAACAGTGTTTACTAAAAAAACATTGATTTTCTCCAAAACAGTCAATTAAACTCACATAAAAATGCTTTTAACCAATGTAAAACATTGAATTGCAATGAAACCAAGCAATTTTTTCAATGAATTACTGCTAGTTTTTCAGAAAAAACATATTATTTGCAATAACACTAACTTGGCCTAAAACAGTGTTTACTAAAAAAACATTGATTTTCTCAAAAACAGTCGATTAAACTCACATTAAAATGCTTTAAACCAATGTAGAACAATGAATTGCAATGAAAACAAGCCATTTTTCCAATGAATTACTGCCAGTTTTTCAGAAAATACATATTATTTGCAATCACACTAAGTTGGCCTAAAACAGTGTTTACTAAAAAAACATTGATTTTCTCAAAAACAGTCGATTAAACTCACATAAAAATGCTTTAAACCAATGTAAAACACTGAATTTCAATGAAACCAAGCCATTTTTCCAATGAATTACTGCTAGTTTTTCAGAAAATACATATTATTTGCAATCACACTAACTTGGCCTAAAACAGTGTTTACTAAAAAAACATTGATTTTCTCCAAAACAGTCAATTAAACTCACATAAAAATGCTTTTAACCAATGTAAAACATTGAATTGCAATAAAACCAAGCCATTTTTTCAATGAATTACTGCTAGTTTTTCAGAAAAAACATATTATTTGCAATAACACTAACTTGGCCTAAAACAGTGTTTACTAAAAAAACATTGATTTTCTCCAAAACAGTCGATTAAACTCACATAAAAGTGCTTTAAACCAATGTAAAACATTGAATTGCAATGAAACCAAGCCATTTTTTCAATGAATTACTGCTAGTTTTTCAGAAAAAACATATTATTTGCAATAACACTAACTTGGCCTAAATCAGTGTTTACTAAAAAAACATTGATTTTCTCAAAAACAGTCGATTAAACTCGCATAAACATGCTTTCAACCAATGTAAAACACTAAAGTTCAATGAAACCAAGCCATTTTTCCAATGAATTACTGCTAGTTTTTCAGAAAAAACATATTATTTGCAATCACACTAACTTGGCCTAAAAAAGTGTTTACTAAAAAAACATTGATTTTCTCAAAAACAGTCGATTAAACTCGCATAAACATGCTTTCAACCAATGTAAAACACTAAAGTTCAATGAAACCAAGACATTTTTCCAATGAATTACTGCTAGTTTTTCAGAAAAAACATATTATTTGCAATCACACTAACTTGGCCTAAAAAAGTGTTTACTAAAAAAACATTGATTTTCTCCAAAACAGTCAATTAAACTCACATAAAAATGCTTTTAACCAATGTAAAACATTGAATTGCAATGAAACCAAGCAATTTTTTCAATGAATTACTGCTAGTTTTTCAGAAAATACATATTATTTGCAATCACACTACGTTGGCCTAAAACAGTGTTTACTAAAAAAACATTGATTTTCTCAAAAACAGTCGATTAAACTCACATAAAAATGCTTTAAACCAATGTAAAACACTGAATTGCAATGAAACCAAGCCATTTTTCCAATGAATTACTGCTAGTTTTTCAGAAAATACATATTATTTGCAATCACACTAACTTGGCCTAAAACAGTGTTTACTAAAAAAACATTGATTTTCTCCAAAACAGTCAATTAAACTCACATAAAAATGCTTTTAACCAATGTAAAACATTGAATTGCAATGAAACCAAGCCATTTTTTCAATGAATTACTGCTAGTTTTTCAGAAAAAACATATTATTTGCAATAACACTAACTTGGCCTAAAACAGTGTTTACTAAAAAAACATTGATTTTCTCCAAAACAGTCGATTAAACTCACATAAAAGTGCTTTAAACCAATGTAAAACATTGAATTGCAATGAAACCAAGCCATTTTTTCAATGAATTACTGCTAGTTTTTCAGAAAAAACATATTATTTGCAATAACACTAACTTGGCCTAAAACAGTGTTTACTAAAAAAACATTGATTTTCTCAAAAACAGTCAATTAAACTCACATAAAAATGCTTTTAACCAATGTAAAACATTGAATTGCAATGAAACCAAGCCATTTTTTCAATGAATTACTGCTAGTTTTTCAGAAAAAACATATTATTTGCAATAACACTAACTTGGCCTAAAACAGTGTTTACTAAAAAAACATTGATTTTCTCCAAAACAGTCGCTTAAACTCACATAAAAGTGCTTTAAACCAATGTAAAACATTGAATTGCAATGAAACCAAGCCATTTTTTCAATGAATTACTGCTAGTTTTTCAGAAAAAACATATTATTTGCAATAACACTAACTTGGCCTAAATCAGTGTTTACTAAAAAAACATTGATTTTCTCAAAAACAGTCGATTAAACTCGCATAAACATGCTTTCAACCAATGTAAAACACTAAAGTTCAATGAAACCAAGCCATTTTTCCAATGAATTACTGCTAGTTTTTCAGAAAAAACATATTATTTGCAATCACACTAACTTGGCCTAAAAAAGTGTTTACTAAAAAAACATTGATTTTCTCCAAAACAGTCAATTAAACTCACATAAAAATGCTTTTATCCAATGTAAAACATTGAATTGCAATGAAACCAAGCAATTTTTTCAATGAATTACTGCTAGTTTTTCAGAAAAAACATATTATTTGCAATAACACTAACTTGGCCTAAAACAGTGTTTACTAAAAAAACATTGATTTTCTCCAAAACAGTCAATTAAACTCACATAAAAATGCTTTTAACCAATGTAAAACATTGAATTGCAATGAAACCAAGCAATTTTTTCAATGAATTACTGCTAGTTTTTCAGAAAAAACATATTATTTGCAATAACACTAACTTGGCCTAAAACAGTGTTTACTAAAAAAACATTGATTTTCTCAAAAACAGTCGATTAAACTCACATTAAAATGCTTTAAACCAATGTAGAACAATGAATTGCAATGAAAACAAGCCATTTTTCCAATGAATTACTGCCAGTTTTTCAGAAAATACATATTATTTGCAATCACACTAAGTTGGCCTAAAACAGTGTTTACTAAAAAAACATTGATTTTCTCAAAAACAGTCGATTAAACTCACATAAAAATGCTTTAAACCAATGTAAAACACTGAATTTCAATGAAACCAAGCCATTTTTCCAATGAATTACTGCTAGTTTTTCAGAAAATACATATTATTTGCAATCACACTAACTTGGCCTAAAACAGTGTTTACTAAAAAAACATTGATTTTCTCCAAAACAGTCAATTAAACTCACATAAAAATGCTTTTAACCAATGTAAAACATTGAATTGCAATAAAACCAAGCCATTTTTTTAATGAATTACTGCTAGTTTTTCAGAAAAAACATATTATTTGCAATAACACTAACTTGGCCTAAAACAGTGTTTACTAAAAAAACATTGATTTTCTCCAAAACAGTCGATTAAACTCACATAAAAGTGCTTTAAACCAATGTAAAACATTGAATTGCAATGAAACCAAGCCATTTTTTCAATGAATTACTGCTAGTTTTTCAGAAAAAACATATTATTTGCAATAACACTAACTTGGCCTAAATCAGTGTTTACTAAAAAAACATTGATTTTCTCAAAAACAGTCGATTAAACTCGCATAAACATGCTTTCAACCAATGTAAAACACTAAAGTTCAATGAAACCAAGCCATTTTTCCAATGAATTACTGCTAGTTTTTCAGAAAAAACATATTATTTGCAATCACACTAACTTGGCCTAAAAAAGTGTTTACTAAAAAAACATTGATTTTCTCCAAAACAGTCAATTAAACTCACATAAAAATGCTTTTATCCAATGTAAAACATTGAATTGCAATGAAACCAAGCAATTTTTTCAATGAATTACTGCTAGTTTTTCAGAAAAAACATATTATTTGCAATAACACTAACTTGGCCTAAAACAGTGTTTACTAAAAAAACATTGATTTTCTCAAAAACAGTCGATTAAACTCACATTAAAATGCTTTAAACCAATGTAGAACAATTAATTGCAATGAAACCAAGCCATTTTTGCAATAAATTACTGCTAGTTTTTCCGAAAAAGCATATTATTTGCAATCACACTAACTTGGCCTAAAACAGTGTTTACTAAAAAAACATTGATTTTCTCAAAAACAGTCGATTAAACTCACATTAAAATGCTTTAAACCAATGTAAAACATTGATTTGCAATGAAACCAAGCCATTTTTTCAATGAATTACTGCTAGTTTTTCAGAAAAAACATATTATTTGCAATAACACTAACTTGGCCTAAATCAGTGTTTACTAAAAAAACATTGATTTTCTCAAAAACAGTCGATTAAACTCACATTAAAATGCTTTAAACCAATGTAGAACAATGAATTGCAATGAAACCAAGCCATTTTGGCAATGAATTACTGCTAGTTTTTCAGAAAAAACATATTATTTGCAATTACATTAACTTGGTTTAAAACAGTGTTTACTAAAAAAACATTGATTTTATCAAAAACAGTCGATTAAACTCACATTAAAATGCTTTAAACCAATGTAAAACACTGAATTGCAATGAAACCAAGCCATTTTTCCAATGAATTACTGCTAGTTTTTCAGAAAATACATATTATTTGCAATCACACTAACTTGGCCTAAAACAGTGTTTACTAAAAAAACATTGATTTTCTCCAAAACAGTCGATTAAACTCACATAAAAGTGCTTTAAACCAATGTAAAACATTGAATTGCAATGAAACCAAGCCATTTTTTCAATGAATTACTGCTAGTTTTTCAGAAAAGACATATTATTTGCAATAACACTAACTTGGCCTAAATCAGTGTTTACTAAAAAAACATTGATTTTCTCAAAAACAGTCGATTAAACTCGCATAAACATGCTTTCAACCAATGTAAAACACTAAAGTTCAATGAAACCAAGACATTTTTCCAATGAATTACTGCTAGTTTTTCAGAAAAAACATATTATTTGCAATCACACTAACTTGGCCTAAAAAAGTGTTTACTAAAAAAACATTGATTTTCTCCAAAACAGTCAATTAAACTCACATAAAAATGCTTTTAACCAATGTAAAACATTGAATTGCAATGAAACCAAGCAATTTTTTCAATGAATTACTGCTAGTTTTTCAGAAAAAACATATTATTTGCAATAACACTAACTTGGCCTAAAACAGTGTTTACTAAAAAAACATTGATTTTCTCAAAAACAGTCGATTAAACTCACATTAAAATGCTTTAAACCAATGTAGAACAATTAATTGCAATGAAACCAAGCCATTTTTGCAATAAATTACTGCTAGTTTTTCCGAAAAAGCATATTATTTGCAATCACACTAACTTGGCCTGAAACAGTGTTTACTAAAAAAACATTGATTTTCTCAAAAACAGTCGATTAAACTCACATTAAAATGCTTTAAACCAATGTAAAACATTGAATTGCAATGAAACCAAGCCATTTTTTCAATGAATTACTGCTAGTTTTTCAGAAAAAACATATTATTTGCAATTACACTAACTTGGCCTAAATCAGTGTTTACTAAAAAAACATTGATTTTCTCAAAAACAGTCGATTAAACTCACATTAAAATGCTTTAAACCAATGTAGAACAATGAATTGCAATGAAACCAAGCCATTTTGGCAATGAATTACTGCTAGTTTTTCAGAAAAAACATATTATTTGCAATTACATTAACTTGGTTTAAAACAGTGTTTACTAAAAAAACATTGATTTTCTCAAAAACAGTCGATTAAACTCACATAAAAGTGCCTTAAACCAATGTAAAACACTGAATTGCAATGGGACAAAGCCATTTTTTCAATGAATTACTGCTAGTTTGTCAGAAAAAACATATTATTTGCAATCACACTAACTTGGCCTAAAACAGTGATTACTAAAAAAAACATTGATTTTCTCAAGAACAGTCGATTAAACTCACATTAAAATGCTTTAAACCAATGTAAAACACTGAATTGCAATGAGACCAAGCCATTTTTCCAATGAATTACTGCTAGTTTTTCAGAAAATACATATTATTTGCAATCACACTAACTTGGCCTAAAACAGTGTTTACTAAAAAAACATTGATTTTCTCAAAAACAGTCGATTAAACTCACATAAAAATGCTTTAAACCAATGTAAAACACTGAATTGCAATGAAATCAAGCCATTTTTCCAATGAATTACTGCTAGTTTTTTCAGAAAATACATATTATTTGCAATCACACTAACTTGGCCTAAAACAGTGTTTACTAAAAAAACATTGATTTTCTCAAAAACAGTCGATTAAACTCACATAAAAATGCTTTTAACCAATGTAAAACAATGAATTGCAATGAAACCAAGCCATTTTTTCAATGAATTACTGCTAGTTTTTCAGAAAAAACATATTATTTGCAATAACACTAACTTGGCCTAAAACAGTGTTTACTAAAAAAACATTGATTTTCTCCAAAACAGTCGATTAAACTCACATAAAAGTGCTTTAAACCAATGTAAAACATTGAATTGCAATGAAACCAAGCCATTTTTTCAATGAATTACTGCTAGTTTTTCAGAAAAAACATATTATTTGCAATAACACTAACTTGGCCTAAATCAGTGTTTACTAAAAAAACATTGATTTTCTCAAAAACAGTCGATTAAACTCGCATAAACATGCTTTCAACCAATGTAAAACACTAAAGTTCAATGAAACCAAGCCATTTTTCCAATGAATTACTGCTAGTTTTTCAGAAAAAACATATTATTTGCAATCACACTAACTTGGCCTAAAAAAGTGTTTACTAAAAAAACATTGATTTTCTCCAAAACAGTCAATTAAACTCACATAAAAATGCTTTTAACCAATGTAAAACATTGAATTGCAATGAAACCAAGCCATTTTTTCAATGAATTACTGCTAGTTTTTCAGAAAAAACATATTATTTGCAATAACACTAACTTGGCCTAAAACAGTGTTTACTAAAAAAACATTGATTTTCTCAAAAACAGTCGATTAAACTCACATTAAAATGCTTTAAACCAATGTAGAACAATTAATTGCAATGAAACCAAGCCATTTTTGCAATAAATTACTGCTAGTTTTTCCGAAAAAGCATATTATTTGCAATCACACTAACTTGGCCCAAATTAGTGTTTACTAAAAAAACATTGATTTTCTCAAAAACAGTCGATTAAACTCACATTAAAATGCTTTAAACCAATGTAGAACAATTAATTGCAATGAAACCAAGCCATTTTTTCAATGAATTACTGCTAGTTTTTCAGAAAAAACATATTATTTGCAATAACACTAACTTGGCCTAAATCAGTGTTTACTAAAAAAACATTGATTTTCTCAAAAACAGTCGATTAAACTCACATTAAAATGCTTTAAACCAATGTAGAACAATGAATTGCAATGAAACCAAGCCATTTTGGCAATGAATTACTGCTAGTTTTTCAGAAAAAACATATTATTTGCAATTACATTAACTTGGTTTAAAACAGTGTTTACTAAAAAAACATTGATTTTCTCAAAAACAGTCGATTAAACTCACATAAAAATGCCTTAAACCAATGTAAAACACTGAATTGCAATGAAACCAAAACATTTTTCCAATGAATTACTGCTAGTTTTTCAGAAAAAACATATTATTTGCAATTACCCTAACTTGGCCTAAAACAGTGTTTACTAAAAAAACATTGATATACTCCAAAACAGTCGATTAAACTCACATTAAAATAATTTAAACCAATGTAGAACACTGAATTGCAATGAAACCAAGCCATTTTTCCAATGAACTACTGCTAGTTTTTCAGAAAATACATATTATTTGCAATCACACTAACTAGGCCTAAAACAGTGTTTACTAAAAAAACATTGATTTTCTCAAAAACAGTCGATTAAACTCACATCAAAATGCTTTAAACCAATGTAAAACATTGAATTGCAATGAAACCAAGCCATTTTTCCAATGAATTACTGCTAGTTTTTCAGAAAAAACATATTATTTGCAATCACACTAACTTGGCCTAAAACAGTGTTTACTAAAAAAACATTGATTTTCTCCAAAACAGTCAATTAAACTCACACAAAAATGCTTTAAACCAATGTAAAACACTGAATTTTAATGGGACAAAGCCATTTTTCCAATGAATTACTGCTGGTTTTTCAGAAAAACCATATTATTTGCAATCACACTAACTTGGCCTAAAACAGTGTTTACTAATAAAACATTGATTTTCTCAAAAACAGTCGATTAAACTCACATAAAAATGCTTTAAACCAATGTAAAACACTGAATTGCAATTAAACCAAGCCATTTTTTCAATGAATTACTGCTAGTTTTTCAGAAAAAACATATTATTTGCAATAACACTAACTTGGCCTAAAACAGTGTTTACTAAAAAAACATTGATTTTCTCAAAAACAGTCGATTAAACTCACATTAAAATAATTTAAACCAATGTAAAACAATGAATTGCAATGAAACCAAGCCATTTTTTCAATGAATTACTGCTAGTTTTTCAGAAAAAACATATTATTTGCAATCACACTAACTTGGCCTAAAACAGTGATTACTAAAGAAAACATTGACTTTCTCAAGAACAGTCGATTAAACTCACATTAAAATGCTTTAAACCAATGTAAAACACTGAATTGCAATGAAACCAAGCCATTTTTCCAAAGAATTACTGCTAGTTTTTCAGAAAATACATATTATTTGCAATCACACTAACTTGGCCTAAAACAGTGTTTACTAAAAAAACATTGATTTTCTCAAAAACAGTCGATTAAACTCACATTAAAATGCTTTAAACCAATGTAAAACACTAAATTGCAATGAAACCAAGCCATTTTTCCAATGAACTACTGCTAGTTTTTCAGAAAATACATATTATTTGCAATCACACTAACTTGGCCTAAAACAGTGTTTACTAAAAAAACATTGATTTTCTCAAAAACCGTCGATTAAACTCACATAAAAATGCTTTAAACCAATGTAAAACACTGAATTGCAATGAAACCAAGCCATTTTTCCAATGAATTACTGCTAGTTTTTCAGAAAAAACATATTATTTGGAATTACACTAACTTGGCCTAAAACAGTGTTTACTAAAAAAACATTGATTTTCTCCAAAACAGTCGATTAAACTCACATTAAAATGCTTTAAACCAATGTAAAACACTGAATTGCAATGAAACCAAGCCATTTTTCCAATGAATTACTGCTAGTTTTTCAGAAAATACATATTATTTGCAATCACACTAACTTGGCCTAAAACAGTGTTTACTAAAAAAACATTGATTTTCTCAAAAACAGTCGATTAAACTCACATAAAAATGCTTTAAACCAATGTAAAACATTGAATTGCAATGAAACCAAGCCATTTTTTCAATGAATTACTGCTAGTTTTTCAGAAAAAACATATTATTTGCAATCACACTAACTTGGCCTAAAACAGTGTTTACTAAAAAAACATTGATTTTCTCAAAAACAGTCGATTAAACTCACATTAAAATAATTTAAACCAATGTAAAACAATGAATTGTAATGAAACCAAGCCATTTTTTCAATGAATTACTGCTAGTTTTTCAGAAAAAACATATTATTTGCAATCACACTAACTTGGCCTAAAACAGTGATTACTAAAAAAAACATTGATTTTCTCAAGAACAGTCGATTAAACTCACATTAAAATGCTTTAAACCAATGTAAAACACTGAATTGCAATGAAACCAAGCCATTTTTCCAATGAATTACTGCTAGTTTTTCAGAAAATACATATTATTTGCAATCACACTAACTTGGCCTAAAACAGTGTTTACTAAAAAAACATTGATTTTCTCAAAAACAGTCGATTAAACTCACATTAAAATGCTTTAAACCAATGTAAAACACTGAATTGCAATGAAACCAAGCCATTTTTCCAATGAAATACTGCTAGTTTTTCAGAAAATACATATTATTTGCAATCACACTAACTTGGCCTAAAACAGTGTTTACTAAAAAAACATTGATTTTCTCAAAAACAGTCGATTAAACTCACATAAAAATGCTTTAAACCAATGTAAAACACTGAATTGCAATGAAACCAAGCCATTTTTCCAATGAATTACTGCTAGTTTTTCAGAAAAAACATATTATTTGCAATTACACTAACTTGGCCTAAAACAGTGTTTATTAAAAAAACATTGATTTTCTCCAAAACAGTCGATTAAACTCACATAAAAATGCTTTAAACCAATGTAAAACACTGAATTGCAATGAAACCAAGCCATTTTTCCAATGAATTACTGCTACTTTTTCAGAAAAAACATATTATTTGCAATCACACTTACTTGGCCTAAAAAGGTGTTTACTAAAAAAACATTGATTTTCTCCAAAACAGTCGATTAAACTCACATAAAAATGCTTTTAACCAATGTAAAACATTGAATTGCAATGAAACCGAGCCATTTTTTCAATGAATTACTGCTAGTTTTTCAGAAAAAACATATTATTTGCAATAACACTAACTTGGCCTAAAACAGTGTTTACTAAAGAAACATTGATTTTCTCAAAAACAGTCGATTAAACTCACATTAAAATGCTTTAAACCAATGTAGAACAATGAATTGCAATGAAACCAAGCCATTTTTGCAATAAATTACTGCTAGTTTTTCAGAAAAAGCATATTATTTGCAATCACACTAACTTGGCCTAAAACAGTGTTTACTAAAAAAACATTGATTTTCTCCAAAACAGTCGATTAAACTCACATAAAAATGCTTTAAACCAATGTAAAACACTGAATTGCAATGAAACCAAGCCATTTTTCCAATGAATTACTGCTAGTTTTTCAGAAAAAACATATTATTTGCAATCACACTTACTTGGCCTAAAAGAGTGTTTACTAAAAAAACATTGATTTTCTCCAAAACAGTCAATTAAACTCACATAAAAATGCTTTAAACCAATGTAAAACATTGAATTGCAATGAAACCAAGCCATTTTTTCAATGAATTACTGCTAGTTTTTCAGAAAAAACATATTATTTGCAATAACACTAACTTGGCCTAAAAGAGTGTTTACTAAAAAAACATTGATTTTCTCAAAAACAGTCGATTAAACTCACATTAGAATGCTTTAAACCAATGTAAAACACTGAATTGCAATGAAACCAAGCCATTTTTCCAATGAACTACTGCTAGTTTTTCAGAAAATACATATTATTTGCAATAACACTAACTTGGCCTAAAACAGTGTTTACTAAAAAAACATTGATTTTCTCAAAAACAGTCGATTAAACTCACATTAAAATGCTTTAAACCAATGTAGAACAATGAATTGCAATGAAACCAAGCCATTTTTCCAATGAATTACTGCTAGTTTTTCAGAAAAAACATATTATTTGCAATTACACTAACTTGGCCTAAAACAGTGTTTACTAAAAAAACATTGATTTTCTCCAAAACAGTCGATTAAACTCACATAAAAATGCTTTAAACCAATGTAAAACACTGAATTGCAATGAAACCAAGCCATTTTTCCAATGAATTACTGCTAGTTTTTCAGAAAGAACATATTATTTGCAATCACACTAACTTGGCCTAAAACAGTGTTTACTAAAAAAACATTGATTTTCTCAAAAACAGTCGATTAAACTCACATTGAAATAATTTAAACCAATGTAAAACAATGAATTGCAATGAAACCAAGCCATTTTTCCAATGAATTACTGCTAGTTTTTCAGAAAAAACATATTATTTGCAATTACACTAACTTGGCCTAAAACAGTGTTTACTAAAAAAACATTGATTTTCTCCAAAACAGTCGAATAAACTCACATAAAAATGCTTTAAACCAATGTAAGACACTGAATTGCAATGAAACCAAGCCATTTTTCCAATGAATTACTGCTAGTTTTTCAGAAAAAACATATTATTTGCAATCACACTTACTTGGCCTAAAATACTAAAAAAACATTGATTTTCTCCAAAACAGTCAATTAAACTCACATAAAAATGCTTTTAACCAATGTAAAACATTGAATTGCAATGAAACCAAGCCATTTTTTCAATGAATTACTGCTAGTTTTTCAGAAAAAACATATTATTTGCAATTACACTAACTTGGCCTAAAACAGTGTTTACTAAAAAAACATTGATTTTCTCAAAAACAGTCGATTAAACTCACATTAAAATGCTTCAAACCAATGTAAAACAATGAATTGCAATGAAACCAAGCCATTTTTGCAATAAATTACTGCTAGTTTTTCAGAAAAAACATATTATTTGCAATCAAACTAACTTGGCCTAAAACAGTGTTTACTAAAAAAACATTGATTTTCTCCAAAACAGTCGATTAAACTCACATAAAAGTGCTTTAAACCAATGTAAAACATTGAATTGCAATGAAACCAAGCCATTTTTTCAATGAATTACTGCTAGTTTTTCAGAAAAAACATATTATTTGCAATAACACTATTTTGGCCTAAAACAGTGTTTACTAAAAAAACATTGATTTTCTCCAAAACAGTCGATTAAACTCACATTAAAATGCTTTAAACCAATGTAGAACAATGAATTGCAATGAAATCAAGCCATTTTTGCAATAAATTACTGCTAGTTTTTCAGAAAAAGCATATTATTTGCAATCACACTAACTTGGCCTAAAACAGTGTTTACTAAAAAAACATTGATTTTCTCCAAAACAGTCGATTAAACTCACATAAAAGTGCTTTAAACCAATGTAAAACATTGAATTGCAATGAAACCAAGCCATTTTTTCAATGAATTACTGCTAGTTTTTCAGAAAAACCATATTATTTGCAATCACACTAACTTGGCCTAAAACAGTGTTTACTAAAAAAACATTGATTTTCTCAAAAACAGTCGATTAAACTCACATTGAAATAATTTAAACCAATGTAAAACAATGAATTGCAATGAAACCAAGCCATTTTTCCAATGAATTACTGCTAGTTTTTGAGAAAAAGCATATTATTTGCAATCAAACTAACTTGGCCTAAAACAGTGTTTACTAAGAAAACATTGATTTTCTCCAAAACAGTCGATTAAACTCACATAAAATTGCTTTAAACCAATGTAAAACATTGAATTGCAATGAAACCAAGCCATTTTTTCAATGAATTACTGCTAGTTTTTCAGAAAAAACATATTATTTGCAATCACACTTACTTGGCCTAAAATACTAAAAAAACATTGATTTTCTCCAAAACAGTCAATTAAACTCACATAAAAATGCTTTTAACCAATGTAAAACATTGAATTGCAATGAAACCAAGCCATTTTTTCAATGAATTACTGCTAGTTTTTCAGAAAAAACATATTATTTGCAATTACACTAACTTGGCCTAAAACAGTGTTTACTAAAAAAACATTGATTTTCTCAAAAACAGTCGATTAAACTCACATTAAAATGCTTCAAACCAATGTAAAACAATGAATTGCAATGAAACCAAGCCATTTTTGCAATAAATTACTGCTAGTTTTTCAGAAAAAACATATTATTTGCAATCAAACTAACTTGGCCTAAAACAGTGTTTACTAAAAAAACATTGATTTTCTCCAAAACAGTCGATTGAACTCACATAAAAGTGCTTTAAACCAATGTAAAACATTGAATTGCAATGAAACCAAGCCATTTTTTCAATGAATTACTGCTACTTTTTCAGAAAAACCATATTATTTGCAATCACACTAACTTGGCCTAAAACAGTGTTTACTAATAAAACATTGATTTTCTCAAAAACAGTCGATTAAACTCACATAAAAATGCTTTAAACCAATGTAAAACATTGAATTGCAATGAAACCAAGCCATTTTTTCAATGAATTACTGGTAGTTTTTCAGAAAAAACATATTATTTGCAATAACACTAACTTGGCCTAAAACAGTGTTTACTAAAAAAACATTGATTTTCTCAAAAACAGTCGATTAAACTCACATTAAAATAATTTAAACCAATGTAAAACAATGAGTTGCAATGGAACCAAGCCATTTTTTCAATGAATTACTGCTAGTTTTTCAGAAAAAACATATTATTTGCAATCACACTAACTTGGCCTAAAACAGTGATTACTAAAAAAAACATTGATTTTCTCAAGAACAGTCGATTAAACTCACATTAAAATGCTTTAAACCAATGTAAAACACTGAATTGCAATGAAACCAAGCCATTTTTCCAATGAATTACTGCTAGTTTTTCAGAAAATACATATTATTTGCAATCACACTAACTTGGCCTAAAACAGTGTTTACTAAAAAAACATTGATTTTCTCAAAAACAGTCGATTAAACTCACATTAAAATGCTTTAAACCAATGTAAAACACTGAATTGCAATGAAACCAAGCCATTTTTCCAATGAACTACTGCTAGTTTTTCAGAAAATACATATTATTTGCAATCACACTAACTTGGCCTAAATCATATTATTTGCAATAACACTAACTTGGCCTAAAACAGTGTTTACTAAAAAAACATTGATTTTCTCAAAAACAGTCGATTAAATTCACATTAAAATGCTTTAAACCAATGTAGAACAATGAATTGCAATGAAACCAAGCCATTTTTGCAATAAATTACTGCTAGTTTTTCAGAAAAAACATATTATTTGCAATAACACTAACTTGGCCTAAATCAGTGTTTACTAAAAAAACATTGATTTTCTCAAAAACAGTCGATTAAACTCGCATAAACATGCTTTCAACCAATGTAAAACACTAAAGTTCAATGAAGCCAAGCCATTTTTTCAATGAATTACTGCTAGTTTTTCAGAAAAAACATATTATTTGCAATCACACTAACTTGGCCTAAAACAGTGTTTACTAAAAAAACATTGATTTTCTCCAAAACAGTCGATTAAACTCACATTAAAATAATTTAAACCAATGTAGAACACTGAATTGCAATGAAACCAAGCCATTTTTCCAATGAACTACTGCTAGTTTTTCAGAAAATACATATTATTTGCAATCACACTAACTTGGCCTAAAACAGTGTTTACTAAAAAAACATTGATTTTCTCAAAAACAGTCGATTAAACTCACATAAAAATGCTTTAAACCAATGTAAAACACTGAATTGCAATGAAACCAAGCCATTTTTTCAATGAATTACTGCTAGTTTTTCAGAAAAAACATATTATTTGCAATTACAGTAACTTGGCCTAAAACAGTGTTTACTAAAAAAACATTGATTTTCTCAAAAACAGTCGATTAAACTCACATTAAAATGCTTTAAACCAATGTAGAACAATGAATTGCAATGAAACCAAGCCATTTTTGCAATAAATTACTGCTAGTTTTTCAGAAAAAACATATTATTTGCAATAACACTAACTTGGCCTAAATCAGTGTTTACTAAAAAAACATTGATTTTCTCAAAAACAGTCGATTAAACTCGCATAAACATGCTTTCAACCAATGTAAAACACTAAAGTTCAATGAAACCAAGCCATTTTTTCAATGAATTACTGCTAGTTTTTCAGAAAAAACATATTATTTGCAATCACACTAACTTGGCCTAAAACAGTGTTTACTAAAAAAACATTGATTTTCTCAAAAACAGTCGATTAAACTCACATTAAAATGCTTTAAACCAATGTAAAACATTGAATTGCAATGAAACCAAGCCATTTTTCCAATGAATTACTGCTAGTTTTTCAGAAAAAACATATTATCTGCAATCACACTAACTTGGCCTTAAACAGTGTTTACTAAAAAAACATTGATTTTCAACAAAACAGTCAATCAAACTCACATAAAAATGCTTTTAACCAATGTAAAACGTTGAATTGCAATGAAACCAAGCCATTTTTTCAATGAATTACTGCTAGTTTTTCAGAAAATACATATTATTTGCAATAACACTAGCTTGGCCTAAAACAGTGTTTACTAAAAAAACATTGATTTTCTCAAAAACAGTCGATTAAACTCACATAAAAATGCTTTAAACCAATGTAAAACACTGAATTGCAATGAAACCAAGCCATTTTTTCAATGAATTACTGCTAGTTTTTCAGAAAAAACATATTATTTGCAATTACACTAACTTGGCCTAAAACAGTGTTTACTAATAAAACATTGATTTTCTCAAAAACAGTCGATTAAAGTCACATAAAAATGCTTTAAACCAATGTAAAACATTGAATTTCAATGAAACCAAGCCATTTTTTCAATGAATTACTGCTAGTTTTTCAGAAAAAACATATTATTTGCAATCACACTAACTTGGCCTAAAACAGTGATTACTAAAAAAAACATTGATTTTCTCAAGAACAGTCGATTAAACTCACATTAAAATGCTTTAAACCAATGTAAAACACTGAATTGCAATGAAACCAAGCCATTTTTCCAATGAATTACTGCTAGTTTTTCAGAAAAAACATATTATTTGCAATTACACTAACTTGGCCTAAAAAAGTGTTTACTAAAAAAACATTGATTTTCTCCAAAACAGTCAATTAAACTCACATAAAAATGCTTTGAACCAATGTAAAACATTGAATTGCAATGAAACCAAGCCATTTTTTCAATGAATTACTGCTAGTTTTTCAGAAAATACATATTATTTGCAATCACACTAACTTGGCCTAAAACAGTGTTTACTAAAAAAACATTGATTTTCTCAAAAACAGTCGATTAAACTCACATTAAAATGCTTTAAACCAATGTAGAACAATTAATTGCAATGAAACCAAGCCATTTTTGCAATAAATTACTGCTAGTTTTTCCGAAAAAGCATATTATTTGCAATCACACTAACTTGGCCTAAAACAGTGTTTACTAAAAAAACATTGATTTTCTCCAAAACAGTCGATTAAACTCACATAAAAGTGCTTTAAACCAATGTAAAACATTGAATTGCAATGAAACCAAGCCATTTTTTCAATGAATTACTGCTAGTTTTTCAGAAAAAACATATTATTTGCAATAACACTAACTTGGCCTAAATCAGTGTTTACTAAAAAAACATTGATTTTCTCAAAAACAGTCGATTAAACTCACATTAAAATGCTTTAAACCAATGTAGAACAATGTTTTGCAATGAAACCAAGCCATTTTGGCAATGAATTACTGCTAGTTTTTCAGAAAAAACATATTATTTGCAATTACATTAACTTGGCCTAAAACAGTGTTTACTAAAAAAACATTGATTTTCTCAAAAACAGTCGATTAAACTCACATAAAAATGCTTAAACCAATGTAAAACACTGAATTGCAATGAAACCAAAACATTTTTCCAATGAATTACTGCTAGTTTTTCAGAAAAAACATATTATTTGCAATTACACTAACTTGGCCTAAAACAGTGTTTACTAAAAAAACATTGATTTTCTCCAAAACAGTCAATTAAACTCACATTAAAATAATTTAAACCAATGTAAAACACTGAATTGCAATGAAACCAAGCCATTTTTCCAATGAACTACTGCTAGTTTTTCAGAAAATACATATTATTTGCAATCACACTAACTTGGCCTAAAACAGTGTTTACTAAAAAAACATTGATTTTCTCAAAAACAGTCGATTAAACTCACATAAAAATGCTTTAAACCAATGTAAAACATTGAATTGCAATGAAACCAAGCCATTTTTTCAATGACTTACTGCTAGTTTTTCAGAAAAAACATATTATTTGCAATCACACTAACTTGGCCTAAAACAGTGTTTACTAAAAAAACATTGATTTTCTCCAAAACAGTCAACTAAACTCACACAAAAATGCTTTAAACCAATGTAAAACACTGAATTGCAATGGGACAAAGCCATTTTTCCAATGAATTACTGCTAGTTTTTCAGAAAAACCATATTATTTGCAATCACACTAACTTGGCCTAAAACAGTGTTTACTAATAAAACATTGATTTTCTCAAAAACAGTCGATTAAACTCAAATAAAAATGCTTTAAACCAATGTAAAACATTGAATTGCAATGAAACCAAGCCATTTTTTCAATGAATTACTGCTAGTTTTTCAGAAAAAACATATTATTTGCAATAACACTAACTTGGCCTAAAACAGTGTTTACTAAAAAAACATTGATTTTCTCAAAAACAGTCGATTAAACTCACATTAAAATGCTTTAAACCAATCTAAAACAATGAATTGCAATGAAACCAAGCCATTTTTTCAATGAATTACTGCTAGTTTGTCAGAAAAAACATATTATTTGCAATCACACTAACTTGGCCTAAAACAGTGATTACTAAAAAAAACATTGATTTTCTCAAGAACAGTCGATTAAACTCACATTAAAATGCTTTAAACCAATGTAAAACACTGAATTGCAATGAAACCAAGCCATTTTTTCAATGAATTACTGCTAGTTTTTCAGAAAAAACATATTATTTGCAATAACACTAACTTGGCCTAAAACAGTGTTTACTAAAAAAACATTGATTTTCTCAAAAACAGTCGATTAAAGTCACATAAAAATGCTTTAAACCAATGTAAAACATTGAATTGCAATGAAACCAAGCCATTTTTTCAATGAATTACTGCTAGTTTTTCAGAAAAAACATATTATTTGCAATCACACTAACTTGGCCTAAAACAGTGATTACTAAAAAAAACATTGATTTTCTCAAGAACAGTCGATTAAACTCACATTAAAATGCTTTAAACCAATGTAAAACACTGAATTGCAATGAAACCAAGCCATTTTTCCAATGAATTACTGCTAGTTTTTCAGAAAAAACATATTATTTGCAATTACACTAACTTGGCCTAAAAAAGTGTTTACTAAAAAAACATTGATTTTCTCCAAAACAGTCAATTAAACTCACATAAAAATGCTTTTAACCAATGTAAAACATTGAATTGCAATGAAACCAAGCCATTTTTTCAATGAATTACTGCTAGTTTTTCAGAAAAAACATATTATTTGCAATAACACTAACTTGGCCTAAAACAGTGTTTACTAAAAAAACATTGATTTTCTCAAAAACAGTCGATTAAACTCACATAAAAATGCTTTAAACCAATGTAAAACATTGAATTGCAATGAAACCAAGCCATTTTTGCAATAAATTACTGCTAGTTTTTCCGAAAAAGCATATTATTTGCAATCACACTAACTTGGCCTAAAACAGTGTTTACTAAAAAAACATTGATTTTCTCCAAAACAGTCGATTAAACTCACATAAAAGTGCTTTAAACCAATGTAAAACATTGAATTGCAATGAAACCAAGCCATTTTTTCAATGAATTACTGCTAGTTTTTCAGAAAAAACATATTATTTGCAATAACACTAACTTGGCCTAAATCAGTGTTTACTAAAAAAACATTGATTTTCTCAAAAACAGTCGATTAAACTCACATTAAAATGCTTTAAACCAATGTAGAACAATGAATTGCAATGAAACCAAGCCATTTTGGCAATGAATTACTGCTAGTTTTTCAGAAAAAACATATTATTTGCAATTACATTAACTTGGCCTAAAACAGTGTTTACTAAAAAAACATTGATTTTCTCAAAAACAGTCGATTAAACTCACATAAAAATGCTTAAACCAATGTAAAACACTGAATTGCAATGAAACCAAAACATTTTTCCAATGAATTACTGCTAGTTTTTCAGAAAAAACATATTATTTGCAATTACACTAACTTGGCCTAAAACAGTGTTTACTAAAAAAACATTGATTTTCTCCAAAACAGTCAATTAAACTCACATTAAAATAATTTAAACCAATGTAAAACACTGAATTGCAATGAAACCAAGCCATTTTTCCAATGAACTACTGCTAGTTTTTCAGAAAATACATATTATTTGCAATCACACTAACTTGGCCTAAAACAGTGTTTACTAAAAAAACATTGATTTTCTCAAAAACAGTCGATTAAACTCACATAAAAATGCTTTAAACCAATGTAAAACATTGAATTGCAATGAAACCAAGCCATTTTTTCAATGACTTACTGCTAGTTTTTCAGAAAAAACATATTATTTGCAATCACACTAACTTGGCCTAAAACAGTGTTTACTAAAAAAACATTGATTTTCTCCAAAACAGTCAATTAAACTCACACAAAAATGCTTTAAACCAATGTAAAACACTGAATTGCAATGGGACAAAGCCATTTTTCCAATGAATTACTGCTAGTTTTTCAGAAAAACCATATTATTTGCAATCACACTAACTTGGCCTAAAACAGTGTTTACTAATAAAACATTGATTTTCTCAAAAACAGTCGATTAAACTCAAATAAAAATGCTTTAAACCAATGTAAAACATTGAATTGCAATGAAACCAAGCCATTTTTTCAATGAATTACTGCTAGTTTTTCAGAAAAAACATATTATTTGCAATAACACTAACTTGGCCTAAAACAGTGTTTACTAAAAAAACATTGATTTTCTCAAAAACAGTCGATTAAACTCACATTAAAATGCTTTAAACCAATCTAAAACAATCAATTGCAATGAAACCAAGCCATTTTTTCAATGAATTACTGCTAGTTTGTCAGAAAAAACATATTATTTGCAATCACACTAACTTGGCCTAAAACAGTGATTACTAAAAAGAACATTGATTTTCTCAAGAACAGTCGATTAAACTCACATAAAAATGCTTTAAACCAATGTAAAACATTGAATTGCAATGAAACCAAGCCATTTTTTCAATGAATTACTGCTAGTTTTTCAGAAAAAACATATTATTTGCAATCACACTAACTTGGCCTAAAACAGTGTTTACTAATAAAACATTGATTTTCTCAAAAACAGTCGATTAAAGTCACATAAAAATGCTTTAAACCAATGTAAAACATTGAATTGCAATGAAACCAAGCCATTTTTTCAATGAATTACTGCTAGTTTTTCAGAAAAAACATATTATTTGCAATAACACTAACTTGGCCTAAAACAGTGTTTACTAAAAAAACATTGATTTTCTCAAAAACAGTCGATTAAACTCACATTAAAATGCTTTAAACCAATGTAGAACAATTAATTGCAATGAAACCAAGCCATTTTTGCAATAAATTACTGCTAGTTTTTCCGAAAAAGCATATTATTTGCAATCACACTAACTTGGCCTAAAACAGTGTTTACTAAAAAAACATTGATTTTCTCCAAAACAGTCGATTAAACTCACATAAAAGTGCTTTAAACCAATGTAAAACATTGAATTGCAATGAAACCAAGCCATTTTTTCAATGAATTACTGCTAGTTTTTCAGAAAAAACATATTATTTGCAATAACACTAACTTGGCCTAAATCAGTGTTTACTAAAAAAACATTGATTTTCTCAAAAACAGTCGATTAAACTCACATTAAAATGCTTTAAACCAATGTAGAACAATGAATTGCAATGAAACCAAGCCATTTTGGCAATGAATTACTGCTAGTTTTTCAGAAAAAACATATTATTTGCAATTACATTAACTTGGCCTAAAACAGTGTTTACTAAAAAAACATTGATTTTCTCAAAAACAGTCGATTAAACTCACATAAAAATGCTTAAACCAATGTAAAACACTGAATTGCAATGAAACCAAAACATTTTTCCAATGAATTACTGCTAGTTTTTCAGAAAAAACATATTATTTGCAATTACACTAACTTGGCCTAAAACAGTGTTTACTAAAAAAACATTGATTTTCTCCAAAACAGTCAATTAAACTCACATTAAAATAATTTAAACCAATGTAAAACACTGAATTGCAATGAAACCAAGCCATTTTTCCAATGAACTACTGCTAGTTTTTCAGAAAATACATATTATTTGCAATCACACTAACTTGGCCTAAAACAGTGTTTACTAAAAAAACATTGATTTTCTCAAAAACAGTCGATTAAACTCACATAAAAATGCTTTAAACCAATGTAAAACATTGAATTGCAATGAAACCAAGCCATTTTTTCAATGACTTACTGCTAGTTTTTCAGAAAAAACATATTATTTGCAATCACACTAACTTGGCCTAAAACAGTGTTTACTAAAAAAACATTGATTTTCTCCAAAACAGTCAATTAAACTCACACAAAAATGCTTTAAACCAATGTAAAACACTGAATTGCAATGGGACAAAGCCATTTTTCCAATGAATTACTGCTAGTTTTTCAGAAAAACCATATTATTTGCAATCACACTAACTTGGCCTAAAACAGTGTTTACTAATAAAACATTGATTTTCTCAAAAACAGTCGATTAAACTCAAATAAAAATGCTTTAAACCAATGTAAAACATTGAATTGCAATGAAACCAAGCCATTTTTTCAATGAATTACTGCTAGTTTTTCAGAAAAAACATATTATTTGCAATAACACTAACTTGGCCTAAAACAGTGTTTACTAAAAAAACATTGATTTTCTCAAAAACAGTCGATTAAACTCACATTAAAATGCTTTAAACCAATCTAAAACAATGAATTGCAATGAAACCAAGCCATTTTTTCAATGAATTACTGCTAGTTTGTCAGAAAAAACATATTATTTGCAATCACACTAACTTGGCCTAAAACAGTGATTACTAAAAAGAACATTGATTTTCTCAAGAACAGTCGATTAAACTCACATAAAAATGCTTTAAACCAATGTAAAACATTGAATTGCAATGAAACCAAGCCATTTTTTCAATGAATTACTGCTAGTTTTTCAGAAAAAACATATTATTTGCAATCACACTAACTTGGCCTAAAAGAGTGTTTACTAATAAAACATTGATTTTCTCAAAAACAGTCGATTAAAGTCACATAAAAATGCTTTAAACCAATGTAAAACATTGAATTGCAATGAAACCAAGCCATTTTTTCAATGAATTACTGCTAGTTTTTCAGAAAAAACATATTATTTGCAATCACACTAACTTGGCCTAAAACAGTGATTACTAAAAAAAACATTGATTTTCTCAAGAACAGTCGATTAAACTCACATTAAAATGCTTTAAACCAATGTAAAACACTGAATTGCAATGAAACGAAGCCATTTTTCCAATGAATTACTGCTAGTTTTTCAGAAAAAACATATTATTTGCAATTACACTAACTTGGCCTAAAAAAGTGTTTACTAAAAAAACATTGATTTTCTCCAAAACAGTCAATTAAACTCACATAAAAATGCTTTTAACCAATGTAAAACATTGAATTGCAATGAAACCAAGCCATTTTTTCAATGAATTACTGCTAGTTTTTCAGAAAAAACATATTATTTGCAATAACACTAACTTGGCCTAAAACAGTGTTTACTAAAAAAACATTGATTTTCTCAAAAACAGTCGATTAAACTCACATTAAAATGCTTTAAACCAATGTAGAACAATTAATTGCAATGAAACCAAGCCATTTTTGCAATAAATTACTGCTAGTTTTTCCGAAAAAGCATATTATTTGCAATCACACTAACTTGGCCTAAAACAGTGTTTACTAAAAAAACATTGATTTTCTCCAAAACAGTCGATTAAACTCACATTAAAATGCTTTAAACCAATGTAGAACAATGAATTGCAATGAAACCAAGCCATTTTGGCAATGAATTACTGCTAGTTTTTCAGAAAAAACATATTATTTGCAATTACATTAACTTGGCCTAAAACAGTGTTTACTAAAAAAACATTGATTTTCTCAAAAACAGTCGATTAAACTCACATAAAAATGATTAAACCAATGTAAAACACTGAATTGCAATGAAGCCAAAACATTTTTCCAATGAATTACTGCTAGTTTTTCAGAAAAAACATATTATTTGCAATTACACTAACTTGGCCTAAAACAGTGTTTACTAAAAAAACATTGATTTTCTCCAAAACAGTCAATTAAACTCACATTAAAATAATTTAAACCAATGTAAAACACTGAATTGCAATGAAACCAAGCCATTTTTCCAATGAACTACTGCTAGTTTTTCAGAAAATACATATTATTTGCAATCACACTAACTTGGCCTAAAACAGTGTTTACTAAAAAAACATTGATTTTCTCAAAAACAGTCGATTAAACTCACATAAAAATGCTTTAAACCAATGTAAAACGTTGAATTGCAATGAAACCAAGCCATTTTTTCAATGACTTACTGCTAGTTTTTCAGAAAAAACATATTATTTGCAATCACACTAACTTGGCCTAAAACAGTGTTTACTAAAAAAACATTGATTTTCTCCAAAACAGTCAATTAAACTCACACAAAAATGCTTTAAACCAATGTAAAACACTGAATTGCAATGAAACCAAGCCATTTTTCCAATGAATTACTGCTAGTTTTTCAGAAAAAACATATTATTTGCAATTACACTAACTTGGCCTAAAACAGTGTTTACTAAAAAAACATTGATTTTCTCAAAAACAGTCGATTAAACTCAAATAAAAATGCTTTAAACCAATGTAAAACATTGAATTGCAATGAAACCAAGCCATTTTTTCAATGAATTACTGCTAGTTTTTCAGAAAAAACATATTATTTGCAATAACACTAACTTGGCCTAAAACAGTGTTTACTAAAAAAACATTGATTTTCTCAAAAACAGTCGATTAAACTCACATTAAAATGCTTTAAACCAATCTAAAACAATGAATTGCAATGAAACCAAGCCATTTTTTCAATGAATTACTGCTAGTTTGTCAGAAAAAACATATTATTTGCAATCACACTAACTTGGCCTAAAACAGTGATTACTAAAAAGAACATTGATTTTCTCAAGAACAGTCGATTAAACTCACATTAAAATGCTTTAAACCAATGTAAAACTCTGAATTGCAATGAAACCAAGCCATTTTTCCAATGAATTACTGCTAGTTTTTCAGAAAATACATATTATTTGCAATCAAACTAACTTGGCCTAAAACAGTGTTTACTAAAAAAACATTGATTTTCTCAAAAACAGTCGATTAAACTCATATTAAAATGCTTTAAACCAATGTAAAACACTGAATTGCAATGAAACCAAGCCATTTTTCCAATGAACTACTGCTAGTTTTTCAGAAAATACATATTATTTGCAATCACACTAACTTGGCCTAAAACAGTGTTTACTAAAAAAACATTGATTTTCTCAAAAACAGTCGATTAAACTCACATAAAAATGCTTTAAACCAATGTAAAACACTGAATTGCAATGAAACCAAGCCATTTTTCCAATGAATTACTGCTAGTTTTTCAGAAAAAACATATTATTTGCAATTACACTAACTTGGCCTAAAACAGTGTTTACTAAAAAAACATTGATTTTCTCCAAAACAGTCGATTAAACTCACATAAAAATGCTTTAAACCAATGTAAAACACTGAATTGCAATGAAACCAAGCCATTTTTCCAATGAATTACTGCTAGTTTTTCAGAAAAAACATATTATTTGCAATCACACTAACTTGGCCTAAAACAGTGTTTACTAAAAAAACATTGATTTTCTCCAAAACAGTCAATTAAACACACATAAAAATGCTTTTAACCAATGTAAAACATTGAATTGCAATGAAACCAAGCCATTTTTTCATAGAATTACTGCTAGTTTTTCAGAAAAAACATATTATTTGCAATAACACTAACTTGGCCTAAAACAGTGTTTACTAAAAAAACATTGATTTTCTCCAAAACAGTCGATTAAACTCACATAAAAGTGCTTTAAACCAATGTAAAACATTGAATTGCAATGAAACCAAGCCATTTTTTCAATGAATTACTGCTAGTTTTTCAGAAAAAACATATTATTTGCAATAACACTAACTTGGCCTAAATCAGTGTTTACTAAAAAAACATTGATTTTCTCAAAAACAGTCGATTAAACTCGCATAAACATGCTTTCAACCAATGTAAAACACTAAAGTTCAATGAAACCAAGCCATTTTTCCAATGAATTACTGCTAGTTTTTCAGAAAAAACATATTATTTGCAATTACATTAACTTGGCCTAAAACAGTGTTTACTAAAAAAACATTGATTTTCTCAAGAACAGTCGATTAAACTCACATTAAAATGCTTTAAACCAATGTAAAACACTGAATTGCAATGAAACCAAGCCATTTTTCCAATGAATTACTGCTAGTTTTTCAGAAAATACATATTATTTGCAATCACACTAACTTGGCCTAAAACAGTGTTTACTAAAAAAACATTGATTTTCTCAAAAACAGTCGATTAAACTCACATTAAAATGCTTTAAACCAATGTAAAACACAAAATTGCAATGAAACCAAGCCATTTTTCCAATGAACTACTGCTAGTTTTTCAGAAAATACATATTATTTGCAATCACACTAACTTGGCCTAAAACAGTGTTTACAAAAAAAACATTGATTTTCTCAAAAACAGTCGATTAAACTCACATAAAAATGCTTTAAACCAATGTAAAACACTGAATTGCAATGAAACCAAGCCATTTTTCCAATGAATTACTGCTAGTTTTTCAGAAAAAACATATTATTTGCAATCACACTAACTTGGCCTAAAAAAGTGTTTACTAAAAAAACATTGATTTTCTCCAAAACAGTCAATTAAACTCACATAAAAATGCTTTTAACCAATGTAAAACATTGAATTGCAATGAAACCAAGCCATTTTTTCAATGAATTACTGCTAGTTTTTCAGAAAAAACATATTATTTGCAATAACACTAACTTGGCCTAAAACAGTGTTTACTAAAAAAACATTGATTTTCTCAAAAACAGTCGATTAAACTCACATAAAAGTGCTTTAAACCAATGTAAAACATTGAATTGCAATGAAACCAAGCCATTTTTTCAATGAATTACTGCTAGTTTTTCAGAAAAAACATATTATTTGCAATCACACTAACTTGGCCTAAATCAGTGTTTACTAAAAAAACATTGATTTTCTCAAAAACAGTCGATTAAACTCGCATAAAAATGCTTTTAACCAATGTAAAACATTGAATTGCAATGAAACCAAGCCATTTTTTCAATGAATTACTGCTAGTTTTTCAGAAAATACATATTATTTGCAATCACACTAACTTGGCCTAAAACAGTGTTTACTAAAAAAACATTGATTTTCTCCAAAACAGTCGATTAAACTCACATAAAAATGCTTTAAACCAATGTAAAACACTGAATTGCAATGAAACCAAGCCATTTTTCCAATGAATTACTGCTAGTTTTTCAGAAAAAACATATTATTTGCAATCACACTAACTTGGCCTAAAACAGTGTTTACTAAAAAAACATTGATTTTCTCCAAAACAGTCAATTAAACACACATAAAAATGCTTTTAACCAATGTAAAACATTGAATTGCAATGAAACCAAGCCATTTTTTCAATGAATTACTGCTAGTTTTTCAGAAAAAACATATTATTTGCAATAACACTAACTTGGCCTAAAACAGTGTTTACTAAAAAAACATTGATTTTCTCCAAAACAGTCAATTAAACACACATAAAAATGCTTTTAACCAATGTAAAACATTGAATTGCAATGAAACCAAGCCATTTTTTCAATGAATTACTGCTAGTTTTTCAGAAAAAACATATTATTTGCAATAACACTAACTTGGCCTAAAACAGTGTTTACTAAAAAAACATTGATTTTCTCAAAAACAGTCGATTAAACTCACATAAAAGTGCTTTAAACCAATGTAAAACATTGAATTGCAATTAAAAAACCAAGCCATTTTTTCAATGAATTACTGCTAGTTTTTCAGAAAAAACATATTATTTGCAATAACACTAACTTGGCCTAAATCAGTGTTTACTAAAAAAACATTGATTTTCTCAAAAACAGTCGATTAAACTCGCATAAACATGCTTTCAACCAATGTAAAACACTAAAGTTCAATGAAACCAAGCCATTTTTTCAATGAATTACTGCTAGTTTTTCAGAAAAAACATATTATTTGCAATAACACTAACTTGGCCTAAAACAGTGTTTACTAAAAAAACATTGATTTTCTCAAAAACAGTCGATTAAACTCACATTAAAATGCTTTAAACCAATGTAAAACAATGAATTGCAATGAAACCAAGCCATTTTTTCAATAAATTACTGCTAGTTTGTCAGAAAAAACATATTATTTGCAATCACACTAACTTGGCCTAAAACAGTGATTACTAAAAAAACATTGATTTTCTCAAGAACAGTCGATTAAACTCACATTAAAATGCTTTAAACCAATGTAAAACACTGAATTGCAATGAAACCAAGCCATTTTTCCAATGAATTACTGCTAGTTTTTCAGAAAAAACATATTATTTGCAATCACACTAACTTGGCCTAAAACAGTGTTTACTAAAAAAACATTGATTTTCTCCAAAACAGTCAATTAAACTCACATAAAAATGCTTTTAACCAATGTAAAACATTGAATTGCAATGAAACCAAGCCATTTATTCAATGAATTACTGCTAGTTTTTCAGAAAAAACATATTATTTGCAATAACACTAACTTGGCCTAAAACAGTGTTTACTAAAAAAACATTGATTTTCTCCAAAACAGTCAATCAAACTCACATAAAAATGCTTTTAACCAATGTAAAACATTGAATTGCAATGAAACCAAGCCATTTTTTCAATGAATTACTGCTAGTTTTTCAGAAAATACATATTATTTGCAATAACACTAACTTGGCCTAAAACAGTGTTTACTAAAAAAACATTGATTTTCTCAAAAACAGTCGATTAAACTCACATTAAAATGCTTTAAACCAATGTAGAACAATGAATTGCAATGAAACCAAGCCATTTTTCCAATAAGTTACTGCTAGTTTTTCAGAAAATACATATTATTTGCAATCACACTAACTTGGCCTAAAACAGTGTTTACTAAAAAACATTGATTTTCTCAAAAACAGTCGATTAAACTCACATAAAAGTGCTTTAAACCAATGTAAAACATTGAATTGCAATGAAACCAAGCCATTTTTTCAATGAATTACTGCTAGTTTTTCAGAAAAAACATATTATTTGCAATAACACTAACTTGGCCTAAATCAGTGTTTACTAAAAAAACATTGATTTTCTCAAAAACAGTCGATTAAACTCGCATAAACATGCTTTCAACCAATGTAAAACACTAAAGTTCAATGAAACCAAGCCATTTTTCCAATGAATTACTGCTAGTTTTTCAGAAAAAACATATTATTTGCAATCACACTAACTTGGCCTAAAACAATGTTTACTAAAAAAACATTGATTTTCTCCAAAACAGTCGATAAAACTCACATAAAAATGCTTTAAACCATTGTAAAACACTGAATTGCAATGAAACCAAGCCATTTTTTCAATGAATTACTGCTAGTTTTTCAGAAAAATCATATTATTTGCAATTACACTAACTTGGCCTAAAACAGTGTTTACTAAAAAAACATTGATTTTCTCCAAAACAGTCGATTAAACTCACATTAAAATAATTTAAACTAATGTAAAACACTGAATTGCAATGAAACCAAGCCATTTTTCCAATGAACTACAGCTAGTTTTTCAGAAAATACATATTATTTGCAATCACACTAACTTGGCCTAAAACAGTGTTTACTAAAAAAACATTGATTTTCTCAAAAACAGTCGATTAAACTCACATAAAAATGCTTTAAACCAATGTAAAACACTGAATTGCAATGAAACCAAGCCATTTTTTCAATGAATTACTGCTAGTTTTTCAGAAAAAACATATTATTTGCAATTACACTAACTTGGCCTAAAACAGTGTTTACTAAAAAGACATTGATTTTCTCAAAAACAGTCGATTAAACTCACATTAAAATGCTTTAAACCAATGTAAAACATTGAATTGCAATGAATCCAAGCCATTTTTCCAATGAATTACTGCTAGTTTTTCAGAAAAAACATATTATCTGCAATCACACTAACTTGGCCTAAAACAGTGTTTACTAAAAAAACATTGATTTTCTCCAAAACAGTCAATCAAACTCACATAAAAATGCTTTTAACCAATGTAAAACATTGAATTGCAATGAAACCAAGCCATTTTTTCAATGAATTACTGCTAGTTTTTCAGAAAATACATATTATTTGCAATAACACTAACTTGGCCTAAAACAGTGTTTACTAAAAAAACATTGATTTTCTCAAAAACAGTCGATTAAACTCACATTAAAATGCTTTAAACCAATGTAGAACAATGAATTGCAATGAAACCAAGCCATTTTTCCAATAAGTTACTGCTAGTTTTTCAGAAAATACATATTATTTGCAATCACACTAACTTGGCCTAAAACAGTGTTTACTAAAAAAACATTGATTTTCTCAAAAACAGTCGATTAAACTCACATAAAAGTGCTTTAAACCAATGTAAAACATTGAATTGCAATGAAACCAAGCCATTTTTTCAATGAATTACTGCTAGTTTTTCAGAAAAAACATATTATTTGCAATAACACTAACTTGGCCTAAATCAGTGTTTACTAAAAAAACATTGATTTTCTCAAAAACAGTCGATTAAACTCGCATAAACATGCTTTCAACCAATGTAAAACACTAAAGTTCAATGAAACCAAGCCATTTTTCCAATGAATTACTGCTGGTTTTTCAGAAAAAACATATTATTTGCAATCACACTAACTTGGCCTAAAAAAATGTTTACTAAAAAAACATTGATTTTCTCCAAAACAGTCGATAAAACTCACATAAAAATGCTTTAAACCATTGGAAAAAAACACTGAATTGCAATGAAACCAAGCCATTTTTTCAATGAATTACTGCTAGTTTTTCAGAAAAAACATATTATTTGCAATTACACTAACTTGGCCTAAAACAGTGTTTACTAAAAAAACATTGATTTTCTCCAAAACAGTCGATTAAACTCACATTAAAATAATTTAAACCAATGTAAAACACTGAATTGCAATGAAACAAAGCCATTTTTCCAATGAACTACTGCTAGTTTTTCAGAAAATACATATTATTTGCAATCACACTAACTTGGCCTAAAACTGTGTTTACTAAAAAAACATTGATTTTCTCAAAAACAGTCAATTAAACTCACATAAAAATGCTTTAAACCAATGTAAAACACTGAATTGCAATGAAACCAAGCCATTTTTCCAATGAATTACTGCTAGTTTTTCAGAAAAAACATATTATTTGCAATTACACTAACTTGGCCTAAAACAGTGTTTACGAAAAAAACATTGATTTTCTCCAAAAAAGTTGATTAAACTCACATAAAAATGCTTTAAACCAATGTAAAACATTGAATTGCAATGAAACCAAGCCATTTGTTCAATGAATTACTGCTAGTTTTTCAGAAAAAACATATTATTTGCAATCACACTAACTTGGCCTAAAACAGTGTTTACTAAAAAAACATTGATTTTCTCCAAAACAGTCAATTAAACTCACACAAAAATGCTTTAAACCAATGTAAAACAATGAATTGCAATGGGACCAAGCCATTTTTCCAATGAATTACTGCTAGTTTTTCAGAAAAACCATATTATTTGCAATCACACTAGCTTGGCCTAAAACAGTGTTTACTAATAAAACATTGATTTTCTCAAAAACAGTCGATTAAACTCACATAAAAATGCTTTAAACCAATGTAAAACATTGAATTGCAATGAAACCAAGCCATTTTTTCAATGAATTACTGCTAGTTTTTCAGAAAAAACTTATTATTTGCAATCACACTAACTTGGCCTAAAACAGTGATTACTAAAAAAAACATTGATTTTCTCAAGAACAGTCGATTAAACTCACATTAAAATGCTTTAAACCAATGTAAAACACTGAATTGCAATGAAACCAAGCCATTTTTCCAATGAATTACTGCTAGTTTTTCAGAAAAAACATATTATTTGCAATTACACTAACTTGGCCTAAAAAAGTGTTTACTAAAAAAACATTGATTTTCTCCAAAACAGTCAATTAAACTCACATAAAAATGCTTTTAACCAATGTAAAACATTGAATTGCTATGAAACCAAGCCATTTTTTCAATGAATTACTGCTAGTTTTTCAGAAAAAACATATTATTTGCAATAACACTAACTTGGCCTAAAACAGTGTTTACTAAAAAAACATTGATTTTCTCAAAAACAGTCGATTAAACTCACATTAAAATGCTTTAAACCAATGTAGAACAATTAATTGCAATGAAACCAATCCATTTTTGCAATAAATTACTGCTAGTTTTTCAGAAAAAACATATTATTTGCAATAACACTAACTTGGCCTAAAACAGTGTTTACTAAAAAAACATTGATTTTCTCAAAAACAGTCGATTAAACTCACATTAAAATGCTTTAAACCAATGTAGAACAATTAATTGCAATGAAACCAATCCATTTTTGCAATAAATTACTGCTAGTTTTTCCGAAAAAGCATATTATTTGCAATCACACTAACTTGGCCTAAAACAGTGTTTACTAAAAAAACATTGATTTTCTCCAAAACAGTCGATTAAACTCACATAAAAGTGCTCTAAACCAATGTAAAACATTGAACTGCAATGAAACCCAGCCATTTTTTTAATGAATTACTGCTAGTTTTTCAGAAAAAACATATTATTTGCAATAACACTAACTTGGCCTAAATCAGTGTTTACTAAAAAACATTGATTTTCTCAAAAACAGTCGATTAAACTCACATTAAAATGCTTTAAACCAATGTAGAACAATGAATTGCAATGAAACCAAGCCATTTTGGCAATGAATTACTGCTAGTTTTTCAGAAAAAACATATTATTTGCAATTACATTAACTTGGCCTAAAACAGTGTTTACTAAAAAAACATTGATTTTCTCAAAAACAGTCGATTAAACTCACATAAAAATGCTTTAAACCAATGTAAAACACTGAATTGCAATGAAACCAAAACATTTTTCCAATAAATTACTGCTAGTTTTTCAGAAAAAACATATTATTTGCAATTACACTAACTTGGCCTAAAACAGTGTTTACTAAAAAAACATTGATTTTCTCCAAAACAGTCAATTAAACTCACATTAAAATAATTTAAACCAATGTAAAACACTGAATTGCAATGAAACCAAGCCATTTTTTCAATGAACTACTGCTAGTTTTTCAGAAAATACATATTATTTGCAATCACACTAACTTGGCCTAAAACAGTGTTTACTAAAAAAACATTGATTTTCTCAAAAACAGTCGATTAAACTCACATAAAAATGCTTTAAACCAATGTAAAACATTGAATTGCAATGAAACCAAGCCATTTTTTCAATGACTTACTGCTAGTTTTTCAGAAAAAACATATTATTTGCAATCACACTAACTTGGCCTAAAACAGTGTTTACTAAAAAAACATTGATTTTCTCCAAAACAGTCAATTAAACTCACACAAAAATGCTTTAAACCAATGTAAAACACTGAATTGCAATGGGACAAAGCCATTTTTCCAATGAATTACTGCTAGTTTTTCAGAAAAACCATATTATTTGCAATCACACTAACTTGGACTAAAACAGTTTTTACTAATAAAACATTGATTTTCTCAAAAACAGTCGATTAAACTCAAATAAAAATGCATTAAACCAATGTAAAACATTGAATTGCAATGAAACCAAGCCATTTTTTCAATGAATTACTGCTAGTTTTTCAGAAAAAACATATTATTTGCAATAACACTAACTTGGCCTAAAACAGTGTTTACTAAAAAAACATTGATTTTCTCAAAAACAGTCGATTAAACTCACATTAAAATGCTTTAAACCAATCTAAAACAATGAATTGCAATGAAACCAAGCCATTTTTTCAATGAATTACTGCTAGTTTGTCAGAAAAAACATATTATTTGCAATCACACTAACTTGGCCTAAAACAGTGATTACTAAAAAGAACATTGATTTTCTCAAGAACAGTCGATTAAACTCACATTAAAATGCTTTAAACCAATGTAAAACTCTGAATTGCAATGAAACCAAGCCATTTTTCCAATGAATTACTGCTAGTTTTTCAGAAAATACATATTATTTGCAATCACACTAACTTGGCCTAAAACAGTGTTTACTAAAAAAACATTGATTTTCTCAAAAACAGTCGATTAAACTCACATTAAAATGCTTTAAACCAATGTAAAACACTGAATTGCAATGAAACCAAGCCATTTTTCCAATGAACTACTGCTAGTTTTTCAGAAAACATATTATTTGCAATCACACTAACTTGGCCTAAAACAGTGTTTACTAAAAAAACATTGATTTTCTCCAAAACAGTCAATTAAACTCACATAAAAATGCTTTTAACCAATGTAAAACATTGAATTGCAATGAAACCAAGCCATTTTTTCAATGAATTACTGCTAGTTTTTCAGAAAAAACATATTATTTGCGATAACACTAACTTGGCCTAAAACAGTGTTTACTAAAAAAACATTGATTTTCTCCAAAACAGTCGATTAAACTCACATAAAAGTGCTTTAAACCAATGTAAAACATTGAATTGCAATGAAACCAAGCCACTTTTTCAATGAATTACTGCTAGTTTTTCAGAAAAAACATATTATTTGCAATAACACTAACTTGGCCTAAATCAGTGTTTACTAATAAAACATTGATTTTCTCAAAAACAGTCGATTAAACTCGCATAAACATGCTTTCAACCAATGTAAAACACTAAAGTTCAATGAAACCAAGCCATTTTTCCAATGAATTACTGCTAGTTTTTCAGAAAAAACATATTATTTGCAATTACATTAACTTGGCCTAAAACAGTGTTTACTAAAAAAACATTGATTTTCTAAAGAACAGTCGATAAAACTCACATTAAAATGCTTTAAACCAATGTAAAACACTGAATTGCAATGAAACCAAGCCATTTTTCCAATGAATTACTGCTAGTTTTTCAGAAAATACATATTATTTGCAATCACACTAACTTGGCCTAAAACAGTGTTTACTAAAAAAACATTGATTTTCTCCAAAACAGTCGATTAAACTCACATAAAAGTGCTTTAAACCAATGTAAAACATTGAATTGCAATGAAACCAAGCCACTTTTTCAATGAATTACTGCTAGTTTTTCAGAAAAAACATATTATTTGCAATAACACTAACTTGGCCTAAATCAGTGTTTACTAAAAAAACATTGATTTTCTCCAAAACAGTCGATTAAACTCACATAAACATGCTTTCAACCAATGTAAAACACTAAAGTTCAATGAAACCAAGCCATTTTTCCAATGAATTACTGCTAGTTTTTCAGAAAAAACATATTATTTGCAATTACATTAACTTGGCCTAAAACAGTGTTTACTAAAAAAACATTGATTTTCTCAAGAACAGTCGATAAAACTCACATTAAAATGCTTTAAACCAATGTAAAACACTGAATTGCAATGAAACCAAGCCATTTTTCCAATGAATTACTGCTAGTTTTTCAGAAAATACATATTATTTGCAATCACACTAACTTGGCCTAAAACAGTGTTTACTAAAAAAACATTGATTTTCTCAAAAACAGTCGATTAAACTCACATTAAAATGCTTTAAACCAATGTAAAACACAAAATTGCAATGAAACCAAGCCATTTTTCCAATGAACTACTGCTAGTTTTTCAGAAAATTTATATTATTTGCAATCACACTAACTTGGCCTAAAACAGTGTTTACTAAAAAAACATTGATTTTCTCAAAAACAGTCGATTAAACTCACATAAAAATGCTTTAAACCAATGTAAAACACTGAATTGCAATGAAACCAAGCCATTTTTCCAATGAATTACTGCTAGTTTTTCAGAAAAAACATATTATTTGCAATAACACTAACTTGGCCTAAAACAGTGTTTACTAAAAAAACATTGATTTTCTCCAAAACAGTCGATTAAACTCACATAAAAATGCTTTAAACCAATGTAAAACACTGAATTGCAATGAAACCAAGCCATTTTTCCAATGAATTACTGCTAGTTTTTCAGAAAAAACATATTATTTGCAATCACACTAACTTGGCCTAAAACAGTGTTTACTAAAAAAACATTGATTTTCTCCAAAACAGTCAATTAAACTCACATAAAAATGCTTTTAACCAATGTAAAACATTGAATTGCAATGAAACCAAGCCATTTTTTCAATGAATTACTGCTAGTTTTTCAGAAAAAACATATTATTTGCAATAACACTAACTTGGCCTAAAACAGTGTTTACTAAAAAAACATTGATTTTCTCAAAAACAGTCGATTAAACTCACATAAAAGTGCTTTAAACCAATGTAAAACATTGAATTGCAATGAAACCAAGCCATTTTTTCAATGAATTACTGCTAGTTTTTCAGAAAAAACATATTATTTGCAATAACACTAACTTGGCCTAAATCAGTGTTTACTAAAAAAACATTGATTTTCTCAAAAACAGTCGATTAAACTCGCATAAACATGCTTTCAACCAATGTAAAACACTAAAGTTCAATGAAACCAAGCCATTTTTTCAATGAATTACTGCTAGTTTTTCAGAAAAAACATATTATTTGCAATAACACTAACTTGGCCTAAAACAGTGTTTATTAAAAAAACATTGATTTTCTCAAAAACAGTCGATTAAACTCACATTAAAATGCTTTAAACCAATGTAAAACAATGAATTGCAATGAAACCAAGCCATTTTTTCAATGAATTACTGCTAGTTTGTCAGAAAAAACATATTATTTGCAATCACACTAACTTGGCCTAAAACAGTGATTACTAAAAAAACATTGATTTTCTCAAGAACAGTCGATTAAACTCACATTAAAATGCTTTAAACCAATGTAAAACACTGAATTGCAATGAAACCAAGCCATTTTTCCAATGAATTACTGCTAGTTTTTCAGAAAAAACATATTATTTGCAATCACACTAACTTGGCCTAAAACAGTGTTTACTAAAAAAACATTGATTTTCTCCAAAACAGTCAATTAAACTCACATAAAAATGCTTTTAACCAATGTAAAACATTGAATTGCAATGAAACCAAGCCATTTTTTCAATGAATTACTGCTAGTTTTTCAGAAAAAACATATTATTTGCAATAACACTAACTTGGCCTAAAACAGTGTTTACTAAAAAAACATTGATTTTCTCCAAAACAGTCGATTAAACTCACATAAAAGTGCTTTAAACCAATGTAAAACATTGAATTGCAATGAAACCAAGCCATTTTTTCAATGAATTACTGCTAGTTTTTCAGAAAAAACATATTATTTGCAATAACACTAACTTGGCCTAAATCAGTGTTTACTAAAAAAACATTGATTTTCTCAAAAACAGTCGATTAAACTCGCATAAACATGCTTTCAACCAATGTAAAACACTAAAGTTCAATGAAACCAAGCCATTTTTTCAATGAATTACTGCTAGTTTTTCAGAAAAAACATATTATTTGCAATAACACTAACTTGGCCTAAAACAGTGTTTACTAAAAAAACATTGATTTTCTCAAAAACAGTCGATTAAACTCATATTAAAATGCTTTAAACCAATGTAAAACAATGAATTGCAATGAAACCAAGCCATTTTTTCAATGAATTACTGCTAGTTTGTCAGAAAAAACATATTATTTGCAATCACACTAACTTGGCCTAAAACAGTGATTACTAAAAAAACATTGATTTTCTCAAGAACAGTCGATTAAACTCACATTAAAATGCTTTAAACCAATGTAAAACACTGAATTGCAATGAAACCAAGCCATTTTTTCAATGAATTACTGCTAGTTTTTCAGAAAAAACATATTATTTGCAATAACACTAACTTGGCCTAAATCAGTGTTTACTAAAAAAACATTGATTTTCTCAAAAACAGTCGATTAAACTCGCATAAACATGCTTTCAACCAATGTAAAACACTTAAGTTCAATGAAACCAAGCCATTTTTCCAATGATTTACTGCTAGTTTTTCAGAAAAAACATATTATTTGCAATTACATTAACTTGGCCTAAAACAGTGTTTACTAAAAAAACATTGATTTTCTCAAGAACAGTCGATTAAACTCACATTAAAATGCTTTAAACCAATGTAAAACATTGAATTGCAATGAAACCAAGCCATTTTTCCAATGAATTACTGCTAGTTTTTCAGAAAATACATATTATTTGCAATCACACTAACTTGGCCTAAAACAGTGTTTACTAAAAAAACATTGATTTTCTCCAAAACAGTCGATTAAACTCACATTAAAATGCTTTTAACCAATGTAAAACACTGAATTGCAATGAAACCAAGCCATTTTTCCAATGAACTACTGCTAGTTTTTCAGAAAATAGATATTATTTGCAATCACACTAACTTGGCCTAAAACAGTGTTTACTAAAAAAACATTGATTTTCTCAAAAACAGTCGATTAAACTCACATAAAAATGCTTTAAACCAATGTAAAACACTGAATTGCAATGAAACCAAGCCATTTTTCCAATGAATTACTGCTAGTTTTTCAGAAAAAACATATTATTTGCAATTACACTAACTTGGCCTAAAACAGTGTTTACTAAAAAAACATTGATTTTCTCCAAAACATTCGATTAAACTCACATAAAAATGCTTTAAACCAATGTAAGACACTGAATTGCAATGAAACCAAGCCATTTTTCCAATGAAATACTGCTAGTTTTTCAGAAAAAACATATTATTTGCAATCACACTAACTTGGCCTAAAACAGTGTTTACTAAAAAAACATTGATTTTCTCCAAAACAGTCAATTAAACTCACATAAAAATGCTTTTAACCAATGTAAAACATTGAATTGCAATGAAACCAAGCCATTTTTTCAATGAATTACTGCTAGTTTTTCAGAAAAAACATATTATTTGCAATAACACTAACTTGGCCTAAAACAGTGTTTACTAAAAAAACATTGATTTTCTCAAAAACAGTCGATTAAACTCACATTAAAATGCTTTAAACCAATGTAAAACAATGAATTGCAATGAAACCAAGCCATTTTTTCAATGAATTACTGCTAGTTTGTCAGAAAAAACATATTATTTGCAATCACACTAACTTGGCCTAAAACAGTGATTACTAAAAAAACATTGATTTTCTCAAGAACAGTCGATTAAACTCACATTAAAATGCTTTAAACCAATGTAAAACACTGAATTGCAATGAAACCAAGCCATTTTTCCAATGAATTACTGCTAGTTTTTCAGAAAATACATATTATTTGCAATCACACTAACTTGGCCTAAAACAGTGTTTACTAAAAAAACATTGATTTTCTCAAAAACAGTCGATTAACCTCACATTAAAATGCTTTAAACCAATGTAAAACACTGAATTGCAATGAAACCAAGCCATTTTTCCAATGAACTACTGCTAGTTTTTCAGAAAATACATATTATTTGCAATCACACTAACTTGGCCTAAAACAGTGTTTACTAAAAAAACATTGATTTTCTCAAAAACAGTCGATTAAACTCACATAAAAATGCTTTAAACCAATGTAAAACACTGAATTGCAATGAAACCAAGCCATTTTTCCAATGAATTACTGCTAGTTTTTCAGAAAAAACATATTATTTGCAATTACACTAACTTGGCCTAAAACAGTGTTTACTAAAAAAACATTGATTTTCTCCAAAACAGTCGATTAAACTCACATAAAAATGCTTTAAACCAATGTAAAACACTGAATTGCAATGAAACCAAGCCATTTTTCCAATGAATTACTGCTAGTTTTTCAGAAAAAACATATTATTTGCAATCACACTAACTTGGCCTAAAACAGTGTTTACTAAAAAAACATTGATTTTCTCAAAAACAGTCAAATAAACTCACATAAAAATGCTTTTAACCAATGTAAAACATTGAATTGCAATGAAACCAAGCCATTTTTTCAATGAATTACTGCTAGTTTTTCAGAAAAAACATATTATTTGCAATAACACTAACTTGGCCTAAAACAGTGTTTACTAAAAAAACATTGATTTTCTCCAAAACAGTCGATTAAACTCACATAAAAGTGCTTTAAACCAATGTAAAACATTGAATTGCAATGAAACCAAGCCATTTTTTCAATGAATTACTGCTAGTTTTTCAGAAAAAACATATTATTTGCAATAACACTAACTTGGCCTAAATCAGTGTTTACTAAAAAAACATTGATTTTCTCAAAAACAGTCGATTAAACTCGCATAAACATGCTTTCAACCAATGTAAAACACTAAAGTTCAATGAAACCAAGCCATTTTTCCAATGAATTACTGCTAGTTTTTAAGAAAAAACATATTATTTGCAATTACATTAACTTGGCCTAAAACAGTGTTTACTAAAAAAACATTGATTTTCTCAAAGACAGTTGATTAAACTCACATATAAATGCCTTAAACCAATGTAAAACACTGAATTGCAATTAAACCGAGACATTTTTCCAATGAATTACTGCTAGTTTTTCAGAAAAAACATATTATTTGCAATTACACTAACTTGGCCTAAAACAGTGTTTACTAAAAAAACATTGATTTTCTCCAAAACAGTCGATTAAACTCACATTAAAATAATTTAAACCTATGTAAAACACTGAATTGCAATGAAACCAAGCCATTTTTCCAATGAACTACTGCTAGTTTCTCAGAAAATACATATTATTTGCAATCACACTTACTTGGCCTAAAACAGTGTTTACTAAAAAAACATTGATTTTCTCAAAAACAGTCGATTAAACTCACATAAAAATGCTTTAAACCAATGTAAAACACTGAATTGCAATGAAACCAAGCCATTTTTTCAATGAATTACTGCTAGTTTTATAGAAAAAACATATTATTTGCAATTACACTAACTTGGCCTAAAACAATGTTTACTAAAAAAAAACATTGATTTTCTCCAAAACAGTCGATTAAACTCACATAAAAATGCTTTAAACCAATGTAAAACATTGAATTGCAATGAAACCAAGCCATTCTTTCAATGAATTACTGCTAGTTTTTCAGAAAAAACATATTATTTGCAATCACACTAACTTGGCCTAAAACAGTGTTTACTAAAAAACATTGATTTTCTCCAAAACAGTCAATTAAACTCACATAAAAATGCTTTAATCCAATGTAAAACACTAAAGTGCAATGAAACCAAGCCATTTTTTCAATGAATTACTGCTAGTTTTTCAGAAAAAACATATTATTTGCAATAACACTATTTTGGCCTAAAACAGTGTTTACTAAAAAAACATTGATTTTCTCAAAAACAGTCGAATAAACTCACATTAAAATGCTTTAAACCAATGTAAAACACTAAAGTTCAATGAAACCAAGCCATTTTTCCAATGAATTACTGCTAGTTTTTCAGAAAAAACATATTATTTGCAATTACATTAACTTGGCCTAAAACAGTGTTTACTAAAAAAACATTGATTTTCTCAAAAACAGTCGATTAAACTCACATTAAAATGCTTTAAACCAATGTAAAACGCTGAATTTAAATGAAACCAAGCCATTTTTCCAATGAATTACTGCTAGTTTTTCAGGAAAAACATATTATTTGCAATCACACTAACTTGGCCTAAAACAGTGTTTACTAAAAAAACATTGATTTTCTCCAAAACAGTCGATTAAACTCACATTAAAATAATTTAAACCAATGTAAAACACTGAATTGCAATGAAACCAAGCCATTTTTCCAATGAATTACTGCTAGTTTTTCAGAAAATACATATTATTTGCAATCACACTAACTTGGCCTAAAACAGTGTTTACTACAAAAACATTGATTTTCTCCAAAACAGTCGATTAAACTCACATAAAAATGCTTTAAACCAATGTAAAACACTGAATTGCAATGAAACAAAGCCATTTTTCCAATGAATTACTGCTAGTTTTTCAGAAAATACATATTATTTGCAATCACACTAACTTGGCCTAAAACAGTGTTTACTAAAAAAACATTGATTTTCTCAAGAACAGTCGATTAAACTCACATTAAAATGCTTTAAACCAATGTAAAACACTGAATTGCAATGAAACCAAGCCATTTTTCCAATGAATTACTGCTAGTTTTTCAGAAAAAACATATTATTTGCAATCACACTAACTTGGCCTAAAACAGTGTTTACTAAAAAAACATTGATTTTCTCCAAAACAGTCGATTAAACTCACATTAAAATAATTTAAACCAATGTAAAACACTGAATTACAATGAAACCAAGCCATTTTTCCAATGAACTACTGCTAGTTTTTCAGAAAATACATATTATTTGCAATCACACTAACTTGGCCTAAAACAGTGTTTACTAAAAAAACATTGATTTTCTCCAAAACAGTCGATTAAACTCACATAAAAATGCTTTAAACCAAGGTAAAACACTGAATTGCAATGAAACACAGCCATTCTTTCAATGAATTACGGCTAGTTTTTCAGAAAAAACATATTATTTGCAATCACACTAACTTGGCCTAAAACAGTCTTTACTAAAAAAACATTGATTTTCTCAAGAACAGTCGATTAAACTCACATTAAAATGCTTTAAACCAATGTAAAACACTGAATTGCAATGAAACCAAGCCATTTTTCCAATGAATTACTGCTAATTTTTCAGAAAATACATATTATTCGCAATCACACTAACTTGGCCTAAAACAGTGTTTATTAAAAAAACATTGATTTTCTCAAAAACAGTCGATTAAACTCACATAAAAATGCTTTAAACCAATGTAAAACTCTAAAGTTCAATGAAACCAAGCCATTTTTCCAATGAATTACTGGTATTTTTTCCAAAAATAACATATTATTTGCAATTACATTAACTTGGCCTAAAACAGTGTTCACTAAAAAAACATTGATTTTCTCAAAAACAGTCGATTAAACTCACATAAAAATGCTTTAAACCAATGTAAAACACTGAATTGCAATGAAACCAAGCCATTTTTCCAATGAATTACTGCTAGTTTTTCAGAAAAAACATATTATTTGCAATCACACTAACTTGGCCTAAAACAATGTTTACTAAAAAAACATTGATTTTCTCCAAAACAGTCGATTAAACTCACATTAAAATAATTTAAACCAATGTAAAACACTGAATTTCAATGAAACCAAGCCATTTTTCAAATGAACTACTGCTAGTTTTTCAGAAAATACATATTATTTGCAATCACACTAACTTGGCCTAAAACAGTGTTTATTAAAAAAACATTGATTTTCTCAAAAACAGTCGATTAAACTCACATAAAAATGCTTTAAACCAATGTAAAACACTAAAGTTCAATGAAACCAAGCCATTTTTCCAATGAATTACTGCTAGTTTTTCAGAAAAAACATATTATTTGCAATTACATTAACTTGGCCTAAAACAGTGTTTACTAAAAAAACATTAATTTTCTCAAAAACAGTCGATTAAACTCACATAAAAATGCTTTAAACCAATGTAAAACACTGAATTGCAATGAAACAAAGCCATTTTTCCAATGAATTACTGCTAGTTTTTCAGAAAATACATATTATTTGCAATCACACTAACTTGGCCTAAAACAGTGTTTATTAAAAAAACATTGATTTTCTCAAAAACAGTCGATTAAACTCACATAAAAATGCTTTAAACCAATGTAAAACACTAAAGTTCAATGAAACCAAGCCATTTTTCCAATGAATTACTGCTAGTTTTTCAGAAAAGACATATTATTTGCAATTACATTAACTTGGCCTAAAACTGTGTTTACTAAAAAAGCATTAATTTTCTCAAAAACAGTCGATTAAACTCACATTAAAATGCTTTAAATCAATGTAAAACACTGAATTGCAATGAAACCAAGCCATTTTTCCAATGAATTACTGCTAGTTTTTCAGAAATAACATATTATTTGCAATCACACTAACTTGGCCTAAAACAGTGTTTACTAAAAAAACATTGATTTTCTCCAAAACAGTCGATTAAACTCACATTAAAATAATTTAAACCAATGTAAAACACTGAATTGCAATGAAACCAAGCCATTTTTCCAATGAACTACTGCTAGTTTTTCAGAAAATACATATTATTTGCAATCACACTAACTTGGCCTAAAACAGTGTTTATTAAAAAAACATTGATTTTCTCAAAAACAGTCGATTAAACTCACATAAAAATGCTTTAAACCAATGTAAAACTCTAAAGTTCAATGAAACCAAGCCATTTTTCCAATGAATTACTGGTATTTTTTCCAGAAAAAACATATTATTTGCAATTACATTAACTTGGCCTAAAACAGTGTTCACTAAAAAAACATTGATTTTCTCAAAAAAAGTCGATTAAACTCACATAAAAATGCTTTAAACCAATGTAAAACACTGAATTGGAATGAAACCAAGCCATTTTTCCAATGAATTACTGCTAGTTTTTCAGAAAAAACATATTATTTGCAATCACACTAACTTGGCCTAAAACAATGTTTACTAAAAAAACATTGATTTTCTCCAAAACAGTCGATTAAACTCACATAAAAATGCTTTAAACCAATGTAAAACACTGAATTGCAATGAAACCAAGCCATTTTTCCAATGAATTACTGCTAGTTTTTCAGAAAATACATATTATTTGCAATCACACTAACTTGGCCTAAAACAGTGTTTATTAAAAAAACATTGATTTTCTCAAAAACAGTCGATTAAACTCACATAAAAATGCTTTAAACCAATGTAAAACACTAAAGTTCAATGAAACCAAGCCATTTTTCCAATGAATTACTGCTAGTTTTTCAGAAAAAACATATTATTTGCAATTACATTAACTTGGCCTAAAACAGTGTTTACTAAAAAAACATTAATTTTCTCAAAAACAGTCGATTAAACTCACATTAAAATGCTTTAAACCAATGTAAAACACTGAATTGCAATGAAACCAAGCCATTTTTCCAATGAATTACTGCTAGTTTTTCAGAAAAAACATATTATTTGCAATCACACTAACTTGGCCTAAAACAGTGTTTACTAAAAAAACATTGATTTTCTCCAAAACAGTCGATTAAACTCACATTAAAATAATTTAAACCAATGTAAAACACTGAATTGCAATGAAACCAAGCCATTTTTCCAATGAACTACTGCTAGTTTTTCAGAAAATACATATTATTTGCAATCATACTAACTTGGCCTAAAACAGTGTTTACTAAAAAAACATTGATTTTCTCCAAAACAGTCGATTAAACTCACATAAAAATGCTTTAAACCAATGTAAAACACTGAATTGCAATGAAACAAAGCAATTCTTCCAATGAATTACTGCTAGTTTTTCAGAAAAAACATATTATTTGCAATTACACTAACTTGGCCTAAAACAGTGTTTACTAAAAAAACATTGATTTTCTCAAAAACAGTCGATTAAACTCACATAAAAATGCTTTAAACCAATGTAAAACACTGAATTGCAATGAAACCAAGCCATTTTTTCAATGAATTACTGCTAGTTTTTCAGAAAAAACATATTATTTGCAATTACACTAATTTGGCCTAAAACAGTGTTTACTAAAAAAACATTGATTTTCTCCAAAACAGTCAATTAAACTCACATAAAAATGCTTTAAACCAATGTAGAACACTGAATTGCAATGAAACCAAGCCATTTTTCCAATGAACTACTGCTAGTTTTTCAGAAAATACATATTATTTGCAATCACACTAACTTGGCCTAAAACAGTGTTTACTAAAAAAACATTGATTTTCTCCAAAACAGTCGATTAAACTCACATAAAAATGCTTTAAACCAATGTAAAACACTGAATTGCAATGAAACAAAGCCATTCTTCCAATGAATTACTGCTAGTTTTTCAGAAAAAACATATTATTTGCAATTACACTAACTTGGCCTAAAACAGTGTTTACTAAAAAAACATTGATTTTCTCAAAAACAGTCGATTAAACTCACATAAAAATGCTTTAAACCAATGTAAAACACTAAAGTGCAAAGAAACATAGCCATTTTTTCAATGAATTACTGCTAGTTTTTTAGAAAAAATATTATTATTTGCAATAACACTAGCTTGGCCTAAAACAGTGTTTACTAAAAAAACATTGATTTTCTCAAAAACAGTCGAATAAACTCACATTAAAATGCTTCAAACCAATGTAAAACACTGACGTGCAATGAAACCAAGCCATTTTTCCAATGAATTACTGCTAGTTTTTCAGAAAATACATATTATTTGCAATCACACTAACTTGGCCTAAAACAGTGTTTACTAAAAAAACATTGATTTTCTCAAAAACAGTCGATTAAACTCACATAAAAATGCTTTAATCCAATGTAGAACACTAAAGTGCAATGAAACCAAGCCATTTTTTCAATGAATTACTGCTAGTTTTTCAGAAAAAACATATTATTTGCAATAACACTATTTTGGCCTAAAACAGTGTTTACTAAAAAAACATTGATTTTCTCAAAAACAGTCGAATAAACTCACATTAAAATGCTTTAAACCAATGTAAAACAATGAATTGCAATGAAGCCAAGCCATTTTTCCAATGAATTACTGCTAGTTTTTCAGAAAAAACATATTATTGCAATCACACTAACTAGGCCTAAAACAGTGTTTACTAAAAAAACATTGATTTTCTCAAGAACAGTCGATTAAACTCGCATTAAAATGCTTTAAACCAATGTAAAACACTGAATTGCAATGAAACCAAGCCATTTTTCCAATGAATTATTGCTAGTTTTTCAGAAAATACATATTATTTGCAATCACACTAACTTGGCCTAAAACAGTGTTTACTAAAAAAACATTGATTTTCTCAAAAACAGTCGATTAAACTCACATAAAAATGATTTAAACCAATGTAAAACACTGAATTGCAATGAAACAAAGCCATTCTTCCAATGAATTACTGCTAGTTTTTCAGAAAAAACATATTATTTGCAATTACACTAACTTGGCCTAAAACAGTGTTTACTAAAAAAACATTGATTTTCTCAAAAACAGTCGATTAAACTCACATAAAAATGCTTTAAACCAATGTAAAACACTGAATTGCAATGAAACAAAGCCATTTTTCTAATGAATTACTGCCAGTTTTTCAGAAAAAACATTATTTGCAATTACATTAACTTGGCCTAAAACAGTGTTTACTAAGAAAACATTGATTTTCTCAAAAACAGTCGATTAAACTCACATTAAAATGCTTTAAACCAATGTAGAACAATGAATTGCAATGAAACCAAGCCATTTTTCTAATAAATTACTGCTAGTTTTTCAGAAAAAACATATTATTTGCAATCACACTAACTTGGCCTAAAACAGTGTTTACTAAAAAAACATTGATTTTCTCCAAAACAGTCGATTAAACTCACATAAAAATGCTTTAAACCAATGTAAAACATTGAATTGCAATGAAACCAAGCCATTTTTCCAATGAATTACTACTAGTTTTTCAGAAAAAACATATTATTTGCAATTACACTAACTTGGCCTAAAACAGTGTTTACTAAAAAAACATTGATTTTCTCAAAAACAGTCGATTAAACTCACATTAAAATGCTTTAGACCAATGTAAAACACTGAATTGCAATGAAACCAAGCCATTTTTCTAATGAATTACTGCCAGTTTTTCAGAAAAAACATTATTTGCAATTACATTAACTTGGCCTAAAACAGTGTTTACTAAAAAAACATTGATTTTCTCAAAAACAGTCGATTAAACTCACCTAAAAAGGCTTTAAACCAATAGAAAACACTGAATTGCAATGAAACCAAGCCATTTTTCCAATGAATTACTGCTAGTTTTTCAGAAAAAACATATTATTTGCAATCACAGTAACTTGGCCTAAAAGAATGTTTTCCAAAAAAAACATTGATTTTCTCCAAAACCATTGATTAAACTCACATAAAAATGCTTTAAACCAATGTAAAACACTGAATTGCAATTGAACCAAGCCATTTTTTCAATGAATTACTGCTAGTTTTTCAGAAAAAACATATTATTTGCAATAACACTAACTTGGCCTAAAACAGTGTTTACTAAAACAACATTGATTTTCTCAAAAACAGTCGATTAAACTCACACTATAATGCTTTAAACCAATGTAAAACACTGAATTGCAATGAAACCAAGCCATTTTTTCAATGAATTACTGCTAGTTTTTCAGAAAAAACATATTATTTGCAATTACACTAACTTGGCCTAAAACAGTGTTTACTAAAAAAACATTGATTTTCTCAAAAACAATCGATGAAACTCACATAAAAATGCTTGTAACCAATGTAAAACATTAAAGTGCAATGAAACAAAGCCATTTTTTCAATGAATTACTGCTAGTTTTTCAGAAAAAACATATTATTTGCAATCACACTAACTTGGCCTAAAACAGTGTTTACTAAAAAAACATTGATTTTCTCAAAAAAAGTCGATTAAACTCACATAAAAATGCTTTAAACCAATGTAAAACACTGAATTGCAATGGAACCAAGCCATTTTTTCAATGAATTACTGCTAGTTTTTCAGAAAAAACATATTATTTGCAATAACACTAACTTGGCCTAAAACAGTGTTTACTAAAACGACATTGATTTTCTCAAAAACAGTCGATTAAACTCACATTAAAATAATTTAAACCAATGTAAAACACTGAATTGCAATGAAACCAAGCCATTTTTCCAAGCCATTACTGCTAGTTTTTCAGAAAATACATTATTTGCAATTACATTAACTTGGGCTAAAACAGTGTTTACTAAGAAAACATTGATTTTCTCCAAAACCGTCGATTAAACTCACATAAAAATGCTTTAAACCAATGTAAAACATTGAATTGCAATGAAACCAAGCCATTTTTCCAATGAATTACTGCTAGTTTTTCAAAAAAAACATATTATTTGCAATCACAGTAACTTGGCCTAAAAGAATGTTTTCCAAAAAAAACATTGATTTTCTCCAAAACCATTGATTAAACTCACATAAAAATGCTTTAAACCAATGTAAAACACTGAATTGCAATTGAACCAAGCCATTTTTTCAATGAATTACTGCTAGTTTTTCAGAAAAAACATATTATTTGCAATAACACTAACTTGGCCTAAAACAGTGTTTACTAAAACAACATTGATTTTCTCAAAAACAGTCGATTAAACTCACACTATAATGCTTTAAACCAATGTAAAACACTGAATTGCAATGAAACCAAGCCATTTTTCCAATGAATTACTGCTAGTTTTTCAGAAAAAACATATTATTTGCAATTACACTAACTTGGCCTAAAACAGTGTTTACTAAAAAAACATTGATTTTCTCAAAAACAATCGATGAAACTCACATAAAAATGCTTGTAACCAATGTAAAACATTAAAGTGCAATGAAACAAAGCCATTTTTTCAATGAATTACTGCTAGTTTTTCAGAAAATACATTATTTGCAATTACATTAACTTGGCCTAAAACAGTGTTTACTAAAAAAACATTGATTTTCTCAAAAACAGTCGATTAAACTCTCCTAAAAATGCTTTAAACCAATAGAAAACACTGAATTGCAATGAAACCAAGCCATTTTTCCAATGAATTACTGCTAGTTTTTCAGAAAAAACATATTATTTGCAATCACAGTAACTTGGCCTAAAACAGTGTTTACTAAAACAACATTGATTTTCTCAAAAACAGTCGATTAAACTCACACTATAATGCTTTAAACCAATGTAAAACACTGAATTGCAATGAAACCAAGCCATTTTTCCAGTGAATTACTGCTAGTTTTTCAGAAAAAACATATTATTTGCAATTACACTAACTTGGCCTAAAACAGTGTTTATTAAAAAAACATTGATTTTCTCAAAAACAATCGATGAAACTCACATTAAAATGCTTGTAACCAATGTAAAACATTAAAGTGCAATGAAACAAAGCCATTTTTTCAATGAATTACTGCTAGTTTTTCAGAAAAAACATATTATTTGCAATCACACTAACTTGGCCTAAAACAGTGTTTACTAAAAAAACATTGATTTTCTCAAAAAAAGTCGATTAAACTCACATAAAAATGCTTTAAACCAATGTAAAACACTGAATTGCAATGGAACCAAGCCATTTTTTCAATGAATTACTGCTAGTTTTTCAGAAAAAACATATTATTTGCAATAACACTAACTTGGCCTAAAACAGTGTTTACTAAAACAACATTGATTTTCTTAAAAACAGTCGATTAAACTCACATTAAAATAATTTAAACCAATGTAAAACACTGAATTGCAATGAAACCAAGCCATTTTTCCAAGCCATTACTGCTAGTTTTTCAGAAAATACATTATTTGCAATTACATTAACTTGGCCTAAAACAGTGTTTACTAAAAAAACATTGATTTTCTCCAAAACCGTCGATTAAACTCACATAAAAATGCTTTAAACCAATGTAAAACATTGAATTGCAATAGAACCAAGCCATTTTTTCAATGAATTACTGCTAGTTTTTCAGAAAAAACATATTATTTGCAATTACACTAACCTGGCCTAAAACAGTGTTTACTAAAAAAACATTGATTTTCTCAAAAACAGTCGATTAAACTCAGATAAATATGCTTTAAACCAACGTAAAACACTGAATTGCAATGAAACCAAGCCATTTTTCCAATGAATTACTGCTAGTTTTTCAGAAAATACATATTATTTGCAATCACACTAACTTGGCCTAAAACAGTGTTTACTAAAAAACATTGATTTTCTCCAAAACAGTCGATTAAACTCACATAAAAATGCTTTAAACCAATGTAAAACATTGAATTGCAATGAAACCAAGCCATTTTTCCAATGAATTACTGCTAGTTTTTCAGAAAAAACATATTATTTGCAATTACACTAACTGGGCCTAAAACAGTGTTTACTAAAAAAACATTGATTTTCTCAAAAACAGTCGATTAAACTCACATAAAAATGCTTTAAACCAATGTAAAACACTGAATTGCAATGAAACAAAGCCATTTTTCTAATGAATTACTGCCAGTTTTTCAGAAAAAACATTATTTGCAATTACATTAACTTGGCCTAAAACAGTGTTTACTAAAAAAACATTGATTTTCTCAAAAACAGTCGATTAAACTCACATTAAAATGCTTTAAACCAATGTAGAACAATGAATTGCAATGAAACCAAGCCATTTTTCCAATAAATTACTGCTAGTTTTTCAGAAAAAAACATATCATTTGCAATCACACTAACTTGGCCTAAAACAGTGTTTACTAAAAAACATTGATTTTCTCCAAAACAGTCGATTAAACTCACATAAAAATGCTTTAAACCAATGTAAAACATTGAATTGCAATGAAACCAAGCCATTTTTCCAATGAATTACTGCTAGTTTTTCAGAAAAAACATATTATTTGCAATTACACTAACTGGGCCTAAAACAGTGTTTACTAAAAAAACATTGATTTTCTCAAAAACAGTCGATTAAACTCACATAAAAATGCTTTAAACCAATGTAAAACACTGAATTGCAATGAAACAAAGCCATTTTTCTAATGAATTACTGCCAGTTTTTCAGAAAAAACATTATTTGCAATCACATTAACTTGGCCTAAAACAGTGTTTACTAAAAAAACATTGATTTTCTCAAAAACAGTCGATTAAACTCACCTAAAAATGCTTTAAACCAATAGAAAACACTGAATTGCAATGAAACCAAGCCATTTTTCCAATGAATTACTGCTAGTTTTTCAGAAAAAACATATTATTTGCAATCACAGTAACTTGGCCTAAAAGAATGTTTTCCAAAAAAAACATTGATTTTCTCCAAAACCATCGATTAAACTCACATAAAAATGCTTTAAACCAATGTAAAACACTGAATTGCAATGAAACCAAGCAATTTTTCCAATGAATTACTGCTAGTTTTTCAGAAAAAAGATATTATTTGCAATTAGATAAACTTGGCCTAAAACAGTGTTTACTAAAAAAACATTGATTTTCTCAAAAACAGTCAATTAAACTAAGATAAAAAGGCTTTAAACCAATGTAAATCACTGAATTGCAATGAAACAAAGCCATTTTTCTAAGAAATTACTGCTAGTTTTTCAGAACAAACATATTATTTGCAATCACACTAAATTGGCCTAAAACAGTGTTTACTAAAAAAACGTTGATTTTCTCCAAAACAGTCGATTAAACTCACATAAAAATGCTTCAAACCAATGTAAAACACTGAATTGCAATGGAACCAAGCCATTTTTTCAATGAATTACTGCTAGTTTTTCAGAAAAAAACATATTATTTGCAATAACACAAACTTGGCCTAAAACAGTGTTTACTAAAAAAACATTGATTTTCTCAAAAACAGTCGATTAAAATCACATAAAAATGCTTTAAACCAATGTAAAACACTGAATTGCAATGAAACAAAGCCATTTTTCCAATGAATTACTGCTAGTTTCTCAGAAAAAACATATTATTTGCAATTACATTAACTTGGCCTAAAACAGTGTTTACTAAAAAAACATTGATTTTCTCAAAAACAATCGATTAAACTCATATAAAAATGCTTTAAACCAAAGTAAAACACTGAACTGCAATGAAAAAAAGCCATTTTTCCAATGAATTACTGCTAGTTTTTCAGAAAAAACATATTATTTGCAATTACATTAACTTGGCCTAAAACAGTGTTTACTAAAAAAACATTGATTTTCTCAAAAACGGTCGATTAAACTCACATAAAAATGCTTTAAACCAGTGTAAAACACTGAATTTCAATGAAACAAAGCCAATTTTCCAATGAAATACTGCTAGTTTTTCAGAAAAAACATATTATTTGCAATCACACAAACTTGGCCTAAAACAGTGTTTACTAAAAAAACATTGATTTTCTCCAAAACAGTCGATTAAACTCACATAGAAATGCTTTAAATCAATGTAAAACATTGAATTGCAATGAAACCAAGCCATTTTTTCAATGAATTACTGCTAGTTTTTCAGAAAAAACATATTATTTGCAATTACACTAACTTGGCCTAAAACAGTGTTTACTAAAAAAACATTGATTTTCTCAGAAACAGTCGATTAAACTCAGATAAATATGTTTTTAACCAACGTAGAACACTGAATTGCAATGAAACCAAGCAATTTTTCCAATAAATTACTGCTAGTTTTTCAGAAAAATCATATTATTTGCAATTACACTAACTTGGCCTAAAACAGTGTTTACTAAAAAAACATTGATTTTCTCCAAAACAGTCGATTAAACTCACATAAAAATGCTTTAAATCAATGTAAAACATTGAATTGCAATGAAACCAAGCCATTTTTTCAATGAATTACTGCTAGTTTTTCAGAAAAAACATATTATTTGCAATTACACTAACTTGGCCTAAAGCAGTGTTTACTAAAAAACATTGATTTTCTCAGAAACAGTCGATTAAACTCAGATAAATATGCTTTTAACCAACGTAGAACACTGAATTGCAATGAAACCAAGCAATTTTTCCAATAAATTACTGCTAGTTTTTCAGAAAAATCATATTATTTGCAATTACACTAACTTGGCCTAAAACAGTGTTTACTAAAAAAACATTGATTTTCTCAAAAACAATCGATAAAACTCACATAAAAATGCTTTAAACCAAAGTAAAACACTGAATTGCAATGAAACAAAGCCATTTTTCCAATGAATTACTGCTAGTTTTTCAGAAAAAACATATTATTTGCAATAACATTAACTTGGCCTAAAACAGTGTTTACTAAAAAAACATTGATTTTCTCGAAAACAGTCTATTAAACTCACCTAAAAATGCTTTAAACCAATGTAAAACACTGAATTTCAATGAAACAAAGCCATTTTTCCAATGGATTACTGCTAGTTTTTCAGAAAAAACATATTATTTGCAATCACACTAACTTGGCCTAAAACAGTGTTTACTAAAAAAAACATTGATTTTCTCAAAAACAGTCGATTAAACTCACATTAAAATGCTTTAAACCAATGTAAAACACTGAATTGCAATGAAACCAAGCCATTTTTCCAATGAATTACTGCTAGTTTTTCAGAAAATACATATTATTTGCAATCACACTAACTTGGCCTAAAACAGTGTTAACTAAAAAAACATTGATTTTCTCAAAAACAGTCGATTAAACTCACATAAAAATGCTTTAAACCAATGTAAAACATTGAATTGCAATGAAACAAAGCCATTTTTTCAATGAATTACTGCTAGTTTTTCAGAAAAAACATATTATTTGCAATTACACTAACTTGGCCTAAAACAGTGTTTACTAAAAAAACATTGATTTTCTCAGAAACAGTCGATTAAACTCAGATAAATATGCTTTTAACCAACGTCGAGCACTGAATTGCAATGAAACCAAGCAATTTTTCCAATAAATTACTGCTAGTTTTTCAGAAAAATCATATTATTTGCAATTACACTAACTTGGCCTAAAACAGTGTTTACTAAAAAAACATTGATTTTCTCAAAAAGAATCGATAAAACTCACATAAAAATGCTTTTAACAAATGTAAAACACTGACGTGCAATGAAACCAAGCCATTTTTTCAATAAATTACTGCTAGTTTTTCAGAAAAAACATATCCTTTGCAATTACACTAACTTGGCCTAAAACAGTGTTTACTAAAAAAACATTGATTTTCTCAAAAACAATCGATTAAACTCACATAAAAAGGCTTTAAACGAAAGTAAAACACTGAATTGCAATGAAACAAAGCCATTTTTCCAATGAATTACTGCTAGTTTTTCAGAAAAAACATATTATTTGCAATTACATTAACTTGGCCTAAAACAGTGTTTACTAAAAAAACATTGATTTTCTCAAAAACAGTCGATTAAACTCACATAAAAATGCTTTAAACCAATGTAAAACACTGAATTTCAATGAAACAAAGCCATTTTTCCAATGGATTACTGCTAGTTTTTCAGAAAAAACATATTATTTGCAATAACACTTACTTGGCCTAAAACAGTGTTTACTAAAAAAACATTGATTTTCTCAAAAACAGTCGATTAAACTCACATTAAAATGCTTTAAACCAATGTAAAACACTGAATTGCAATGAAACCAAGCCATTTTTCCAATGAATTACCGCTAGTTTTTCAGAAAAAACATATTATTTGCAATCACACTAACTTGGCCTAAAACAGTGTTTACTAAAAAAACATTTATTTTCTCCAAAACAGTCGATTAAACTCACATAAAAATGCTTTAAACCAATGTAAAACATTGAATTGCAATAAAACGAGGCCATTTTTTTAATGAATTACTGCTAGTTTTTCAGAAAAAACATATTATTTGCAATAACATTAACTTGGCCTAAAACAGTGTTTACTAAAAAAACATTGATTTTCTCCAAAACAGTCGATTAAACTCACATAGAAATGCTTTAAATCAATGTAAAACATTGAATTGCAATGAAACCAAGCCATTTTTTCAATGAATTACTGCTAGTTTTTCAGAAAAAACATATTATTTGCAATTACACTAACTTGGCCTAAAACAGTGTTTACTAAAAAAACATTGATTTTCTCAGAAACAGTCGATTAAACTCAGATAAATATGTTTTTAACCAACGTAGAACACTGAATTGCAATGAAACCAAGCAATTTTTCCAATAAATTACTGCTAGTTTTTCAGAAAAATCATATTATTTGCAATTACACTAACTTGGCCTAAAACAGTGTTTACTAAAAAAACATTGATTTTCTCCAAAACAGTCGATTAAACTCACATAAAAATGCTTTAAATCAATGTAAAACATTGAATTGCAATGAAACCAAGCCATTTTTTCAATGAATTACTGCTAGTTTTTCAGAAAAAACATATTATTTGCAATTACACTAACTTGGCCTAAAGCAGTGTTTACTAAAAAACATTGATTTTCTCAGAAACAGTCGATTAAACTCAGATAAATATGCTTTTAACCAACGTAGAACACTGAATTGCAATGAAACCAAGCAATTTTTCCAATAAATTACTGCTAGTTTTTCAGAAAAATCATATTATTTGCAATTACACTAACTTGGCCTAAAACAGTGTTTACTAAAAAAACATTGATTTTCTCAAAAACAATCGATAAAACTCACATAAAAATGCTTTTAACCAACGTAGAACACTGAATTGCAATGAAACCAAGCAATTTTTCCAATAAATTACTGCTAGTTTTTCAGAAAAATCATATTATTTGCAATTACACTAACTTGGCCTAAAACAGTGTTTACTAAAAAAACATTGATTTTCTCAAAAACAATCGATTAAACTCACATAAAAAGGCTTTAAACCAAAGTAAAACACTGAATTGCAATGAAACAAAGCCATTTTTCCAATGAATTACTGCTAGTTTTTCAGAAAAAACATATTATTTGCAATAACATTAACTTGGCCTAAAACAGTGTTTACTAAAAAAACATTGATTTTCTCGAAAACAGTCGATTAAACTCACCTAAAAATGCTTTAAACCAATGTAAAACACTGAATTTCAATGAAACAAAGCCATTTTTCCAATGGATTACTGCTAGTTTTTCAGAAAAAACATATTATTTGCAATCACACTAACTTGGCCTAAAACAGTGTTTACTAAAAAAAACATTGATTTTCTCAAAAACAGTCGATTAAACTCACATTAAAATGCTTTAAACCAATGTAAAACACTGAATTGCAATGAAACCAAGCCATTTTTCCAATGAATTACCGCTAGTTTTTCAGAAAAAACATATTATTTGCAATCACACTAACTTGGCCTAAAACAGTGTTTACTAAAAAAACATTTATTTTCTCCAAAACAGTCGATTAAACTCACATAAAAATGCTTTAAACCAATGTAAAACATTGAATTGCAATAAAACGAGGCCATTTTTTTAATGAATTACTGCTAGTTTTTCAGAAAAAACATATTATTTGCAATAACATTAACTTGGCCTAAAGCAGTGTTTACTAAAAAAACATTGATTTTCTCAAAAACAATCGATTATACTCACTTTAAAGTGCTTTAAACCAATGTAAAACAATGAATTGCAATGAAACCAAGCCATTTTCCCAATGAATTACTGCTAGTTTTTCAGAAAAAACATATTATTTGCAATCACACTAACTTGGCCTAAAACAGTGTTTACTAAAAAAACGTTGATTTTCTCAAAAACAGTCGATTAAACTCACATTAAAATGCTTTAAACCAATTTAAAACACTGAATTGCAATGAAACCAAGCCATTTTTCCAATGAATTACTGCTAGTTTTTCAGAAAAAACATATTACTTGCAATAACATTAACTTGGCCTAAAGCAGTGTTTACTAAAAAAACATTGATTTTCTCAAAAACAATCGATTATACTCACTTTAAAGTGCTTTAAACCAATGTAAAACAATGAATTGCAATGAAACCAAGCCATTTTCCCAATGAATTACTGCTAGTTTTTCAGAAAAAACATATTATTTGCAATCACACTAACTTGGCCTAAAACAGTGTTTACTAAAAAAACGTTGATTTTCTCAAAAACAGTCGATTAAACTCACATTAAAATGCTTTAAACCAATTTAAAACACTGAATTGCAATGAAACCAAGCCATTTTTCCAATGAATTACTGCTATTTTTTCAGAAAAAACATATTATTTGCAATCACACTTACTTGGCCTAAAACAGTGTTTACTAAAAAAACATTGATTTTCTCCAAAACAGTCGATTAAACTCACATAAAAATGCTTTAAACCAATGTAAAACATTGAATTGCAATGAAACCAAGCAATTTTTCCAATGAATTACTGCTAGTTTTTCAGAAAAAACATATTTGCAATCACACTAACATGGCCTAAAACAGTGTTTACTAAAAAAACATTGATTTTCTCAAAAACAGTCGAGTAAACTCACATAAAAATGCTTTAAAGCAATGTAAAACACTGAATTGCAATGAAACCAAGCAATTTTTCCAATGAATTACTGCTAGTTTTTCAGAAAAAACATATTATTTGCAATCACACTAACTTTGCCTAAAACAGTGTTTACTAAAAAAACATTGATTTTCTCCAAAACAGTCAATTAAACTCACATAAAAATGCTTTAAACCAATGTAAAACATTGAATTGCAATGAAACGAAGCCATTTTTTTAATGAATTACTGCTAGTTTTTCAGAAAAAACATATTATTTGCAATAACATTAACTTGGCCTAAAGCAGTGTTTACTAAAAAAACATTGATTTTCTCAAAAACAATCGATTAAACTCACTTTAAAATGCTTTAAACCAATGTAAAACAATGAATTGCAATGAAACCAAGCCATTTTTCCAATGAATTACTGCTAGTTTTTCAGAAAAAATATATTATTTGCAATCACACTAACTTGGCCTAAAACAGTGTTTACTAAAAAAACGTTGATTTTCTCAAAAACAGTCGATTAAACTCACATTAAAATGCTTTAAGCCAATTTAAAACACTGAATTGCAATGAAACCAAGCCATTTTTCTAATGAATTACTGCTAGTTTTTCAGAAAAAACATATTATTTGCAATCACACTAACTTGGCCTAAAACAGTGTTTACTAAAAAAACATTGATTTTCTCCAAAACAGTCGATTAAACTCACATAAAAATGCTTTAAACCAATGTAAAACATTGAATTGCAATGAAACGAGGCCATTTTTTTAATGAATTACTGCTAGTTTTTCAGAAAAAACATATTTGCAATCACACTAACATGGCCTAAAACAGTGTTTACTAAAAAAACATTGATTTTCTCAAAAACAGTCGAGTAAACTCACATAAAAATGCTTTAAACCAATGTAAAACACTGAATTGCAATGAAACCAAGCAATTTTTCCAATGAATTACTGCTAGTTTTTCAGAAAAAACATATTATTTGCAATTACATTAACTTGGCCTAAAACAGTGTTTACTAAAAAAACATTGATTTTCTCAAAAAACAGTCAATTAAACTAAGATAAAAAGGCTTTAAACCAATGTAAATCACTGAATTGCAATGAAACAAAGCCATTTTTCCAATAAATTACTGCTAGTTTTTCAGAAAAATCATATTATTTGCAATTACACTAACTTGGCCTAAAACAGTGTTTACTAAAAAAACATTGATTTTCTCAAAACCAATCGATTAAACTCACATTAAAATGCTTTAAACCAATGTAAAACACTGAATTGCAATGAAACCAAGCCATTTTTCCAATGAATTACTGCTAGTTTTTCAGAAAAAACATATTATTTGCAATCACACTAACTTGGCCTAAAACAGTGTTTACTAAAAAAACCTTGATTTTCTCCAAAACAGTCGATTAAACTCACATAAAAATACTTTAAACCAATGTAAAACATTGAATTGCAATGAAACCAAGCAATTTTTTCAATGAATTACTGCTAGTTTTTCAGAATAAACATATTTGCAATCACACTAACATGGCCTAAAACAGTGTTAACTAAAAAAACATTGATTTTCTCAAAAACTGTCGAGTAAACTCACATAAAAATGCTTTAAACCAATGTAAAACACTGAATTGCAATGAAACCAAGCAATTTTTCCAATGAATTACTGCTAGTTTTTCAGAAAAAACATATTATTTGCAATCACACTAACTTTGCCTAAAACAGTGTTTACTAAAAAAACATTGATTTTCTCCAAAACAGTCAATTAAACTCACATAAAAATGCTTTAAACCAATGTAAAACATTGAATTGCAATGAAACGAAGCCATTTTTTTAATGAATTACTGCTAGTTTTTCAGAAAAAACATATTATTTGCAATAACATTAACTTGGCCTAAAGCAGTGTTTACTAAAAAAACATTGATTTTCTCAAAAACAATCGATTAAACTCACTTTAAAATGCTTTAAACCAATGTAAAACAATGAATTGCAATGAAACCAAGCCATTTTTCCAATGAATTACTGCTAGTTTTTCAGAAAAAATATATTATTTGCAATCACACTAACTTGGCCTAAAACAGTGTTTACTAAAAAAACGTTGATTTTCTCAAAAACAGTCGATTAAACTCACATTAAAATGCTTTAAGCCAATTTAAAACACTGAATTGCAATGAAACCAAGCCATTTTTCTAATGAATTACTGCTAGTTTTTCAGAAAAAACATATTATTTGCAATCACACTAACTTGGCCTAAAACAGTGTTTACTAAAAAAACATTGATTTTCTCCAAAACAGTCGATTAAACTCACATAAAAATGCTTTAAACCAATGTAAAACATTGAATTGCAATGAAACGAGGCCATTTTTTTAATGAATTACTGCTAGTTTTTCAGAAAAAACATATTTGCAATCACACTAACATGGCCTAAAACAGTGTTTACTAAAAAAACATTGATTTTCTCAAAAACAGTCGAGTAAACTCACATAAAAATGCTTTAAACCAATGTAAAACACTGAATTGCAATGAAACCAAGCAATTTTTCCAATGAATTACTGCTAGTTTTTCAGAAAAAACATATTATTTGCAATTACATTAACTTGGCCTAAAACAGTGTTTACTAAAAAAACATTGATTTTCTCAAAAAACAGTCAATTAAACTAAGATAAAAAGGCTTTAAACCAATGTAAATCACTGAATTGCAATGAAACAAAGCCATTTTTCCAATAAATTACTGCTAGTTTTTCAGAAAAATCATATTATTTGCAATTACACTAACTTGGCCTAAAACAGTGTTTACTAAAAAAACATTGATTTTCTCAAAACCAATCGATTAAACTCACATTAAAATGCTTTAAACCAATGTAAAACACTGAATTGCAATGAAACCAAGCCATTTTTCCAATGAATTACTGCTAGTTTTTCAGAAAAAACATATTATTTGCAATCACACTAACTTGGCCTAAAACAGTGTTTACTAAAAAAACCTTGATTTTCTCCAAAACAGTCGATTAAACTCACATAAAAATACTTTAAACCAATGTAAAACATTGAATTGCAATGAAACCAAGCAATTTTTTCAATGAATTACTGCTAGTTTTTCAGAATAAACATATTTGCAATCACACTAACATGGCCTAAAACAGTGTTAACTAAAAAAACATTGATTTTCTCAAAAACTGTCGAGTAAACTCACATAAAAATGCTTTAAACCAATGTAAAACACTGAATTGCAATGAAACCAAGCAATTTTTTCCAATGAATTACTGCTAGTTTTTCAGAAAAAACATTTTATTTGCAATTACATTAATTTGGCCTAAAACAGTGTTTACTAAAAAAACATTGATTTTCTCAAAAAACAGTCGATTAAACTCACATTAAAATGCTTTAAGCCAATTTAAAACACTGAATTGCAATGAAACCAAGCCATTTTTCTAATGAATTACTGCTAGTTTTTCAGAAAAAACATATTATTTGCAATCACACTAACTTGGCCTAAAACAGTGTTTACTAAAAAAACATTGATTTTCTCCAAAACAGTCGATTAAACTCACATAAAAATGCTTTAAACCAATGTAAAACATTGAATTGCAATGAAACGAGGCCATTTTTTTAATGAATTACTGCTAGTTTTTCAGAAAAAACATATTTGCAATCACACTAACATGGCCTAAAACAGTGTTTACTAAAAAAACATTGATTTTCTCAAAAACAGTCGAGTAAACTCACATAAAAATGCTTTAAACCAATGTAAAACACTGAATTGCAATGAAACCAAGCAATTTTTCCAATGATTTACTGCTAGTTTTTCAGAAAAAACATATTATTTGCAATTACATTAACTTGGCCTAAAACAGTGTTTACTAAAAAAACATTGATTTTCTCAAAAAACAGTCAATTAAACTAAGATAAAAAGGCTTTAAACCAATGTAAATCACTGAATTGCAATGAAACAAAGCCATTTTTCCAATAAATTACTGCTAGTTTTTCAGAAAAATCATATTATTTGCAATTACACTAACTTGGCCTAAAACAGTGTTTACTAAAAAAACATTGATTTTCTCAAAACCAATCGATTAAACTCACATTAAAATGCTTTAAACCAATGTAAAACACTGAATTGCAATGAAACCAAGCCATTTTTCCAATGAATTACTGCTAGTTTTTCAGAAAAAACATATTATTTGCAATCACACTAACTTGGCCTAAAACAGTGTTTACTAAAAAAACATTGATTTTCTCCAAAACAGTCGATTAAACTCACATAAAAATACTTTAAACCAATGTAAAACATTGAATTGCAATGAAACCAAGCAATTTTTTCAATGAATTACTGCTAGTTTTTCAGAATAAACATATTTGCAATCACACTAACATGGCCTAAAACAGTGTTTACTAAAAAAACGTTGATTTTCTCAAAAACAGTCGATTAAACTCACATTAAAATGCTTTAAGCCAATTTAAAACACTGAATTGCAATGAAACCAAGCCATTTTTCCAATGAATTACTGCTAGTTTTTCAGAAAAAACATATTATTTGCAATCAAACTAACTTGGCCTAAAACAGTGTTTACTAAAAAAACATTGATTTTCTCCAAAACAGTCGATTAAACTCACATAAAAATGTTTTAAACCAATGTAAAACATTGAATTGCAATGAAACGAGGCCATTTTTTTAATGAATTACTGCTAGTTTTTCAGAAAAAACATATTTGCAATCACACTAACATGGCCTAAAACAGTGTTTACTAAAAAAACATTGATTTTCTCAAAAACAGTCGAGTAAACTCACATAAAAATGCTTTAAACCAATGTAAAACACTGAATTGCAATGAAACCAAGCAATTTTTCCAATGAATTACTGCTAGTTTTTCAGAAAAAACATATTATTTGCAATTACATTAACTTGGCCTAAAACAGTGTTTACTAAAAAAACATTGATTTTCTCAAAAAACAGTCAATTAAACTATAATAAAGAGGCTTTAAACCAATGTAAATCACTGAATTGCAATGAAACAAAGCCATTTTTCCAATAAATTACTGCTAGTTTTTCAGAAAAAACATATTATTTGCAATTACATTAACTTGGCCTAAAACAGTGTTTACTAAAAAAACATTGATTTTCTCAAAAAACAGTCAATTAAACTATAATAAAGAGGCTTTAAACCAATGTAAATCACTGAATTGCAATGAAACAAAGCCATTTTTCCAATAAATTACTGCTAGTTTTTCAGAAAAATCATATTATTTGCAATTACACTAACTTGGCCTAAAACAGTGTTTACTAAAAAAACATTGATTTTCTCAAAACCAATCGATTAAACTCACATTAAAATGCTTTAAACCAATGTAAAACACTGAATTGCAATGAAACCAAGCCATTTTTCCAATGAATTACTGCTAGTTTTTCAGAAAAAACATATTATTTGCAATCACACTAACTTGGCCTAAAACAGTGTTTACTAAAAAAACCTTGATTTTCTCCAAAACAGTCGATTAAACTCACATAAAAATACTTTAAACCAATGTAAAACATTGAATTGCAATGAAACCAAGCAATTTTTTCAATGAATTACTGCTAGTTTTTCAGAATAAACATATTTGCAATCACACTAACATGGCCTAAAACAGTGTTAACTAAAAAAACATTGATTTTCTCAAAAACTGTCGAGTAAACTCACATAAAAATGCTTTAAACCAATGTAAAACACTGAATTGCAATGAAACCAAGCAATTTTTTCCAATGAATTACTGCTAGTTTTTCAGAAAAAACATTTTATTTGCAATTACATTAATTTGGCCTAAAACAGTGTTTACTAAAAAAACATTGATTTTCTCAAAAAACAGTCAATTAAACTAAGATAAAAAGGCTTTAAACCAATGTAAATCACTGAATTGCAATGAAACAAAGCCGTTTTTCTAATAAATTACTGCTAGTTTTTCAGAAAATCATATTATTTGCAATTACACTAACTTGGCCTAAAACAGTGTTTACTAAAAAAACATTGATTTTCTCAAAAACAGTCGATTAAACTCACATAAAAATGCTTTAAACCAATGTAAAACATTGAATTGCAATGAAACCAAGCCATTTTTCTAATGAATTACTGGTAGTTTTCCAGAAAAAACATATTATTTGCAATCACACTAACTAGGCCTAAAACAGTGTTTACTAAAAAAACATTGATTTTCTCCAAAACAGTCGATTAAACTCACATTAAAATGCTTTAAACCAATGTAGAACAATGAATTGCAATGAAACCAAGCCATTTTTCCAATAAATTACTGCTAGTTTTTCAGAAAAAACATATTATTTGCAATTAAATTAACTTGGCCTAAAACAGTGTTTACTAAAAAAACATTGATTTTCTCAAAAACAGTCGATTAAACTCCCATAAAAATGCTTTAAACCAATGTAAAACACTGAATTGCAATGAAACAAAGCCTATTTTCCAATGAATTACCGCTAGTTTTTCAGAAAAAAGATATTATTTGCAATTACACTAACTTGGCTTAAAACAGTGTTTACTAAAAAAACATTGATTTTCTCAAAAACAGTCGATTAAACTCACATAAAAATGCTTTAAACCAATGTAAAACATTGAATTGCAATGAAACCAAGCCATTTTTCAATGAATTACTGCTAGTTTTTCAGAAAAAACATATTATTTGCAATTACATTAACTTGGCCTAAAACAGTGTTTACTAAAAAAACATTGATTTTCTCAAAAACAGTCGATTAAACTCACATAAAAATGCTTTAAACCAATATAAAACATTGAATTGCAATGAAACCAAGCCATTTTTTCAATGAATTACTGCTAGTTTTTCAGAAAAAGCATATTATTTGCAATTACACTAACTTGGCCTAAAACAGTGTTTACTTAAAAAACATTGATTTTCTCAGAAACAGTCGATTAAACTCAGATAAATATGCTTTAAACCAACGTAAAACACTGAATTGCAATGAAACCAAGCAATTTTTCAAATAATTTACTGCTAGTTTTTCAGAAAAATCATATTATTTGCAATTACACTAACTTGGCCTAAAACAGTGTTTACAGAAAAAACATTGATTTTCTCAAAAACAATCGATTAAACTCACATAAAAATGCTATTAACAAATGTAAAACACTGACGTGCAATGAAACCAAGCCATTTTTCCAATGAATTACAGCTAGTTTTTCAGAAAAAACATATTATTTGCAATTACACTAACTTGGCCTAAAACAGTGTTTACTTAAAAAACATTGATTTTCTCAAAAACAATCGATTAAACTCACATCAAAATGCTTTAAACCAAAGTAAAACACTGAATTGCAATGAAACAAAGCCATTTTTCCAATGAATTACTGCTAGTTTTTCAGAAAAAACATATTATTTGCAATTACATTAACTTGGCCTAAAACAGTGTTTACTAAAAAAACATTGATTTTCTCAAAAACAGTCGATTAAACTCACATAAAAATGCTTTAAACCAATATAAAACATTGAATTGCAATGAAACCAAGCCATTTTTACAATGAATTACTGCTAGTTTTTCAGAAAAAGCATATTATTTGCAATTACACTAACTTGGCCTAAAACAGTGTTTACTAAAAAAACTTTGATTTTCTCAGAAACAGTCGATTAAACTCAGATAAATATGCTTTAAACCAACGTAAAACACTGAATTGCAATGAAACCAAGCAATTTTTCAAATAAATTACTGCTAGTTTTTCAGAAAAATCATATTATTTGCAATTACACTAACTTGGCCTAAAACAGTGTTTACAGAAAAAACATTGATTTTCTCAAAAACAATCGATTAAACTCACATAAAAATGCTATTAACAAATGTAAAACACTGACGTGCAATGAAACCAAGCCATTTTTCCAATGAATTACTGCTAGTTTTTCAGAAAAAACATATCCTTTGCAATTACACTAACTTGGCCTAAAACAGTGTTTACTAAAAAAACATTGATTTTCTCAAAAACAATCGATTAAACTCACATCAAAATGCTTTAAACCAAAGTAAAACACTGAATTGCAATGAAACAAAGCCATTTTTCCAATGAATTACTGCTAGTTTTTCAGAAAAAACATATTATTTGCAATTACATTAACTTGGCCTAAAATAGTGTTTACTAAAAAAACATTGATTTTCTCAAAAACAGTCGATTAAACTCACATAAAAATGCTTTAAACCAATGTAAAACACTGCATTTCAATGAAACAAAGCCATTTTTCCAATAAATTACTGCTAGTTTTTCAGAAAAAACATATTATTTGCAATCACACTAACTTGGCCTAAAACAGTGTTTACTAAAAAAACATTGATTTTCTCAAAAACAATCGATTAAACTCACATAAAAATGCTTCAAACCAAAGTAAAACACTGAATTGCAATGAAACAAAGCCATTTTTCCAATGAATTACTGCTAGTTTTTCAGAAAAGACATATTATTTGCAATTACATTAACTTGGCCTAAAACAGTGTTTACTAAAAAAACATTGATTTTCTCAAAAACAGTCGATTAAACTCACATAAAAATGCTTTAAACCAATGTAAAACACTGAATTTCAATGAAACAAAGCCATTTTTCCAATGAATTACTGCTAGTTTTTCAGAAATAACATATTATTTGCAATCACACTAACTTGGCCTAAAACAGTGTTTACTAAAAAAACATTGATTTTCTCAAAAACAGTCGATTAAACTCACATTAAAATGCTTTAAACCAATGTAAAATACTGAATTGCAATGAAACCAAGCCATTTTTCCAATGAATTACTGCTAGTTTTTCAGAAAAAACATATTATTTGCAATCACACTAACTTGGCCTAAAACAGTGTTTACTAAAAAAACATTGAGTTTCTCCAAAACAGTCAATTAAACTCACATGAAAATGCTTGAAACCAATGTAAAACATTGAATTGCAATGAAACGAAACCATTTTTTCAATGAATTACTGCTAGTTTTCCAGAAAATACATATTATTTGCAATCACACTAACTTGGCCTAAAACAGTGTTTACTAAAAAAACATTGATTTTCTCAAAAACAGTCGATTAAACTCAAATTAAAATGCTTTAAACCAATGTAAAACACTGAATTGCAATGAAACCAAGCCATTTTTCCAATGAATTACTGCTAGTTTTTCAGAAAAAACATATTATTTGCAATTAAATTAACTAGGCCTAAAAAAGTGTTTACTAAAAAAACATTGATTTTCTCAAAAACAGTCCATTAAACTCCCATAAAAATGCTTTAAACTAATGTAAAACACTGAATTGCAATGAAACCAAGCCTATTTTCCAATGAATTACCGCTAGTTTTTCAGAAAAAAGATATTATTTGCAATTACACTAACTTGGCCTAAAACAGTGTTTACTAAAAAAACATTGATTTTCTCAAAAACAGTCGATTAAACTCACATAAAAATGCTTTAAACCAATGTAAAACATTAAATTGCAATGAAACCAAGCCATTTTTCCAATGAATTACTGGTAGTTTTCCAGAAAAAACATATTATTTGCAATCACACTAACTTGGCCTAAAACAGTGTTTACTAAAAAAACATTGATTTTCTCCAAAACAGTCGATTAAACTCAAATTAAAATGCTTTAAACCAATGTAAGACACTGAATTGCAATGAAACCAAGCCATTTTTCCAATGAATTACTGCTAGTTTTTCAGAAAAAACATATTATTTGCAATTACATTAACTTGGCCTAAAACAGTGTTTACTAAAAAAACATTGATTTTCTCAAAAACAGTCGATTAAACTCACATAAAAATGCTTTAAACCAATGTAAAACATTGAATTGCAATGAAACCAAGCCATTTTTTCAATGAATTACTGCTAGTTTTTCAGAAAAAGCATATTATTTGCAATTACACTAACTTGGCCTAAAACAGTGTTTACTTAAAAAACATTGATTTTCTCAGAAACAGTCGATTAAACTCAGATAAATATGCTTTAAACCAACGTAAAACACTGAATTGCAATGAAACCAAGCAATTTTTCAAATAAATTACTGCTAGTTTCTCAGAAAAATCATATTATTTGCAATTACACTAACTTGGCCTAAAAAAGTGTTTACTAAAAAAACATTGATTTTCTCAAAAACAATCGATTAAACTCACATTAAAATGCTATTAACAAATGTAAAACACTGACGTGCAATGAAACCAAGCCATTTTTCCAATGAATTACTGCTAGTTTTTCAGAAAAAACATATCCTTTGCAATTACACTAACTTGGCCTAAAACAGTGTTTACTAAAAAAACATTGATTTTCTCCAAAACAATCGATTAAACTCACATAAAAATGCTTTAAACCAAAGTAAAACACTGAATTGCAATGAAACAAAGCCATTTTTCCAATGAATTACTGCTAGTTTTTCAGAAAAAACATATTATTTGCAATTACATTAACTTGGCCTAAAACAGTGTTTACTAAAAAAACATTGATTTTCTCAAAAACAGTCGATTAAACTCACATAAAAATGCTTTAAACCAATGTAAAACACTGAATTTCAATGAAACAAAGCCATTTTTCCAATGAATTACTGCTAGTTTTTCAGAAAAAACATATTATTTGCAATCACACTAACTTGGCCTAAAACAGTGTTTACTAAAAAAACATTGATTTTCTCAAAAACAGTCGATTAAACTCACATTAAAATGCTTTAAACCAATGTAAAACACTGAATTGCAATGAAACCAAGCCATTTTTCCAATGAATTACTGCTAGTTTTTCAGAAAAAACAAATCCTTTGCAATTACACTAACTTGGCCTAAAACAGTGTTTACAGAAAAAACATTGATTTTCTCAAAAACAATCGATTAAACTCACATAAAAATGCTATTAACAAATGTAAAACACTGACGTGCAATGAAACCAAGCCATTTTTCCAATGAATTACTGCTAGTTTTTCAGAAAAAACATATCCTTTGCAATTACACTAATTTGGCCTAAAACAGTGTTTACTAAAAAAACATTGATTTTCTCAAAAACAGTCGATTAAACTCACATAAAAATGCTTTAAACCAATGTAAAACATTGAATTGCAATGAAACCAAGCCATTTTTCCAATGAATTACTGGTAGTTTTCCAGAAAAAACATATTATTTGCAATCACACCAACTTGGCCTAAAACAGTGTTTACTAAAGAAACATTGATTTTCTCAAAAAAAGTCGATTAAACTCACATAAAAATGCTTTAAACCAATGTAAGACACTGAATTGCAATGAAAACAAGCCTTTTTTCCAATGAATTACTGCTAGTTTTTCAGAAAAAACATATTATTTGCAATTACATTAACTTGGCCTAAAACAGTGTTTACTTAAAAAACATTGATTTTCTGAAAAACAGTCGATTAAACTCACATAAAAATGCTTTAAACCAATGTAAAACATTGAATTGCAATGAAACCAAGCCATTTTTTCAATGAATTACTGCTAGTTTTTCAGAAAAAGCATATTATTTGCAATTACACTAACTTGGCCTAAAACAGTGTTTACTTAAAAAACATTGATTTTCTCAGAAACAGTCGATTAAACTCAGATAAATATGCTTTAAACCAACGTAAAACACTGAATTGCAATGAAACCAAGCAATTTTTCAAATAAATTACTGCTAGTTTTTCAGAAAAATCATATTATTTGCATTTACACTAACTTGGCCTAAAACAGTGTTTACAGAAAAAACATTGATTTTCTCAAAAACAATCGATTAAACTCACATAAAAATGCTATTAACAAATGTAAAACACTGACGTGCAATGAAACCAAGCCATTTTTCCAATGAATTACTGCTAGTTTTTCAGAAAAAACATATCCTTTGCAATTACACTAACTTGGCCTAAAACAGTGTTTACTAAAAAAACATTGATTTTCTCAAAAACAATCGATTAAACTCACATAAAAATGCTTTAAACCAAAGTAAAACACTGAATTGCAATGAAACAAAGCCATTTTTCCAATGAATTACTGCTAGTTTTTCAGAAAAAACATATTATTTGCAATTACATTAATTTGGCCTAAAACAGTGTTTACTAAAAAAACATTGATTTTCTCAAAAACAGTCGATTAAACTCACATAAAAATGCTTTAAACCAATGTAAAACACTGAGTTTCAATGAAACAAAGCCATTTTTCCAATGAATTACTGCTAGTTTTTAAGAAAAAACATATTATTTGCAATCACACTAACTTGGCCTAAAACAGTGTTTACTAAAAAAACATTGATTTTCTCAAAAACAGTCGATTAAACTCACATTAAAATGCTTTAAACCAATGTAAAACACTGAATTGCAATGAAACCAAGCCATTTTTCCAATGAATTACTGCTAGTTTTTCAGAAAAAACATATCCTTTGCAATTACACTAACTTGGCCTAAAACAGTGTTTACTAAAAAAACATTGATTTTCTCAAAAACAATCGATTAAACTCACATAAAAATGCTTTAAACCAAAGTAAAACACTGAATTGCAATGAAACAAAGCCATTTTTCTAATGACTTACTGCTAGTTTCTCAGAAAAAACATATTATTTGCAATTACATTAACTTGGCCTAAAACAGTGTTTACTAAAAAAACATTGATTTTCTCAAAAACAGTCGATTAAACTCACATAAAAATGCTTTAAACCAATGTAAAACACTGAATTTCAATGAAACAAAGCCATTTTTCCAATGAATTACTGCTAGTTTCTCAGAAAAAACAAATTATTTGCAATCACACTAACTTGGCCTACAACAGTGTTTACTAAAAAAACATTGATTTTCTCAAAAACAGTCGATTAAACTCACATTAAAATGCTTTAAACCAATGTAAAACACTGAATTGCAATGAAACCAAGCCATTTTTCCAATGAATTACTGCTAGTTTTTCAGAAAAAACATATTATTTGCAATCACACTAACTTGGCCTAAAACAGTGTTTACTAAAAAAACATTGAGTTTCTCCAAAACAGTCAATTAAACTCACATGAAAATGCTTTAAAACAATGTAAAACATTGAATTGCAATGAAACGAAACCATTTTTTCAATGAATTACTGCTAGTTTTCCAGAAAATACATATTATTTGCAATCACACTAACTTGGCCTAAAACAGTGTTTACTAAAAAAACATTGATTTTCTCAAAAACAGTCGATTAAACTCAAATTAAAATGCTTTAAACCAATGTAAAACACTGAATTGCAATGAAACCAAGCCATTTTTCCAATGAATTACTGCTAGTTTTTCAGAAAAAACATATTATTTGCAATTAAATTAACTAGGCCTAAAACAGTGTTTACTAAAAAAACATTGATTTTCTCAAAAACAGTCCATTAAACTCCCATAAAAATGCTTTAAACTAATGTAAAACACTGAATTGCAATGAAACCAAGCCTATTTTCCAATGAATTACCGCTAGTTTTTCAGAAAAAAAAAATTATTTGCAATTACACTAACTTGGCCTAAAACAGTGTTTACTAAAAAAACATTGATTTTCTCAAAAACAGTCGATTAAACTCACATAAAAATGCTTTAAACCAATGTAAAACATTGAATTGCAATGAAACCAAGCCATTTTTCCAATCAATTACTGGTAGTTTTCCAGAAAAAACATATTATTTGCAATCACACTAACTTGGCCTAAAACAGTGTTTACTAAAAAAACATTGATTTTCTCCAAAACAGTCGATTAAACTCAAATTAAAATGCTTTAAACCAATGTAAGACACTGAATTGCAATGAAACCAAGCCATTTTTCCAATGAATTACTGCTAGTTTTTCAGAAAAAACATATTATTTGCAATCACACTAACTTGGCCTAAAACAGTGTTTACTAAAAAAACGTTGATTTTCTCAAAAACAGTCGATTAAACTCACATTAAAATGCTTTAAACCAATTTAAAACACTGAATTGCAATGAAACCAAGCCATTTTTCCAATGAATTACTGCTATTTTTTCAGAAAAAACATATTATTTGCAATAACATTAACTTGGCCTAAAGCAGTGTTTACTAAAAAAACATTGATTTTCTCCAAAACACTCGATTAAACTCACTTTAAAATGCTTTAAACCAATGTAAAACAATGAATTGCAATGAAACCAAGCCATTTTTCCAATGAATTACTGCTAGTTTTTCAGAAAAAACATATTATTTGCAATCACACTAACTTGGCCTAAAACAGTGTTTACTAAAAAAACGTTGATTTTCTCAAAAACAGTCGATTAAACTCACATTAAAATGCTTTAAACCAATTTAAAACACTGAATTGCAATGAAACCAAGCCATTTTTCCAATGAATTACTGCTAGTTTTTCAGAAAAAACATATTATTTGTAATCACACTAACTTGGCCTAAAACAGTGTTTACTAAAAAAACATTGATTTTCTCCAAAACAGTCGATTAAACTCACATAAAAATGCTTTAAACCAATGTAAAACATTGAATTGCAATGAAACGAGGCCATTTTTTTAATGAATTACTGCTAGTTTTTCAGAAAAAACATATTTGCAATCACACTAACATGGCCTAAATCAGTGTTTACTAAAAAAACATTGATTTTCTCAAAAACAGTCGAGTAAACTCACATAAAAATGCTTTAAACCAATGTAAAACACTGAATTGCAATGAAACCAAGCAATTTTTCCAATGAATTACTGCTAGTTTTTCAGAAAAAACATATTATTTGCAATTACATTAACTTGGCCTAAAACAGTGTTTACTAAAAAAACTTTGATTTTCTCAAAAAACAGTCAATTAAACTAAGATAAAAAGGCTTTAAACCAATGTAAATCACTGAATTGCAATGAAACAAAGCCATTTTTCCAATAAATTACTGCTAGTTTTTCAGAAAAATCATATTATTTGCAATTACACTAACTTGGCCTAAAACAGTGTTTACTAAAAAAACATTGATTTTCTCAAAACCAATCGATTAAACTCACATTAAAATGCTTTAAACCAATGTAAAACACTGAATTGCAATGAAACCAAGCCATTTTTCCAATGAATTACTGCTAGTTTTTCAGAAAAAACATATTATTTGCAATCACACTAACTTGGCCTAAAACAGTGTTTACTAAAAAAACCTTGATTTTCTCCAAAACAGTCGATTAAACTCACATAAAAATACTTTAAACCAATGTAAAACATTGAATTGCAATGAAACCAAGCAATTTTTTCAATGAATTACTGCTAGTTTTTCAGAAAAAACATTTTATTTGCAATTACATTAATTTGGCCTAAAACAGTGTTTACTAAAAAAACATTGATTTTCTCAAAAAACAGTCAATTAAACTAAGATAAAAAGGCTTTAAACCAATGTAAATCACTGAATTGCAATGAAACAAAGCCGTTTTTCTAATAAATTACTGCTAGTTTTTCAGAAAATCATATTATTTGCAATTACACTAACTTGGCCTAAAACAGTGTTTACTAAAAAAACATTGATTTTCTCAAAAACAGTCGATTAAACTCACATAAAAATGCTTTAAACCAATGTAAAACATTGAATTGCAATGAAACCAAGCCATTTTTCCAATGAATTACTGGTAGTTTTCCAGAAAAAACATATTATTTGCAATCACACTAACTTGGCCTAAAACAGTGTTTACTAAAAAAACATTGATTTTCTCCAAAACAGTCGATTAAACTCAAATTAAAATGCTTTAAACCAATGTAAGACACTGAATTGCATTGAAACCAAGCCATTTTTCCAATGAATTACTGCTAGTTTTTCAGAAAAAACATATTATTTGCATTTAAATTAACTTGGCCTAAAACAGTGTTTACTAAAAAAACATTGATTTTCTCAAAAACAGTCGATTAAACTCCCATAAAAATGCTTTAAACCAATGTAAAACACTGAATTGCAATGAAACAAAGCCTATTTTCCAATGAATTACCGCTAGTTTTTCAGAAAAAAGATATTATTTGCAATTACACTAACTTGGCTTAAAACAGTGTTTACTAAAAAAACATTGATTTTCTCAAAAACAGTCGATTAAACTCACATAAAAATGCTTTAAACCAATGTAAAACATTGAATTGCAATGAAACCAAGCCATTTTTTCAATGAATTACTGCTAGTTTTTCAAAAAAAACATATTATTTGCAATTACATTAACTTGGCCTAAAACAGTGTTTACTAAAAAAACATTGATTTTCTCAAAAACAGTCGATTAAACTCACATAAAAATGCTTTAAACCAACGTAAAACACTGAATTGCAATGAAACCAAGCAATTTTTCAAATAAATTACTGCTAGTTTTTCAGAAAAATCATATTATTTGCAATTACACTAACTTGGCCTAAAACAGTGTTTACAGAAAAAACATTGATTTTCTCAAAAACAATCGATTAAACTCACATAAAAATGCTTTAAACCAATGTAAAACACTGAATTTCAATGAAACAAAGCCATTTTTCCAATGAATTACTGCTAGTTTTTCAGAAAAAACATATTATTTGCAATAACACTAACTTGGCCTAAAACAGTGTTTACTAAAAAAACATTGATTTTCTCAAAAACAATCGATTAAACTCACATAAAAATGCTTTAAACCAAAGTAAAACACTGAATTGCAATGAAACAAAGCCATTTTTCCAATGAATTACTGCTAGTTTTTCAGAAAAGACATATTATTTGCAATTACATTAACTTGGCCTAAAACAGTGTTTACTAAAAAACCATTGATTTTCTCAAAAACAGTCGATTAAACTCACATAAAAATGCTTTAAACCAAAGTAAAACACTGAATTGCAATGAAACAAAGCCATTTTTCTAATGACTTACTGCTAGTTTCTCAGAAAAAACATATTATTTGCAATCACACTAACTTGGCCTAAAACAGTGTTTACTAAAAAAACATTGATTTTCTCAAAAACAGTCGATTAAACTCACATTAAAATGCTTTAAACCAATGTAAAACACTGAGTTTCAATGAAACAAAGCCATTTTTCCAATGAATTACTGCTAGTTTTTAAGAAAAAACATATTATTTGCAATCACACTAACTTGGCCTAAAACAGTGTTTACTAAAAAAACATTGATTTTCTCAAAAACAGTCGATTAAACTCACATTAAAATGCTTTAAACCAATGTAAAACACTGAATTGCAATGAAACCAAGCCATTTTTCCAATGAATTACTGCTAGTTTTTCAGAAAAAACATATCCTTTGCAATTACACTAACTTGGCCTAAAACAGTGTTTACTAAAAAAACATTGATTTTCTCAAAAACAATCGATTAAACTCACATAAAAATGCTTTAAACCAAAGTAAAACACTGAATTGCAATGAAACAAAGCCATTTTTCTAATGACTTACTGCTAGTTTCTCAGAAAAAACATATTATTTGCAATTACATTAACTTGGCCTAAAACAGTGTTTACTAAAAAAACATTGATTTTCTCAAAAACAGTCGATTAAACTCACATAAAAATGCTTTAAACCAATGTAAAACACTGAATTTCAATGAAACAAAGCCATTTTTCCAATGAATTACTGCTAGTTTCTCAGAAAAAACAAATTATTTGCAATCACACTAACTTGGCCTACAACAGTGTTTACTAAAAAAACATTGATTTTCTCAAAAACAGTCGATTAAACTCACATTAAAATGCTTTAAACCAATGTAAAACACTGAATTGCAATGAAACCAAGCCATTTTTCCAATGAATTACTGCTAGTTTTTCAGAAAAAACATATTATTTGCAATCACACTAACTTGGCCTAAAACAGTGTTTACTAAAAAAACATTGAGTTTCTCCAAAACAGTCAATTAAACTCACATGAAAATGCTTTAAAACAATGTAAAACATTGAATTGCAATGAAACGAAACCATTTTTTCAATGAATTACTGCTAGTTTTCCAGAAAATACATATTATTTGCAATCACACTAACTTGGCCTAAAACAGTGTTTACTAAAAAAACATTGATTTTCTCAAAAACAGTCGATTAAACTCAAATTAAAATGCTTTAAACCAATGTAAAACACTGAATTGCAATGAAACCAAGCCATTTTTCCAATGAATTACTGCTAGTTTTTCAGAAAAAACATATTATTTGCAATTAAATTAACTAGGCCTAAAACAGTGTTTACTAAAAAAACATTGATTTTCTCAAAAACAGTCCATTAAACTCCCATAAAAATGCTTTAAACTAATGTAAAACACTGAATTGCAATGAAACCAAGCCTATTTTCCAATGAATTACCGCTAGTTTTTCAGAAAAAAAAAATTATTTGCAATTACACTAACTTGGCCTAAAACAGTGTTTACTAAAAAAACATTGATTTTCTCAAAAACAGTCGATTAAACTCACATAAAAATGCTTTAAACCAATGTAAAACATTGAATTGCAATGAAACCAAGCCATTTTTCCAATCAATTACTGGTAGTTTTCCAGAAAAAACATATTATTTGCAATCACACTAACTTGGCCTAAAACAGTGTTTACTAAAAAAACATTGATTTTCTCCAAAACAGTCGATTAAACTCAAATTAAAATGCTTTAAACCAATGTAAGACACTGAATTGCAATGAAACCAAGCCATTTTTCCAATGAATTACTGCTAGTTTTTCAGAAAAAACATATTATTTGCAATCACACTAACTTGGCCTAAAACAGTGTTTACTAAAAAAACGTTGATTTTCTCAAAAACAGTCGATTAAACTCACATTAAAATGCTTTAAACCAATTTAAAACACTGAATTGCAATGAAACCAAGCCATTTTTCCAATGAATTACTGCTATTTTTTCAGAAAAAACATATTATTTGCAATAACATTAACTTGGCCTAAAGCAGTGTTTACTAAAAAAACATTGATTTTCTCCAAAACACTCGATTAAACTCACTTTAAAATGCTTTAAACCAATGTAAAACAATGAATTGCAATGAAACCAAGCCATTTTTCCAATGAATTACTGCTAGTTTTTCAGAAAAAACATATTATTTGCAATCACACTAACTTGGCCTAAAACAGTGTTTACTAAAAAAACGTTGATTTTCTCAAAAACAGTCGATTAAACTCACATTAAAATGCTTTAAACCAATTTAAAACACTGAATTGCAATGAAACCAAGCCATTTTTCCAATGAATTACTGCTAGTTTTTCAGAAAAAACATATTATTTGTAATCACACTAACTTGGCCTAAAACAGTGTTTACTAAAAAAACATTGATTTTCTCCAAAACAGTCGATTAAACTCACATAAAAATGCTTTAAACCAATGTAAAACATTGAATTGCAATGAAACGAGGCCATTTTTTTAATGAATTACTGCTAGTTTTTCAGAAAAAACATATTTGCAATCACACTAACATGGCCTAAATCAGTGTTTACTAAAAAAACATTGATTTTCTCAAAAACAGTCGAGTAAACTCACATAAAAATGCTTTAAACCAATGTAAAACACTGAATTGCAATGAAACCAAGCAATTTTTCCAATGAATTACTGCTAGTTTTTCAGAAAAAACATATTATTTGCAATTACATTAACTTGGCCTAAAACAGTGTTTACTAAAAAAACTTTGATTTTCTCAAAAAACAGTCAATTAAACTAAGATAAAAAGGCTTTAAACCAATGTAAATCACTGAATTGCAATGAAACAAAGCCATTTTTCCAATAAATTACTGCTAGTTTTTCAGAAAAATCATATTATTTGCAATTACACTAACTTGGCCTAAAACAGTGTTTACTAAAAAAACATTGATTTTCTCAAAACCAATCGATTAAACTCACATTAAAATGCTTTAAACCAATGTAAAACACTGAATTGCAATGAAACCAAGCCATTTTTCCAATGAATTACTGCTAGTTTTTCAGAAAAAACATATTATTTGCAATCACACTAACTTGGCCTAAAACAGTGTTTACTAAAAAAACCTTGATTTTCTCCAAAACAGTCGATTAAACTCACATAAAAATACTTTAAACCAATGTAAAACATTGAATTGCAATGAAACCAAGCAATTTTTTCAATGAATTACTGCTAGTTTTTCAGAAAAAACATTTTATTTGCAATTACATTAATTTGGCCTAAAACAGTGTTTACTAAAAAAACATTGATTTTCTCAAAAAACAGTCAATTAAACTAAGATAAAAAGGCTTTAAACCAATGTAAATCACTGAATTGCAATGAAACAAAGCCGTTTTTCTAATAAATTACTGCTAGTTTTTCAGAAAATCATATTATTTGCAATTACACTAACTTGGCCTAAAACAGTGTTTACTAAAAAAACATTGATTTTCTCAAAAACAGTCGATTAAACTCACATAAAAATGCTTTAAACCAATGTAAAACATTGAATTGCAATGAAACCAAGCCATTTTTCCAATGAATTACTGGTAGTTTTCCAGAAAAAACATATTATTTGCAATCACACTAACTTGGCCTAAAACAGTGTTTACTAAAAAAACATTGATTTTCTCCAAAACAGTCGATTAAACTCAAATTAAAATGCTTTAAACCAATGTAAGACACTGAATTGCATTGAAACCAAGCCATTTTTCCAATGAATTACTGCTAGTTTTTCAGAAAAAACATATTATTTGCATTTAAATTAACTTGGCCTAAAACAGTGTTTACTAAAAAAACATTGATTTTCTCAAAAACAGTCGATTAAACTCCCATAAAAATGCTTTAAACCAATGTAAAACACTGAATTGCAATGAAACAAAGCCTATTTTCCAATGAATTACCGCTAGTTTTTCAGAAAAAAGATATTATTTGCAATTACACTAACTTGGCTTAAAACAGTGTTTACTAAAAAAACATTGATTTTCTCAAAAACAGTCGATTAAACTCACATAAAAATGCTTTAAACCAATGTAAAACATTGAATTGCAATGAAACCAAGCCATTTTTTCAATGAATTACTGCTAGTTTTTCAAAAAAAACATATTATTTGCAATTACATTAACTTGGCCTAAAACAGTGTTTACTAAAAAAACATTGATTTTCTCAAAAACAGTCGATTAAACTCACATAAAAATGCTTTAAACCAACGTAAAACACTGAATTGCAATGAAACCAAGCAATTTTTCAAATAAATTACTGCTAGTTTTTCAGAAAAATCATATTATTTGCAATTACACTAACTTGGCCTAAAACAGTGTTTACAGAAAAAACATTGATTTTCTCAAAAACAATCGATTAAACTCACATAAAAATGCTTTAAACCAATGTAAAACACTGAATTTCAATGAAACAAAGCCATTTTTCCAATGAATTACTGCTAGTTTTTCAGAAAAAACATATTATTTGCAATAACACTAACTTGGCCTAAAACAGTGTTTACTAAAAAAACATTGATTTTCTCAAAAACAATCGATTAAACTCACATAAAAATGCTTTAAACCAAAGTAAAACACTGAATTGCAATGAAACAAAGCCATTTTTCCAATGAATTACTGCTAGTTTTTCAGAAAAGACATATTATTTGCAATTACATTAACTTGGCCTAAAACAGTGTTTACTAAAAAACCATTGATTTTCTCAAAAACAGTCGATTAAACTCACATAAAAATGCTTTAAACCAATGTAAAACACTGAATTTCAATGAAACAAAGCCATTTTTCCAATGAATTACTGCTAGTTTTTCAGAAAAAACATATTATTTGCAATCACACTAACTTGGCCTAAAACAGTGTTTACTAAAAAAACATTGATTTTCTCAAAAACAGTCGATTAAACTCACATTAAAATGCTTTAAACCAATGTAAAACACTGAATTGCAATGAAACCAAGCCATTTTTCCAATAAATTACTGCTAGTTTTTCAGAAAAAACATATTATTTGCAATTAAATTAACTAGGCCTAAAAAAGTGTTTACTAAAAAAACATTGATTTTCTCAAAAACAGTCCATTAAACTCCCATAAAAATGCTTTAAACTAATGTAAAACACTGAATTGCAATGAAACCAAGCCTATTTTCCAATGAATTACCGCTAGTTTTTCAGAAAAAAGATATTATTTGCAATTACACTAACTTGGCCTAAAACAGTGTTTACTAAAAAAACATTGATTTTCTCAAAAACAGTCGATTAAACTCACATAAAAATGCTTTAAACCAATGTAAAACATTGAATTGCAATGAAACCAAGCCATTTTTCCAATGAATTACTGGTAGTTTTCCAGAAAAAACATATTATTTGCAATCACACTAACTAGGCCTAAAACAGTGTTTACTAAAAAACATTGATTTTCTCCAAAACAGTCGATTAAACTCAAATTAAAATGCTTTAAACCAATGTAAGACACTGAATTGCAATGAAACCAAGCCATTTTTCCAATGAATTACTGCTAGTTTTTCAGAAAAAACATATTATTTGCAATTACATTAACTAGGCCTAAAACAGTGTTTACTAAAAAAACATTGATTTTCTCAAAAACAGTCGATTAAACTCACATAAAAATGCTTTAAACCAATGTAAAACATTGAATTGCAATGAAACCAAGCCATTTTTTCAATGAATTACTGCTAGTTTTTCAGAAAAAGCATATTATTTGCAATTACACTAACTTGGCCTAAAACAGTGTTTACTTAAAAAACATTGATTTTCTCAGAAACAGTCGATTAAACTCAGATAAATATGCTTTAATCCAACGTAAAACACTGAATTGCAATGAAACCAAGCAATTTTTCAAATAAATTACTGCTAGTTTCTCAGAAAAATCATATTATTTGCAATTACACTAACTTGGCCTAAAACAGTGTTTACAGAAAAAACATTGATTTTCTCAAAAACAATCGATTAAACTCACATAAAAATGCTATTAACAAATGTAAAACACTGACGTGCAATGAAACCAAGCCATTTTTCCAATGAATTACTGCTAGTTTTTCAGAAAAAACATATCCTTTGCAATTACACTAACTTGGCCTAAAACAGTGTTTACTAAAAAAACATTGATTTTCTCCAAAACAATCGATTAAACTCACATAAAAATGCTTTAAACCAAAGTAAAACACTGAATTGCAATGAAACAAAGCCATTTTTCCAATGAATTACTGCTAGTTTTTCAGAAAAAACATATTATTTGCAATTACATTAACTTGGCCTAAAACAGTGTTTACTAAAAAAACATTGATTTTCTCAAAAACAGTCGATTAAACTCACATAAAAATGCTTTAAACCAATGTAAAACACTGAATTTCAATGAAACAAAGCCATTTTTCCAATGAATTACTGCTAGTTTTTCAGAAAAAACATATTATTTGCAATCACACTAACTTGGCCTAAAACAGTGTTTACTAAAAAAACATTGATTTTCTCAAAAACAGTCGATTAAACTCACATTAAAATGTTTTAAACCAATATAAAACACTGAATTGCAATGAAACCAAGCCATTTTTCCAATGAATTACTGCTAGTTTTTCAGAAAAAACATATCCTTTGCAATTACACTAACTTGGCCTGAAACAGTGTTTACAGAAAAAACATTGATTTTCTCAAAAACAATCGATTAAACTCACATAAAAATGCTATTAACAAATGTAAAACACTTACGTGCAATGAAACCAAGCCATTTTTCCAATGAATTACTGCTAGTTTTTCAGAAAAAACATATCCTTTGCAATTACACTAATTTGGCCTAAAACAGTGTTTACTAAAAAAACATTGATTTTCTCAAAAACAGTCGATTAAACTCACATAAAAATGCTTTAAACCAATGTAAAACATTGAATTGCAATGAAACCAAGCCATTTTTCCAATGAATTACTGGTAGTTTTCCAGAAAAAACATATTATTTGCAATCACACCAACTTGGCCTAAAACAGTGTTTACTAAAAAAACATTGATTTTCTCCAAAACAGTCGATTAAACTCAAACTAAAATGCTTTAAACCAATGTAAGACACTGAATTGCAATGAAAACAAGCCATTTTTCCAATGAATTACTGCTAGTTTTTCAGAACAAACATATTATTTGCAATTACATTAACTTGGCCTAAAACAGTGTTTACTTAAAAAACATTGATTTTCTCAAAAACAGTCGATTAAACTCACATAAAAATGCTTTAAACCAATGTAAAACATTGAATTGCAATGAAACCAAGCCATTTTTTCAATGAATTACTGCTAGTTTTTCAGAAAAAGCATATTATTTGCAATTACACTAACTTGGCCTAAAACAGTGTTTACTTAAAAAACATTGATTTTCTCAGAAACAGTCGATTAAACTCAGATAAATATGCTTTAAACCAACGTAAAACACTGAATTGCAATGAAACCAAGCAATTTTTCAAATAAATTACTGCTAGTTTTTCAGAAAAATCATATTATTTGCAATTACACTAACTTGGCCTAAAACAGTGTTTACAGAAAAAACATTGATTTTCTCAAAAACAATCGATTAAACTCACATAAAAATGCTATTAACAAATGTAAAACACTGACGTGCAATGAAACCAAGCCATTTTTCCAATGAATTACTGCTAGTTTTTCAGAAAAAACATATCCTTTGCAATTACACTAACTTGGCCAAAAACAGTGTTTACTAAAAAAACATTGATTTTCTCAAAAACAATCGATTAAACTCACATAAAAATGCTTTAAACCAAAGTAAAACACTGAATTGCAATGAAACAAAGCCATTTTTCCAATGAATTACTGCTAGTTTTTCAGAAAAAACATATTATTTGCAATTACATTAACTTGGCCTAAAACAGTGTTTACTAAAAAAACATTGATTTTCTCAAAAACAGTCGATTAAACTCACATAAAAATGCTTTAAACCAATGTAAAACACTGAATTTCAATGAAACAAAGCCCTTTTTCCAATGAATTACTGCTAGTTTTTAAGAAAAAACATATTATTTGCAATCACACTAACTTGGCCTAAAACAGTGTTTACTAAAAAAACATTGATTTTCTCAAAAACAGTCGATTAAACTCACATTAAAATGCTTTAAACCAATGTAAAACACTGAATTGCAATGAAACCAAGCCATTTTTCCAATGAATTACTGCTAGTTTTTCAGAAAAAACATATCCTTTGCAATTACACTAACTTGGCCTAAAACAGTGTTTACTAAAAAACATTGATTCTCTCAAAAACAATCGATTAAACTCACATAAAAATGCTTTAAACCAAAGTAAAACACTGAATTGCAATGAAACAAAGCCATTTTTCCAATGAATTACTGCTAGTTTCTCAGAAAAAACATATTATTTGCAATTACATTAACTTGGCCTAAAACAGTGTTTACTAAAAAAACATTGATTTTCTCAAAAACAGTCGATTAAACTCACATAAAAATGCTTTAAACCAATGTAAAACACTGAATTTCAATGAAACAAAGCCATTTTTCCAATGAATTACTGCTAGTTTCTCAGAAAAAACAAATTATTTGCAATCACACTAACTTGGCCTACAACAGTGTTTACTAAAAAAACATTGATTTTCTCAAAAACAGTCGATTAAACTCACATTAAAATGCTTTAAACCAATGTAAAACACTGAATTGCAATGAAACCAAGCCATTTTTCCAATGAATTACTGCTAGTTTTTCAGAAAAAACATATTATTTGCAATCACACTAACTTGGCCTAAAACAGTGTTTACTAAAAAAACATTGAGTTTCTCCAAAACAGTCAATTAAACTCACATGAAAATGCTTTAAAACAATGTAAAACATTGAATTGCAATGAAACGAAACCATTTTTTCAATGAATTACTGCTAGTTTTCCAGAAAATACATATTATTTGCAATCACACTAACTTGGCCTAAAACAGTGTTTACTAAAAAAACATTGATTTTCTCAAAAACAGTCGATTAAACTCAAATTAAAATGCTTTAAACCAATGTAAAACACTGAATTGCAATAAAACCAAGCCATTTTTCCAATGAATTACTGCTAGTTTTTCAGAAAAAACATATTATTTGCAATTAAATTAACTAGGCCTAAAACAGTGTTTACTAAAAAAACATTGATTTTCTCAAAAACAGTCCATTAAACTCCCATAAAAATGCTTTAAACTAATGTAAAACACTGAATTGCAATGAAACCAAGCCTATTTTCCAATGAATTACCGCTAGTTTTTCAGAAAAAAAAAATTATTTGCAATTACACTAACTTGGCCTAAAACAGTGTTTACTAAAAAAACATTGATTTTCTCAAAAACAGTCGATTAAACTCACATAAAAATGCTTTAAACCAATGTAAAACATTGAATTGCAATGAAACCAAGCCATTTTTCCAATGAATTACTGGTAGTTTTCCAGAAAAAACATATTATTTGCAATCACACTAACTTGGCCTAAAACAGTGTTTACTAAAAAAACATTGATTTTCTCCAAAACAGTCGATTAAACTCAAATTAAAATGCTTTAAACCAATGTAAGACATTGAATTGCAATGAAACCAAGCCATTTTTCCAATGAATTACTGCTAGTGTTTCAGAAAAAACATATTATTTGCAATTAAATTAACTTGGCCTAAAACAGTGTTTACTAAAAAAACATTGATTTTCTCAAAAACAGTCGATTAAACTCCCATAAAAATGCTTTAAACCAATGTAAAACACTGAATTGCAATGAAACCAAGCCTATTTTCCAATGAATTACCGCTAGTTTTTCAGAAAAAGCATATTATTAGCAATTACACTAACTTGGCCTAAAACAGTGTTTACTAAAAAAACATTGATTTTCTCAGAAAAGGTTGATTAAACTCAGATAAATATGCTTTAAACCAACGTAAAACACTGAATTGCAATGAAACCAAGCAATTTTTCAAATAAATTACTGCTAGTTTTTCAGAAAAATCATATTATTTGCAATTACACTAACTTGGCCTAAAACAGTGTTTACTAAAAAAACATTGATTTTATCAGAAAAGGTTGATTAAACTCAGATAAATATGCTTTAAACCAACGTAAAACACTGAATTGCAATGAAACCAAGCCATTTTTCCAATGAATTACTGCTAGTTTTTCAGAAAAAACATATCCTTTGCAATTACACTAATTTGGCCTAAAACAGTGTTTACTAAAAAAACATTGATTTTCTCAAAAACAGTCGATTAAACTCACATAAAAATGCTTTAAACCAATGTAAAACATTGAATTGCAATGAAACCAAGCCATTTTTCCAATGAATTACTGGTAGTTTTCCAGAAAAAACATATTATTTGCAATCACACCAACTTGGCCTAAAACAGTGTTTACTAAAAAAACATTGATTTTCTCCAAAACAGTCGATTAAACTCAAACTAAAATGCTTTAAACCAATGTAAGACACTGAATTGCAATGAAAACAAGCCATTTTTCCAATGAATTACTGCTAGTTTTTCAGAAAAAACATATTATTTGCAATTACATTAACTTGGCCTAAAACAGTGTTTACTTAAAAAACATTGATTTTCTCAAAAACAGTCGATTAAACTCACATAAAAATGCTTTAAACCAATGTAAAACATTGAATTGCAATGAAACCAAGCCATTTTTTCAATGAATTACTGCTAGTTTTTCAGAAAAAGCATATTATTTGCAATTACACTAACTTGGCCTAAAACAGTGTTTACTTAAAAAACATTGATTTTCTCAGAAACAGTCGATTAAACTCAGATAAATATGCTTTAAACCAACGTAAAACACTGAATTGCAATGAAACCAAGCAATTTTTCAAATAAATTACTGCTAGTTTTTCAGAAAAATCATATTATTTGCAATTACACTAACTTGGCCTAAAACAGTGTTTACAGAAAAAACATTGATTTTCTCAAAAACAATCGATTAAACTCACATAAAAATGCTATTAACAAATGTAAAACACTGACGTGCAATGAAACCAAGCCATTTTTCCAATGAATTACTGCTAGTTTTTCAGAAAAAACATATCCTTTGCAATTACACTAACTTGGCCAAAAACAGTGTTTACTAAAAAAACATTGATTTTCTCAAAAACAATCGATTAAACTCACATAAAAATGCTTTAAACCAAAGTAAAACACTGAATTGCAATGAAACAAAGCCATTTTTCCAATGAATTACTGCTAGTTTTTCAGAAAAAACATATTATTTGCAATTACATTAACTTGGCCTAAAACAGTGTTTACTAAAAAAACATTGATTTTCTCAAAAACAGTCGATTAAACTCACATAAAAATGCTTTAAACCAATGTAAAACACTGACTTTCAATGAAACAAAGCCCTTTTTCCGATGAATTACTGCTAGTTTTTAAGAAAAAACATATTATTTGCAATCACACTAACTTGGCCTAAAACAGTGTTTACTAAAAAAACATTGATTTTCTCAAAAACAGTCGATTAAACTCACATTAAAATGCTTTAAACCAATGTAAAACACTGAATTGCAATGAAACCAAGCCATTTTTCCAATGAATTACTGCTAGTTTTTCAGAAAAAACATATCCTTTGCAATTACACTAACTTGGCCTAAAACAGTGTTTACTAAAAAAACATTGATGCTCTCAAAAACAATCGATTAAACTCACATAAAAATGCTTTAAACCAAAGTAAAACACTGAATTGCAATGAAACAAAGCCATTTTTCCAATGAATTACTGCTAGTTTCTCAGAAAAAACATATTATTTGCAATTACATTAACTTGGCCTAAAACAGTGTTTACTAAAAAAACATTGATTTTCTCAAAAACAGTCGATTAAACTCACATAAAAATGCTTTAAACCAATGTAAAACACTGAATTTCAATGAAACAAAGCCATTTTTCCAATGAATTACTGCTATTTTCTCAGAAAAAACAAATTATTTGCAATCACACTAACTTGGCCTACAACAGTGTTTACTAAAAAAACATTGATTTTCTCAAAAACAGTCGATTAAACTCACATTAAAATGCTTTAAACCAATGTAAAACACTGAATTGCAATGAAACCAAGCCATTTTTCCAATGAATTACTGCTAGTTTTTCAGAAAAAACATATTATTTGCAATCACACTAACTTGGCCTAAAACAGTGTTTACTAAAAAAACATTGAGTTTCTCCAAAACAGTCAATTAAACTCACATGAAAATGCTTTAAAACAATGTAAAACATTGAATTGCAATGAAACGAAACCATTTTTTCAATGAATTACTGCTAGTTTTCCAGAAAATACATATTATTTGCAATCACACTAACTTGGCCTAAAACAGTGTTTACTAAAAAAACATTGATTTTCTCAAAAACAGTCGATTAAACTCAAATTAAAATGCTTTAAACCAATGTAAAACACTGAATTGCAATAAAACCAAGCCATTTTTCCAATGAATTACTGCTAGTTTTTCAGAAAAAACATATTATTTGCAATTAAATTAACTAGGCCTAAAACAGTGTTTACTAAAAAAACATTGATTTTCTCAAAAACAGTCCATTAAACTCCCATAAAAATGCTTTAAACTAATGTAAAACACTGAATTGCAATGAAACCAAGCCTATTTTCCAATGAATTACCGCTAGTTTTTCAGAAAAAAAAAATTATTTGCAATTACACTAACTTGGCCTAAAACAGTGTTTACTAAAAAAACATTGATTTTCTCAAAAACAGTCGATTAAACTCACATAAAAATGCTTTAAACCAATGTAAAACATTGAATTGCAATGAAACCAAGCCATTTTTCCAATGAATTACTGGTAGTTTTCCAGAAAAAACATATTATTTGCAATCACACTAACTTGGCCTAAAACAGTGTTTACTAAAAAAACATTGATTTTCTCCAAAACAGTCGATTAAACTCAAATTAAAATGCTTTAAACCAATGTAAGACATTGAATTGCAATGAAACCAAGCCATTTTTCCAATGAATTACTGCTAGTGTTTCAGAAAAAACATATTATTTGCAATTAAATTAACTTGGCCTAAAACAGTGTTTACTAAAAAAACATTGATTTTCTCAAAAACAGTCGATTAAACTCCCATAAAAATGCTTTAAACCAATGTAAAACACTGAATTGCAATGAAACCAAGCCTATTTTCCAATGAATTACCGCTAGTTTTTCAGAAAAAGCATATTATTAGCAATTACACTAACTTGGCCTAAAACAGTGTTTACTAAAAAAACATTGATTTTCTCAGAAAAGGTTGATTAAACTCAGATAAATATGCTTTAAACCAACGTAAAACACTGAATTGCAATGAAACCAAGCAATTTTTCAAATAAATTACTGCTAGTTTTTCAGAAAAATCATATTATTTGCAATTACACTAACTTGGCCTAAAACAGTGTTTACTAAAAAAACATTGATTTTATCAGAAAAGGTCGATTAAACTCAGATAAATATGCTTTAAACCAACGTAAAACACTGAATTGCAATGAAACCAAGCCATTTTTCCAATGAATTACTGCTAGTTTTTCAGAAAAAACATATTATTTGCAATTAAATTAACTAGGCCTAAAACAGTGTTTACTAAAAAAACATTGATTTTCTCAAAAACAGTCCATTAAACTCCCATAAAAATGCTTTAAACTAATGTAAAACACTGAATTGCAATGAAACCAAGCCTATTTTCCAATGAATTACCGCTAGTTTTTCAGAAAAAAAAATTATTTGCAATTACACTAACTTGGCCTAAAACAGTGTTTACTAAAAAACATTGATTTTCTCAAAAACAGTCGATTAAACTCACATAAAAATGCTTTAAACCAATGTAAAACATTGAATTGCAATGAAACCAAGCCATTTTTCCAATGAATTACTGGTAGTTTTCCAGAAAAAACATATTATTTGCAATCACACTAACTTGGCCTAAAACAGTGTTTACTAAAAAAACATTGATTTTCTCCAAAACAGTCGATTAAACTCAAATTAAAATGCTTTAAACCAATGTAAGACATTGAATTGCAATGAAACCAAGCCATTTTTCCAATGAATTACTGCTAGTGTTTCAGAAAAAACATATTATTTGCAATTAAATTAACTTGGCCTAAAACAGTGTTTACTAAAAAAACATTGATTTTCTCAAAAACAGTCGATTAAACTCCCATAAAAAAGCTTTAAACCAATGTAAAACACTGAATTGCAATGAAACCAAGCCTATTTTCCAATGAATTACCGCTAGTCTTTTCAGAAAAAGCATATTATTAGCAATTACACTAACTTGGCCTAAAACAGTGTTTACTAAAAAAACATTGATTTTCTCAGAAAAGGTCGATTAAACTCAGATAAATATGCTTTAAACCAACGTAAAACACTGAATTGCAATGAAACCAAGCAATTTTTCAAATAAATTACTGCTAGTTTTTCAGAAAAATCATATTATTTGCAATTACACTAACTTGGCCTAAAACAGTGTTTACTAAAAAAACATTGATTTTCTCAAAAACAATCGATTAAACTCACATAAAAATGCTATTAACAAATGTAAAACACTGACGTGCAATGAAACCAAGCCATTTTTCCAATGAATTACTGCTAGTTTTTCAGAAAAAACATATTATTTGCAATTACATTAACTTGGCCTAAAACAGTGTTTACTAAAAAAACATTGATTTTCTCAAAAACAGTCGATTAAACTCACATAAAAATGCTTTAAACCAATGTAAAACACTAAATTTCAATGAAACAAAGCCATTTTTCCAATGAATTACTGCTAGTTTTTCAGAAAAAACATATTATTTGCAATCACACTAACTTGGCCTAAAACAGTGTTTACTAAAAAAACATTGATTTTCTCAAAAACAGTCGATTAAACTCACATTAAAATGCTTTAAACCAATGTAAAACACTGAATTGCAATGAAACCAAGCCATTTTTCCAATGAATTACTGCTAGTTTTTCAGAAAATACATATTATTTGCAATCACACTATTTTGGCCTAAAAGAATGTTTACTAAAAAAACATTGATTTTCTCCAAAACAGTCGATTAAACTCACATAAAAATGCTTTAAACCAATGTAAAACACTGAATTGCAATGAAACCAAGCCATTTTTCTAATGAATTACTGCTAGTTTTTCAGAAAATACATATTATTTGCAATCACACTAACTTGGCCTAAAACAGTGTTTACTAAAGAAACATTGATTTTCTCCAAAACAGTCGATTAAACTCACATAAAAATGCTTTAAACCAATGTAAAACATTGAATTGCAATGAAACAAAGCCATTTTTTCAATGAATTACTGCTAGTTTTTCAGAAAAAACATATTATTTGCAATTACATTAACTTGGCCTAAAACAGTGTTTACTAAAAAAACATTGATTTTCTCAAAAACAGTCGATTAAACTCACATAAAAATGCTTTAAACCAATGTAAAACACTGAATTGCAATAAAACAAAGCCATTTTTCCAATGAATTACAGCTAGTCTTTCAGAAAAAACATATTATTTGCAATTACATTAACTTGGCCTAAAACAGTGTTTACTAAAAAAACATTGATTTTTTCAAAAACAGTCGATGAAACTCACATGAAAATGCTTTAAACCAATGTAATACACTGAATTGCAATGAAACCAAGCCATTTTTCCAATGAATTACTGATAGTTTTTTCAGAAAAAACATATTATTTGCAATCACACTAACTTGGCCTAAAACAAAGTCAACTAAAAAAACATTGATTTTCTCAAAAACAGTCGAGTAAACTCACATAAAAATGCTTTAAAGCAATGTAAAACACTGAATTGCAATGAAACCAAGCAATTTTTCCAATGAATTACTGCTAGTTTCTCAGAAAAAACATATTATTTGCAATTACAATAAATTGGCCGAAAACAGTGTTTACTAAAAAAACATTGATTTTCTCAAAAAACAGTCAATTAAACTAAGATAAAAAGGCTTTAAACCAATGTAAATCACTGAATTGCAATGAAACAAAGCCGTTTTTCCAATAAATTACTGCTAGTTTTTCAGAAAAATCATATTATTTGCAATTACACTAACTTGGTCTAAAACAGTGTTTACTAAAAAAACATTGATTTTCTCAAAACCAATCGATTAAACTCACATAAAAATGCTTTTAACCTATGTAAAACACTGAAGTGCAATGAAACCAAGCCATTTTTTCAATAAATTACTGTTAGTTTTTCAGAAAAAACATATCCTTTGCAATTAAACTAACTTGGCCTAAAACAGTGTTTACTAAAAAAACATTGATTTTCTCAAAAACAGTCGATTAAACTCACATAAAAATGCTTCAAACCAATGTAAAACACTGAATTGCAATGAAACCAAGCCATTTTTCCAATGAATTACTGCTAGTTTTTCAGAAAAAACATATTATTTGCAATTATATTAACTTGGCCTAAAACAGTGTTTACTAAAAAAACATTGATTTTCTACAAAAACAATCGATTAAACTCACATAAAAATGCTATTAACAAATGTAACACACTGACGTGCAATGAAACCAAGCCATTTTTCCAATGAATTACTGCTAGTTTTTCAGAAAAAACATATCCTTTGCAATTACACTAACTTGGCCTAAAACAGTGTTTACTAAAAAAACATTGATTTTCTCAAAAGCAATCGATTAAACTCACATAAAAATGCTTTCAACCAAAGTAAAACACTGAATTGCAATGAAACAAAGCCATTTTTCCAATGAATTACTGCTAGTTATTCAGAAAAAACATATTATTTGCAATTACATTAACTTGGCCTAAAACAGTGTTTACTAAAAAAACATTGATTTTCTCAAAAACAGTCGATAAAACTCACATAAAAATGCTTTAAACCAATGTAAAACACTGAATTTCAATGAAACAAAGCCATTTTTCCAATGAATTACTGCTAGTTTTTCAGAAAAAACATATCATTTGCAATCACACTAACTTGGCCTAAAACAGTGTTTACTAGAAAAACATTGATTTTCTCAAAAACAGTCGATTAAAGTCACATAAAAATGCTTTAAACCAATGTAAAACACTGAAGTTCAATGAAACAAAGCCATTTTTCCAATGAATTACTGCTAGTTTTTCAGAAAAAACATATTATTTGCAATCACACTAACTTGGCCTAAAACAGTGTTTACTAAAAAAACATTGATTTTCTCAAAAACAGTCGATTAAACTCACATTAAAATGCTTTAAACCAATGTAAAACACTGAATTGCAATGAAACCAAGCCATTTTTCCAATGAATTACTGCTAGTTTTTCAGAAAAACATATTATTTGCAATTACACTAACTTGGCCTAAAGCAGTGTTTACTAAAGAAACATTGATTTTCTCCAAAACAGTCGATTAAACTCACATAAAAGTGCTTTAAACCAATGTAAAACATTGAATTGCAATGAAACAAAGCCATTTTTTCAATGAATTACTGCTAGTTTTTCAGAAAAAACATATCATTTGCAATTACATTAACTTGGCCTAAAACAGTGTTTACTAAAAAAACATTGATTTTCTCAAAAACAGTCGATTAAACTCACATAAAAATGCTTTAAACCAATGTAAAACACTGAATTGCAATAAAACAAAGCCATTTTTTCAATGAATTACAGCTAGTTTTTCAGAAAAAACATATTATTTGCAATTACATTAATTTGGCCTAAAACAGTGTTTACTAGAAAAACATTGATTTTCTCAAAAACAGTCGATTAAACTCACATAAAAATGCTTTAAACCAATGTAAAACACTGAATTGCAATGAAACCAAGCCATTTTTCCAATGAATTACTGCTAGTTTTTTCAGAAAAAACATATTATTTGCAATCACACTAACTTGGCCTAAAACAATGTTTACTAAAGAAACATTGATTTTCTCCAAAACAGTCGATAAAACTCACATAAAAATGCCTTAAACCAATGTAAAACACTGAATTGCAATGAAACCAAGCCATTTTTACAATGAATTACTGCTAGTTTTTCAGAAAAAACATATTATTTGCAATTACATTAACTTGGCCTAAAACAGTGTTTACTAAAAAAACATTGATTTTCTCAAAAACAGTCGATTAAACTCACATAAAAATGCTTTAAACCAATGTAAAACACTGAATTTCAATGAAACAAAGCCATTTTTCCAATGAATTACAGCTAGTTTTTCAGAAAAAACATATTATTTGCAATTACATTAATTTGGCCTAAAACAGTGTTTACTAGAAAAACATTGATTTTCTCAAAAATAGTCGATTAAACTCACATAAAAATGCTTTAAACCAATGTAAAACGCTGAATTGCAATGAAACCAAGCCATTTTTCCAATGAATTACTGCTAGTTTTTTCAGAAAAAACATATTATTTGCAATCACACTAACTTGGCCTAAAACAATGTTTACTAAAGAAACATTGATTTTCTCCAAAACAGTCGATAAAACTCACATAAAAATGCTTTAAACCAATGTAAAACACTGAATTGCAATGAAACCAAGCCATTTTTACAATGAATTACTGCTAGTTTTTCAGAAAAAACATATTATTTGCAATAACAATAACTTGGCCTAAAACAGTGTTTACTAAAAAAACGTTGATTTTCTCAAAAACAGTCGATTAAACTCACATGAAAATGCTTTAAACCAATGTAAAACACTGAAATTGCAATGAAACCAAGGCATTTTTCCAATGAATTACTGCTAGTTTTTCAGAAAAAACATATTATTTGCAATCACACTAACTTGGCCTAAAACAGTGTTTACTAAAAAAACATTGATTTTCTCCAAAACAGTCGATTAAACTCACATAAAAATGCTTTAAACCAATGTAAAACATTGAATTGCAATGAAACGAAACCATTTTTTCAATGAATTACTGCTAGTTTTTCAGAAAAAACATATTATTTGCAATTATACTAACTTGGCCTCAAGCAGTGTTTACTAAAAAAACATTGATTTTCTCAAAAACAGTGGATTAAACTCACTTTAAAATGCTTTAAACCAATGTAAAACACTAAATTGCAATGAAACCAAGCCATTTTTCCAATGAATTACTGCTAGTTTTTTCAGAAAATACATATTATTTGCAATCACACTAACTTGGCCTAAAACAATGTTTACTAAAAAAACATTGATTTTCTCAAAAACAGTCGATTAAACTCACATAAAAATGCTTTAAACCAATGTAAAACACTGAATTGCAATGAAACCAAGCCATTTTTACAATGAATTACTGCTAGTTTTTCAGAAAAAACATATTATTTGCAATAACACTAACTTGGCCTAAAGCAGTGTTTACTAAAAAAAAATTGATTTTCTCAAAAACAGTGGATTAAACTCACTTTAAAATGCTTTAAACCAATGTAAAACACTGAATTGCAATGAAACCAAGCCATTTTTCCAATGAATTACTGCTAGTTTTTCAGAAAAAAACATATTATTTGCAATCACACTAACTTGGCCTAAAACAGTGTTTACTAAAAAAACATTGATTTTCTCAAAAACAGTCGATTAAACTCACATGAAAATGCTTTAAACCAATGTAAAACACTGAATTGCAATGAAACCAAGCCATTTTTCCAATGAATTACTGCTAGTTTTTCAGAAAATACATATTATTTGCAATCACACTAACTTGGCCTAAAACAGTGTTTACTAAAAAAACGTTGATTTTCTCAAAAACAGTCGATTAAACTCACATAAAAATGCTTTAAACCAATGTAAAACACTGAATTGCAATGAAACCAAGCCATTTTTTCAATGAATTACTGCTAGTTTTTCAGAAAAAACATATTATTTGCAAAAACACTAACTTGGCCTAAAACAGTGTTTACTAAAAAAACATTGATTTTCTCAAAAACAGTCGATTAAACTCACATTAAAATGCTTTAAACCAACGTAAAACACTGAATTGCAATGAGACCAAGCCATTTTTCCAATGAATTACAGCTAGTTTTTCAGAAAATACATATTATTTGCAATCACACTAACTTGGCCTAAAACAGTGTTTACTAAAAAAACATTGATTTTCTCAAAAACAGTCGATTAAACTCACGTTAAAATGCTTTAAACCAATGTAAAACAATGAATTGCAATGAAACCAAGCCATTTTTCCAATGAATTACTGCTAGTTTTTCAGAAAAAACATATTATTTGCAATCACACTAACTTGGCCTAAAACAGTGTTTACTAAAAAAACGTTGATTTTCTCAAAAACCGTCGATTAAACTCACATTAAGATGCTTTAAACCAATGTAAAACACTGAATTGCAATTAAACCAAGCCATTTTTCCAATGAATTACTGCTAGTTTTTCAGAAAATTCATATTATTTGCAATCACACTAACTTGGCCTAAATCAGTGTTTACTAAAAAAACATTGATTTTCTCAAAAACAGTCGATTAAACTCAAATAAATATGCTTTAAACCAACGTAAAACACTAAATTGCAATGAACCCAAGCAATTTTTCCAATGAATTACTGCTAGTTTTTCAGAAAAAACATATTATTTGCAATTACATTAACTTGGCCTAGAACAGTGTTTACTAAAAAAACATTGATTTTCTCAAAAACAGTCGATTAAACTCACATTAAAATGCTTTAAACCAATGTAAAACACTGAATTGCAATGAAACCAAGCAATTTTTCCAATGAATTACTGCTAGTTTTTCAGAAAATACATATTATTTGCAATCACACTAACTTGGCCTAAAACAGTGTTTACTAAAAAAACATTGATTTTCTCAAAAACAGTCGATTAAACTCACATAAAAATGCTTTAAACCAATGTAAAACATTGAATTTCAATGAAATCAAGCCATTTTTTCAATGAATTACTGCTAGTTTTTCAGAAAAAAAATATTATTTGCAATTACACTAACTAGGCCTAAAACAGTGTTTACTAAAAAAACATTGATTTTCTCATAAATCGTCGATTAAACTCAGATAAATATGCTTTAAACCAACGTAAAACACTGACGTGCAATGAAACCAAGCAATTTTTCCAATAAATTACTGCTAGTTTTTCAGAAAATACATATTATTTGCAATCACACTAACTTGGCCTAAAACAGTGTTTACTAAAAAAACATTGATTTTCTCAAAAACAGTTGATTAAACTCACATAAAAATGCTTTAAACCAATGTAAAACACTGAATTGCAATGAAACCAAGCCATTTTTCTAATGAATTACTGCCAGTTTTTCAGAAAAAACATTATTTGCAATTACATTAACTTGGCCTAAAACAGTGTTTACTAAAAAAACATTGATTTTCTCAAAAACAGTCGATTAAACTCACATAAAAATGCTTTAAACCAATGTAAAACACTGAATTGCAATAAAAGCAAGCCATTTTTCCAATGAATTACTGCTAGTTTTTCAGAAAAAACATATTATTTGCAATCACACTAAGTTGGCCTAAACGAATGTTTACTAAAAAAACATTGATTTTCTCCAAAACAGTCGATTAAACTCACATAAAAATGCTTTAAACCAATGTAAAACATTGAATTGCAATGAAACCAAGCCATTTTTTCAAGGTATTACTGCTAGTTTTTCAGAAAAAACATATTATTTGCAATTACACTAACTTGGCCTAAAACAGTGTTTACTAAATAAACATTGATTTTCTCAAAAAATGTCGATTAAACTCAGATAAATATGCTTTAAACCAATGTAAAACATTGAATTGCAATGAAACCAAGCCATTTTTTCAATGAACCACTGCTAGTTTTTCAGAAAATACATATTATTTGCAATCACACTAACTTGGCCTAAAACAGTGTTTACTAAAAAAACATTGATTTTCTCAAAAACAGTCGATTAAACTCACATTAAAATGCTTTAAACCAATGTAAAACACTGAATTGCATTGAAACCAAGCCATTTTTCCAATGAACCACTGCTAGTTTTTCAGAAAATACATATTATTTGCAATCACACTAACTTGGCCTAAAACAGTGTTTACTAAAAAAACATTGATTTTCTCTAAAATAGTCGATTAAACTCACATAAAAATGCTTTAAACCAATGTAAAACACTGAATTGCAATAAAACAAAGCCATTTTTCCAATGAATTACTGCCAGTTTTTCAGAAAAAACATTATTTGCAATTACATTAATTTGGCCTAAAACAGTGTTTACTAAAAAAACGTTGATTTTCTCAAAAACAGTCAATTAAACTCACATAAAAATGCTTTTAACCAATGTAAAACACTGAATTGCAATGAAACCAAGCCATTTTTCCAATGAATTACTGCTAGTTTTTCAGAAAAAACATATTATTTGCAATTACACTAACTTGGCATAAAACAGTGTTTACTAAAAAAACATTGATTTTCTCAAAAACAGTCGATTAAACTCAGATAAATATGCTTTAAACCAACGTAAAACACTGAATTGCAATGAAACCAAGCCATTTTTCCAATGAATTACTGCTAGTTTTTCAGAAAAAACATATTTGCAATCACACTAACATGGCCTAAAACAGTGTTTACTAAAAAAACATTGATTTTCTCAAAAACAGTCGAGTAAACTCACATAAAAATGCTTTAAACCAATGTAAAACACTGAATTGCAATGAAACCAAGCAATTTTTCCAATGAATTACTGCTAGTTTTTCAGAAAAAACATATTATTTGCAATTACATTAACTTGGCCGAAAACAGTGTTTACTAAAAAAACATTGATCTTCTCAAAAAACAGTCAATTAAACTAAGATAAAAAGGCTTTAAACCAATGTAAATCACTGAATTGCAATGAAACAAAGCCGTTTTTCCAATAAATTACTGCTAGTTTTTCAGAAAAATCATATTATTTGCAATTACACTAACTTGGTCTAAAACAGTGTTTACTAAAAAAACATTGATTTTCTCAAAACCAATCGATTAAACTCACATAAAAATGCTTTTAACCTATGTAAAACACTGAAGTGCAATGAAACCAAGCCATTTTTCCAATGAATTACTGCTAGTTTTTCAGAAAAACATATTATTTGCAATTATATTAACTTGGCCTAAAACAGTGTTTACTAAAAAAACATTGATTTTCTACAAAAACAATCGATTAAACTCACATAAAAATGCTATTAACAAATGTAACACACTGACGTGCAATGAAACCAAGCCATTTTTCCAATGAATTACTGCTAGTTTTTCAGAAAAAACATATCCTTTGCAATTACACTAACTTGGCCTAAAACAGTGTTTACTAAAAAAACATTGATTTTCTCAAAAGCAATCGATTAAACTCACATAAAAATGCTTTCAACCAAAGTAAAACACTGAATTGCAATGAAACAAAGCCATTTTTCCAATGAATTACTGCTAGTTATTCAGAAAAAACATATTATTTGCAATTACATTAACTTGGCCTAAAACAGTGTTTACTAAAAAAACATTGATTTTCTCAAAAACAGTCGATAAAACTCACATAAAAATGCTTTAAACCAATGTAAAACACTGAATTTCAATGAAACAAAGCCATTTTTCCAATGAATTACTGCTAGTTTTTCAGAAAAAACATATTATTTGCAATCACACTAACTTGGCCTAAAACAGTGTTTACTAGAAAAACATTGATTTTCTAAAAAACAGTCGATTAAAGTCACATAAAAATGCTTTAAACCAATGTAAAACACTGAAGTTCAATGAAACAAAGCCATTTTTCCAATGAATTACTGCTAGTTTTTCAGAAAAAACATATTATTTGCAATCACACTAACTTGGCCTAAAACAGTGTTTACTAAAAAAACATTGATTTTCTCAAAAACAGTCGATTAAACTCACATTAAAATGCTTTAAACCAATGTAAAACACTGAATTGCAATGAAACCAAGCCATTTTTCCAATGAATTACTGCTAGTTTTTCAGAAAAACATATTATTTGCAATTACACTAACTTGGCCTAAAGCAGTGTTTACTAAAGAAACATTGATTTTCTCCAAAACAGTCGATTAAACTCACATAAAAGTGCTTTAAACCAATGTAAAACATTGAATTGCAATGAAACAAAGCCATTTTTTCAATGAATTACTGCTAGTTTTTCAGAAAAAACATATCATTTGCAATTACATTAACTTGGCCTAAAACAGTGTTTACTAAAAAAACATTGATTTTCTCAAAAACAGTCGATTAAACTCACATAAAAATGCTTTAAACCAATGTAAAACACTGAATTGCAATAAAACAAAGCCATTTTTTCAATGAATTACAGCTAGTTTTTCAGAAAAAACATATTATTTGCAATTACATTAATTTGGCCTAAAACAGTGTTTACTAGAAAAACATTGATTTTCTCAAAAACAGTCGATTAAACTCACATAAAAATGCTTTAAACCAATGTAAAACACTGAATTGCAATGAAACCAAGCCATTTTTCCAATGAATTACTGCTAGTTTTTTCAGAAAAAACATATTATTTGCAATCACACTAACTTGGCCTAAAACAATGTTTACTAAAGAAACATTGATTTTCTCCAAAACAGTCGATAAAACTCACATAAAAATGCTTTAAACCAATGTAAAACACTGAATTGCAATGAAACCAAGCCATTTTTACAATGAATTACTGCTAGTTTTTCAGAAAAAACATATTATTTGCAATTACATTAACTTGGCCTAAAACAGTGTTTACTAAAAAAACATTGATTTTCTCAAAAACAGTCGATTAAACTCACATAAAAATGCTTTAAACCAATGTAAAACACTGAATTTCAATGAAACAAAGCCATTTTTCCAATGAATTACAGCTAGTTTTTCAGAAAAAACATATTATTTGCAATTACATTAATTTGGCCTAAAACAGTGTTTACTAGAAAAACATTGATTTTCTCAAAAACAGTCGATTAAACTCACATAAAAATGCTTTAAACCAATGTAAAACACTGAATTGCAATGAAACCAAGCCATTTTTCCAATGAACCACTGCTAGTTTTTTCAGAAAAAACATATTATTTGCAATCACACTAACTTGGCCTAAAACAATGTTTACTAAAGAAACATTGATTTTCTCCAAAACAGTCGATAAAACTCACATAAAAATGCTTTAAACCAATGTAAAACACTGAATTGCAATGAAACCAAGCCATTTTTACAATGAATTACTGCTAGTTTTTCAGAAAAAACATATTATTTGCAATAACAATAACTTGGCCTAAAACAGTGTTTACTAAAAAAACGTTGATTTTCTCAAAAACAGTCGATTAAACTCACATGAAAATGCTTTAAACCAATGTAAAACACTGAAATTGCAATGAAACCAAGGCATTTTTCCAATGAATTACTGCTAGTTTTTCAGAAAAAACATATTATTTGCAATCACACTAAGTTGGCCTAAACGAATGTTTACTAAAAAAACGTTGATTTTCTCAAAAACAGTCGATTAAACTCACATTAAAATGCTTTAAACCAATGTAAAACACTGAATTGCATTGAAACCAAGCCATTTTTCCAATGAACCACTGCTAGTTTTTCAGAAAATACATATTATTTGCAATCACACTAACTTGGCCTAAAACAGTGTTTACTAAAAAAACATTGATTTTCTCTAAAATAGTCGATTAAACTCACATAAAAATGCTTTAAACCAATGTAAAACACTGAATTGCAATGAAACAAAGCCATTTTTCCAATGAATTACTGCCAGTTTTTCAGAAAAAACATTATTTGCAATTACATTAATTTGGCCTAAAACAGTGTTTACTAAAAAAACATTGATTTTCTCAAAAACAGTCAATTAAACTCACATAAAAATGCTTTTAACCAATGTAAAACACTGAATTGCAATGAAACCAAGCCATTTTTCCAATGAATTACTGCTAGTTTTTCAGAAAAAACATATTATTTGCAATTACACTAACTTGGCATAAAACAGTGTTTACTAAAAAAACATTGATTTTCTCAAAAACAGTCGATTAAACTCAGATAAATATGCTTTAAACCAACGTAAAACACTGAATTGCAATGAAACCAAGCCATTTTTCCAATGAATTACTGCTAGTTTTTCAGAAAAAACATATTTGCAATCACACTAACATGGCCTAAAACAGTGTTTACTAAAAAAACATTGATTTTCTCAAAAACAGTCGAGTAAACTCACATAAAAATGCTTTAAACCAATGTAAAACACTGAATTGCAATGAAACCAAGCAATTTTTCCAATGAATTACTGCTAGTTTTTCAGAAAAAACATATTATTTGCAATTACATTAACTTGGCCGAAAACAGTGTTTACTAAAAAAACATTGATTTTCTCAAAAAACAGTCAATTAAACTAAGATAAAAAGGCTTTAAACCAATGTAAATCACTGAATTGCAATGAAACAAAGCCGTTTTTCCAATAAATTACTGCTAGTTTATCAGAAAAATCATATTATTTGCAATTACACTAACTTGGTCTAAAACAGTTTTTACTAAAAAAACATTGATTTTCTCAAAACCAATCGATTAAACTCACATAAAAATGCTTTTAACCTATGTAAAACACTGAAGTGCAATGAAACCAAGCCATTTTTCCAATGAATTACTGCTAGTTTTTCAGAAAAAACATATTATTTGCAATTATATTAACTTGGCCTAAAACAGTGTTTACTAAAAAAACATTGATTTTCTACAAAAACAATCGATTAAACTCACATAAAAATGCTATTAACAAATGTAACACACTGACGTGCAATGAAACCAAGCCATTTTTCCAATGAATTACTGCTAGTTTTTCAGAAAAAACATATCCTTTGCAATTACACTAACTTGGCCTAAAACAGTGTTTACTAAAAAAACATTGATTTTCTCAAAAGCAATCGATTAAACTCCCATAAAAATGCTTTCAACCAAAGTAAAACACTGAATTGCAATGAAACAAAGCCATTTTTCCAATGAATTACTGCTAGTTATTCAGAAAAAACATATTATTTGCAATTACATTAACTTGGCCTAAAACAGTGTTTACTAAAAAAACATTGATTTTCTCAAAAACAGTCGATAAAACTCACATAAAAATGCTTTAAACCAATGTAAAACACTGAATTTCAATGAAACAAAGCCATTTTTCCAATGAATTACTGCTAGTTTTTCAGAAAAAACATATTATTTGCAATCACACTAACTTGGCCTAAAACAGTGTTTACTAGAAAAACATTGATTTTCTCAAAAACAGTCGATTAAAGTCACATAAAAATGCTTTAAACCAATGTAAAACACTGAAGTTCAATGAAACAAAGCCATTTTTCCAATGAATTACTGCTAGTTTTTCAGAAAAAACATATTATTTGCAATCACACTAACTTGGCCTAAAACAGTGTTTACTAAAAAAACATTGATTTTCTCAAAAACAGTCGATTAAACTCACATTAAAATGCTTTAAACCAATGTAAAACACTGAATTGCAATGAAACCAAGCCATTTTTCCAATGAATTACTGCTAGTTTTTCAGAAAAACATATTATTTGCAATTACACTAACTTGGCCTAAAGCAGTGTTTACTAAAGAAACATTGATTTTCTCCAAAACAGTCGATTAAACTCACATAAAAGTGCTTTAAACCAATGTAAAACATTGAATTGCAATGAAACAAAGCCATTTTTTCAATGAATTACTGCTAGTTTTTCAGAAAAAACATATCATTTGCAATTACATTAACTTGGCCTAAAACAGTGTTTACTAAAAAAACATTGATTTTCTCAAAAACAGTCGATTAAACTCACATAAAAATGCTTTAAACCAATGTAAAACACTGAATTGCAATAAAACAAAGCCATTTTTTCAATGAATTACAGCTAGTTTTTCAGAAAAAACATATTATTTGCAATTACATTAATTTGGCCTAAAACAGTGTTTACTAGAAAAACATTGATTTTCTCAAAAACAGTCGATTAAACTCACATAAAAATGCTTTAAACCAATGTAAAACACTGAATTGCAATGAAACCAAGCCATTTTTCCAATGAATTACTGCTAGTTTTTTCAGAAAAAACATATTATTTGCAATCACACTAACTTGGCCTAAAACAATGTTTACTAAAGAAACATTGATTTTCTCCAAAACAGTCGATAAAACTCACATAAAAATGCTTTAAACCAATGTAAAACACTGAATTGCAATGAAACCAAGCCATTTTTACAATGAATTACTGCTAGTTTTTCAGAAAAAACATATTATTTGCAATTACATTAACTTGGCCTAAAACAGTGTTTACTAAAAAAACATTGATTTTCTCAAAAACAGTCGATTAAACTCACATAAAAATGCTTTAAACCAATGTAAAACACTGAATTTCAATGAAACAAAGCCATTTTTCCAATGAATTACAGCTAGTTTTTCAGAAAAAACATATTATTTGCAATTACATTAATTTGGCCTAAAACAGTGTTTACTAGAAAAACATTGATTTTCTCAAAAACAGTCGATTAAACTCACATAAAAATGCTTTAAACCAATGTAAAACACTGAATTGCAATGAAACCAAGCCATTTTTCCAATGAACCACTGCTAGTTTTTTCAGAAAAAACATATTATTTGCAATCACACTAACTTGGCCTAAAACAATGTTTACTAAAGAAACATTGATTTTCTCCAAAACAGTCGATAAAACTCACATAAAAATGCTTTAAACCAATGTAAAACACTGAATTGCAATGAAACCAAGCCATTTTTACAATGAATTACTGCTAGTTTTTCAGAAAAAACATATTATTTGCAATAACAATAACTTGGCCTTAAACAGTGTTTACTAAAAAAACGTTGATTTTCTCAAAAACAGTCGATTAAACTCACATGAAAATGCTTTAAACCAATGTAAAACACTGAAATTGCAATGAAACCAAGGCATTTTTCCAATGAATTACTGCTAGTTTTTCAGAAAAAACATATTATTTGCAATCACACTAACTTGGCCTAAAACAGTGTTTACTAAAAAAACATTGATTTTCTCCAAAACAGTCGATTAAACTCACATAAAAATGCTTTAAACCAATGTAAAACATTGAATTGCAATGAAACGAAACCATTTTTTCAATGAATTACTGCTAGTTTTTCAGAAAAAACATATTATTTGCAATTATACTAACTTGGCCTCAAGCAGTGTTTACTAAAAAAACATTGATTTTCTCAAAAACAGTGGATTAAACTCACTTTAAAATGCTTTAAACCAATGTAAAACACTAAATTGCAATGAAACCAAGCCATTTTTCCAATGAATTACTGCTAGTTTTTTCAGAAAATACATATTATTTGCAATCACACTAACTTGGCCTAAAACAATGTTTACTAAAAAAACATTGATTTTCTCAAAAACAGTCGATTAAACTCACATAAAAATGCTTTAAACCAATGTAAAACACTGAATTGCAATGAAACCAAGCCATTTTTACAATGAATTACTGCTAGTTTTTCAGAAAAAACATATTATTTGCAATAACACTAACTTGGCCTAAAGCAGTGTTTACTAAAAAAAAATTGATTTTCTCAAAAACAGTGGATTAAACTCACTTTAAAATGCTTTAAACCAATGTAAAACACTGAATTGCAATGAAACCAAGCCATTTTTCCAATGAATTACTGCTAGTTTTTCAGAAAAAACATATTATTTGCAATCACACTAACTTGGCCTAAAACAGTGTTTACTAAAAAAACATTGATTTTCTCAAAAACAGTCGATTAAACTCACATGAAAATGCTTTAAACCAATGTAAAACACTGAATTGCAATGGAACCAAGCCATTTTTCCAATGAATTACTGCTAGTTTTTCAGAAAATACATATTATTTGCAATCACACTAACTTGGCCTAAAACAGTGTTTACTAAGAAAACATTGATTTTCTCAAAAACAGTCGATTAAACTCACATAAAAATGCTTTAAACCAATGTAAAACACTGAATTGCAATGAAACCAAGCCATTTTTTCAATGAATTACTGCTAGTTTTTCAGAAAAAACATATTATTTGCAAAAACACTAACTTGGCCTAAAACAGTGTTTACTAAAAAAACATTGATTTTCTCAAAAACAGTCGATTAAACTCACATTAAAATGCTTTAAACCAACGTAAAACACTGAATTGCAATGAAACCAAGCCATTTTTCCAATGAATTACTGCTAGTTTTTCAGAAAATACATATTATTTGCAATCACACTAACTTGGCCTAAAACAGTGTTTACTAAAAAAACATTGATTTTCTCAAAAACAGTCGATTAAACTCACGTTAAAATGCTTTAAACCAATGTAAAACAATGAATTGCAATGAAACCAAGCCATTTTTCCAATGAATTACTGCTAGTTTTTCAGAAAAAACATATTATTTGCAAAAACACTAACTTGGCCTAAAACAGTGTTTACTAAAAAAACGTTGATTTTCTCAAAAACCGTCGATTAAACTCACATTAAGATGCTTTAAACCAATGTAAAACACTGAATTGCAATTAAACCAAGCCATTTTTCCAATGAATTACTGCTAGTTTTTCAGAAAATTCATATTATTTGCAATCACACTAACTTGGCCTAAATCAGTGTTTACTAAAAAAACATTGATTTTCTGAAAAACAGTCGATTAAACTCTAATAAATATGCTTTAAACCAACGTAAAACACTAAATTGCAATGAACCCAAGCATCTTTTCCAATGAATTACTGCTAGTTTTTCAGAAAAAACATATTATTTGCAATTACATTAACTTGGCCTAGAACAGTGTTTACTAAAAAAACATTGATTTTCTCAAAAACAGTCGATTAAACTCACATTAAAATGCTTTAAACCAATGTAAAACACTGAATTGCAATGAAACCAAGCAATTTTTCCAATGAATTACTGCTAGTTTTTCAGAAAATACATATTATTTGCAATCACACTAACTTGGCCTAAAACAGTGTTTACTAAAAAAACATTGATTTTCTCAAAAACAGTCGATTAAACTCACATAAAAATGCTTTAAACCAATGTAAAACATTGAATTTCAATGAAATCAAGCCATTTTTTCAATGAATTACTGCTAGTTTTTCAGAAAAAAAATATTATTTGCAATTACACTAACTTGGCCTAAAACAGTGTTTACTAAAAAAACATTGATTTTCTCATAAATCGTCGATTAAACTCGGATAAATGTGCTTTAAACCAACGTAAAACACTGACGTGCAATGAAACCAAGCAATTTTTCCAATAAATTACTGCTAGTTTTTCAGAAAATACATATTATTTGCAATCACACTAACTTGGCCTAAAACAGTGTTTACTAAAAAAACATTGATTTTCTCAAAAACAGTTGATTAAACTCACATAAAAATGCTTTAAACCAATGTAAAACACTGAATTGCAATGAAACCAAGCCATTTTTCTAATGAATTACTGCCAGTTTTTCAGAAAAAACATTATTTGCAATTACATTAACTTGGCCTAAAACAGTGTTTACTAAAAAAACATTGATTTTCTCAAAAACAGTCGATTAAACTCACATAAAAATGCTTTAAACCAATGTAAAACACTGAATTGCAATAAAAGCAAGCCATTTTTCCAATGAATTACTGCTAGTTTTTCAGAAAAAACATATTATTTGCAATCACACTAAGTTGGCCTAAACGAATGTTTACTAAAAAAACATTGATTTTCTCCAAAACAGTCGATTAAACTCACATAAAAATGCTTTAAACCAATGTAAAACATTGAATTGCAATGAAACCAAGCCATTTTTTCAAGGTATTACTGCTAGTTTTTCAGAAAAAACATATTATTTGCAATTACACTAACTTGGCCTAAAACAGTGTTTACTAAAAAAACATTGATTTTCTCAAAAAATGTCGATTAAACTCAGATAAATATGCTTTAAACCAATGTAAAACATTGAATTGCAATGAAACCAAGCCATTTTTTCAATGAACCACTGCTAGTTTTTCAGAAAATACATATTATTTGCAATCACACTAACTTGGCCTAAAACAGTGTTTACTAAAAAAACATTGATTTTCTCAAAAACAGTCGATTAAACTCACATTAAAATGCTTTAAACCAATGTAAAACACTGAATTGCATTGAAACCAAGCCATTTTTCCAATGAACCACTGCTAGTTTTTCAGAAAATACATATTATTTGCAATCACACTAACTTGGCCTAAAACAGTGTTTACTAAAAAAACATTGATTTTCTCCAAAATAGTCGATTAAACTCACATAAAAATGCTTTAAACCAATGTAAAACACTGAATTGCAATGAAACAAAGCCATTTTTCCAATGAATTACTGCCAGTTTTTCAGAAAAAACATTATTTGCAATTACATTAATTTGGCCTAAAACAGTGTTTACTAAAAAAACATTGATTTTCTCAAAAACAGTCAATTAAACTCACATAAAAATGCTTTTAACCAATGTAAAACACTGAATTGCAATGAAACCAAGCCATTTTTCCAATGAATTACTGCTAGTTTTTCAGAAAAAACATATTATTTGCAATTACACTAACTTGGCATAAAACAGTGTTTACTAAAAAAACATTGATTTTCTCAAAAACAGTCGATTAAACTCAGATAAATATGCTTTAAACCAACGTAAAACACTGAATTGCAATGAAACCAAGCCATTTTTCCAATGAATTACTGCTAGTTTTTCAGAAAAAACATATTTGCAATCACACTAACATGGCCTAAAACAGTGTTTACTAAAAAAACATTGATTTTCTCAAAAACAGTCGAGTAAACTCACATAAAAATGCTTTAAACCAATGTAAAACACTGAATTGCAATGAAACCAAGCAATTTTTCCAATGAATTACTGCTAGTTTTTCAGAAAAAACATATTATTTGCAATAACAGTAACTTGGCCTAAAACAGTGTTTACTAAAAAAACATTGATTTTCTCAAAAACAATCGATTAAACTCACATAAAAATGCTTTAAACCAATGTAAAACACTGAATTGCAATGAAACCAAGCCATTTTTTCAATAAATTACTGCTAGTTTTTCAGAAAAAACATATCCTTTGCAATTACACTAACTTGGCCTAAAACAGTGTTTACTAAAAAAACATTGATTTTCTCAAAAACAGTCGATTAAACTCACATAAAAATGCTTCAAACCAATGTAAAACACAGAATTGCAATGAAACCAAGCCATTTTTCCAATGAATTACAGCTAGTTTTTCAGAAAAAACATATTATTTGCAATCACACTAACTTGGCCTAAAAGAATGTTTACTAAAAAAACATTGATTTTCTCCAAAACCGTCGATTAAACTCACATAAAAATGCTTTAAACCAATGTAAAACATTGAATTGCAATGAAACCAAGCCATTTTTTCAATGAACCACTGCTAGTTTTTCAGAAAATACATATTATTTGCAATCACACTAACTTGGCCTAAAACAGTGTTTACTAAAAAAACATTGATTTTCTAAAAAACAGTCGATTAAACTCACATTAAAATGCTTTAAACCAATGTAAAACACTGAATTGCAATGAAACCAAGCCATTTTTCCAATGAACCACTGCTAGTTTTTCAGAAAATACATATTATTTGCAATCACACTAACTTGGCATAAAACAGTGTTTACTAAAAAAACATTGATTTTCTCAAAAACAGTCGATTAAACTCAGATAAATATGCTTTAAACCAACGTAAAACACTGAATTGCAATGAAACCAAGCCATTTTTCCAATGAATTACTGCTAGTTTCTCAGAAAAAACATATTTGCAATCACACTAACATGGCCTAAAACAGTGTTTACTAAAAAAACATTGATTTTCTCAAAAACAGTCGAGTAAACTCACATAAAAATGCTTTAAACCAATGTAAAACACTGAATTGCAATGAAACCAAGCAATTTTTCCAATGAATTACTGCTAGTTTTTCAGAAAAAACATATTATTTGCAATTACATTAACTTGGCCTAAAACAGTGTTTACTAAAAAAACATTGATTTTCTCAAAAAAAATCGATTAAACTCACATAAAAATGCTTTAAACCAATGTAAAACACTGAATTGCAATGAAACCAAGCCATTTTTTCAATAAATTACTGCTAGTTTTTCAGAAAAAACATATCCTTTGCAATTACACTAACTTGGCCTAAAACAGTGTTTACTAAAAAAACATTGATTTTCTCAAAAACAGTCGATTAAACTCACATAAAAATGCTTCAAACCAATGTAAAACACAGAATTGCAATGAAACCAAGCCATTTTTCCAATGAATTACAGCTAGTTTTTCAGAAAAAACATATTATTTGCAATCACACTAACTTGGCCTAAAAGAATGTTTACTAAAAAAACATTGATTTTCTCCAAAACCGTCGATTAAACTCACATAAAAATGCTTTAAACCAATGTAAAACATTGAATTGCAATGAAACCAAGCCTTTTTTTCAATGAACCACTGCTAGTTTTTCAGAAAATACATATTATTTGCAATCACACTAACTTGGCCTAAAACAGTGTTTACTAAAAAAACATTGATTTTCTCAAAAACAGTCGATTAAACTCACATTAAAATGCTTTAAACCAATGTAAAACACTGAATTGCAATGAAACCAAGCCATTTTTCCAATGAACCACTGCTAGTTTTTCAGAAAATACATATTATTTGCAATCACACTAACTTGGCCTAAAACAGTGTTTACTAAAAAAACATTGATTTTCTCCATCATAGTCGATTAAACTCACATAAAAATGCTTTAAACCAATGTAAAACACTGAATTGCAATGAAACAAAGCCATTTTTCCAATGAATTACTGCCAGTTTTTCAGAAAAAACATTATTTGCAATTACATTAATTTGGCCTAAAACAGTGTTTACTAAAAAAACATTGATTTTCTCAATAACAGTCAATTAAACTCACATAAAAATGCTTTTAACCAATGTAAAACACTGAATTGCAATGAAACCAAGACATTTTTCCAATGAATTACTTCTAGTTTTTCAGAAAAAACATATTATTTGCAATTACACTAACTTGGCATAAAACAGTGTTTACTAAAAAAACATTGATTTTCTCAAAAACAGTCGATTAAACTCAGATAAATATGCTTTAAACCAACGTAAAACACTGAATTGCAATGAAACCAAGCCATTTTTCCAATGAATTACTGCTAGTTTTTCAGAAAAAACATATTTGCAATCACACTAACATGGCCTAAAACAGTGTTTACTAAAAAAACATTGATTTTCTCAAAAACAATCGATTAAACTCACATAAAAATGCTTTAAACCAATGTAAAACACTGAATTGCAATGAAACCAAGCCATTTTTTCAATAAATTACTGCTAGTTTTTCAGAAAAAACATATCCTTTGCAATTACACTAACTTGGCCTAAAACAGTGTTTACTAAAAAAACATTGATTTTCTCAAAAACAGTCGATTAAACTCACATAAAAATGCTTCAAACCAATGTAAAACACAGAATTGCAATGAAACCAAGCCATTTTTCCAATGAATTACAGCTAGTTTTTCAGAAAAAACATATTATTTGCAATCACACTAACTTGGCCTAAAAGAATGTTTACTAAAAAAACATTGATTTTCTCCAAAACCGTCGATTAAACTCACATAAAAATGCTTTAAACCAATGTAAAACATTGAATTGCAATGAAACCAAGCCATTTTTTCAATGAACCACTGCTAGTTTTTCAGAAAATACATATTATTTGCAATCACACTAACTTGGCCTAAAACAGTGTTTACTAAAAAAACATTGATTTTCTAAAAAACAGTCGATTAAACTCACATTAAAATGCTTTAAACCAATGTAAAACACTGAATTGCAATGAAACCAAGCCATTTTTCCAATGAACCACTGCTAGTTTTTCAGAAAATACATATTATTTGCAATCACACTAACTTGGCATAAAACAGTGTTTACTAAAAAAACATTGATTTTCTCAAAAACAGTCGATTAAACTCAGATAAATATGCTTTAAACCAACGTAAAACACTGAATTGCAATGAAACCAAGCCATTTTTCCAATGAATTACTGCTAGTTTTTCAGAAAAAACATATTTGCAATCACACTAACATGGCCTAAAACAGTGTTTACTAAAAAAACATTGATTTTCTCAAAAACAGTCGAGTAAACTCACATAAAAATGCTTTAAACCAATGTAAAACACTGAATTGCAATGAAACCAAGCAATTTTTCCAATGAATTACTGCTAGTTTTTCAGAAAAAACATATTATTTGCAATTACATTAACTTGGCCTAAAACAGTGTTTACTAAAAAAACATTGATTTTCTCAAAAAAAATCGATTAAACTCACATAAAAATGCTTTAAACCAATGTAAAACACTGAATTGCAATGAAACCAAGCCATTTTTTCAATAAATTACTGCTAGTTTTTCAGAAAAAACATATCCTTTGCAATTACACTAACTTGGCCTAAAACAGTGTTTACTAAAAAAACATGGTTTTCTCAAAAACAGTCGATTAAACTCACATAAAAATGCTTCAAACCAATGTAAAACACAGAATTGCAATGAAACCAAGCCATTTTTCCAATGAATTACAGCTAGTTTTTCAGAAAAAACATATTATTTGCAATCACACTAACTTGGCCTAAAAGAATGTTTACTAAAAAAACATTGATTTTCTCCAAAACCGTCGATTAAACTCACATAAAAATGCTTTAAACCAATGTAAAACATTGAATTGCAATGAAACCAAGCCTTTTTTTCAATGAACCACTGCTAGTTTTTCAGAAAATACATATTATTTGCAATCACACTAACTTGGCCTAAAACAGTGTTTACTAAAAAAACATTGATTTTCTCAAAAACAGTCGATTAAACTCACATTAAAATGCTTTAAACCAATGTAAAACACTGAATTGCAATGAAACCAAGCCATTTTTCCAATGAACCACTGCTAGTTTTTCAGAAAATACATATTATTTGCAATCACACTAACTTGGCCTAAAACAGTGTTTACTAAAAAAACATTGATTTTCTCCATCATAGTCGATTAAACTCACATAAAAATGCTTTAAACCAATGTAAAACACTGAATTGCAATGAAACAAAGCCATTTTTCCAATGAATTACTGCCAGTTTTTCAGAAAAAACATTATTTGCAATTACATTAATTTGGCCTAAAACAGTGTTTACTAAAAAAACATTGATTTTCTCAATAACAGTCAATTAAACTCACATAAAAATGCTTTTAACCAATGTAAAACACTGAATTGCAATGAAACCAAGACATTTTTCCAATGAATTACTTCTAGTTTTTCAGAAAAAACATATTATTTGCAATTACACTAACTTGGCATAAAACAGTGTTTACTAAAAAAACATTGATTTTCTCAAAAACAGTCGATTAAACTCAGATAAATATGCTTTAAACCAACGTAAAACACTGAATTGCAATGAAACCAAGCCATTTTTCCAATGAATTACTGCTAGTTTTTCAGAAAAAACATATTTGCAATCACACTAACATGGCCTAAAACAGTGTTTACTAAAAAAACATTGATTTTCTCAAAAACAGTCGAGTAAACTCACATAAAAATGCTTTAAACCAATGTAAGACACTGAATTGCAATGAAACCAAGCAATTTTTCCAATGAATTACTGCTAGTTTTTCAGAAAAAACATATTATTTGCAATTACATTAACTTGGCCTAAAACAGTGTTTACTAAAAAAACATTGATTTTCTCAAAAACAATCGATTAAACTCACATAAAAATGCTTTAAACCAATGTAAAACACTGAATTGCAATGAAACCAAGCCATTTTTTCAATAAATTACTGCTAGTTTTTCAGAAAAAACATATCCTTTGCAATTACACTAACTTGGCCTAAAACAGTGTTTACTAAAAAAACATTGATTTTCTCAAAAACAGTCGATTAAACTCACATAAAAATGCTTCAAACCAATGTAAAACACAGAATTGCAATGAAACCAAGCCATTTTTCCAATGAATTACAGCTAGTTTTTCAGAAAAAACATATTATTTGCAATCACACTAACTTGGCCTAAAAGAATGTTTACTAAAAAAACATTGATTTTCTCCAAAACCGTCGATTAAACTCACATAAAAATGCTTTAAACCAATGTAAAACATTGAATTGCAATGAAACCAAGCCATTTTTTCAATGAATTACTGCTAGTTTTTCAGAAAATACATATTATTTGCAATCACACTAACTTGGCCTAAAACAGTGTTTACTAAAAAAACATTGATTTTCTCAAAAACAGTCGAGTAAACTCACATAAAAATGCTTTAAACCAATGTAAAACACTGAATTGCAATGAAAACAAGAAATTTTTCCAATGAATTACTGCTAGTTTTTCAGAAAAAACATATTATTTGCAATCACACTAACTTGGCGTAAAAGAATGTTTACTAAAAAAACATTGATTTTCTCCAAAACCGTCGATTAAACTCACATAAAAATGCTTTAAACCAATGTAAAACATTGAATTGCAATGAAACCAAGCAATTTTTCCAATGAATTACTGCTAGTTTTTCAGAAAAAATATATTTGCAATCACACTAACATGGCCTAATACAGTGTTTACTAAAAAAACATTGATTTTCTCAAAAACAGTCGAGTAAACTCACATAAAAATGCTTTAAACCAATGTAAAACACTGAATTGCAATGAAACCAAGCAATTCTTCCAATGAATTACTCCTAGTTTTTCAGAAAAAACATATTATTTGCAATTACATTAACTTGGCCTAAAACAGTGTTTACTAAAAAAACATTGATTTTCTCAAAAACAGTCAATTAAACTAAGATAAAAAGGCTTTAAACCAATGTAAATCACTGAATTGCAATGAAACAAAGCCATTTTTCCAATAAATTACTGCTAGTTTTTCAGAAAAATCATATTATTTGCAATTACACTAACTTGGCCTAAAACAGTGTTTACTAAAAAAACATTGATTTTCTCAAAAACAGTCGATTAAACTCACATAAAAATGCTTCAAACCAATGTAAAACACTGAATTGCAATGAAACCAAGCCATTTTTCTAATGAATTACTGCTAGTTTTTCAGAAAAAACATATCATTTGCAATTACATTAACTTGGCCTAGAACAGTTTTTACTAAAAGAACATTGATTTTCTCAAAAACAATCGATTAAACTCACATAAAAATGCTTTAAACCAAAGTAAAACACTGAATTGCAATGAAACAAAGCCATTCTTCTAATCAATTACTGCTAGTTTTTCGGAAAAAACATATTATTTGCAATTACATTAACTTGGCCTAAAACAGTGTTTACTAAAAAAACATTGATTTTCTCAAAAACAGTCGATTAAACTTACATAAAAATGCTTTAAACCAATGTAAAACACTGAATTTCAATGAAACAAAGCCATTTTTTCAATGAATTACTGCTAGTTTTTCAGAAAAAACATATTATTTGCAATAACAGTGACTTGGCCTAAAACAGTGTTTACTAAAAAAACATTGATTTTCTCAAAAACAGTCGATTAAACTCACATAAAAATGCTTTAAACCAATGTAAAACATTGAATTTCAATGAAACCAAGCCATTTTTTCAATGAATTACTGCTAGTTTTTCAGAAAAAACATATTATTTGCAATTACATTAACTTGGCCTAAAACAGTGTTTACTAAAAAAACATTGATTTTCTCAAAAACAGTCAATTAAACTAAGATAAAAAGGCTTTAAACCAATGTAAATCACTGAATTGCAATGAAACAAAGCCATTTTTCCAATAAATTACTGCTAGTTTTTCAGAAAAATCATATTATTTGCAATTACACTAACTTGGCCTAAAACAGTGTTTACTAAAAAAACATTGATTTTCTCAAAAACAGTCGATTAAACTCACATAAAAATGCTTCAAACCAATGTAAAACACTGAATTGCAATGAAACCAAGCCATTTTTCTAATGAATTACTGCTAGTTTTTCAGAAAAAACATATCATTTGCAATTACATTAACTTGGCCTAGAACAGTTTTTACTAAAAGAACAATGATTTTCTCAAAAACAATCGATTAAACTCACATAAAAATGCTTTAAACCAAAGTAAAACACTGAATTGCAATGAAACAAAGCCATTTTTCTAATGAGTTACTGCTAGTTTTTCAGAAAAAACATATTATTTGCAATTACATTAACTTGGCCTAAAACAGTGTTTACTAAAAAAACATTGATTTTCTCAAAAACAGTCGATTAAACTCACATAAAAATGCTTTAAACCAATGTAAAACACTGAATTTCAATGAAACAAAGCCATTTTTTCAATGAATTACTGCTAGTTTCTCAGAAAAAACATATTATTTGCAATAACAGTAACTTGGCCTAAAACAGTGTTTACTAAAAAAACATTGATTTTCTCCAAAACAGTCGATTAAACTCACATAAAAATGCTTTAAACCAATGTAAAACATTGAATTTCAATGAAACCAAGCCATTTTTTCAATGAATTACTGCTAGTTTTTCAGAAAAAACATATTATTTGCAATAACAGTGACTTGGCCTAAAACAGTGTTTACTAAAAAAACATTGATTTTCTCAAAAACAGTCGATTAAACTCACATAAAAATGCTTTAAACCAATGTAAAACATTGAATTTCAATGAAACCAAGCCATTTTTTCAATGAATTACTGCTAGTTTTTCAGAAAAAACATATTATTTGCAATTACATTAACTTGGCCTAAAACAGTGTTTACTAAAAAAACATTGATTTTCTCAAAAACAGTCAATTAAACTAAGATAAAAAGGCTTTAAACCAATGTAAATCACTGAATTGCAATGAAACAAAGCCATTTTTCCAATAAATTACTGCTAGTTTTTCAGAAAAATCATATTATTTGCAATTACACTAACTTGGCCTAAAACAGTGTTTACTAAAAAAACATTGATTTTCTCAAAAACAGTCGATTAAACTCACATAAAAATGCTTCAAACCAATGTAAAACACTGAATTGCAATGAAACCAAGCCATTTTTCTAATGAATTACTGCTAGTTTTTCAGAAAAAACATATCATTTGCAATTACATTAACTTGGCCTAGAACAGTTTTTACTAAAAGAACAATGATTTTCTCAAAAACAATCGATTAAACTCACATAAAAATGCTTTAAACCAAAGTAAAACACTGAATTGCAATGAAACAAAGCCATTTTTCTAATGAGTTACTGCTAGTTTTTCAGAAAAAACATATTATTTGCAATTACATTAACTTGGCCTAAAACAGTGTTTACTAAAAAAACATTGATTTTCTCAAAAACAGTCGATTAAACTCACATAAAAATGCTTTAAACCAATGTAAAACACTGAATTTCAATGAAACAAAGCCATTTTTTCAATGAATTACTGCTAGTTTCTCAGAAAAAACATATTATTTGCAATAACAGTAACTTGGCCTAAAACAGTGTTTACTAAAAAAACATTGATTTTCTCCAAAACAGTCGATTAAACTCACATAAAAATGCTTTAAACCAATGTAAAACATTGAATTTCAATGAAACCAAGCCATTTTTTCAATGAATTACTGCTAGTTTTTCAGAAAAAACATATTATTTGTAATTACACTAACTTGGCCTAAAACAGTGTTTACTAAAAAAACATTGATTTTCTCAGAAACCGTCGATTAAACTCAGATAAATATGCTTTAAACCAACGTAAAACACTGAATTGCAACGAAACCAAGCAATTTTTCCTTTAATATACTGCTAGTTTTTCAGAAAAATCATATTATTTGCAATTACACTAACTTGGCCTAAAACAGTGTTTACTAAAAAAACATTGATTTTCTCAAAAACAATCGATTAGACTCACATAAAAATGCTTTTAACAAATGTAAAGCACTGACGTGCAATGAAACCAAGCCATTTTTTCAATAAATTAATGCTAGTTTTTCAGAAAAAACATATTATTTGCAATAACACTAACTTGGCCTAAAACAGTGTTTACTAAAAAAACATTGATTTTCTCAAAAACAGTCGATTAAACTCACATAAAAATGCTTTAAACCAATGTAAAACACTGAATTTCAATGAAACAAAGCCATTTTTCCAATGAATTACTGCTAGTTTTTCAGAAAAAACATATTATTTGCAATAACAGTAACTTGGCCTAAAACAGTGTTTACTAAAAAAACATTGATTTTCTCCAAAACAGTCGATTAAACTCACATAAAAATGCTTTAAACCAATGTAAAACATTGAATTTCAATGAAACAAAGCAATTTTTCAATGAATTACTGCTAGTTTTTCAGAAAAAACATATTATTTGCAATCAAACTAACTTGGCCTAAAACAGTGTTTACTAAAAAAACATTGATTTTCTCAGAAACAGTCGATTAAACTCACATAAAAATGCTTTAAACCAATGTAAAACATTGAATTTCAATGAAACAAAGCAATTTTTCAATGAATTACTGCTAGTTTTTCAGAAAAAACATATTATTTGCAATCAAACTAACTAGGCCTAAAACAGTGTTTACTAAAAAAACATTGATTTTCTCAAAAACCGTCGATTAAACTCAGATAAATATGCTTTAAACCAACGTAAAACACTGAATTGCAATGAAACCAAGCAATTTTTCCAATAAATTACTGCTAGTTTTTCAGAAAAATCATATTATTTGCAATTACACTAACTTGGCCTAAAACAGTGTTTACTAAAAAAACATTGATTTTCTCAAAAACAATCGATTAAACTCACATAAAAATGCTTTTAACAAATGTAGAACACTGACGTGCAATGAAACCAAGCAATTTTTCCAATAAATTACTGCTAGTTTTTCAGAAAAATCATATTATTTGCAATTACACTAACTTGGCCTAAAACAGTGTTTACTGAAAAAACAATGATTTTCTCCAAAACAGTCGATTAAACTCACATAAAAATGCTTTAAACCAATGTAAAACATTGAATTGCAATGAAACGAAGCCATTTTTTCAATGAATTAATGCTAGTTTTTCAGAAAAAACATATTATTTGCAATAACATTAACTTGGCCTAAAGCAGTGTTTACTAAAAAAACATTGATTTTCTCAAAAACAGTCGATTAAACTCACTTCAAAATGCTTTAAACCAATGCAAAACACTGAATTGCAATGAAACCAAGCCATTTTTCCAATGAATTACTGCTAGTTTTTCAGAAAATACATATTATTTGCAATCACACTTACTTGGCCAAAAACAGTGTTTACTAAAAAAACATTGATTTTCTCCAAAACAGTCGATTAAACTCACATGAAAATGCTTTAAACCAATGTAAAACATTGAATTGCAATGAAACAAAGCCATTTTTTCAATGAATTACTGCTAGTTTTTCAGAAAAAACATCTTTTTTGCAAATACATTAACTTGGCCTAAAACAGTGTTTACTAAAAAAGCATTGATTTTCTCAAAAACAGTCGATTAAACTCACATAAAAATGCTTTAAACCACTGTAAAACACTGAATTGCAATAAAACAAAGCCATTTTTCCAATGAATTACAGCTAGTTTTTCAGAAAAAACATTTTATTTGCAATTACATTAACTAGGCCTAAAACAGTGTTTACTAAAAAAACATTGATTTTCTCCAAAACAGTCGATTAAACTCACATAAAAATGCTTTAAACCAATGTAAAACATTGAATTTCAATGAAACAAAGCAATTTTTCAATGAATTACTGCTAGTTTTTCAGAAAAAACATATTATTTGCAATCAAACTAACTTGGCCTAAAACAGTGTTTACTAAAAAAACATTGATTTTCTCAGAAACAGTCGATTAAACTCACATAAAAATGCTTTAAACCAATGTAAAACATTGAATTTCAATGAAACAAAGCAATTTTTCAATGAATTACTGCTAGTTTTTCAGAAAAAACATATTATTTGCAATCAAACTAACTTGGCCTAAAACAGTGTTTACTAAAAAAACATTGATTTTCTCAGAAACAGTCGATTAAACTCACATAAAAATGCTTTAAACCAATGTAAAACATTGAATTTCAATGAAACAAAGCAATTTTTCAATGAATTACTGCTAGTTTTTCAGAAAAAACATATTATTTGCAATCAAACTAACTTGGCCTAAAACAGTGTTTACTAAAAAAACATTGATTTTCTCAGAAACCGTCGATTAAACTCACATAAAAATGCTTTAAACCACTGTAAAACACTGAATTGCAATAAAACAAAGCCATTTTTCCAATGAATTACAGCTAGTTTTTCAGAAAAAACATTTTATTTGCAATTACATTAACTAGGCCTAAAACAGTGTTTACTAAAAAAACATTGATTTTCTCCAAAACAGTCGATTAAACTCACATAAAAATGCTTTAAACCAATGTAAAACATTGAATTTCAATGAAACAAAGCAATTTTTCAATGAATTACTGCTAGTTTTTCAGAAAAAACATATTATTTGCAATCAAACTAACTTGGCCTAAAACAGTGTTTACTAAAAAAACATTGATTTTCTCAGAAACAGTCGATTAAACTCACATAAAAATGCTTTAAACCAATGTAAAACATTGAATTTCAATGAAACAAAGCAATTTTTCAATGAATTACTGCTAGTTTTTCAGAAAAAACATATTATTTGCAATCAAACTAACTTGGCCTAAAACAGTGTTTACTAAAAAAACATTGATTTTCTCAAAAACAATCGATTAGACTCACATAAAAATGCTTTTAACAAATGTAGAACACTGACGTGCAATGAAATCAAGCAATTTTTCCAATAAATTACTGCTAGTTTTTCAGAAAAATCATATTATTTGCAATTACACTAACTTGGCCTAAAACAGTGTTTACTAAAAAAACGTTGATTTTCTCAAAAACAATCGATTAAAATCACATAAAAATGCTTTTAACAAATGTAAAGCACTGACGTGCAATGAAACCAAGCCATTTTTTCAATAAATTAATGCTAGTTTTTCAGAAAAAACATATTATTTGCAATAACACTAACTTGGCCTAAAACAGTGTTTACTAAAAAAACATTGATTTTCTCAAAAACAGTCGATTAAACTCACATAAAAATGCTTTAAACCAATGTAAAACACTGAATTTCAATGAAACAAAGCAATTTTTTTAATGAATTACTACTAGTTTTTCAGAAAAAACATATTATTTGCAATCAAACTAACTTGGCCTAAAACAGTGTTTACTAAAAAAACATTGATTTTCTCAAAAACCGTCGAATAAACTCAGATAAATATGCTTTAAACCAACGTAAAACACTGAATTGCAATGAAACCAAGCAATTTTTCCAATAAATTACTGCTAGTTTTTCAGAAAAATCATATTATTTGCAATTACACTAACTTGGCCTAAAACAGTGTTTACTAAAAAAACATTGATTTTCTCAAAAACAATCGATTAAACTCACATAAAAATGCTTTTAACAAATGTAGAACACTGACGTGCAATGAAACCAAGCAATTTTTCCAATAAATTACTGCTAGTTTTTCAGAAAAATCATATTATTTGCAATTACACTAACTTGGCCTAAAACAGTGTTTACTGAAAAAACATTGATTTTCTCCAAAACAGTCGATTAAACTCACATAAAAATGCTTTAAACCAATGTAAAACATTGAATTGCAATGAAACGAAGCCATTTTTTCAATGAATTACTGCTAGTTTTTCAGAAAAAACATATTATTTGCAATAACATTAACTTGGCCTAAAGCAGTGTTTACTAAAAAAACATTGATTTTCTCAAAAACAGTCGATTAAACTCACTTCAAAATGCTTTAAACCAATGCAAAACACTGAATTGCAATGAAACCAAGCCATTTTTCCAATGAATTACTGCTAGTTTTTCAGAAAATACATATTATTTGCAATCACACTTACTTGGCCAAAAACAGTGTTTACTAAAAAAACATTGATTTTCTCCAAAACAGTCGATTAAACTCACATGAAAATGCTTTAAACCAATGTAAAACATTGAATTGCAATGAAACAAAGCCATTTTTTCAATGAATTACTGCTAGTTTTTCAGAAAAAACATCTTTTTTGCAAATACATTAACTTGGCCTAAAACAGTGTTTACTAAAAAAGCATTGATTTTCTCAAAAACAGTCGATTAAACTCACATAAAAATGCTTTAAACCAATGTAAAACATTGAATTTCAATGAAACCAAGCCATTTTTTCAATGAATTACTGCTAGTTTTTCAGAAAAAACATATTATTTGCAATTACATTAACTTGGCCTAAAACAGTGTTTACTAAAAAAACATTGATTTTCTCAAAAACAGTCAATTAAACTAAGATAAAAAGGCTTTAAACCAATGTAAATCACTGAATTGCAATGAAACAAAGCCATTTTTCCAATAAATTACTGCTAGTTTTTCAGAAAAATCATATTATTTGCAATTACACTAACTTGGCCTAAAACAGTGTTTACTAAAAAAACATTGATTTTCTCAAAAACAGTCGATTAAACTCACATAAAAATGCTTCAAACCAATGTAAAACACTGAATTGCAATGAAACCAAGCCATTTTTCTAATGAATTACTGCTAGTTTTTCAGAAAAAACATATCATTTGCAATTACATTAACTTGGCCTAGAACAGTTTTTACTAAAAGAACAATGATTTTCTCAAAAACAATCGATTAAACTCACATAAAAATGCTTTAAACCAAAGTAAAACACTGAATTGCAATGAAACAAAGCCATTTTTCTAATGAGTTACTGCTAGTTTTTCAGAAAAAACATATTATTTGCAATTACATTAACTTGGCCTAAAACAGTGTTTACTAAAAAAACATTGATTTTCTCAAAAACAGTCGATTAAACTCACATAAAAATGCTTTAAACCAATGTAAAACACTGAATTTCAATGAAACAAAGCCATTTTTTCAATGAATTACTGCTAGTTTCTCAGAAAAAACATATTATTTGCAATAACAGTAACTTGGCCTAAAACAGTGTTTACTAAAAAAACATTGATTTTCTCCAAAACAGTCGATTAAACTCACATAAAAATGCTTTAAACCAATGTAAAACATTGAATTTCAATGAAACCAAGCCATTTTTTCAATGAATTACTGCTAGTTTTTCAGAAAAAACATATTATTTGCAATAACAGTGACTTGGCCTAAAACAGTGTTTACTAAAAAAACATTGATTTTCTCAAAAACAGTCGATTAAACTCACATAAAAATGCTTTAAACCAATGTAAAACATTGAATTTCAATGAAACCAAGCCATTTTTTCAATGAATTACTGCTAGTTTTTCAGAAAAAACATATTATTTGCAATTACATTAACTTGGCCTAAAACAGTGTTTACTAAAAAAACATTGATTTTCTCAAAAACAGTCAATTAAACTAAGATAAAAAGGCTTTAAACCAATGTAAATCACTGAATTGCAATGAAACAAAGCCATTTTTCCAATAAATTACTGCTAGTTTTTCAGAAAAATCATATTATTTGCAATTACACTAACTTGGCCTAAAACAGTGTTTACTAAAAAAACATTGATTTTCTCAAAAACAGTCGATTAAACTCACATAAAAATGCTTCAAACCAATGTAAAACACTGAATTGCAACGAAACCAAGCCATTTTTCTAATGAATTACTGCTAGTTTTTCAGAAAAAACATATCATTTGCAATTACATTAACTTGGCCTAGAACAGTTTTTACTAAAAGAACAATGATTTTCTCAAAAACAATCGATTAAACTCACATAAAAATGCTTTAAACCAAAGTAAAACACTGAATTGCAATGAAACAAAGCCATTTTTCTAATGAGTTACTGCTAGTTTTTCAGAAAAAACATATTATTTGCAATTACATTAACTTGGCCTAAAACAGTGTTTACTAAAAAAACATTGATTTTCTCAAAAACAGTCGATTAAACTCACATAAAAATGCTTTAAACCAATGTAAAACACTGAATTTCAATGAAACAAAGCCATTTTTTCAATGAATTACTGCTAGTTTCTCAGAAAAAACATATTATTTGCAATAACAGTAACTTGGCCTAAAACAGTGTTTACTAAAAAAACATTGATTTTCTCCAAAACAGTCGATTAAACTCACATAAAAATGCTTTAAACCAATGTAAAACATTGAATTTCAATGAAACCAAGCCATTTTTTCAATGAATTACTGCTAGTTTTTCAGAAAAAACATATTATTTGTAATTACACTAACTTGGCCTAAAACAGTGTTTACTAAAAAAACATTGATTTTCTCAGAAACCGTCGATTAAACTCAGATAAATATGCTTTAAACCAACGTAAAACACTGAATTGCAACGAAACCAAGCAATTTTTCCTTTAATATACTGCTAGTTTTTCAGAAAAATCATATTATTTGCAATTACACTAACTTGGCCTAAAACAGTGTTTACTAAAAAAACATTGATTTTCTCAAAAACAATCGATTAGACTCACATAAAAATGCTTTTAACAAATGTAAAGCACTGACGTGCAATGAAACCAAGCCATTTTTTCAATAAATTAATGCTAGTTTTTCAGAAAAAACATATTATTTGCAATAACACTAACTTGGCCTAAAACAGTGTTTACTAAAAAAACATTGATTTTCTCAAAAACAGTCGATTAAACTCACATAAAAATGCTTTAAACCAATGTAAAACACTGAATTTCAATGAAACAAAGCCATTTTTCCAATGAATTACTGCTAGTTTTTCAGAAAAAACATATTATTTGCAATAACAGTAACTTGGCCTAAAACAGTGTTTACTAAAAAAACATTGATTTTCTCCAAAACAGTCGATTAAACTCACATAAAAATGCTTTAAACCAATGTAAAACATTGAATTTCAATGAAACAAAGCAATTTTTCAATGAATTACTGCTAGTTTTTCAGAAAAAACATATTATTTGCAATCAAACTAACTTGGCCTAAAACAGTGTTTACTAAAAAAACATTGATTTTCTCAGAAACAGTCGATTAAACTCACATAAAAATGCTTTAAACCAATGTAAAACATTGAATTTCAATGAAACAAAGCAATTTTTCAATGAATTACTGCTAGTTTTTCAGAAAAAACATATTATTTGCAATCAAACTAACTAGGCCTAAAACAGTGTTTACTAAAAAAACATTGATTTTCTCAAAAACCGTCGATTAAACTCAGATAAATATGCTTTAAACCAACGTAAAACACTGAATTGCAATGAAACCAAGCAATTTTTCCAATAAATTACTGCTAGTTTTTCAGAAAAATCATATTATTTGCAATTACACTAACTTGGCCTAAAACAGTGTTTACTAAAAAAACATTGATTTTCTCAAAAACAATCGATTAAACTCACATAAAAATGCTTTTAACAAATGTAGAACACTGACGTGCAATGAAACCAAGCAATTTTTCCAATAAATTACTGCTAGTTTTTCAGAAAAATCATATTATTTGCAATTACACTAACTTGGCCTAAAACAGTGTTTACTGAAAAAACAATGATTTTCTCCAAAACAGTCGATTAAACTCACATAAAAATGCTTTAAACCAATGTAAAACATTGAATTGCAATGAAACGAAGCCATTTTTTCAATGAATTAATGCTAGTTTTTCAGAAAAAACATATTATTTGCAATAACATTAACTTGGCCTAAAGCAGTGTTTACTAAAAAAACATTGATTTTCTCAAAAACAGTCGATTAAACTCACTTCAAAATGCTTTAAACCAATGCAAAACACTGAATTGCAATGAAACCAAGCCATTTTTCCAATGAATTACTGCTAGTTTTTCAGAAAATACATATTATTTGCAATCACACTTACTTGGCCAAAAACAGTGTTTACTAAAAAAACATTGATTTTCTCCAAAACAGTCGATTAAACTCACATGAAAATGCTTTAAACCAATGTAAAACATTGAATTGCAATGAAACAAAGCCATTTTTTCAATGAATTACTGCTAGTTTTTCAGAAAAAACATCTTTTTTGCAAATACATTAACTTGGCCTAAAACAGTGTTTACTAAAAAAGCATTGATTTTCTCAAAAACAGTCGATTAAACTCACATAAAAATGCTTTAAACCACTGTAAAACACTGAATTGCAATAAAACAAAGCCATTTTTCCAATGAATTACAGCTAGTTTTTCAGAAAAAACATTTTATTTGCAATTACATTAACTAGGCCTAAAACAGTGTTTACTAAAAAAACATTGATTTTCTCCAAAACAGTCGATTAAACTCACATAAAAATGCTTTAAACCAATGTAAAACATTGAATTTCAATGAAACAAAGCAATTTTTCAATGAATTACTGCTAGTTTCTCAGAAAAAACATATTATTTGCAATCAAACTAACTTGGCCTAAAACAGTGTTTACTAAAAAAACATTGATTTTCTCAGAAACAGTCGATTAAACTCACATAAAAATGCTTTAAACCAATGTAAAACATTGAATTTCAATGAAACAAAGCAATTTTTCAATGAATTACTGCTAGTTTTTCAGAAAAAACATATTATTTGCAATCAAACTAACTTGGCCTAAAACAGTGTTTACTAAAAAAACATTGATTTTCTCAGAAACAGTCGATTAAACTCACATAAAAATGCTTTAAACCAATGTAAAACATTGAATTTCAATGAAACAAAGCAATTTTTCAATGAATTACTGCTAGTTTTTCAGAAAAAACATATTATTTGCAATCAAACTAACTTGGCCTAAAACAGTGTTTACTAAAAAAACATTGATTTTCTCAGAAACCGTCGATTAAACTCACATAAAAATGCTTTAAACCACTGTAAAACACTGAATTGCAATAAAACAAAGCCATTTTTCCAATGAATTACAGCTAGTTTTTCAGAAAAAACATTTTATTTGCAATTACATTAACTAGGCCTAAAACAGTGTTTACTAAAAAAACATTGATTTTCTCCAAAACAGTCGATTAAACTCACATAAAAATGCTTTAAACCAATGTAAAACATTGAATTTCAATGAAACAAAGCAATTTTTCAATGAATTACTGCTAGTTTTTCAGAAAAAACATATTATTTGCAATCAAACTAACTTGGCCTAAAACAGTGTTTACTAAAAAAACATTGATTTTCTCAGAAACAGTCGATTAAACTCACATAAAAATGCTTTAAACCAATGTAAAACATTGAATTTCAATGAAACAAAGCAATTTTTCAATGAATTACTGCTAGTTTTTCAGAAAAAACATATTATTTGCAATCAAACTAACTTGGCCTAAAACAGTGTTTACTAAAAAAACATTGATTTTCTCAAAAACAATCGATTAGACTCACATAAAAATGCTTTTAACAAATGTAGAACACTGACGTGCAATGAAATCAAGCAATTTTTCCAATAAATTACTGCTAGTTTTTCAGAAAAATCATATTATTTGCAATTACACTAACTTGGCCTAAAACAGTGTTTACTAAAAAAACGTTGATTTTCTCAAAAACAATCGATTAAAATCACATAAAAATGCTTTTAACAAATGTAAAGCACTGACGTGCAATGAAACCAAGCCATTTTATCAATAAATTAATGCTAGTTTTTCAGAAAAAACATATTATTTGCAATAACACTAACTTGGCCTAAAACAGTGTTTACTAAAAAAACATTGATTTTCTCAAAAACAGTCGATTAAACTCACATAAAAATGCTTTAAACCAATGTAAAACACTGAATTTCAATGAAACAAAGCAATTTTTTTAATGAATTACTACTAGTTTTTCAGAAAAAACATATTATTTGCAATCAAACTAACTTGGCCTAAAACAGTGTTTACTAAAAAAACATTGATTTTCTCAAAAACAATCGATTAAACTCACATAAAAATGCTCTTAACAAATGTAGAACACTGACGTGCAATGAAACCAAGCAATTTTTCCAATAAATTACTGCTAGTTTTTCAGAAAAATCATATTATTTGCAATTACACTAACTTGGCCTAAAACAGTGTTTACTGAAAAAACATTGATTTTCTCCAAAACAGTCGATTAAACTCACATAAAAATGCTTTAAACCAATGTAAAACATTGAATTGCAATGAAACGAAGCCATTTTTTCAATGAATTACTGCTAGTTTTTCAGAAAAAACATATTATTTGCAATAACATTAACTTGGCCTAAAGCAGTGTTTACTAAAAAAACATTGATTTTCTCAAAAACAGTCGATTAAACTCACTTCAAAATGCTTTAAACCAATGCAAAACACTGAATTGCAATGAAACCAAGCCATTTTTCCAATGAATTACTGCTAGTTTTTCAGAAAATACATATTATTTGCAATCACACTTACTTGGCCAAAAACAGTGTTTACTAAAAAAACATTGATTTTCTCCAAAACAGTCGATTAAACTCACATGAAAATGCTTTAAACCAATGTAAAACATTGAATTGCAATGAAACAAAGCCATTTTTTCAATGAATTACTGCTAGTTTTTCAGAAAAAACATCTTTTTTGCAAATACATTAACTTGGCCTAAAACAGTGTTTACTAAAAAAGCATTGATTTTCTCAAAAACAGTCGATTAAACTCACATAAAAATGCTTTAAACCACTGTAAAACACTGAATTGCAATAAAACAAAGCCATTTTTCCAATGAATTACAGCTAGTTTTTCAGAAAAAACATATTATTTGCAATTACATTAACTAGGCCTAAAACAGTGTTTACTAAAAAAACATTGATTTTCTAAAAAACAGTCGATTAAACTCACATAAAAATGCATTAAACCACTGTAAAACACTGAATTGCAATAAAACAAAGCCATTTCTCCAATGAATTACAGCTAGTTATTCAGAAAAAACATATTATTTGCAATTACATTAACTTGGCCTAAAACAGTGTTTACTAAAAAAACATTGATTTTCTCAAAAACAGTCGATTAAACTCACATAAAAATGCTTTAAACCAATGTAAAACATTGAATTGCAATGAAACCAAGCCATTTTGCTAATGAATTACTGCTAGTTTTTCAGAAAAAACATATTATTTGCAATCACACTAACTTGGCCTAAAACAGTGTTTACTAAAAAAACATTGATTTTCTCCAAAACAGTCGATTAAACTCACATAAAAATGCTTTAAACCAATGTAAAACACTGAATTGCAATGGAACAAAGCCATTTTTCCAATGAATTACTGCTAGTTTTTCAGAAAAACCATATTATTTGCAATCACACTAACTTGGCCTAAAACAGTGTTTACTAAAAATACATTGATTTTCTCCAAAACAGTCGATTAAACTCACATAAAAATGCTTTAAACCAATGTAAAACATTGAATTGCAATGAAATCAAGCCATTTTTTCAATGAATTACTGCTAGTTTTTCAGAAAAAACATATTATTTGCAATAACACTAACTTGGCCTAAAACAGTGTTTACTAAAAAAAACATTGATTTTCTCAAAAACAGTCTATTAAACTCAGATAAAAAGGCTTTAAACCAATGTAAATCACGGATTTGCAATGAAACAAAGCCATTTTTCCAATGAATTACTTCTAGTTCTTCAGAAAAAATATATTATTTGCAATCACACTAACTTGGCCTAAAACAGTGTTTACTAAAAAAACAGTGATTTTCTCCAAAACAGTCGATTAAACTCACATAAAAATGCTTTAAACCAATGTAAAACACTGAATTGCAATGAAACCAAGCCATTTTTCCAATGAATTACATCTAGTTTTTTAGAAAAAACATATTATTTGCAATTACATTAACTGGGCCTAAAACAGTGTTTATTAAAAAAACATTGATTTTCTCAAAAACAGTCGATTAAACTCAAGTTAAAATGCTTTAAACCAATGTAAAACACTGAATTGCAATGAAACCAAGCCATTTTTGCAATGAATTACTGCTAGTTTTTCAGAAAAAACATATTATTTGCAATTACATTAACTTGGCCTAAAACAGTGTTTACTAAAAAAACATTGATTTTCTCAAAAACAGTCGATTAAACTCCCATAAAAATGCTTCAAACCAATGTAAAACACAGAATTGCAATAAAACCAAGCCATTTTTTCAATGAATTACTGCTAGTTTTTCAGAAAAAACATATTATTTGCAATTACACTAACTTGGCCTAAAACAGTGTTTACTAAAAAAACATTGATTTTTTCAAAAACAGTCGATTAAACTCACATAAAAATGCTTTAAACCAATGTAAAACATTGAATTGCAATGAAACCAAGCCATTTTGCTAATGAATTACTGCTAGTTTTTCAGAAAAAACATATTATTTGCAATTACATTAACTGGGCCTAAAACAGTGTTTACTAGAAAAACATTGATTTTCTCAAAAACAGTCAATAAAACTCACATAAAAAGGCTTTAAACCAATGTAAATCACTGAATTGCAATGAAACAAAGCCATTTTTTCAATGAATTACTGCTAGTTTTTCAGAAAAAACATATTATTTGCAATCACACTAACTTGGCCTAAAACAGTGTTTACTAAAAATACATTGATTTTCTCAAAAACAGTCAATTAAACTCAGATAAAAAGGCTTTAAACCAATGTAAGTCACTGAATTGCAATGAAACAAAGCCTTTTTTCCAATGAATTACTTCTAGTTCTTCAGAAAAAACATATTATTTGCAATCACACTAACTTGGCCTAAAACAGTGTTTACTAAAAATACATTGATTTTCTCCAAAACAGTCGATTAAACTCAGATAAATATGCTTTAAACCAACGTAAAACACTGAATTGCAATGAAACCAAGCAATTTTATCCAATGAATTACTGCCAGTTTTTCAGAAAAAACCTATTATTTGCAATTACATTAACTGGGCCTAAAACAGTGTTTACTAGAAAAACATTGATTTTCTCAAAAACAGTCAATTAAACTCACATAAAAAGGCTTTAAACCAATGTAAATCACTGAATTGCAATGAAACAAAGCAATTTTTCCAATGAATTACTGCTAGCTTTTCAGAAAAAACATATTATTTGCAATAACACTAACTTCGCCTAAAACAGTGTTTACTAAAAAAACATTGATTTTCTCAAAAACAGTCAATTACACTCAGATAAAAAGGCTTTAAACCAATGTAAATCACTGAATTGCAATGAAACAAAGCCATTTTTCCAATGAATTACTTCTAGTTCTTCAGAAAAAACATATTATTTGCAATCACACTAACTTGGCCTAAAACAGTGTTTACTAAAAAAACATTGATTTTCTCAAAAACAGTCGATTAAACTCAAATTAAAATGCTTTAAACCAATGTAAAACACTGAATTGCAATGAAACCAAGCCATTTTTCCAATGAATTACTGCTAGTTTTTCAGAAAAACCATATTATTTGCAATCACACTTACTTGGCCTAAAACAGTGTTTACTAAAAAACATTGATTTTCTCCAAAACAGTCGATTAAACTCACATAAAAATGCTTTAAACCAATGTAAAACACTGCATTGCAATGGAACCAAGCCATTTTTCCAATGAATTACTGCTAGTTTTTCAGGAAAAACCATATTATTTGCAATCACACTAACTAGGCCTAAAACAGTGTTTACTAAAAATACATTGATTTTCTCAAAAACAGTCGATTAAAATCACATAAAAATGCTTTAAACCAATGTAAAACATTGAATTGCAATGAAATCAAGCCATTTTTTCAATGAATTACTGCTAGTTTTTCAGAAAAAACATATTATTTGCAATAACACTAACTTGGCCTAAAACAGTGTTTACTAAAAAAAACATTGATTTTCATAAAAACAGTCTATTAAACTCAGATAAAAAGGCTTTAAACCAATGTAAATCACGGAATTGCAATGAAACAAAGCCATTTTTCCAATGAATTACTTCTAGTTCTTCAGAAAAAATATATTATTTGCAATTACATTAACTTGGCCTAAAACAGTGTTTACTAAAAAAACATTGATTTTCTCCAAAACAGTCGATTAAACTCACATAAAAATGCTTTAAACCAATGTAAAACACTGAATTGCAATGAAACCAAGCCATTTTTCCAATGAATTACATCTAGTTTTTCAGAAAAAACATATTATTTGGAATCACACTAACTTGGCCTAAAACAGTGTTTACTAAAAAAACATTGATTTTCTCCAAAACAGTCGATTAAACTCACATAAAAATGCTTTAAACCAATGTAAAACACTGAATTGCAATGGAACCAAGCCATTATTCCAATGAATTACTGCTAGTTTTTCAGAAAAAACATATTATTTGCAATTACACTAACTTGGCCTAAAACAGTGTTTACTAAAAATACATTGATTTTCTCAAAAAGAGTCGATTAAACTCCCATAAAAATGCTTTAAACCAATGTAAAACACAGAATTGCAATGAAACCAAGCCATTTTTTCAATGAATTACTGCTAGTTTTTCAGAAAAAACATATTATTTGCAATTACACTAACTTGGCCTAAAACAGTGTTTACTAAAAAACATTGATTTTCTCAAAAACAGTCGATTAAACTCACATAAAAATGCTTTAAACCAATGTAAAACATTAAATTGCAATGAAACCAAGCCATTTTGCTAATGAATTACTGCTAGTTTTTCAGAAAAAACATATTATTTGCAATCACACTTACTTGGCCTAAAACAGTGTTTACTAAAAAAAACATTGATTTTCTCAAAAACAGTCGATTAAACTCACCTAAAAATGCTTTAAACCAATGTAAAACATTGAATTGCAATGAAACCAAGCCATTTTTTCAATGAATTACTGCTAGTTTTTCAGAAAAAACATATTATTTGCAATTACACTAACTTGGCCTAAAACAGTGTTTACTAAAAAAACATTGATTTTCTCAAAAACAGTCGATTAAACTCAGATAAATATGCTTTAAACCAACGTAAAACACTGAATTGCAATGAAACCAAGCAATTTTATCCAATGAATTACTGCTAGTTTTTCAGAAAAAACCTATTATTTGCAATTACATTAACTGGGCCTAAAACAGTGTTTACTAGAAAAACATTGATTTTCTCAAAAACAGTCAATTAAACTCACATAAAAAGGCATTAAACCAATGTAAATCACTGAATTGCAATGAAACAAAGCCATTTTTCCAATGAATTACTGCTAGCTTTTCAGAAAAAACATATTATTTGCAATAACACTAACTTCGCCTAAAACAGTGTTTACTAAAAAAACATTGATTTTCTCAAAAACAGTCAATTAAACTCAGATAAAAAGGCTTTAAACCAATGTAAATCACTGAATTGCAATGAAACAAAGCCATTTTTCCAATGAATTACTTCTAGTTCTTCAGAAAAAACATATTATTTGCAATCACACTAACTTGCCCTAAAACAGTGTTTACTAAAAAAACATTGATTTTCTCCAAAACAGTCGATTAAACTCACATAAAAATGCTTTAAACCAATGTAAAACACTGAATTGCAATGAAACAAAGCCATTTTTCCAATGAATTATATCTAGTTTTTTAGAAAAAACATATTATTTGCAATTACATTAACTTGGCCTAAAACAGTGTTTACTAAAAAAACATTGATTTTCTCAAAAACAGTCGATTAAACTCAAATTAAAATGCTTTAAACCAATGTAAAACACTGAATTGCAATGAAACCAAGCCATTTTTCCAATGAATTACTGCTAGTTTTTCAGAAAAACCATATTATTTGCAATCACACTTACTTGGCCTAAAACAGTGTTTACTAAAAAAACATTGATTTTCTCCAAAACAGTCGATTAAACTCACATAAAAATGCTTTAAACCAATGTAAAACACTGAATTGCAATGAAACAAAGCCATTTTTCCAATGAATTACTGCTAGTTTTTCAGGAAAAACCATATTATTTGCAATCACACTAACTTGGCCTAAAACAGTGTTTACTAAAAAAACATTGATTTTCTCAAAAACAGTCGATTAAAATCACATAAAAATGCTTTAAACCAATGTAAAACATTAAATTGCAATGAAATCAAGCCATTTTTTCAATGAATTACTGCTAGTTTTTCAGAAAAAACATATTATTTGCAATAACACTAACTTGGCCTAAAACAGTGTTTACTAAAAGAAACATTGATTTTCTCAAAAACAGTCTATTAAACTCAGATAAAAAGGCTTTAAACCAATGTAAATCACGGAATTGCAATGAAACAAACCCATTTTTCCAATGAATTACTTCTAGTTCTTCAGAAAAAATATATTATTTGCAATTACATTAACTTGGCCTAAAACAGTGTTTACTAAAAAAACATTGATTTTCTCCAAAACAGTCGATTAAACTCACATAAAAATGCTTTAAACCAATGTAAAACACTGAATTGCAATGAAACCAAGCCATTTTTTCAATGAATTACATCTAGTTTTTTAGAAAAAACATATTATTTGCAATTACATTAACTGGGCCTAAAACAGTGTTTACTAAAAAAACATTGATTTTCTCAAAAACAGTCGATTAAACTCAAGTTAAAATGCTTTAAACCAATGTAAAACACTGAATTGCAATGAAACCAAGCCATTTTTCCAATGAATTACTGCTCGTTTTTCAGAAAAAGCATATGATTTGCAATTACATTAACTTGGCCTAAAACAGTGTTTACTAAAAAAACATTGATTTTCTCAAAAACAGTCGATTAAACTCCCATAAAAATGCTTTAAACCAATTTAAAACACAGAATTGCAATGAAACCAAGCCATTTTTTCAATGAATTACTGCTAGTTTTTCAGAAAAAACATATTATTTGCAATTACACTAACTTGGCCAAAAACAGTGTTTACTAAAAAACATTGATTTTCTCAAAAACAGTCGATTAAACTCACATAAAAATGCTTTAAACCAATGTAAAACATTGAATTGCAATGAAACCAAGCCATTTTGCTAATGAATTACTGCTAGTTTTTCAGAAAAAGCATATTATTTGCAATCACACTAACTAGGCCTAAAACAGTGTTTACTAAAAAAACATTGATTTTCTCCAAAACAGTCGATTAAACTCACATAAAAATGCTTTAAACCAATGTAAAACACTGAATTGCAATGGAACCAAGCCATCATTCCAATGAATTACTGCTAGTTTTTCAGAAAAAACATATTATTTGCAATTACACTAACTTGGCCTAAAACAGTGTTTACTAAAAATACATTGATTTTCTCAAAAACAGTCGATTAAACTCACATAAAAATGCTTTAAACCAATGTAAAACATTGAATTGCAATGAAACCAATCCATTTTTTCAATGAATTACTGCTAGTTTCTCAGAAAAAACATAGTATTTGCAAAAACACTAACTAGGCCTAAAACAGTGTTTACTAAAAAAAACATTGATTTTCTCAAAAACAGTCGATTAAACTCACATAAAAATGCTTTAAACCAATGTAAAACATTGAATTGCAATGAAACCAAGCCATTTTTTCAATGAATTACTGCTAGTTTTTCAGAAAAAACATATTATTTGCAATTACACTAACTTGGCCTAAAACAGTGTTTACTAAAAAAACATTGATTTTCTCAAAAACAGTCGATTAAACTCAGATAAATATGCTTGAAACCAACGTAAAACACTGAATTGCAATGGAACCAAGCAATTTTTCCAATGAATTACTGCTAGTTTTTCAGAAAAAACATATTATTTGCAATTACATTAACTGGGCCTAAAACAGTGTTTACTAGAAAAACATTGATTTTCTCAAAAACAGTCAATTAAACTCACATAAAAAGGCTTTAAACCAATGTAAATCACTGAATTGCAATGAAACAAAGCCATTTTTCCAATGAATTACTTCTAGTTTTTCAGAAAAAACATATTATTTGCAATAACACTCACTTCGCCTAAAACAGTGTTTACTAAAAAAACATTGATTTTCTCAAAAACAGTCAATTAAACTCAGATAAAAAGGCTTTAAACCAATGTAAATCACTGAATTGCAATGAAACAAAGCCATTTTTCCAATGAATTACTTCTAGTTCTTCAGAAAAAACATATTATTTGCAATCACACTAACTTGGCCTAAAACAGTGTTTACTAAAAAAACATTGATTTTCTCCATAACAGTCGATTAAACTCACATAAAAATGCTTTAAACCAATGTAAAACACTGAATTGCAATGAAACAAAGCCATTTTTCCAATGAATTATATCTAGTTTTTTAGAAAAAACATATTATTTGCAATTACATTAACTTGGCCTAAAACAGTGTTTACTAAAAAAACATTGATTTTCTCAAAAACAGTCAATTAAACTCAGATAAAAAGGCTTTAAACCAATGTAAATCACTGAATTGCAATGAAACAAAGCCATTTTTCCAATGAATTACTTCTAGTTCTTCAGAAAAAACATATTATTTGCAATCACACTAACTTGGCCTAAAACAGTGTTTACTAAAAAAACATTGATTTTCTCCAAAACAGTCGATTAAACTCACATCAAAATGCTTTAAACCAATGTAAAACACTGAATTGCAATGAAACAAAGCCATTTTTCCAATGAATTACATCTAGTTTTTTAGAAAAAACATATTATTTGCAATTACATTAACTTGGCCTAAAACAGTGTTTACTAAAAAAACATTGATTTTCTCAAAAACAGTCGATTAAACTCAAATTAAAATGCTTTAAACCAATGTAAAACACTGAATTGCAATGAAACCAAGCCATTTTTCCAATGAATTACTGCTAGTTTTTCAGAAAAAACATATTATTTGCAATTACATTAACTTGGCCTAAAACAGTGTTTACTAAAAAAACAATGATTTTCTCAAAGACAGTCGATTAAACTCCCATAAAAATTCTTTAAACCAATGTAAAACACAGAATAGCAATGAAACCAAGCCATTATTTCAATGAATTACTGCAAGTTTTTCGGAAAAAACATATTATTTGCAATTACATTAATTTGGCCTAAAACAGTGTTTACTAAAAAAACATTTATTTTCTCAAAAACAGTCGATTAAACTCACATAAAAATGCTTTTAACCAATGTAAAACACTGAAGTGCAATGAAACCAAGCCATTTTTTCAATAAATTACTGCTAGTTTTTCAGAAAAAACATATTCTTTGCAGTTACACTAACTTGGCCTAAAACAGTGTTTACTAAAAAAACATTGATTTTCTCAAAAACAGTCGATTAAACTCACATAAAAATGCTTTAAACCAATGTAAAACATTGAATTGCAATGAAACCAAGCCATTTTTCCAATGAATTACCGCTAGTTTTACAGAAAAAACATATTATTTGCAATCACACTAACTTGGCCTAAAACAGTGTTTACTAAAAAAACATTGATTTTCTCCAAAACAGTCGATTAAACTCACATAAAAATGCTTTAAACCAATGTAAAACACTGAATTGCAATGAAATCAAGCCATTTTTTCAATGAATTACTGCTAGTTTTTCAGAAAAAGCATATTATGTGCAATATTACTAACTTAGCCTAAAACAGTGTTTACTAAAAAAGACATTGATTTTCTCAAAAACAGTCTATTAAACTCAGATAAAAAGGCTTTAAACCAATGTAAATCACGGAATTGCAATGAAACAAAGCCATTTTTTCAATGAATTACTGCTAGTTTTTCAGAAAAAACATATTATTTGCAATAACAGTAACTTGGCCTAAAACAGTGTTTACTAAAATAAACATTGATTTTCTCAAAAACAGTCGATTAAACTCATATTAAAATGCTTTAAACCAATGTAAAACAATGAATTGCAATGAAACCAAGCCATTTTTCCAATGAATTACTGCTAGTTTTTCAGAAAAAACATATTATTTGCAATCACACTAACTTGGCCTAAAACAGTGTTTACTAAAAAAACATTGATTTTCTCAAAAACAGTCGATTAATCTCACATTAAAATGCATTAAACCAATGTAAAACACTAAATTGCAATGAAACCAAGCCATTTTTCCAATGAATTACTGCTAGTTTTTCAGAAAATACATATTATTTGCAATCACACTAACTTGGCCTAAAACAGTGTTTACTAAAAAAACATTGATTTTCTCAAAAACAGTCGATTAAACTCACATAAAAATGCTTTAAA